>CM057459.1:619092500-620292500 GCA_016271365.2 Neoceratodus forsteri | reverse complement strand
CAGGGGAAGAGACAGCCTCCTGGACTCTGAGATGTCCACCATTTCAACAAAATCAGGCTCTTCTTGATCCTCTGTAGCTTCCTCCATAGGGAGCTGGAGAGTTTCAGCCACTTTCCTGTAGAACAGCTAGTGGGGAGGGGACCCAGAGAGCCTAGGAGGGGAAACACCAGAAGGTCTGTCTGGGGAGATGTCCAGTTCAATGGGCACATCCAGACTTTCTGTTCCATCATAGTCATCTTGTTCATAATCCCCCTCCTCCTCAAATTCCGGTTCATAAAAATCTTCAGAGGCATAATCCTGAACCGGTGGAACTGACCGAACAGAGCCCCTAGATAACGGAGCCGGATCAGACGGAACCGGGCGAAGCGATTCAACAATCCAAATCGCTCAGGCAATCTCATCAGTGGTCAGAACATGAACCTCCGGATCCGAACCGACTGACTTGTCTTTACGTTTCCTTTTTGTGGGAACCGATCCCTCAGGATTGGCTCTCCTCTTCCCTGAAGAAGTATCGCCCTGGTCAGAGGGCACTCCTTCTGGTTCGGTCGGAACCGAACCGGGCTGGCCATCCGGGTCAGCGGACTTATCGACCTCCTTTCCCTCAGTCTACCTAATCTTTTCTCCAGGGTAAACTTAGGAACGTTTTTACAAATTTGGCAGTCTGTATCAAGGTGTTCAAACCCCAGACAATAAACACAGGTGGTGTGGAGATCGGCCTTAGCAAAGACCTCTTCACACTCACTGCAGTGTTGAAACCCAGCGGGCCCGTTTTTTTTTCTTGGGTTTCTCAGACATGGCCAACCTAACCAAACTTACCCTTTTTTTGGCAACCGCCAGGCAAGACTCCCTTATCGGTTCCTAACCATGTCACGGGTATTGGAAAAAAAACGTTTAAAACAAGTTTTTTTTTTTTAAACCGATAAGGACCAGTAACCACACACTAAAGAAAAGCACAAGAAATCAAACTAATGAATTGGTTCAGCTGAACCGATCGAACAAGTCTTACAATTTCCACAAAGTAAACAGAAAACTATCTACTCACGGTACCGCAGACAGAGCCTGAATCGACAATGCGGATTTAATTTCAGATTTAAATTCGGAAAGAACTGACAACTTTAACCGAATTTGAACCGAGCAGAAGGAGGAATCTCCGGAGCGACTGTTCAGTGAGGCGGAGTAAAGAATCTGGCAGTTGGGTTTCAAAGTGCTGCAGACAGAGACCTCAACCAAGCTCGAGCTCAACGTTCTATGCACCGCATAGAAAATTAACCCTATACTCTCCAGGGCAGTTTAAAGGCTAGGGCTAACTGCAGATTGTCAGAATACAGCAAGACTTCATGCTGTTTGAAAGGTGTGAGCTTTTGTCTAGCCTGCAGCCCTGCATATCTCAACAATGGGGATATCCCTGGAAGAAGCCACCAAGGAAGTGGTATATCTGGTGGAATAAGCCTTACGCCCTGTGGACTACTCCCTACCAACCAACCTATAGCGGAAGTCAATGTAGGATGTCATCCATCTGACAACTGTCCACTTTGCTGCTGGTCTGCCAGGTGTCACTTCAGCGCGAGAAACAGTTAGCGCACCTCTCCCTGAACTCCAGTCACGTGCTCTTTAATAAGAGAGTGTCCTCCACAGCTCTAATATACGAAGTCTGCAATTAGCCTCCAAGTCTGATTTGTGAAGTACACCAGGAGATTAATCAGCTGGTTAAGGTGAAATTCCATGATGACCTTTGGGTGGAACTTCGGGTTGGGTCGAAGAACCACCTTGTTCTTATTGAAGACCAGACTAGCGACTCCACCGAGAGTGCCTGGAGCTCACTGATCCTTCTGGCTGATGTAATGGCCACAAGGAAGGCAAACTTCCGTGACAAATGTGACAGCTCACATTTGTGCATAGGCTCAAATGGCTTGCTCATGAGCACTGCCAATACCAGCAGTAGGTCCCACAGAGGCGGTGGTTCACACACTGATGGGAACAGGTGATCCAGGCTTTTGAAAAAGCACCCAACCATTTTGTTCTCGGCCACTGGTGGCATACTTGTCCATGCCCAGTATGCAGAGATGGCTGCCAGGTGCACCTTAAGAGTGTTGCTCACAGTCCCAACTGAGACAGTGACCAGAGGTAGTCGAGGATGATCACCACTGGGTAGGTAAGGGGATCCAGCTCCTTACCATGGCACCAGATCAAGAACCTCTTCCACATAAATGCATGCCATTAACAAGTCTACGCCTTATGGGATGCCTCCATGACACAGAGGACGTCTTCTGAAAGTCCAATGCCTGGAACTCTAGCTACTCAGGAACCAAGCTGACAGATGTAGGGATTGAAGGTCTGTGTGCAGGACTTTTCCTTGTTTACTGATCAGCACGTCGAAGCGGAAAGGCAATCTCCACAGAGGTCTGGTGCTGAAGCTGAAGAGCTCTGGGTACTAGAACTTCCTGGGCCAGTCTGAAGCCATTAAGATCATCTGCATCTTGTCTTTCTAGGCCTTGATCACAACCTTGGGAACAAAGGGGAAGGGAGGGAAGACATACTGAAGGCTCAGGTTCCAGAGCCTTGAGAAGGCATCCCCTTGCAGTGTCCTGGACTGAGGGCATTGGGCAAAGAATGGCCTCAGTTTTCTGTTCTCTCATGAGGCAAACAGATCTACCAGAGGGGTGCCCCATTTGAAGAAGAGGTGGTCTACCACCCCCTGATTCAGGGACCGCTTGTGCCATGTCTTCCAAGCTGGTTAAGAGCATCCACCAGCTAGCTGTTCTCTCCGGTGACTTGAACTGCCAGGAGATATGCTTGTAGGCTGCTCACGAGAGTCCAGATGTGGAGAGCCTCCAGATACAAGGGAAAGAAGTCGTCCTGTACTGCCTGTTCAGGAAGAACATGGTGGTCGTGTTGTCTGTCTGGACGTGGATGACCTGACCCATAACAGTGGGGCGAATTCTGTCAGAGCCAGACACACTGCATGAAGCTCCAGAAGGCTGATGTGGTACTGGGACTCTTGAGGAGACCAGAACCCTTGGGCCCCGTGATCTCTCAAGTGAGCTTCCCACTGCATCAGAGACCCATATGACCTGGGCATGATGGGATGGTTCCATGTGGATGAACACGATTCCTTCTGCCAGATTCTTTGAGCACAGTGATCACTGGATGGCATCTCACATCAACTGGATCACCAAGAGAGGCTGAGCCAAACAACCTAGGCGTTGGGACCACTGCAGGCCTAACTCCCACTGCAGGGGTGAATCCTCCAGCAAGCCCAACGGACCATGCTGGTAGAAGCTGCCATAAGCCCTAGCACAGTCAGGAAATCCAAGGCTGGGCATGAGCACTGACCAGAAATCATTCTGCAAAGGAGATAAGATCCAATGCCTGGTCCGCCTGCAGTTGAGTTCTCACCCAATGAACTTGATCACCCATGAGGGGACCAGTTCAGATTTAGCCAGGTTGACCAGGAGGCCCAAGTCTTGACAAGTCTGCAGGAGCAAATCCCTGGACCACTCCAAAGTCTCCCTGGACAGCCCAGCTAGCAGCCAGTTATCCAGGTATGGATACACCCCAATCCTCCTGCACCGCAGGAAGGCCGCTACTACTGCCTTACAATTATTTTTTTTATTTTACAATTTTTGGCCAAGAAAGGCACACTAAACCTAGGCTTGTTTCCAGGTGCATCCAGGGAGCAAAGGGAAGTTAAGTGACTTGCTCATGTTCACAAAGTATGCAAGTGGAGGCTGTGGGATTCAATCCTAGTTCTCCAGGTTTGTAGCTCAGTGATCTTAACCACTACGCTATACTGCCTCCAATGGTGAAGACCCTTGGTGCTGACAAGACACCAAAATGCATGACCTGGAACTGGTATAATAACCCCTTCACATGGAACCAAAGGCACCGGTGAAGGGATGGACAGACCGGGATGCGGGCGAACATGTTCTGGAGGTCCAGGGAGCAGAAACATATACACTACTCCAAGGATGGTATGATCTAATTCAGCATTACCATCTGGAACCTTATGCTTCTGCGTGAACTTCTTTTGATTGTTCAAGGCAGATCCAGTATGGGGCTCCAGCCCCCTGTCCGTTTCAGAATCAGTAAGCACGTGGGCAAATATTCCTGTGTGACCAGGGTGTCTGGGACACGCTCTATCACCCCACACTCTTGCAGCCAAACTATGTCAGCGCTTAGCATGGACAACTTGCCTCCAGCATCCTAAACTCCCGAGAAGCTCGAATCCGGTATGGCAGAAGAGCCAGAGGCAACTCCTCGCACACTACTTCCATGACCCACTTGTCTGCACTGATCCCTGATCAGAAGCTGGGACAGGGATTGGGTGGAAGGGGGAATAACACACTGCAACCTGTCACTTGAAGCCTTGGAGGGAGCTCCAGCAGACAGGCCCCGGACGAACCTCAGCCTCCACCACATTTTCTATCCCTGGCCGCCAAACTTGGACTTCAGACACCAGAAATGAAGCTGTTCCTGCTGGGGCTGCTGCTGAGGCTGCTGTGGCTGGAAGGACTGAAACTGAAATCCCTTCCTCTTGGGCTTGAAAGATTTCAGGTATTTCTAGGACAAAGACAGAGAATTCAGGGTGGCACTGGACTTCTTAATATGGGTGAAATGTCTTTCCACCTCAGAGCCAATGTGATCAGTGCCTTGGAATGGGACATCAGACAACTTGTGCTGGGTATCTGCTGTTAAGGTGGACAGCTTCAACCAGGCCCTATGACGCATGGCGACGGCCATACCCATGGCATGGGTGCAGGACTCACCCACATCCAAGGCCATCTGCAGCTGGTGTTTAGTCAGCATTTTACCCTGGTCTCAGAGCATCTGGGCTGTCTGCTGCTTATTAACAGACAACAGAGGGAGGCGAACTCCAACAATCTCAAAAAGGGATGAGCAAAGTTTGCCATCATGACCGAACAACTGGCCCACTGAAGACCAAGGGAGGTACCTATACAAGCTATTTTGTCTGTGTAGTCCAGCTTCTTGGACATTGTTAGTTGGCTTGTCCATGTCTCCTTGGCCCCGAGTTGCTAAAGGCTGACTCTGAGACCATATCCTTAGTCAAAGGGTTGTCCAAAAGACTTGAAAGGGTGCCCATGGGGACCATATAATTGTGAACCATCCAGGTGGGTGGTGCTGGGTAGGATGCTGCTGAAGCTCCAGGGCTGGTCCCAAAATGATCTTGGGGAAAAAATGGAAGTCCACCCCCTGGAACTTCTCACTATCAAGGAGATCAGTGAATGGATATTCAGCCTGCTTCAGCACCAGCTCCAACAGAACATTCATGGACTCTAACATTAATAATAATAATAATAATATACTTTATTTATTTATCATGTACAGGCATCAAAGCTATTACAATAAAGAATAAATCAACAGGTTCAGCCACATAATAAATACAATTCAATAAATAGCACATCCATAAGATTTTTCCCACAGGAAAGATTTCAGAGCCTGCTTAAAACTCCCCACGGTCGTGCACTCCCTAATCTGATGGGGTAGAGAATTCCAAAGGGAAGGGGCCACAAACATAAAAGCACAGGCCCCAGCAGATTTTAAAGTCACCCTTGGAATCTCTAGCAACCCCTCGTCGGCAGAGCGGAGTGGTCTCACAGGGTGGTAAGGAATCAGGAGTTCTTTCAGGTAATCAGGGCCCAGTTCATGCAGGGCTTTAAAAGTCAGTAAGCCAACTTTGAAGGCGATCCGCCACTGAACTGGCAGCTAGTGCAGTTCCCGCAGCACCAGTGTAATATGGGAGGATCTAGGAGTTCCCACCAACAACCGTGCTGCGGAATTCTGCACCAGCTGCAAACAGTGGATATCAACCCAGGAAGACCAAAGTAAAGCAAGTTGCAGTAGGCAAGGCGCGAGGTCACAAAGGCATGGAACAAAGTTGGGAGATCACCGGACAGAACAAGGTGCATGATCCTAGCAATGTTTTTTAGATGGTAAAAAGATGTCTTAACCACAGCTGACACCCGAGGTCGAAGTGTCAGCCCAGCATCCAATATCATCCCCAGGTCTCGCACCTGTTCAGAGACCAGTAGCTTGACAGCCCCAAGACACAATCCAGATGGGGAACCAGCCACTGGATCCCCTATCCGGCGATCCAGATTCAAAACCAACACCTCCGTCTTCCCTGAATTCATCTTCAACCAACTGGACCTCAACCAATCCTGAATTTCATTGAGGCAGCTATTAAATACCGAAACGGCTCCTTCCTGGTCAGGGGCAAAAGACAGGTACAGCTGGGTATCATCGGCATAGCAATGAAACCGCAGACCATACCATCTCACAATGTCTCCGAGGGGAAGCATGTACACCACAAACACCATGGGGGACAAAACAGAGCCCTGAGGAATCCCACAAGGCAGAGAGGTGGGATCGGAAGAAAAGACCCCCCAAAACCACCCTCTGAGTTCTTCCGGTGAGGTATGAGGTGAACCATCTGAGGGCCACCCCAGAAAGCCCACAAATATATCTTAAGCGCTCAAGAAGGACCCCATGGTCAACAGTGTCAAATGCTGAGGACAGATCTAATAGTACCAAAATGGACGGTTTTCTCTGGTCTCTCACCATCAGGAGATCATTGAGCACCCAAATCAGTGCAGTCTCGGTACTGTGCCTCTTTTGAAAATCTGACTGCAGCGGTTCATAGATGCTATGGATGGTCAAATGGTTCTCCAACTGGGCCGCCACTACTTTCTCGATCACCTTCCCCACAAAGGGGAGGTTCGAGATAGGCCTGTTGTTGGGAAGACAGTCCGAGTCCAGTGAAGCTTTCTTCAACAAGGGTGTCACCACCACCGCCTCTTTCAAGGAACAGGGATATTCACCCGAGTCAAAGGAGCACCAGACTATCTGTGCTAGAACCAGGAAAATGAACACCCCACAACTCAAAATAAGGGATGTGGGACTCAGATCTAAACTACAGCATGTAGGGCGCATCCCTAGGACAATCCGCATAACATCTACGATTTCCGGGCGGTCGAAGGTACTCCAGGAAAACGAAGGGGTAGTGACAAAGTCCTGATCACTAACAGCTCGCATAGAATGTGTCAGGAGGATCTCTGACCTGATGTCCATCACCTTATCAGCAAAGAATTGGGCAAGCTCATCATACTGTAATTGTGAAAATGCTCTTCGGAGCTGGAGACAGGCTGGGTCCACGGTTCTGAAGAGCTGAGCTGGTCAGTTCTGGGCGGCAGAAATTACCCTGGACAGGAATTCTGCCTTCTTACGAGAAATTTCTGACTGATAGAACTGATAATGTTCTAGCAGTCTAAGATGATCGGCATCCAGGCCAGATTTCCGCCAACAACGTTCTAACCTGCATCCTAGTCGCTGCAACTCCCTTAAGGCCCCGTCAAACCAAGGTGCCAGAGGTCGAAGGGAGAGAGGGCGCACCGAACTGGAGCAACAGAATCCAGGGCAGAGGTGATGGTGTTATTATAGGCCAAAACCAATGCCTCTGGATCATTACAATGCACAGGAAATTGTGATAGGTCAAGGACCGCAGTAAGGCCATCGGAAGTAATATTCCACAAAGGACAGTACTTGACCATCTCCACAGGGGTCGGCCTACAGGTGGGATGCCAAAATTGAATCTCACAGTGTAATGGTCGGACCATCCGACTGGTTCCACCCCCATGTCAGAAGCCTCGATCCCCAGAAGGAAGACCAGGTCAAGGGAGTGGCCAGCTTTATTTGTAGCAGTGGTAACCACCTGTGTTAGGCCCAGTGAATCCATCAGCTGGAGGAAGTGTTGTCCAAATTGAGAGAGTTCATTGTTGATACAGGCATTTAAATCACCCAGAACCATCAGTCTAGGAGACTCGAAAGCCAGGTCGATGATGAAGTCCGCTACTTCCTTAAGGAATTGCTTCCCATCTCTGGGTGGACGGTAGATGAGAGCAATTCAATAGCCCACACCTGCTACAATAGCACATTTGAAGGAGATGGTCTCCACAACTGGAACACTAGTGAGTGCCAATTCACTCTTAAAACAGACTGCAACCCCACCTTCCCGCGGTCCAACCATGGGAGGTGTATCACCGAAAACCCGGCTGGAATTGCAGTCTCCAATACTGGGCCTACATTATCGTCCAGCCAGGTCTCAGTGATGCAAGCCAGGTCTGCCGAACCAACAAGATCAAAGATCACAGCAGTCTTGTTCCGGACAGACCTAGCATTGTACAACAGCACCTGGGTTGGACAAAACTCCTGAACTGCCCCGACTGCCTGCCCATCACCAATGATGGTGCACTTGGGTATAGGGACCAAACAGGTCGGTCTGCGCTCCAAGCTCCATTTCGCCCCAGGGCATCTCCTGGGCTTAACCACTCCTACGGGAGCACCCCGCTCCTCCAGCCTCCACTGTTCAAACCCCCACCCCATCCCCCCATCTACGGGCAGTTCCTAAAGCACGGCAACGGTGATAAATAGAGAAAGCCAAAGAAGGGGGAAGAAAAGGGTGGAGGGAGCGAAGGGCGGAGGCTAAATAGCGCACGACTGGGGGGACACAGGCAAACACATATCCCAGGCCAGTAATACCGTAGCCCTAAAAATCCACCACACTTGAGGTTCACCTCCCGTCACTCCACAAATACCTAAAAACCAAATAACAACTAACAATGACTTAACTTCTTATCATACCCTAAATTATCTCACTAAAACAGAAATGAAAAACATGCCCACATAAACAAACGAAATAAAACAAAAACCAATAAAAATATAAGGAGAAAAGTTTTGTAATCCGCCCCCTAAGTTAGTCTCTCACACTCAACTAAGCAGAGGGTGAAATTACAGATTTTCACTGGGCCCGCTCACTGCCCGAACTAATTTCCAAATATAAAAACTTAATGACAGGGAAGACACAAGCTGGAGATGCATAAAACAAAACAAAACAAAAAATACTTGCAATCCGTACAGGGACCAAAAAACAAACACATTAAATCCAGTCAAACAGAAGTAACAATGTTCATGGTGCCAAAACAAGGATTCAGTGAAGTCAGAAAATCGAAAACAAAAATGTCAAACTTCGGAAAAGTCAGCCAGGATCCTCCAGGGCCCACAGATATCTTCAGTTGTAGAATAAAGGGGAAAATCTCGGGAGATCAGTGGCACACCACTACAACCGCGGGCCAGGCCAGCCCTCCGACTGACCACCCCACAAATCTAGGGAAGGGGAGTAGAACACCGGACCACCGACCAGCCTCCATCCCCCACCCTGTGGGAGCCAGAGACCTCCAAAATCCCCAGTAGCCTCTAATAGCCCACAAGTCAAAGGACAAAAGCCAGTAGTGAAAAAGGCACCACAAAACAATCCAAGGTTAATAAAAGTGAAAGAAATATGGAGCGGTCCAATCTGAACAGCTCCTTTACCAGGACACGTTTCAGTCAAATCTCCGGTAGGCAAATCCACCTGGCCACTTCTTCATTTCTTTGGCAACAATCCTTACTCGATACTCCAGAATCTGAAAAAGCTACTTCAGAGGCGTCTCGATAATTCCACTTTTGAACCCAGGCTACCGACTCCCACCTCCAGCACAGGACCCACACAGTCCAATAGTCCGCCGTCAGAGTGGCCGACTCACGCCACCAGTTCCACAATGAACAGGTCCCAACTGAAACAATGACAGACAGGACCCAAAACAGCAGGCAGAAACAGGCAGGTCCTGAACAAAATCCAGTGTGAGGAGAAAGCAAAAAAGCGAGGAAGCAAGTAGGGCATTAACCGACTGGCGTTTACAGACCGGGAAGTAAAAAACAATCGTGAAATGATCGCGGTATGCCATCGATACACTTGGCCCCCGAATTTCAAAAATAATAGGATTAAGATATACTAAAACAATTTAAAATAAATTAAATGAAATAAAACTGCAGAACTGGAAAGCTGCAGAGCTACAACGATGCCTGGCCCAGCGTGGCCGCCATCTTGAGTCTCCTAGTAAGAGTGTCTTCTTCATTAACTGGAACAATGCCCCAAAAGAAGTCCAGCCTCATGTAGCAGATGAACTGTCGAAGGAGTCATGATCAAACTGCTGAGTCCTGGTTGAGGCCATTGAGTACTCAACCTAGAGTCCAATGATTCCTCCAACACTGCCCTGAACCACTTCTTGACGTGGAACACCCTAGAATCTTCCTCCTGGGTGATCTCCACCGAGAGGTGGCTGGCAGGCTATCAACAGGGCAGAACTCCTTGGTGGATGCCCTAAACAGTGGCTGTGATGTGCTCCACACGAAGTGGAGGAGAATGAGATGTCATGGTCTGCTAAGTCTGGCAGGGGAATAGCTGGAGGAGACCAAGGGACTGTTGGCCCTGGTAACAGCCCTGCTCCACCCTGCAGCTGTCCACTGCTGCCAAAGGAATTTCTCGTAGCATCAACGCATACAGCGTTGATGCCTCTCCTATGCTCTCATGCCTCTCCTCACCCAAGGATGAGAAGGTCGAGGAATGTTGAGAACGATGTCTCCCTGCTGAGTAGGACTGAGGATGTGAGTGGTGCCTTTACCTCGACCATCAACCACAGCACAACATTGACGCTTGTCTTCCTAGGGTTCTGAGTAGACGTGTTTAGACAGCGAGACCAGTAAAGGCCTCAGAGGTACAACTGCTGGTGGAGGCAGCTCCCAAGGTAACTCAGTGGAGGGCCTGACCGGTTCTCATCCTTGTGGGTGAAGACAAGGAGCACTGGGGTCTGAGATCAATAACTCTCGACCTCCTCTAACAGATGGTCGCTGGTTCGAGAAAAATCTCGACTGACTGGTCGACCGGAGTTGAGGTCGAAAGGTCCGGAGGGGTTACCCCCAGAATCTCAACCTGCCCTCAACCACAGGAAGCTCTATCAAGGTTCAGCAGTCAGGGGAGTCAGAGGAGTGGGAACAGCAAGATAGTTACCAGTCCCACAGCCTGTGACAGCGGTGTTTCTTGTGTTTCTTACAGTGGGAAGGGCTCCCCCCCAAAAGGCCTGGAGTACCATGCACATTTCTAGAAACTGCTACAAGAACAGCCCTCTGATGCTGACCCCAGCCAGGAGCAGCAGTGAGACTAACAAGGCCCTTGCCGCAGCCACCTCTCTCTTCTCTTTAAGGACTGCTAACTGTGGTGCTGACCCGGCAGTGGCTGGTTTGCGATCCTTAGCCTACCTGAGAGGACCTAGGTCTTCCATTCTTCAATGGCTAATGGCAGCATGGCACAGCATTTCAAGCAATTCTCGATGTTGTGCCTCTCACCCAGACTGTAGACGTACATGTCATGCAAATCCATGGACGATAGCCTGCCTGCATCTGATGCAGAATTTGAAGCATTGCTTCCATCTTTCTGTCACAATCATCGTTCTAAGGCGAGAAACCAGAAGACTCGGGAGCAACAATAAAGCTGAAAGTCTAAATTTTTATTCAAACATCTGCCAAAGTGGTTGAAAACCAATGTCCTATTATGCATGCAGAGCTGCAAAGGAGACATGTCCCTTCCAGTGAAAAGAGAGATCTGAAGTGGTGGCAGCAGCTTAGCTTGAAGACTTCAGATGACTCAGTTGTCTCCATTTGAACTGCCACAGTGTGGATAGCGAACTGAAACCATGATCCTAGAATCTGTATTTCCATTAGCATAGACTCCTCTATCTGAAAGAATGGTAACCATACTTTAGACCTCCAAACTACAATAGCCAGTGTGGCCCAAAGACCTTCAAAATACAGATCAGAAATGGCTACAACATAAAAACACTAACTGTACTTCTGAATGTGCTGAATAGAAACATACATAGAAACAGTTTTTGTTGGCAGAAAAGGACGTTTAGGCCCATCCAGTCTGCCCCTTATCCCTACCTGTTCTGTCACCACTGACCCTAGCTGGTCACATGTGTTACTCCCTCCCCCGTTCCTCTACCTAATATGGCCCTGTACCTATCCCACACATGTTTGATGCTCCCCACAGTCTTTGCCACTACTACCTCTTCTAGCAGGCTGTTTCTGTCATTCACCACCATTCCTGTGAAGAAGCATTTCCGCACATCTCTCCTAAACTTTCCCACTCTTAGCATCATGCAAGCCCCTTTCTTCTACTGCCTTCCTTTCTCCAAAACAGACCCTCCACTTTCATCTTGTTCACTCCTGTGAGGTACCTGTAGGTTTCAATCATGTCCCCTCTCGCTCTCCTCTCTTCCAGGGAGTACATGTTGAGTTCCTGCAGCCTTTCCTCATATGGCTTCTCGTACAACCCCCTCATCATTTTGGTTGCCTTCCTCTATACCGCCTCCAGCCTTTCAATGTCCTTGGAGAGTTGTAGCCTCTAGAACTCAACACAGTACTCTAAGTGGGGCCTCACCAGTGAGCAATATAATGGCGGCACCACCTCCCTCCTCCTGCTAGAAATCCCTCTCCCAATGCACCCAAGCATCCTGCTAGCCTTTGCCACTGCTTTGTCACACTGCCCAGCTACCTTGAGGTCATCAGATATGATGACCCCTAAATCTCTTTCTTGCTGAGTGACTGTAAGCTCCACTCCCCCCATCTTTCACACAGCCACTGGGTTCTGCAGCCCTAAGTGCATAATCTTGCACTTTTTGACAATGAAACCCAGCTGCCACCCCTTAGACCATTCCTCTAGTTTCCTCAGATCCCTTTGCTATTCTCCACCCTTTCCTTAGTGTCAAACCTGTTGCAGATTTTTGCATCATCTGCAAAAGGGCACATCTTACCCTCCAGCTCCTCTGCAATGTCATTTAGAAGACACTGAAGAGGACTGGTCCCACCACTGAACCATGTGGCACCCCACTAGTCACTCTCCTATTGCATGATGTAAGGATTAGGAAGGAGGGGGGTTGGGTGGAAGCAGGGTGCTATAAGGCGGAAGCACTAAATGAGTACTTCTGCTCAGTATTTACTAAAGAGAAGAGGGGGGTGACACCCAAGGTGGGAGAAATGGCAGAAGCAGGGGGGGAGGTGGTGACAGATGGGAAAATCATGGAGAGCAGAGTTCGAGAGGGTTTGAAGGCACTGAGGGTGGACAAGGCGCCAGGCCCAGATGGCATCCACTCCAGGGTACTGAAGGAGCTGGCAGAGGTCCTTGCAGGACCTTTGGCAGACCTATTTAATGCCTCACTACATTCGGGGTGTGTGCCTCAGTACTGGAGGATGGCTCATGTGGTGCCCCTCCACAAGAGTGGCCCCAAGGATGAACCGGGAAACTACAGACCAGTGAGCCTCACATCCATCATGGGTAAGCTAATGGAGACTATCCTGAAGGAGAGGCTGGTGGCTCTCCTAGAGGCCAAAGGACTACAGGACAGCAGACAGCATGGCTTCAAACATGGTAGATCCTGCCAAACCAACCTGGTCGAGTTCTATGACTGGGTAACTAGGCAACTGGACAGGGGCCATGCAGTGCATGTCCTGTATCTGGACTTCAGTAAGGCATTCGACTCAGTGCCACATGGAAGGTTGGGAAGGAAGTTAGTAGGCACAGGGGCGGGTGCAAAGCTGGTGAGAAGGGTAGGAAACTGGCTGCAGGGAAGGCAACAGAGGGTGGTGGTGGGTGGGGAGCTCTCACACCTAAGGGCAGTGACGAGCAGTGTTCCACAGGGCTCAGTGTTGGGACCAGTGTTGTTTGGGATATTCATTGCAGACATATCATGGGACATCAAGAGCAAGATCAGTCTGTTTGCTGATGATACCAAGGTAGCGCGGTGGTGGATGACCTAGGGGATGGCAGGGTTGCAGGATGATCTGGCAAAGCTTGAAACCTGGTCAGACACCTGGCAACTGGGCTTTAATGCCAAAAGTGCAAGGTGCTGCATTTTGGGATGAAGAACCCAAGGAGGAGTTACCAGCTAGGGGAGTTCAGCTAGCCCAGACAGAGGAGGAGAAGGATCTGAGTGTGCCTCATTACAGGGTCAATGAATAACTCGGCACAATGTAGGAAGGCAGCTGCAAAGGCCAACAAAATGCTGGGTTGTATTGCAAGGGTATATCCTGAGGAGGAGGGAGGTGATTCTGCCACTGTATAGGTCATTAGTTAGACCACACCTGAGTACTGCGTGCAGTACTGGCATCCGTATCTGAAGAGGGACATTGTTACTGAGGGGTGCAGTGCAGAGTGACAAAGATGATCTAGGGGACTTATATGAGAGGAGGTTGAAGGAGTTGAACATGTACTCACTGGAGGAGAGGAGAGACAGGGGTGACATGACTGAAACCTTTAAATACATGAAAGGAATAAACAAGACGGGTACAGAGGGGCTGTTCAAAGTAAGGGGGAGGGTGGGCCACCAGGGGCCATGATATGAGACTGGAGCGAGGAAGGTTCAGGAGGGAGATGAGGAGACACTTTTTTACAGAGAGGGTGGTGGCTGGGTGGAATGCGTTACCTGCTGAAGTGGTATGCAGTAGAACAGTGGACTGCTTCAAACGAGGATGGGACAGGACAAGGGGGAGGGTTAATGAAGGGGAAGGGTGGAAGGGAAGGGCAGCTGCAGAATAAGGGGTGCTAGCTGCACATTCGAGCAGACTTGATAGACCTCTAGGCCTTTATCTGCTGGCAAATTTCGTATGTTTGTATGGAGTGGCTACTGTTTATCACCCCCTATTCCTTAACCAGCTTGACACCCAGCTTGTCACTTTCTCCTCCAACCCCAGGCTGCTTAGTTTCTTAACTAGTCTCCTGTGTGGCATAGTGCTGAAAGCCTTGCTGAAGTCTAGACAGCCCACCTGCACTGCTCTCCCTTGATCCACCTCCCTGGTAACCCAGACAAGAAATCTGTGAAATTAGTTTGATGTGACCTCCCCTGTGAAACTGTGCTGTATGCGGTCCTGCAGCCCTTTTGCCTCCAGTTGCCCTACAGCCTCTCCTTCAGTAGTGTCTTCATTAGCTTCCCCACCACTGATGTGAAACTGAATGGCTGTAGTTGCTAGTATCCTTCCCACTTCCGCTTTTGTGCAGAGGGACCATATTGGCACTCATCCAGTCCTCTGGAACTTCCCCTATCTCCACTGAGGTGCTAACAAGCATTGCCAGAGGGGCCGCTAGCACCATGCTCAGTTCCTTTAGGACCCTTGAATGAATCTTATCTGGTCCCATCACCTTATTCTCCTTTAAGGCTTCCAATCCCTTCCAGACCCTCTTCACTGAGAATGGACTTGTGTTCACTCACCCATCTCTCTGATGCTTATTACAGCATGCTGGTCTGTCCCCAGCCCCCACCCTCCACTGTGAAGACTGGGCAGAAGTAATTGTTTAGTATTTCCACTTTCTCTTGATCTTCCTCTGCGCATTCCTCCCCCCGATCCTCTCTATCCCTCCACTTGTCTTCCTCTTTTCTCCTATATACCTGAAGGTGGTCTTATCCCCTTTTTTGACCTTCTTAGCTATCCTCTCCTCTGTTAGTGCTTTAGCTTCTCTCACCCTCCTTCCTGCCTCCTTTTGTTTTGCTAGATACACCTCTTTGTCTTCATTCTTCTTGGTCTCCTTGTACTTTCTAAATACTGTTTCTTCTCCTTCACTGCCTTTGACACCTCCTTAGAGAACCACCGCAACCTCTTCCTCCTCTTTCGTTTCCTCACTGCCTTCAAACAGCATGCCACTGCATGGCTATACCTTTCTTAATATTTCTCCATTGAGCCTCCACTCCACCTCTGCCTTGCTCCCCTTTGACGCATTCATTCTCTGAGGCAGTTTCCCATTTCTTTAAAATCTGCCCTCCTGAAGTCCAGGACCCTTGTCTTAGTGTGTTTTTTTTCCTGTCCTATCCATATTCCAAACCACACAGTATGGTGATCACTTGTACCCAGGGGGCTACCCACTGCAACATCAGTAATGCTCTCTGTAAGTACCAGATTCAGCACTACCCCATCCTTAGTGAGTTCCAAAATCAGCTGTCTGAAAAATGTTCCCTGCATGGAGTTGAGGATGGCCCTGCTTCTTGATGTAGCTGTGCCGAGAATGCCCCAATCTACATCCGGCAAACTGAAGTCCCCCATTATCAAAACTTCCCCCTTGCTGGCCATTTTACTAATGACTTCCCCTAGGGCTCTGTCTAAATCTTCCCCATGTCGAAGGCCTATACACCATCCACATGCGGATAGCGACCCCAAACCCTGTCTCTAGGCTGACCCAGATTACGTCCAGCCTGTCACTTTCCCCCTGTTGCCCCTGTATCTCAGTGGCCCTTATACCCTACGTCACATATAAAACAACCCCTCTGCCTTTCCTCCCGGACCTGTCCTTCTGGAACATGGTGTTGCCTGGGATGGCCACTTCCCAGCTGTGGTTGTCTGTACACCATAATTTCATTATGGCCACCAGATCCAGGTCTGCCTCCACAATGACTGCCTCAAGGTCAGGAATTTTGTCTCCCAGACTCCTTGCGCTGGCGCACATGGCTCTCCATTCTCTTTGTCCCTCTCTCCCTCTAACCTTCCTCCACCTTCTGCTTCCTCCACTTGCTGCCTCTGTTACCCCGGTCCTGCCCTCCCCTGTTATGTTGTCTTCCTGCCTTCCTTTCTTCACTTCTCTTTCAACTGAAGTCCCTATGTCCCGACTTGCCTGCTCTGCCCTTCTTTGTTACCATCAACCATCAGGGAATTTCTTCTCCTTGGTTTAACCTTCTCTGTTCCACTAGCCTCTCTGTTGCCTCCAAGTTTACAGTAACTCTCTTGTAATGATGTTCTATACCTGAACAAGTATATAGTATATTACATCTAAAGGAGCCTCATAACCACATCAGAACACACTGATAATTGAATTGAACTAATCCTAACCATCAAGAGACCTGGTGCATACCTTTTCACTGGGGGCCCATAAAAGGAGCAGAGGGCCCCAAGAATCATCATTATACTTACTGTTGCCTCACGTCTCCATGTTCAGGTTAACAACACTTCCTGTTTTCTCTTTCCCTGAACTGAAATGCAACCTCTAAAGATCAAGATATCTTGCACTAACAAATTATTAGAAAACTTAAAAGTGCCACATAAGCCTTGAAAAAGGCCAACTTGAAAACTGAACTTTCTTGTGGAACCTCTGTATTCCAGAGGGAGGGGGGTCTACTGCTTCTGCACAGTACAGTCTGCAGTGAACCAAGGTAAGGCTGACTAACAGCTGCAGAAACTCTTTAAAGTTGCAGCCCAGTTGCAAGTTCTGCTTGGTGCAAATGATACACTACAGAAACACAGAAACAGAGACTGTGTTGAGAGAGATTGAGTTGGAGGGTGGGGAAGAGTAAGAAGATGGCCACTGTGCTGCTTGGCTCTGCTCAGCAGCACTGTGGTGCTTTTATAGATACAGTCTTAGTATTTTAATCTTTTTTTTGGGGGCTTCTATTTTAACTAGCTAAGCTAACCTATTGAGCTCAGCTGTTACCCCTGGGCATTTGCCACTTACAGCCCGATTTTTTTGTGCCAATCGGCAGTTTGGTGTTTTCATTATGCTTACTGTCCAAGTGTAAACCTCACTTCAGGTCATTAGGTTTGTCCACAGTTAGAATACTGGAACTCTGGGAGGCTGGAGACTGAGATGTGTGATCCATGGGACACAAGAAGGACTGGGCCTGATTATCTGTATATAAAGGAATGGAGGAGGCTCTGGATTGCACTGCATGTGCTAAAAGGTCTTGTCTGTCAATATAAAAGGTATGATAATGTTTCCAAGGGCCAGGTGGTCTCTGTGTCAATGCTGATATGGAATGAAGTACTATGCTCGGTGGAGCGACTCTTTTTGTTTGCCTCCCCAGATTGAAACTGGCAGCATGGAGGCCTGGTGGCAAGGAAAAGAACACATGGGAACATGAATGGGAGGCATGGAAAATGCAGAAATGCTTAACAGTGTAGAAATGTCTGGTTACCCCGACTATGGTGAGGAAGCAAGTTCAGGAGAACACCTACTATCTCTTATGAATTTCTGCCTACGTGCCTGCGTGCCACTCATGTGGTGACCGGAGGAGAGCGGTTTGGGGAGATTTGCTATGTGGAGGTACTCCTTTTTCCTTTCTATATATGGAGGCAAATGTCTAGGGGCTTATCCAGGCCTTTTCGGGGGATGATTAATGGACTACTCCTGGAACTGCAGATGGTGCTGGAACTTTAATAATTAACCTTGTATGGTTCCCAACACAGTCAATTTTGCCTTAAGTCCCATGAAAAAAAACTGGATAGAGTCTGGCATTGTCCTGCTCCTGTTAAGGGCTGGAAGTGTTCAGAAGATAAAACTCCATGTGCATTAAAAGGCAAATTGGTGGTAAATTCATCAGGTATACTTTTCTTAGCCCCAATTCTATGATACTATTGCTATACTATTTTTTATGTTTTTGATGTGTTCTTACGAGTGTTTCTATGAGTTTCCCTTTTATTGTTTAGCCACTTTCCATTTATCCGATATTTACAGAAACCTAAAGTAGCAGAAATTTGTACTAGATTTAATTTTACATTGACGAGGGTTGAGTAGCATGATTAATTAGCTGCATATTATTCTGGCTATGATTGGAATGCCAATTTATTTGTTAGAATGCATGACCACATAGCCTAGGAGGAAATATTGCCCTTTGTGGACATTTCTGCTATCAACACCTTACAGATGCTTTTAGCAGGATAGCCAGGATCCCATTGGTATATTGCTGAGGCACCTGGTGGACAACAGATAATTTGGGTTACTAGCAGAGTTTAAACTGAATTAATTACTTAATTAAATCCTCCTCATTCAGTAATGGTTACTACAAGTTGGGGGGCTGGTGTGAGAAGAGCCAGAAGCAAGGGTGGGATCCATTTGACAAGCACTGCAATACATGTTATAAACTACTTAGTATGGATGTTTCTGGGCAAGACACAGAGCTTAATGAGCTGCAGTTCATATACTGGGACAAACCAGGAGTCACCGGGCGCTTTGACAGCAGACAAACATTGTCATGGGTCCCCTTTGCCAAGCTATTAGCAGTCAGGGAGTAATAGAGGCCTAAATGGAAAGTTTACCCGGTGCTGGTAACTAAGTGTTAGTGCATTGGCCTAGATTAGTGTAGTATTGCTATAATGAGGCAGGGTGCCACTTGGATGTTGCTCCAGCTGACAAAAAGTGGGATGCTATAATATGTAGAGCCCTGGTAGGGCATGGAGCAACATGTGTTACGGTGTACCCTGGAAAGCATTCAAAAAAGTTACTGTTTCTTGGTACTAATAAGTGAGTGTTTTCCAAGAAATTTCCTTCCCCAAATATTTGTCATTTTCTTACCGGCCCTGGCATCTTGGCAGATCATTCCCATCCATCTGGTGGAAAACAAATGAGTGGGCTTGCATGTCCCAATATGTAATGTAAATAATAATTTGTGATCAGTGGGATAATAATAAGGCTCCTTAGGAATCCCTGAAGGATCCCTTTGTAACTATGCCTAAATGATTCTTCCCAGAACAAATAGGTCTTTAGTCTGAAACATTATTAGGTCCGGCACAGGGCCTCATATCAAACTACACAACTGTATATAACTTTGTTGAAAACTAATGAACTATCTAATCCTTAGCTGGAGATAATCTTGCTTGTTGTTTGTAGTGATTATTTATCATCCTTCCTTGTTACTGACTGTTGTTTTTATGTTTTGTACTTTTTATGTTGCTTGCACGCATGTGCAAGAAACATAGTGCCATCATCCGAGTTTTCGGAGGTGTGGCACCAGTCTTCCAATTCAGTCAGTGTGTTTGCAGGTGCAGCCCCAATTCCACAATCACTGCTGCAGCTGTCTATGACAACAGTTGAAAATGCAGTGGTCGTACAGTTGAAAGGGAGAGCTCCGCTTCAGTGAGCAGAGCTACCCCCCTCCACACACACACACACGCACGCACACACGCACGCACACTGCGTGTTCATGCGCCTTCCCCCTTCCCCCATGCACACACTGTACGGCCGACGGGGGTGCCCAATCCCCATCTGCTCCACACCCTCCCAAAGTTTCAGGTGCCACGCTGGGAGCCCACCCCAGCGTGGCAAAATGTGTTATGGCCGAAGGAGGTGCCCAACCTCTGCCAGCTCCACGCCCCAAAGCATCCAGGTGCCACGCTGAGCCCACCCAGCATAGCAAAATGTGCATGGCCGACGGGGTGCCCAACTCGCCTGCTCCAGCCCCCAAACAGTTTCCAGCTGCCACGCTGGGAGCCCACCCCAGCGTGGCAAACATCCTCATCGCCTTATTAAAAAAATAAACCTACAAATACAAAAACTGTCCTCGGCGCTTCTCCTTGCCCCTCCCACAACCCGCACCACCCACCGCGCACCCTGCCTCCCCCACACCCTCACCCCATACTTACCTCCGGACCTCGCGCGACGATCTTCGTGGACCGGGAACACGCCTGCACTCTTCAAAGCCGATCAAGGAACTGAGGAAATGCCGTAAGCTGTATAATGGGATAGATAGGTTTTTCAACTTTGGCACCAAATTTTCAACATGGGTTTTGGGACCCCTCCTCATAATTCTGTCACTGTCATGGCGTTAATCGGGCCCGAAGGGTGATTTAGCGGTCACTGCGGCGAAATCACCTTTTGGGACTGATTAACTAAAATGACAGTACCAGTGTTCATAAGGTGGGCTCTCAAAGCCTATGTTGCAAATTTGAGAAAAATTCCTAAAATGACTGTTTTATGAGCGTGCGTTGTGCAGTTCCTACGCACACTCATAAGTTCGCGAATTTTTAATATTTGCACTCCGGATTTTCAACATTGCCATTTTACCACACTTTCTTAATGAGCAGTACAGCTGTCATTTTTCACATCTCGCCCAAAATGTGTTTCCATGCATGTAGCGCACAGTGGCGCATTTGGTGTGTGAAATCAATGTATGAGACACATTAAGAAAATTGCAGTGACACTGTTCATGAGCAGAGGTCTTAAAATGGCTATGTTGAAAATTTGGTGAAAAATTCCTAAAAATGACTGTTTTACAAGCGTGCGTTGCGCTGATCCTATGCACGCTCGCAAGTTCGAGAATTTTCAATATTTTCACTCCAGATAATTCAACATTGCCATTTTACCACACCTCCTTATGAGCAGTACAGCTGTCATTTTTCACTTCTCGCCCAAAACATGTTTCTGCCCATGTAGCGCACAATGGCGCATTCAGTGTGCGCAATCAATGTTTGGGACAGATTAAGAAAATCAGTGACACTGTTCATGAGCAAAGGTCTTAAAATGGCTATGTTGAAAATTTGGTGAAAAACTTCCCTTCAGACGTTCTGCAATGTTACTAATGAAGACATTAAACAGGACTGGCCCCAGTACCGATCCCTGCAGAACCCCACTGGTCACCCCCTCTCCCTAGGCTGCACACCATTTACCACCACTCTCTGCCTCCTGTCTGTTAGCCAGTTTCTAACCCAGTTTACTACCCTTTCCCCCATGCCCAGCCTACCCAGCTAGTTTATCAGCATCCTATATGGGATGGTGTCAAAGGCTTTGCTGAAATCAAGGTAAGCATTGTCCACTGCCCCACCCTGATTCACTTCCTTTGTCACTCAGTCAAAGAAATCAACCAGATTTGTCTGACATGATGTCCCCACTGTGAATCCATGTTGTCTATGGTCGTGGGCTCCGATGGCTTCTAGATGCCCCACTATCCTTTCTTTAAGCAATATCTCCATGATCTTCCTCACTACTGAGGTGAGGCTGAACGGCCTATTGTTCCCTGCCTCCTCCCTGCTAACGGCCTTGTGTAGAGGGACCACATGTGCCCTCCTCCAATTCATTCGTGTTGAATGACTCAGTGAACATGGCTGCCAGAGGTACTGCTATCTATCTCCCTTCGCAGTTCTCTTAATATCCTTGGGTGTATGCCATCTGGTTCCATCGCTTTGTCCACCCTTCAATTTAGTGAACTCTTGCAGGACTCTTTTGCCTTTGAATGGACTATTGTCCACCTCTTCACCCCCTTGGCAACTGCTGTACTGCTGTGGCCCTTGCCCCTCCCACTCTTCTGTGAATACTGAGCGGAAAGACACAGTGGATGCCTTGGGAGAAAGGCATGGAACTATCACTTCCAAATACCTAAACAGCACATACAAGCAAGCAACATTCGGCATTGACAAATGCTTGTTTGTAATACTGTAATGGTTTACATAACACAGCAATGAGCTACTACTGCTCTAAAGGCCCTTGTCCCTAAAAATGGATTTTTATAAAGCAATAAAGACAAATTCTCTCAGGAAGTCCTACTGGGGTTGATTATTTTATGTTCCCAATACTTGATTATGGGGATATTTGTATGATAATGTTACTAAATAATGAATGCACAAACTGGATATTCTTTTAATTCTATTGGGAAGATTAATTGCTGGACATGGCTATAAAGTACAGCACTGCATTATGTACCAGCAATTTGGGTGGCTTTCTTTGGCTGGTAGGTGTCATCTGCATCAGCTCCATCATACTGTAATATGCGTTAATGGGAAAGTCCCGGAATACTTTTTTTTTTTTACTTTCTTTGTCCTCCCCATGCCAGCAAGGATGTGCCCAAATCTGCCCCAAGAGTCCCAACTGTCCGCCCCCCCCCCCCAGAAATTACCAGGAGACCACAGTGACTGATAAAGTGCCCCCTTCCCCAGGCAGCGATGAGGGAGTACAGAGTATACCAATCAGGCAGTCCCATGGGCAAGATAGAGACAGAGAGAGTGGAGCAGAGACTGGCACACCGCTTTCGCATGCTGGGTGCTGATATCCACCCCAGCAACAATCCTGTCTCTTGAGGCTCATAATAATGCACTTACTCTTGGCCACCGCCAGAAGTCAGAATGTTACTGAGAGCCTATGCCCAACTCAGTTTGAGAAGGAGACCTGTCCAATGGATGTTCATCCTCCTCCACCTCTAGCCCACCCTCCAACTCTATGGGTTTGCTCTTGAACCTGGGTTATTAGCGCTGGAAGCGGTAGCATTACCACTGCACCGGCAGGCTGCCTAGGTCCTAGAATACTTAACTGAAAGATTACTAATATGCACTATGCAAGTGCATTTATGTTTCAACAGTTTGCTAGAATTTTTTACCCCTAGATCAAGACCAAAAAAGGTAGACAATCTGCAGTTTTGCAATTCTGATAAAATGGAATTCCTTCCACACCAGATTTCACAGGTACTGGTAGTCTGAGAAATTTCTTTCTGATACTCAGATTATTGACTTTGGGCTTTCAGACAGTCGCGCCTTGAGACATGCTCTACAATTTCTTAAAAGGGCACCAGTTTGTACACAAGGGACACTTAATTTGAACACTTATGGTGTACCTTTGTGTATGTGTGCAAGTACAGGGAATAGATTTTACAGGGACAGTAAAAATGTTTTTTTGTTAAGAAATGCCAGGTTGGCCACCCTGACACAAAGATAGAAAAGGGAAGAAAGAAAAAGAAAGGAAATAGGAAAGCATGAAAGGAAAAAGGGAAGGGGTACATGTTAACAAATCTTTATTCTTAACAGGGGCACCCTGTTACACCTGGTAGGTAACACAGTAGAACACACTGGATCCAAAATATTCTCCTAACTCAGTCGTACCTCTCAACTGCTTTGCACTGGCTGGCAGTATAGTCTAGAGGTTAGAGTAATGCGTTGCAAATGATCTTGGTATATCCAGGAGAGTTGAGCAGACCTGGGTTTGATTCCCTGAACCTCCACTTCTAATTACTGGGGAGAATAAGCAGAGCTTCTCTAAAATAATTGTCTATTCAAGACTTCAGTCCCACAGCAAATCCCTTTCAAAAATCATACAGAACTCTAACTAAATAGAAAAACTAAAGCACTTTAAAAGATTTTAAACAACTGGGGACCAGAAAGTATTGATAAACTGAGTAGGAACCATAACTTGCTGCGGGTTTAAGCAGTGCATTAGGTAAATGACAGATACAGCTTATCTGTGGAATCCACCAGTTTTAGTTTAAAAGGATTCTGAATAGAATGCTCACTGCTAAAAATTCTCAAGGCAAACAGCAGCTCTGAAATACAGTATTTCAGAAAAAGCCATTTAAATGACATAGAATCTCATCACACAAGCAGTGAAGCAAGGGTGTTACCCTGAAAGGCCAATGGCAGTAAAGCCAAATTCACAGTGATACATTACTCGTATATTTATTTATTTAGTTTTTGTTGACCGGGAAGTGCACTAGACAAATCCTGCCTATTTTCAGGTACGACTCGGGGAGGGGGATACAGATGAATGCCAACTGACCTTGAACCAGATTAAGCTGTTGGTGGTATTTTTAGTGAATGAGGGAAATGTGGCCAGGACACCGGGGAAATTCCCCTGCTCTTTCCAGTAGGGGGAACCCTTGGTCATCTGAGACAGATGGCCAGTGTTGCTGAACCTCCGGATGGAATAGATGTAGATGGTGCAGGGGAGCAAGCCTCCTCACCTGTTCCTTTCTCTCAAGAGGCTACTGACTTAGACATTATTACAGCCAAGTATGAATCAGCTGCTTCTGGTGCGGAATTGTTGAACCCGGTCCTGACTATGCAAAAAAGTTCCTGTACAGCAGCTGTTGCTCAGCGCGTCAAATCTACTACGAAGGGGACAGTGAGTAAATCTACCACAGCTTTGTCAAGGAAAAAATCTAAGTTGCTATTGGAAATTAGGAAGCTGAAACGGGAACTTGCTGATCTCCCTATCGAACCTGATTCAGCTACTTTGTGTACTGATGCACCTGCGATGAGTGCCCTTGTTTCTGATATCACTGACGCAGTGGTTAATTCGCCTGCTCCCTCGCCTTCTACTGCTTTGGATTCAGTTGCCGTTGCACAGGCTGGCAGTTTGAATGGAGTTTCATCCATGTGCCCACAGCCTGTAGACTCTCTATTCCTGGATCCTTCCTTGCAGCAATCTGCCCATGTGACCTCTGACATTGTTGGCTCTCCGGAGTCTGTCTGCTCTAAGTCTCTTCCTGCAGCGTTTGTTTTTCCTGCGGATCAAGCTCGTCTGGGATGGAGCAAGATTTTGGGCTGTTCCTCTCCTCTCCTCTTCCGGGTCACATTGCTACTGCCTGCACTCCTAAGGTCTCTACTTGGTGTCTGTCTGAAGAGCTGGGAGGCCCGTCTTGGTCTCCACAACGAGCACTACGTGAGGCTGGTTGGGAGATGTCTGATGGAGGAACTTGGTCTCCAGATTCCCAGGATCACTCCTATCTTTACATGCTGGAGAAAGCGACCAGTGAAGTGGCCACTAACGTTGCACCTTTGAGCTCCACCATTTTACCCCGGGGTGAGGGCTTGCCTGTTAATTCTACAATTTCAGCTGTAAGTGACTCTGCTAATACTGCTGCTAATTCTGTGGCTGCCTCTGGGGTTACTGACGTGGTCCTTGGTGCTGCTAGTGTACATTTGGGGATCCAGGTTTCTGCTTCGGGGGGGGAGGGTCACATATTCACATATTTCTGAGGTCTTGGGTACTGGGGTGGTGGAGGAAAACATTAGGATAGGCCCTCCTCCTGAGGTTGTTCATCAGCTGTCTGAAAGCCCTGAAGCCCCATTTAAGCTTTCAGATCTCTTTCAGAATAGGAAGGAACCTGCTCCACGTCGTAATGCTGTGTGTATTTTGTATAAGGGGGGGTTGCAGGAGACCCCTGATCAGGTTTATATTGCTCGGGCCTTGTTGAAGGGCTCCGTGAAGTTCTTCTCTTCTGAGATTTTTGCCCTTATCAATATTGATAATTCTAACTTCGATGTTAGTTTTAAAAATATTTCTAGTCTGGATAGGTTTTGGGCACGATATACTGCATGTAAGAATACTCCCCTTTGGTCACCCTTCCAGGTAATTCCTCTTATAAAGCCTACCATTAGGGTTATTACAATTATGTTTAAGAATGAAGGAGTTAATGTGGAGGATATTTTATTTTGGGTTCGCCAGCGATGTGAGGTTTTGGGTACCCCCTTCCCTACTTTAGATAGCGAACAAATTTGGGACGGTGGTTGGAGAATACGGGTTAAATTGTTTGTAACTAATTTTGGCACTGTGCATTTACCTAGTACTTTTTATTTAGGTAGGGATAGGGGTGCTTTATTTTATGTAGGTCAGCCCAGGTCCTGTTTTAAATTCGGGTCTTGGTCCCACCTTAGTTCAGCCTGTGATACTGTTAAATGTAGTCAATGTCTTGAGTTTGGGCATGAGTTTGCTAAGTGTCTTAATCATTTTAGGTGTAATCTTTGTGAAAATACTGGACGTGCCTATGGTAAATGTTCCTGGGCTTCCCATAATAGGGATGTTTGCAATTCCCATGAAGGTATCATTAATAGGGCACAGCAAAAGCAGGCTAAAAAGGTTGCTGAATTGAATCTCAAGGCTGGGATGGCTACTATTGCTAGGGGGGGTCTCAGAGTTGCCTAATGGCGAACCCCAAGAAGATAGAGTTGTTCTACCCCCACCCCTTTGTAAGGTTGATGATATGGAGATACAGGTTGAGCCGGCAGTTCCGGTTAGTGCTCCTGTAGTTTCTACTATTGCTGATCTTGCTCTAGTGCCTGACATGCCCCCCCCCCCCCGCAGGATGATTCCTGTTTTAAAACTGTATCTAAAAAAAAGCCATGGTTAGGGAAGAAAGTGAAGATTCAGACAGCCTTGGAGGGACAGGACAAAGAGGGACTTCCTGTTGATTGGGTGCAGGGAAACAAATTTGCCTTGCTGGGCTCTGAACCAACGGATAAGGAGTCAGATGATGAGGGTACTGATACCTCCTCCTTGTTATCCACCACTGATACTGAGGATAAAGAGGGTACAGAGTCCATTTCTAAGAGAACCAGGCAGTGCAGGAAAGCTAGAATAACATGAGCTTTACAAAGAAACATAGAATTTGACGGCAAATAAGGACCGCTTGGCCCACCTGCTCTGCCCATTTTCCTACCTAACAGATAAGCTGCAGATCCTAGTTAATCAACAGCTTACTTCCTCCTACCCCCCCACTAGGACTGCCTTATGTCTATCCCATGCATTCTTGAATTCTCCACTGTTCTCGACTCCACGACCTCCTCAGGGAGGCTGTTCCATGCATCCACAACCCTCTCCGTTTAAAAATACTTCCTCACATTACCTCTGAGCCGTCCTCTATCTTCAAATTGTGCCCCCTTGTTCTTGCACATCTCTTTTTCTGAAAGATGGTACTCTCTTGGACTTTAGTGATTCCCTTGAGGTACTTGAAAGTCTCTATCATGTCCCCTCTTTCCCTTTTTTCCTCAAGGGTATACATATTAAGCTCCTTTAGTCTTTCTTCGTATGTCTTCTGGTGCAGACCCTGCACTATTTTGGTTGCCCTCCTCTGGACAGCCTCCACTCTGTCTATGTCTTTGCGGAGATGGGGTCTCCAGAACTGCACACAATACTCCAGATGGGTTCTCACTAACTGCCTGTACAGAGGAATAACAACTTCCTGTTTTCTACTATTGATGCGTCTCCCTATGCATCCCGGTATCCCCCCAGCCTTCCTTACTGCTTTCTCACATTGCTTGCCCACCTTTAGGTCATCTGATATAATTACCCCCAGGTCCCTTTCCATTTTTACTGTTGCCAGTATCTCACCCCCCATTGTGTACTCTTCCCCTGGGTTTTTGTTTCCCAGGTGCATTACCTTGCACTTCTTTGCATTGAATCTGAGCGGCCATACATTTGACCATTCCTCCAACCTTGCCAAGTCCCTTCTCATCCTTTCCACTCCATCTTGTGTATCAACCCTGTTGCAGATCTTTGTGTCGTCTGCAAAGAGACATACTTTTCCTTCCAGTTCCTCTGCAATGTCACTTATAAAGACATTAAAAAGGATTGGTCCCAGCACTGAACCCTGCGGTGCCCCGCTAGTAACCCTCCTTTCTTCACTGTGGACTCCAGTTACTACTACCCTTTGCATCTTGATGTCTAGCCATTTTTTTATCCAGGCTACCACCTTGGGGCCCACTCCAAGGCTGGCTAACTTGTGTATTAATCTTTTGTGTGGGACTGTATCAAATGCCTTGCTAAAATCTAGGTAGGCCATGTCCACAGCCCCTCCCTGGTCTACTGCTTTGGTCACCCAGTCAAAGAAATCTATTAGATTGTCTGACATGACCTTCCCATCGTTAATCCATGCTGCCTTGGGTCCTGTGCCCCACTGGCCTCTAGGTACTCAACAATTCTTTCCTTCAGAAGTGATTCCATCATTTCCCTACCACTGAGGTCAAACTAACTGGTCTGTAGTTTCCTGCCTCTGTCCTGCTCCCACTTTTGTGAAGAGGAATCACATCCACCCTCCTCCAGTCCTCAGTACCACCCCATCCTCCCATGATTTGTTAAAGAGAGTAGTCAGCGGTGTTACTAGTTCTACCTTAGTTCTTTTAGAATTCTTAGCGAATCCTATTAGACCCCATTGCTTTGTCCACCTTTAATTTTATTAGTTCTTTCAGAACCCTTTCTTCTGTAAATGGACTGGTATCGACCCCGTCTTCAGAGTGTTTCTTTTGTTTGGTTTAGGTACCTCCCCCTCCTCTTCCTTTGTGAATACTGAGCAGAAATATTCGTTCAGTATCCCTGCTTTTTCACTGTCACCCTCTAACCACATTCCCTCCCCTTTATTAAGCCTCTTTATCTCTGTTTTGGTCTTTCTTCGCTCCCTAATGTACCTATAAAAGGTCTTATCCCCCTTCTTAACAGAGTTGGCTATCCTTTCCTTGGTTTGGGCCTTTGCTATTCTGACTGCCTTCCCAGCCTCTTTCTGCTTTAACTGATAAAGTTCTCTGTCCTGCTCCTTCTGTGTTTCCTTACAGTATATTTCCTGAATGCTGTCCTTTTCTCCTTAACCTTCCCTGCCACCTCTTTTGAGAACCATAGTGGCTTTTTCCTTCTTTGTGTTTTGTTGATTTGCTTTACACAAAGGTTTGTTGCCCCTGTGATGGCTGTTTTGATTACTCCCCACTGTTCCTCCATCCCTCCTTCTTACCTGTTTGCTAGTGCTTTTCTGAGGAACTCTCTCATTTTCCCAAAGTCAGCCCTTCTAAAGTCCAATACTGTTGCTTTTGTATGGCTTGATTGTATGGCTGTGTTTATCGTGAACCACACTGTTTGGTGGTTGCTTGTTCCCAGATGGCTACCCACTTATAAATCTGAGATTCTTTCTCCGTCCCCATTTGAGAGTACCAGATCTAAGATTGCTCCCTCCCAAGTGGGTTCAAATACTAGCTGTCTGAGGCATGCCCCTTGTAGGGCATCAAGAATGACCCTGCTCTTGGATGTGCTTGCAGAAAAGGTGCTCCAGTTAACATCTGGCATATTCAGGTCCCCCATCAACGATATCTCCCCTTTTTCTGCCATTCAAAGGATGCCTTCTATTATTTCCTTATCCATTCCCTTCCCCTGAGATGGGGGTCTGTATACAACCCCCATGCGGATTGTGGTGCCATTTTCTGTCTCCAGAGTGACCCAGAGTGCCTCATCTGCTCCCTGTTTACTCTTTAGTTCTGTTGCTTTGATCCCTTCCTTTACGTAGAGAGCCCTCCTCCTTTTTACCTCCCTGTCCCTCCTGTAGATTATGTATCCTGGTATGTTGACATCCCAGTCATGGTTCTCTGTGTACCATGTTTCTGTGACTGCCACAATATCCAGGCAACCCTCTTCCATCAAGGCCACTAGTTCAGGGAACTTGTTACACAGACTACGGGCACTGGTATTCATCACCCTCCACTTTTTGATGGCCTTACCCTTTTAGCCCCATTCCTGTCCTTACTGCCTTTGCCTTTTTTTTACATTTACCTCTGTCCTGCTCCCTAATGATTTCTCTACCTTGGTGTTTACCTCACTAATTACCGTGTTTTGTGGGGGGAGACTGGGATTTCCCTGCTTCTTTTCAGTGCCTCCCCCCTTGGCTAGTTTAAATGCTTGCCAATGAAGCATTTGAACCTCTCACCTAGGATCCTGGTTTCCCCCCTGGAAAGATGCAGACCATCACGCCAGTATAGGTCTGCATCCCTCCAGGTGGCTCCCCAGTCCCCAATGAAGCCAAAACCATGAGCTCCACACCAGTTTTTCAACCATTCATTGAATTCCCTGGTGAGGAGTACCCTAGCATCACCCTTGCCATAGACAGGCAGCACCTCCGAGAAGGTTACCGTATGTGCTACTTGTCTAAGGCCCCTCCCCAACTCTATAAAACTCCTCTTGCACTGCTCTGATCCCATTCCTAGCCAGGTCATTTGTCCCTAGGTGCACAATGACATCCAGCTCCCTCCCTCCCTTGTGCAGCTGCTCCCACGATCCTGAGGATTCGCTTCCTGTCCCTCCAAGCTGTGGCGCCAAGCAGGCACCTTACCTCCCTCTCCCCTTTCTCCCCATTTCTACCCCCCTAATGATCGAGTCCCCCACCAGGAGTTATTTCCTTCCCCTGTGGGGTCCCATGCCACCCTCCTGTGGGTCTCCTTTGTGTTCCCAGCATCCTCCTTGGTCTCCACTGCAGGTGCCTCCATAAAGGAACCACTATCCACCAGAAGAGCGTATGAATTGTGGAGAGGTACAGCTGGAGGGATACAACTCTGTTCCACCACCCTCTCCCTCCCTGAGCCCACCCTGGTCCAGCCTCTCCTCTGTCTTGGCAACTTCTGAGGTAGTGGCATTGGCCCTGGTGGTCCCTGGGTGGGGGAGGAGGTTGCACAAATCCCAGCCAGGTCAACCTGGAGACTGGCAACCTCCTCTCTCAGACCAGAGAGGTACCTGCAAATAGGGCAGCATCGCAGCCTCCGGAATGTCTCCTGGAACACTGCCGCCCCATAGCCATTACACTGCACCACTCCTATCATGTCTTATTTTGTGTCCCCTCTCCTGTTTCTCTGCCTGCTTACTCTCTCCTCTTCTTACAACTCTCACCCTTATAGTTCTGGGACAGCAACTTCCTATATTCTTCAGTAGCCTCCTTCTTCCTTGCTCAGTGTCAGACCACCAACAGCTGGGGGGGGGGGGAGAGAGCAAGCTACTTTTTTCCTTTAGGGTTGACAAAACCAAGGTTTCTTTATGATCCTTCCCTTCCTACTGCCAAACAGGAAGTTCCCATTGTCAGTCAAATCCAGTGGCTATAAAAGTAGAACTGGCTTAGGATGGGTGGGATGGAGGGCAATTAGTAAGAAAAAAGGCTAGCAACAGGAAGTTGTAATTTGAGTCACCTGCTTTATATTGTCTAAGCCACACCCCCAATTAAGCTCCCTCTCCTCCTACTGATTTAGCAAAGTAAGTTGATACGGTACCCTTCCCAGCACAGAACATACATTGACTTTCTTTCTTTTTTAACCCTAAATAAGGCCCCTTCCACTTCTAATAAAGTATCTATATGCTTAATCTCAACAGACACTGAGTCCTGCTGAGATAGAAGAGTTAAATTAGTAAGAAAATGGTAGCTTCTTTTAGTTAGCTTTTTCTGTTCTATAAGCAAGGCTAGCAACAGGAAGTTGTAATTTGAGTCACCTGTTTTTATATTGTCTATGCCACACCCCCAATTAAGCTCCCTCTCCTCCTACTGATTTAGCAAAGTAAGTTGATACAGTACCCTTCCCAGCACAGAAAACACTCTGACTTTCTTTCTTTTCTTATTTTAACCCTAAATACTACCCCTTCTACTTCTAATAAAGTATCTGTCTGCTTAATCTCAACAGACACTGAGTCCTGCTGAGATAGAAGTGTTAAATTAGTAAAAAAATGGTAGCTTCTTTTAGTTAGCTGCTTTCTACTCTACAAGCAAGGCTAGCAACAGTCATAGTTTTTTGATGTTACTTTTCTACTTTTTCCTTTTCCTCATGGATGCCTTTTCTGTTGCTACTATTAATGTTAATAGTATTAAAGGGGGGAAGTTGACTAGTACATTGTTTTTACTCCAAGCTGTAGCCTGTGATATTATTTGCTTAATGGACACCAGACTTAAATCTCATGCAGACTTGCATCTCGAGCCTGGCCACTGGAAGCCTCCTTTTGGTCCATTGGAACCGATACCTGTGATGGGATTGAGATTCTTTTTACTAATTCTGCTGTCAAGGTTACTAGGTTAGTAGATGTACATCCTGGGAGGGCCTTGTTGCTGGATATTACTTATGACAGTGAACGATTTCATTTGGTTGCAATCTATGCCCCTCAGACTAAGGCTACTAGAGTTGCCTTGTTTAATGATATATACCAATATCTGCATACCTCTAGACTAGTGATTTGGTTGGGGGATTTTAATTGTGGCTTGCATCAATCTGATAGGGGGTTACAAACTTCTAAACGTTTTTGTGATACCAGTGCCCATAATCAAATACTGCATACTGCTGGTTTGCAGGACACTTATCGCAGTCTGCATCCTATAGGAGGATACACTTTTTTTCAAGGGTAAGCTGAAAACCAGGATTGATTTTATTTTTGTGTCCAAAGTTTTACGGGTTTTGGACTCTTCTACTAGGGTAGTCGAATTTTCTGACCATGTTATGTTACATTCCAAGATTTCTTGGAAGGACACTACTAGATTTAGAAAAAGTGGGTGGAGGCTGAATACTGCTTTATTGCCGAATCCTAAAATATAGAAAGCTTGACACAGTCACTGGACAGCTAGATTATTGGTTAGTAACTGTTATGATGATATTTCGGACTGGTGGGAGGATTCTAAAAAAGAATGGAAAGTCCTGTTTCAGTCATTAGCTACATCTCAGTGTCGGACGGATTATTTACAGTATTTAGAGTTATGTCATCATTTGCAGCACTTGATTTTCTTATCGGAAACTTCTGGCCAGGATTATGGCTCCGATTCAAAATGTTAAGATTAGGATGATGTCTCTTCAGTATACTCATGCTAAATCTTTAGAACAGGAGGCCAGATTTGGTACGCAGGTTAGGAAACCTTCAATAGAGCCCTATAAGAGTTGTCAGGATCGGGTTAAGCATAGGTTTATTTTGAATTGCTTTCCTCTTCTGAACAGTGTCTCTCTTCCCCTGCAGGAATTCTGTCCATTGTTGAGGATAGGTTCAGAACCATATTTGAGAATCAGACAGTTAGTGGGGAACTGACACAGATCTTGCAAACCTTGCAGCTACCTCAGGTTCACCTAGAAGACATACAGATGCCGTCACTGAAGATGAAGTTATGCAAGCTATCAAGCAACTGAATTCTGATGCTGCCCCTGGTTTGGATGGGTTGGAGCGGGAATTTATAAACATTTTCTTTAGGACTTGACTCCAGCTTTGGTTATTCTTTATAATCATATGTTACACTCTTCTAATTTTACTGCTTCAATGTAGGAAGCAGTTTTGGTATTGATTTACAAAAGAGGGACTCAGAATGATGTAGGACAATGGAGACCGCTGAGTCTCCTTAACACTGATAGGAAAATTGTGGCCAGAATTTTTTTGAACAGATTGAAAAATATCTCAGATTATTTAATTAGTCCTGAACAGACGTGTGCAGTTCCGGGACGACAGATAAAAGACAACCTAATAGTGCTTAGGGAGTTGTTTCAACCGGCTGATTCCCAACAGGTCTCTGGGTGGGCGTAGATCAAGAAAAGTCTTTTGATACAGTTTCACATCGGTTTTTATTTGCTGTTTTAACTGCATTTAGTTTTCCTGTGTTTTTTGTTTCCTGGGTTAAAGCTCTATATACCAGTTTCATTATGCCCTAATGTAAATGGGTGGTATGGCCAGAAGGTTATGGTTAGACTAGGGGTGCGGCAGGGTTGTCCTCTTAGCCCCCTTTTGTATGTTTTCTGTATTGATATTCTACTTCAGCTTATACATAAAACTCCTGACATACAGGGAATACTGATTCCCCGTACTGTTTTTTTAGTCAAGGCTATATCATTCATGAATGATATGGTTCTTATGTTAGGGGTTCATACTAAGGAGGAGGTACTTTGTACTGTTTTGAGGCAATATGCAGATATTTCCGGTTCCAGGATTAATTCAGATAAAAGTATCGGTATCCCTTTGGGAAACACCCCTATTCCACCATAAGGTTTCTTAGGGGGTATCAGGATAACAGGTGAGGCTCTGACAATTCTTGGGGTGAGGTTTGGGGGTCGGGATATGGCATATTCTAATTGGATGCTTCATGTTGGGAAAGCAGTGTGTCTGGTTCAGGGTTGGCATAATAAATTAATTGGTAAAAAGAAAAGAGTGCTTTTTATCAAAACCTTGCTTTTACCTATTTTTTTGTATCTTAGTTATGTTTTCCCACCTCCTCAGAGGTTATTTACTAAATTGTTTAGTATTTTTTTTTCAGGCTTTTTGGGGGGTCACGGTTGAACCCGATCAAGAGGGATATTACTTATACGAACATATGAAATTTGCCAGCAGATAAAGGCCTACAGGTCTATCAAGTCTGCTTGAATGTACAGCTAGCACCTTTTACTCTGCAGCTGCCCCTCCCTTCCACCCTTCCCCTTCATTAACCCTCCCACTTGTCCTGTCCCATCCCCTTTTGAAGCAGTCCACTGTTCTACTGGATACCACTTCTGCAGGTAACGCACTCCACCTAGCCACCACCCTCTCTGTAAAAAAGTGTCTCCTCATCTCCCTCCTGAACCTTCCTCCCTCCAGTCTCATATCATGGCCCCTGGTGTCCCTCCCCTCCCTTACTTTGAACAGCCCCTCTGAACCTTTCTTGTTTATTCCTTTCATGTATTTAAAGGTTTTAATCATGTCCCCGTCCCTCCTCTCCACCAGTGAGTACATGTTCAACTCCCTCAGCTTTCTCTCGTATGATATGTCCCCCAGCCCCTTGATCATCTTTGTCGTCCTGCGCTGCACCCCCTCCAGTAACTTAATGTCCCTCTTCAGATACGGGTGCCAGTATTGCACGCAGTATTCCAGGTGTGGTCTAACTAATGACCTATACAGTGGCAGAATCACATCCTCCTTCCTCGAGGAGATACCCCTGCAATACAACCCAGCATTTTGTTGGCCTTTGCAGCTGCCTTCCTACATTGTGCCGAGTTGTTCATTGACCCTGTAATGAGCACCCCCAGATCCTTCTCCTCCTCTGTCTGGGCTAGCTGCACTCCCTCCAGCTGGTAACTCCTCCTTGGGTTCTTCATCCCAAAATGCAGCACCTTGCACTTTTTGACATTAAACCCCAGTTGCCAGGTGTCTGACCAGGTTTCAAGCTTTGCCAGATCATCCTACAACCCCTGCCATCCCCCTAGGTCATTCAGCACCGCTCCTACCTTGGTATCATCAGCAAACAGACTGGTCTTGCTCTTGATGTCCCATGATATGTCTGCAATGAATATCCCAGACAACACTGGTCCCAACACCGAGCCCTGTGGAACACCGCTCATCACTTCCCTTGGGTGTGAGAGCTCCCCACCCACCACCACCCTCTGTTGCCTTCCCTGAAGCCAGTTTCCTACCCATCTCACCAGCTTTGCACCCACCCCTGTGCCTACTAACTTACTTCCCAGCCTTCCATGCGGCACCGAGTCGAGTGCCTTACTGAAGTCCAGATACAGGACATCCACTGCATGGCCCCGTCCAGTTGTCTAGTTACCCAGTCATAGAACTCCACCAGGTTGGTTTGGCAGGATCTGCCCCGTATGAAGCCATGCTGCCTGCTGTCCTGTAGTCCTTTGGCCTCTAGGATGGCCACCAGCCTCTCCTTCAGACCCATTGTAGAAGGTGGTATAGAAATGGTCAATCCAGTAGCCTTTTATTTTAGTGTTTTCTTTAGTTATAATTTTGGTTTAGCCCTTAAACCTCGCTCTAAACTGTGGCGTCCCTTGGATCTGGACTGGATTACTCCAAATAGGCAGTCTGGGGAACAAGGAAGTACCAGGTTGTTTGGGAAGAGAACCCCTTTACCAGATTACGGTATTGAAAGTTTTAAGTTGGCTGTAAAATGGTGGCTTTGTCCTCAGAACCTTATGGTTTTGGACAGGAAGGCTATTTATCATACTATTTTGGCTAACAATAGTCAGGCCATTGTAGAATTTCCTGTGTTCATCTGTACAACAGATTCAAGTGTTAAGGCATTTGCGTAATCCACGAATACCTCCCAAAATGTGGGATAGTTTGTGGTTAGGGAATTTTGGTAGACTCAGTGTAAGGGGCAGTCATAAAAATAAACAGTTAGAAGGTGGATATTGCCCACATGATTCCTGTACTCAGATTTCAGAGTCACAGATTCATTTGTTTAAAGAATGTGTATTTGTGGCGAACTTCTGGACCTTCTTGAGTGCAACATGGGGGGAACCTGAATTTTCATTGTTAACATATCCAGAAATTACATATGGTGGGACTCAGACTTTATGCCAGAAATATAATCCTGAGACTGTGTATGTACTTCTGGTTGTAATTCGTTATCATTTATAGCAAGTTAGATGTTTGGGGGTTCTTCAACAAAAATGGGTCTCGCATATTAAATTATTAGCAAACATTAAGAAGTCCTTACAGAATATAGTACAGATGGATCTACTACATTATAGTAGGGAAAAGGTTGCACATTTCTGGGTTAATTGTGATACCTGGTATTAACTCTGTTTGTTAGCCTTTGTTTCTTTTTTTTTTTTTCCTTCTTTCCCTATATAGACTTTGTCATGATTTATGCTTTTTTGTTTGCAATTGTCTCTGTTTGATTTATTTTGTACTGTTTTGTTAGGAAGTCCAACTTTCAAATAAAAAATTCCCTACTCTTTTTGATGAGTGCCATGGGATCTTTAACATCCACCTGAACTACCACCAATCCAGGCAGATGGGACCTCGGTTTAACGTCTCATCCGAAAGACGGCACCTCAGAAGTGCAGCACCCCTCTCATGCTGCACTATAGTGACAGTACTGGGATATTAACCCAAGTGCCAGATGTGGGAACTGAACCCACAGCCCTCTGATCTCCTGGCCTCAGAGGCAAGTGTGCTACCTACTGAGCCACTTGACATTGTATACGTAGATATATCACATCATGACATGAAGGATCATGCAACTCACCATGAAACAATTAAGGAATGAATTATTCCTTATAATGAAAGTGCAACATTACACATTCTAGCCATTTGCTCTGAAACTGCATTTGACAGGGTCACTGCTATGCATTTTGGAATGTGGTGAATTGGTCCATTATCTAACTGCATAACACGATTACCTTTTGACCACAATGTGCTCATAGGCCTCTCTTAAACCAGCTACTGTACAATTTGGGTTCTGACCTTAAGACTTGGTACACTGGCCTGTTTCACTTTCCCATTTCCAAAAATAAAATATTAGAATTAGCCTGGATGATTATGCATTCATGATTTCCTTTAAAACATGGGCAGGGAGTGGGACTCAGGGTGGTACTTACTCAGGGAGGGTCAAGGTGGATTAATGGGGCAAGTGACTTGCCCCGGAGGGTCAAGGTGGATTAATTGGGCAAGTGACTTGCCCCATTAATCCACCTTGACCCTCCCTGAGTAAACAAATGGATTCAGTCTTGATTCAACTTCTGTTCAGGCCTGTAATCTCTTTCCCTTCAACAAAACTCACTAGTTTTGTGAAAACAGGGCAAAAATCAAATCATTTAAATGAAAATAACTTTTGTCTTTTTTGTACTCTTCTGCACTCTATTATTTTTAAATAAAGAATATTTTGTTATAAATACACCTCAATGTTGTGTTTCAGTTTCCCTTCTCCTATCCTGGTAGCACCCCCCTTATTACCCACCCTCTTTCATCAGACCTAAAAAATAAATTATTCCCCTCCCCTACCTTTATGATACCCTTATCCAACACCTCCAGTCCCACCCACTGTGCAATGACTGCAATCCCACCCTATCCCAAAAATGTAGTTACCACCACATCCCACCCACTGTGCAATCCCCACCCCAACCTTTAACGTGCAATGCAATCCTAGCCTAATCTTGTATTATCGATGCTCCACAGACTGTCCCACCTACTCAGCAACCACACACTTCACTCCTAAGTATTATACTAGTCCACTCCAGGTGCAATTTGTTGTCTTTCTTTCAACTGTCTGACTCACTGCCGGCTCCGCTCTGAGTCCTCACAGCTCGACCACATCTGCTAGTAGTCTCTGCCCTCTTCTGGAAAGAATGGAGTTCTATCTGATGGGAATCGAGAAGGATGGATAGGGATTCAAATTAAAGAACATCGGCATCCCGATAGTCATGTGAAGGTCCTGATCAGACCCGATCGAACTCTGGCACTCCTCCCGGTCCTGGCAGAGAGAGTGTCGGTGGTAGTCCACTGCCAACTGCGGTCCACTCCAAGGCACTGTCATCCGGCTCGAGGATGCAGCCAGCCAGGGATAAAAATAATCGCTGGCCTGGCGCTGCTTTGTCGCCCGGTGCTGACGCTCTAGAGTACCATGCCGCCGACTGAGTCAGTCCTCCTACCGTGGTCCGCGAGCTGAGCAGCAAACAAATCTGGTGCCAAAACTGGCACTGTGGGCTGCTAACGGCACCGAGCATGTGTGAGCCTGCCTGGAGTCTGGACCATGATATCACATCACAAGTCCAAGGCACCAACCAATGAAGTGTGTGATGCTGTGATGACCCACTCCCTCCTCCATGCCACGGCACCATGCTCCACATCTGACTGAGCCATCAAGGCTACGAAAAAAAAAAACACTTTTTTTTTTTTAAACTGTATCTGTTTGCTATTTTGCATTACATAATTCTGGCCCTTGGGGGTGTCTTCAACCCTCAGCCCCCATAGTCGGCTCGATGGCTACCCCTTCACCAGGAATCCTTTCCCCGCTTTTACCTGTGGGTCCTGCTATTTCCTATATCCTTCCCATCTGCTTAAACCCATCAGTCTTGGCTTCAACCACTCTCTGGCAGTCGATTCCATTCATCCACAACCTGCTGAAAAACCTTCTCACATTCCTCCTGTATCTCCCCACCACAAGTCCCTACCCATGTCTTCTAGTCACTATGCCCTCATTCCTCATGAACATGTCCTTTTAATCCACTCTGTCGATTCCTCGCAAGAACTGTATATCTCAGTTATATCCCCCATCTTTTCACTGCTGGACTCCAGTGAATACATGTTAAGGACTGCCAACATTTTCTCACACAGTCTCCCCTGCTGGCCCTGGACCATCTGCCCCTTTAAGCACACCACCCTCCATTACACCTGTCTCCTATCTATACCCCTTCTGCTGACCAAGCCTACCATACTGGGGAGACTAGGTGGGCCGAACGGTCTTTATCTGCCGATAAAGTCTACGTTTCTTATTCCCTGTATTAGTTCACCTTTGTTCCCAGTGTGCCTCATTTATCTCCAGATTTTGGTTTGACTCCCTTCCCTCACATCTTGCTTCTCTCCTGTCTCCTCCCCCCCCTTACTCCCTTTGCAACACTCGTGTCCACTCTCTTGCTCTCCCACCAATGAAATCTACTGCTGGCCAAGCTGCCTTCTCGTTCCACTTTCCAAAAATGTGGGGCTCTCTCCGCACTTCAGTTTGCTCTGCTCCTTCCCTTCTCGCTCAGATATCCCTCCTCTGTGATTTCTCTACTCACTCCTGCAGCTGTTTCTGATACTGGGGTGGGATTCTGTCAACAGCCTTCCTCCTTGCATTAACGATACGTTATCCCTTCTCCCCCAGTTAATTAGTCACTACTCTAATCTTCATATTAGTGTTTTCTAGCTCTCAGCTCACTGTTCTTTTGCCTGGTTCAAAGTTTACTGTATGTTAATTCACAGTACTGCAAATGTTATTCTTTTTTTGTAAACTTTATTTAACATGAGAAGCACACAGACCTCTTTTCTCCCTTCCTCCCTTGGCAAAGTGGAGGAGAGTTCACCATGTATACAACTTTGTACAAATGTATTATTATCAGAAATTACAAGGTTTGCATCATGTGTATATATACAATGCATGCTATATATTTCAGCTTTGTCTGTTGCTCAGCTCTAAAGTAAAGATTTCAAACAGACTAGTATAAGTTGCATATAGTACATTGATTAACTAACAAGGTTTTTAAGAAATAAGAAAATGATTGAAGTATTAAATTGATTAGCGAACAGGGTTTTGTTTTACCTGGAAATGTCAAACTTAGGCCACTTAACATCTGTCATTAGAACATATGAAACCAACTCTCTCCGACCGAGTGCTTTTTCTAGAGGCAACCAGGTTTCTTCATATTTATCTATCTGCTCTCTGACCATGTACTGGGTATGCTCTAGTTTCATTGTCTGAATTACTTAATTAAGCCACAAGGCCAAGACTGGCGTCTGGCCAAGTCTCCAATATTGTGCCAATTCTCTCAGACCCACCACCAGGTCCAGGCGTCTAAGTTTTCTCCCTCGACCTAAGTCTATACCACCAAAACTGGGAAGACCCAGGAGAGTCTCCACTGGGTCCATTTTGAGAGTTGACTAGAGGGTTCTGGAAAGACTATGAAGTATTCCACGCCAGAATTGCTGGACTTTGGGGCATTCCCAGATCATATGATAAAAGGTTCCCTCCTGCACTAAGCATTTAGGACAGAATTGTGATGACATAGGGTCACGTTTGAGGGCAAGTTTAGGGGTGAAGTAGGGCATCATCAGGACACTGTATTGTATTGCCCTCAGTCTAATATTAACTGAACACTGCAGTTCATTTTTAAAGATAAAAGACCTGTCAACCCTCCGGGTAAAGGTCATTTTGCCGATCTCTCCTGACTGCTTCTAGAGGGCCAGGCAAAGCCTCCATCAAAAGCTTATAGCACCTCATCAGTGGCTTAAAGGATTCAACCCTGGAAAATTTCCTAAATATTTCCTCCTAGGGGTAGTAGCCCATTTTCTCATTTGTATCATTCTCCTCTAGCACGGCCTCCAGCCTGTTCCGAAGCTTCATATACTGTATGTAAAGGTTTGAGAGGGGGTCCAGATTATATCTGTTTCTCAGATCTTTAAAGGAGATTATTTGCCCCTTATTTAGAAGTTGGCTAATCTTGAACAGCCCCCTTTTGTATCAGTACTACAGGTGCTGTCTTATCACTGGTGGGACCTGTCTCTCCCCCTATAGGAGTACCTCCAGCGTGGGGTCTAGTGAAGGGATGGGCTGCTCACCTAAAATCAAATGAGCAGTTTTCCAGGCCCTCAGGGTGGCTCTAGTACACGGGTTGAGCACCTGGGCTCTAGGTTCCCCAACAAAAAAGTCCACCAATACCAAATGGTATAGGGGCACACTGTCCCCTCCCTCTAGGTCACACCATGCCAGTGTCTCGTCCGGGCCACCCCTTAACATGTCACGGATGTGAGCCAGCTATAAGGCTAGGTAACAGATGTGGATGTTTGGCAGACCCAATCCCCTTCTGCCCTCTGCATACCAAAGTATTTGCTTACTGATCCGGAGTCTTTTCCCCTGCCACAGTAATTGGGTAATTGTTCCCTCCACTGTCTTTATATATTTTTTTGGGAGGGTCATTGTTATTGACTGGAACATATATAAAACCTGTGGGAGGATGGACATTTTAACTAGGTTGACTCTTCCTAGCAGGGTAAGAGGTAGGGCACGCCACTTGAAACAGTCCTCCTTTATTTTCTTGATTAGTGGGGAGTAGTTAAGTTTAAATTATTTGTGATAACTTACTGGGTAAGAGCACACCCAGATATTTAACTTGTCTAGTGGGGTGGATGGTGGCACTGGATATGGTGATGGGGGCCTTGTTATTCCCCAGTGGAAGCCACTCGCTTTGTCCCAGTTTATTTTATGGCCAGATAGTGGGTCATAAGTGTCAAAAATAGAACTCCTTTCTGGCAATGCCCTCTCTAGACAGCACATCATCAGCAAATAAGGAGATGACGTGATTGATCCTACCTTGTGTGAACCCCTTAATCTTTACACTGTTCCTGATAGTGGCTGCCAGAGCCTCTATGCTAAGGACATACAGCAAGAGGGAAAGGGGGCAACCCTGTCTCGTCCCCCAGGAGAGGTGAAAAGGCTGCAAGATGGTGTTATTAGTCAAAATCTGAGCCATGGGAAACTCATACAAGGACCCCAACCAACCTATAAATGTCTCTCCCATTCCAAACTTCCTAAGTACAGCAAACATAAGTGACCACTCAACCTGTTCAAATGCTTTTTCAGCGTCCAGGGCAAGGAGGCCTCTCGCACCCCATCCCCCCCACGACCATTTATTAATGATGGTAACTGCCCACCTTAGATTGCGTTTAGCTTGGCGGCCTCTCATAAACCCCCGGGGGGGGGTATGAGCACAGGAAGAAACTTCTCCAACCGCAGGGCCAAGATTTTAGCTAGGATTTTACAATCAGCATTGAGAAGCAAGATGGGGTGGTAAGAGCCGCACTTCTCTGGGTTTTCCCTCCCGCACCATTTCCGCCATGAGGTTTCCTACAGAGTTCCAGGTGGCCCTGTAGAATTCTGTGGGAATCCCGTCAGGGCCAGGTGTCCTCCCTTTCTTTATCTGCCACACCACCGTTTTGATTTCTTCTAGAGTAATCAGGGATTCTAATTGTTTTTGTTGGTCTTCCATTAGCTTAGGGAGTTCCAGCCCCCCCCCCCAGAAAAGTGGAGGGAACCGAACCTTCTGGCATCTGTGTTGTATAGAGAGTTTCATAGAAATCTCTAAAAGTGTCGTCAATTTCATTTTGATTATATATCAGTACCCCCTCTCTATTTTCTAGTTTCGAGATAGTTCACTCAGCCCGTTTCTTTTTCACCAGTCTTGCCAGCAACTTACTCACTTTATCTCCCTCAAAGTGGGATTTAGACTTCGTAAGGAGCAGATCTGTTTCTGTTTTCTTTGTAGACGTATCTTAATTTTATTTATTTATTTCAGTTTAGGATTAATACCTTTGAGTCAGTGACTCGTTTTTCAAAGGTTCCAAGTCAGTGGTGGCCAAAAACATTACAGATAAGACAAAAAATACAGAGAAACAGTGAATCAAATTACACAGGCGAGTACACAGCAATTATATGCATCTTAATTACAATGGTGCCAGAGAAGGGCTTAGGATAGGAGAGGAGGGGGGTACACTGTCCTAGTGATAACTGGATGGTCACTAAACCGAAAGACAGATAGGGTAGGGTGGTCAGCCTTGATATGGCCTCATCAAGGAGAGGAGGGAGGGAGAGGGGGTAATCAGCCTAGGGAGGCATTGTCTGGGTGAAGCATACAGGGGGAAAAGTAAGGGTGGTAACGGTGACAGGGGGGAAGGGTGGGAACAGAGATAGGGTGGCTAGGGGGCACATTCAACTATGTAGGCAGGTACAGGTCTTGGATGTGTCCAGATAGGAACTGAGACAAGATTTGAAAGTTCCAATCTTGGTTGTATCTGTGAGGTCAGCTGGTAGTTCATTATACCATTTCGGTCCATTGTACAAGATGGAATTCTGTGCAAGTACTGTACATTTGAAAGGGATTGTCAGCCTGTGGGAGAACGCACTTCTAGTGTATTTAGTTGGTACTGCCAGTTTAAACAGGCTGCCCAGAGTGGGGGACGTAAGCCCAAGAAGCACTTTTTTTAGGAGAAGATAGGTTTAGTATTGTACTCTAAGCTGGAGAAGGAGCCACCCAGTTTCAGTGTAGAGGGAGCAGGTGTGGGTGTCAAGAGAGGACCCCTGTGTTAGGCGGCATGCCTTGTTGAGGAGTGTATCAACCCTGTTGAGTGCAGTCTTTGTGCCGGCCCCATAGATAGGCAGCCCATAGTCGATGGACGACAGTACTGAACTACCGGTAGCAAATTTGAGTGCCTAGGGAGTCATCAAGTGCCTATGTCGGAAGAGGACCCCAAGCTTTATATTTGCTGACTTGACTACAGAGTCTATGTGGCTTGAGAATGTGAGTGTGTCTTCAAAGGTGATGCCGAGGTACTTGAACTTTGTTACTTGGTCTAGAACCTCGCCCTTGTGGTTGTGTATGAGCAGTGGTTGATATTTCTTTTTGCTTTGGGTTGTACAGAAAAGCATGCTCTTTGTATTTTTTGTGGTTTAGGAGTAGTTTGTTTTGTGTGAACCAGGATTCAAGCTAGAGGAAGCTGCGCTGAAGTTCAGGTGTAATGGAGCAATAGTCTTTACCAGCAACCGATATAACTGCATCATCCGCATACAGTACAGTCTGCACTGAGCAAACAGATGGGGCTGGGTTGATGAAGAGACTGAAGAGGAGAGGTCCAAGAATGGATCCCTGTGGGACCCCAAGGGACACACCTTTCGATGCTGACAGGGTATCTCCAATTTTGACACGTTATGATCTGTTTGAGAAGTAACTGCCAAACCATGATACTGAGTCAGGAGATAGATCTGTTGACTGAAGGCAGCTCAAGAGAAGATTGTGGTTTACTGAGTCAAAGGCCTTCATAAGATCAATGAAAACCGAACCCACAGCCTGCCCACTATCTAAGGCATTGTATAACTGGGAGGAGTAGTCAACAAGGGCAGTAAGTGTGGAATGTTTTTTTACGGAAGCCATGTTGCTGTGGGCATAGTAAATTATAGTTATCAAGATACTCTGTTAACTGCTCCAAGACCATTCTTTCTAGTACTTTAGAGAGTGGGGGCAGGATTGATATTGGCCTGTAGTTGGACCTTAGTGTTTTGTCCTCAGCTTTGAAAACGGGTACAACAATGGCTGACTTCCATGCAGTCAGAAACGCCCCTGATTTTAGAGCGGCATTAAATACCATGGTTAGGGGATTGGCAAGTTCGTTCAGAAGCAGACCAACAAGCTTCATGTCAACAAGATCCGCTCCCATCCTGGTCTTGCCTTGGGCCCTTTTAATGTGCCTGATTGTTTGGGACATGGTGACTTGTCTGAAATAGAAAGGCAGCAGGTCATTCCTTGGGGGATTTTGTGGGGCAGTATGGTGCTGGTGACCCATCAAATCCTTAAGGTAGTCTCCAGGGAGTACGCCGGAAAGGTCTGTGAATGAGTTATTAAGTCCACTGGCGATTTCAATAGGTTCTTGTAGGGTCCCATCCACGGTGATTATTAGGTCAGGAGGTGTCTTAGGGGAATTTCCCATCAGTGCTTTAATGGCTTTCCAAAATTCTTTTCCAGAGCCCCAGGTTTTGCATAGTAGCTCCTTATAGTAGGTTGCTTTGGCCAGTCGTATGAGTTTGGGGCAGATGTTTCTGGCTGCCTTGTAGGCACTATGAGCAGCAGGCATTCCTGCTGCTTTAGCTTTGTGCCACAGATTGTCTCTGTTCTTCATAAGACCAATAAGAGAGTTGGTAAGCCATGGGTTAGAGGTGCCTCTAGTCTTTTTTGTTTTAAAGGGCACAAAAATATCACAGGCATGATTGAATTTCATAATGAAGTAGGTCAGGGCCTCATTTCCATCAACATCCCCTGCCAGGGGTGACCAGTCTATCTGTGTCAAATACAGCCTGAAGTGGTCAAGTAGCCCAGGCCTCAAACAGCGATTTTTGGACATGTTAGGTGGGATTTTGGTGAAGTAATTGGACCAGGTGCACTTCACTGGGGAGTTGTCACTGAGGCTATCTGGCAGGACGGTGACATCGGAGACATGCTCGGGGTGTGATGATAGGAGCCAGTCAATGAGGGTGCTGCTCCCTGTTCTGTAGTTGAGCCGAGTGTCAGCAGTGACCATCTGAGTTAGGAATAGGCTGGATATTAGGTTCCTGTCTTTTGATTCCTTCTGGGGGCACCAGTTAATTTTGAAATCACACATGATGACCTTCTCCCATTGATTGCCTAACTGCTGTTGATTTGCTATGAAGTGGTTAAGACCAGCCGTTTGGTGCACAGGTGGTATGTAGACTGTAGAGAGCAGTAGGACTTTGTTCTGCTGACCTATACTTAGCTTAAGGTTCAGAATCTGGGCCTCTTTTGAATGCAGACTGTAGTCCACTGCCTGTACCTTAATTCCAGATCGAATATAAACTAGGCATCCACCCGCATGTTTGGTTGCTCTGTCTTGCTGGAAGGAGTTGTAGCCTTCAAGGGAGACTGATGCATCCAATGTCTTTGGAGAAAGCCATGTTTCAGTGAGTGTGATTATGTCAGGTTTAATTACCTGCACCCAGGTCTGGAATTGCGTGAATTTGGAAAGAATTTATTTATTTAGTTTTTGTTTACCGGGTGAGTACCATAGCCAAGACTCGACTATTTTCAGGCATGACCCGTAACACTGTTGACATTCAGGGAGACAATACTGAGTTGTCCTTTTAGTTTAAGTGGTCTGTTTACAGTGGGACCAGGGTTGGGGTGGACATTCCCAGATAGCAGTATTAGTAGTAGAACTAGTAAGCGGAGCAGATGGCATACTGATATCACAAAAGAGCATGTGCGTTTTTTCCTAGAGAAGGGAACTCTAATGGTGGTGAGTACACTAGGGCGGAGGACAATCAGAGCAGTCAGAGGGAAGGAGTATATGAGTTGCTTCAGTGAATCCTGTGGGGTGACCAAGTGGTGGAGAGGGGAGGTAAGCTCAGGGTTTGTACCACTCATGCCTCTCATTTCTTGCCATTGCAGGACCAGAGGGTAAAAGTGGTTAGGAACTCTATCAGGGCACCCTGAGCCAAGGTCAAAACATGGGATGGCAAGTAGTGCGAAGGCTAGTAGAAATTTATGAAATCCACCCACTACAGCTTCGATCTGGAGCTGTAGTGAATACTGCAAATATTACAGATTGTGTCAGGTCACAGTCCACCGAGTAAAGCAGAAGAAATGATAGGGCTCCCTGAGCAGTGTGTTTCAGTTATTGCTAGAGTGTGACTCCAGAAGTCTGTGCTGTTTAGCAGCTTAGCAGCTATGGGGCTCAGCAAGGAGTGAGGAAAGGGCCAATGGCCAAGGAGAGTGAGGCGTAGACCCAACTGGGTTGGCGGGGCTCGGTGTGAGCTGAAAGCTCCAATGGATTACTTTGTCACGCTCAGGAGGAAGGGCGAGAGTGTATTTAAAGGAGGCCTGGGAGGGGGAGGAGGGGGGTGGGAAAAAATTATAGCCCCAATCCAAAGTGCAGCATTACTGTAGGGAGCAGCCAGGACAGCATCGCCCAAGGAGCAGGCTTACCAGGCACACCAGTCCGAGCTGCCATTAAGATGTGCGGCCCAATCAGACAGTGGTATTGTAAAAACCGCACCAATCAGCGTATACAGCGCAGATACGAAGTGCCAGCTATAGTACCTGCTTCAGGGATCCGGGGCGCAGTTCCAGGCGAGCCGGGAGTTTTCGTGGTGGGCTCCGCTGGCGACGGCCGTAGGTACGGCCTATGACTGCCACCACGAGCTGTTGACCTGAACACTTTGGGGACCCTAGTGGGAAAGATTTTAAAGAAAGAAACCGAATGGATCATAAGACTGTCGGCCAATAAAAAAACCAGGTCTGAATGTTGGTATAGAGTTAAAGCCTTATTTAGAAGAAAGGTAAAAAAAGGGATGTGTGTTCTGGAAAGATACATCTGAAACCTCTGTATTTGCAATTTAGAGATACTAGGAATTGAATGCCATATAGCGTGTGCATTTTGTTATATGACGGAGATTGCACTTAATTTCATGGAGGTCCTGAAATTCTGTTTTTAAATGTTTTTGCACTTCAATGAAAAGATGCCTCTGAAACCTCTGTATTTACAACTTAAAGATGCTAGGAACTGAATGTCATATAACTTGTGCATGTTGACAGAGATTGCACTTAATTTCATGGAGGTCCTAAAATTCTGTTAACTATTTGCACTTTTCATGTCTTTTTTGCACTCTATTACTGTGGGCACTTTAAAAAGATGTGTGTGTGTGTGTGTGTGGTTGCTTTGCACTTAATGGGTCGTTGATGCAGACCAATGATTTTAAAGTTTTTATTAGTGATGTCATAGCTATGGTGTATATAAGGATGGGTGGTTTAGTTTTTCATCAGCCTTTGAGAAAGGATATTTTATCCGAAATGCGTCAGGCTATATGTGTCATTTTTTTTTTACTCAATAAAAGTTTATAATTCACTTGAAGTGCTCTGGTGGTATTTGAAGATGGGGGAAGAGTGCTCCAGTTTTTGGTTTGCAGCTGTGATTTTGTTTTAACTGTACAGCACCCCGTTTCCTTGTACACATTTTTTGAGAAGAAATGAACTGAACTGTTTAGTGTCATTGCACAAGTTGCAGTACGAATAGTTTCACTGCTTAAAACCCTTTTGCACCATCAAATGAGGCCAAGTCATAACGACACTGCTGAGGCATGGCATGTCTCTTGAAACTACACCCACTGTGGTATCTCCGACAGAGAACCCACTGCAATATGTGGATCACCTTATTGCTACAGTGAGCACAGCCAACCCCTTTCTTATAGAAGAAAATGGAGGGGAAGCTTTACCACCAGAAGCTATGTCCCTAAGAGCAGCTTTTAAGGGGTTGGAAAGACTGACTCACCAACTCAGGAAGATATACTGGAACGTTTCAAACATGGAAGCATACATCCAGTTACAATGTATTCCAAGGGGTTTAAGAATACTGAAAGATCCAGCTTCTGGAGGAGAAAACGAGGTGTTCATGCAAGAGGGGCAGAACATTTTAAGTGAGGCAAGTACCAAACTTATGCAATTGATTATAAAATTTTGCAAAGAAAGAGAAGCTCAGCTGAGAGAAGATTTGAAAAAACAAGAGCTAGACGTACTGAAATTTAAGGCACACACAGATTTTAATACTTTTAATCAAAAGCTGCAAGATTCCATTATGAAACTGGACAGAGATTTAAAGCCACCAAACAAGTAAAGTTCCTAAGGGACAAAGACGACTGTGAGAATAATAGAGTCTATAGTTGGAAAAAAGAGGGCAAAAAAGGCATTTTGAAAAGAACTAGACGCGTCTTTCAACTTTAAAATGGAGGGAAGTGACTCTGAAAAAGAAAATGAAGAACCACGCCAAGGTCCTTTTTTAGGAAGAGGCCAGTTTGGACAGACAGGAATAGACCCCCCAGTACAAACTGCTTCAGGTCCGAGACGCAGCCCCAAGTTCAACAAACAAGGAACAAGAGGGGGGTACAGAGAAAGAGGACAAGAAGGGGGAAGAGGCATAGACTTCAGCGGACAAAGAGGTTACAACCAATATCGGAGACAGTACAACAGGAGATGGAACAACAGGGGGAGATGGAGTTAATTGAAACGCCAAACACCAATGAACAAACTATGCAAGTAATTAACATCTCTGATTACCCCCTCACAGAGGAAGAGATGCAACTGTTAAAGAAGGGGTTAAGTTTCTGTCCTACTGCACCATTAAATAAGACACAAACAATTCTGGACTTACATTTGGCATACAGGAAGTTAAACCTGAAATCTTTTTTTTCCAGGAAAGAGTCTGTTACAGAGAACAATCCTTCAGCCTGCTCTGCCAGTAATTTCAAGCCTAATTCTGTGTTTAACCCACCCCATTATCCAGCAGTCTCAGTATTTAGAGACCTATGTGAGAGAGAGATCAAGAAATACAGGTTACTCACCTGTAACAGGAGTTCTAGGAATTGTATATGTTGTTCTTCCACACTATCTGGCAGGGTCCTTGCCGCTTTAAATCTTGCCGGAAGGTCTTCAAGCTGGCTCCTCCCACCCGGGTGGTAAAACTCTCGCCTCCGCCCCATGACACCAGATCTAGCCTGCTGGAAGCCAGGCTGTGCGTCGAAGCCAGGGAGGTCGGGTGGGTCGTGTGGATGAACAACTTATACCATTCCTAGAACTCCTGTTACAGGTGAGTAACCTGTATTTCTAGGGACATGGATATGTTGTTCATCCACACTATCTGGCAGACTCCTAGCAGTCCTCCGTAAGGAGGGAGACAAGGCACACACCCCCTACTTAGGAAATAAAGACTGGAGAACCGAGGCCCGCAACCAGCATCCCGGCGTGACCCAAGGTCGATGTGGTAGGGGTAAAACGGCATGTGCCACTCCGGCAGGAGCTCTGGAAGCAGCCACCGATGCAGCGGAAGGGCGGGTAAAATGAGCACTTATCCCTCTGGGAGGCTCCATGCCCGCCCACCTATAGCGGAGATCTATGTAGGTGGTGACCCACCCGCTCATCGTCCGCTTGGCTGCAGGTCTGCCAGGTGCGGCTTCAGCGTAGATGACAAACAGCTGGCGAACCTCTCCCGAACTTCAGCCCTATGCTCCCTGAGAAGGCGAGCTCTCAATTAGGGTCCAAATGGAGCCTATATGCGGCCTCCGAGGTGTGAATGGGATTGAACCCGGCAGAGACAATACCCAGTTAGGGTAACGCTCCGACACCACCTACAGAAGGAACTTCAGGTGGGACGCAGGACAACCTTGTCCCTGTGGAAGACCAGATAGGGAGACCCGAAGGAGCGCCTGGAGCTCTCCCAGCCTTCTGGTTGGCGTGGTAGCCTCAGAGAAGGTGTTCTTCCACAACAGGTGGGAGAATCGCACCTGTGCATAGGTTCGAATGGCTTGCCCGTGAGCTTAGCCCATACCAGCATAAGATCCCACGGAGGTGGAGATACTCTCCCCGGAGGGGAAGCGTGATCAAGGCCTTGGAAAAGTGCCAGACCACCTTTCCTGTGCCACTGACTACCTTCCGGCCCACGCCCACAGGACAGGGGTGGCTGCCAGGAGCACCTTAAGGGTCGTCGACCGAAGTCCTTGCTAAAGAAGAAGAACAGACCACAGGTAGTCCGGAATGCTCGACGAGGAGCAGGAGAGGGGACCAGGCTCTATCCTAACACCAAATGGAGAACTCTTCCATTTGAAGGCGTAGCATATCTGGTCGACTCCTGGCAGGACGCCTCAACAACGTCGAGGACCTTGCCAGAAGACCCGAGGCCTGGCCACTAGCCGCACAGGGACCAGGCCGCCAGGTGCAGGGATTGAAGGTCCGGATGGAATACCTTCCCCTGACAACACAGATCAGGACCGGGCGGGCTGGAAGCCGCCTCGGGAGCCTGGGGCTGAGACTGAGGAGAGCTGGATACCAGAACTGGCAGAACCAGTCTGGGGATACCAGAATCACCTGCGCCTAGTCCCTCCTCGCCTTGCCTGTGGGACAAGGGAAATGGGGGAGAGGCGTAGAAGAGGCCCGGGGTCCGCGGCCTCAAAGGCATTCCTAGCGAGCCCTGCTGAGGGGGGCAGGCATGAGACAGTTTCGGCTTCGCATTCTCCCTGGAGGGGAAAATCGTCCCAAGGCGTGACCTAGAGGGAGAAAGATCTTGTGCTACCTCCAGCAGGGAAGACCACTCGTGAGGCGCAACCCTTATCCAGCTTAGGGCGTCAGCCAGGGTGCTGGAGGCTCCTGCCATCGAAATGGCTAGGAAAACCGCCTCCAGGCTGCACACGAGACCAAATACGGAGAACCTTCTTACGCAATGGCAAGGGGCGCGTCCGGCCCTGGTGGGCTAGGAAGCACATGGTCGTGGTATTGTCCGCCTGGACCTAAACCACTCGACCCCGCACAAATGGAGCGAAAACGGTGCAGGCTAAGCGGACCTCATGAAGCTCCAGCAGGTTGAAATGGCATCGGGACTCCCAAGGGGACCAGAGGCAGTGCACTCTGTGCTCCCCTTGATGGGCACCCCAACCCATCAGAGATGCATCGGTCGCAGAAGACCATCGACTCGGGGCGGACGAACGGGATGCCCTCCTGCAGATGAGCTGGAACAGTCCGCCATAAGAGAGCGTTCCACAACCCCTTGGTTACTGTCATGGGCTGGTCCAAAGGATCGCAGTGTTGTGACTGCTGGCTGGCCAGCCCCCATTAAGGGGACGCATGAACCGGCCGGTCCAATCGGACCACGCTGGTGCAGGCCATCACGAGGCCCAGGAGGTGCAGGAAGTCCCAGGCAGGGCGCAATTGCCCAATCAGACATGATTAGGTAAAGGAGGAAGAACCTCGGCCCTGTCCGCCGGGAGCCGAGCTCTGGCTCAAAGAGTCGAGTTCTGTCCCGATGAAGGAATCACCCGCTTTGACACGAGTTCCGACTTGGCTCCGTTAGAGAGAAGACCGTCTGAGAGCAACCTAGAGGGCCAGAACTTGACCGCCCCCACCTCCGCTTCTGGAGGGGTTGCAGTCAGCCCGCCATCTGGGTAGGGGATGCCCGACCCTTCGGGCGCCACAGGAATGCTGCTGGAGAAGAGTCAAGGGTATGGCTCTGGAACTCAGAAGAGATCCCCCGCCTTGAAGCGGAGGAGTCTCCCAAGAAACGGACGGATCGAGCGTGAAGAATACGCCCTGGAGGTCCAGGAAATAGAGCCACAGCCTGCTCCGAGGATGGGATATCTGAGTCAGAGTGACCATCCCGAAGGTCCGAGACCTTAAGAAGCTGATCAGGTCATGTGGGTCAAGGATGGGGCGCAAGCCCCCCGTCCGTTTGGGGACCAGGAAAAACCTGGACACAAACCCCGGGTCTGGAGGAGGATCTGCCACCTTCCTGATCACCTCTATTTCGAGGGGCAGGGCAAAATCGGCTCGGCGGGCCAACAGCGAGGCTGCGGACTCCGTGGCCCCCCGAGGGGCGACGGCTCGAATGGGTGGGGCCTGCTCAAAATCCAGACGCAGGCCCTTCCCAGCACCTCCGACACCCAGCGTCCGGTGGTGATAGATGACCAGGCGGAGGAAGGGGGAGCCGTCCCCCCACGGGGGGACCCGGGTAGGGGTGACGAGGCCGTGGGAGGCGCCCCTCAGCCTGTCACTGAGCAGGCTTGGAGGAGGGACTGGCCGAGGGAGCTCCTGAGCCTTTACCTCCCTTAGAGGGAGCTGCTGGCTTGGGGTCAGGATGTCTAGCGGAAGCCTGTCGGCCCTCATGCTGGTGTTGATGGGCGGGTCGTGCCGCAGGGGCCGAAGGACGAAGGGACTTATGCAAAGGTTGCCGGCGGCCCTTGTCCCTCTGGGCAGGGGAGACCGAGTCCAGAGTGGCATTGGACTTCTCGGTCCCCTGGAGGTGTCCCTCCACTCCAGGGCCTTAGAGGTCAGTCCCCAAGAAGGGGATGTCCGCCAACTTGTGCTGGGTATCCGTCGAGAAGGTGGATATCCTCAGCCACGCCCTGTGGCGCATGGCCACCGCGGCCGCTACTGACCTGGCACAGCAATCACCTATGTCCAAAGCAGTCTGAAGCTGCTGCTTCGCCACCGCCCTACCCTGGTCCCACACCCGCCTGACCATGGTCCGTAGGTCGGCCAGGAGATGAGGGAGCACCTCATCCAGGGAGCCCAAGAGGGTGTGGGAGAAATGTGCCATCAGTGCGGCCGAGCTGGCCTGTCAGAGGCCTAGGGAGGACGCGGCATAAACCTTGCGCCCGACATAGTCGACCCTTTTGGACTCTTTGTCGGGGGGCTTATCCACATCTTAGCCGCTCACAGAACGCTGGAAGACATTATTAACTAACCCCTCAGTGGAGGGGTGCTCCGAAAAACCAGGCAAAGAACCAATAGGGACAGAATACTTCCTGGCCATCCTGGCCGAGCGCGCAGGACAGGAAGTAGGCCGCTGCCAAAGCTCCAAGGCTGGGCCGACGGAAGGTCTCCGAGGGTGAACCCCCTCAGTCTAGGATCTCCGTCAGGGGATAAGAGGCTCGTTTGGGCACGGGTTCGAGCTGTATCCCGTGAACTCCGAGATGAGCCTAAGCAGACCCAGAAAGGACGATGGGCTGTCGTCCACAGAACGGTTCAGGGAGGACTCCGGGCCCTCCCGTCTGGGGAACACGGAGGAGTCGTCATCGGACTCCGAAGGGTCTTCAAAGAGCTGCCTCAGGCCTAAGCCACTCTTCAACCGCCGACAGCGGGCGGGAGTGAGGGTTACCGACAACCTGCAGGACAGGTCGTGACCTGACTGAGGTTCCACCATAATCGGTGGGGCAGCAAGATTTGGTCGAACAACCGGCCCAGAAGTGGGCACCTCGACTGCAGCGAGCGGTTACGTCGGCCGTTCCGGCGGCAGCTGCTTGATAGACGGGGAATGAATCGGAGTAGATTGATTCCCAGACAACAGTAACTGCTGCCACATGAACCCCTCGTAACGTCACGCCACCTGCATCGAAGCCTCTCCTCATCTGAGGAGAAACGGTGTTGCCACTTAACTCAGTGCCCCAACTGAGACCGCTGAAGTCGGCGGGAGCGGCTTGACCGAGAAGTGGACCGAGACCGAGACCCAGATCCTCGGCGAAACCGAGGGTGGGTCCAGGAAGGAGCGGGGGACACCTGCTCTTCCCTCGGCTCGGACAAATTGACCAAGGACTGCCGCCCCGAAGGTGCAGGCAGAACCTCGGCCTCCACTGGGGGAACCGGCGAAGGGTTGACAGCTCTTGCAGACGACCGCCCGGGTGATGGGTTGAGAGGAGACTCAACAACATCGTCGGGAGTCTTGGCCGGCTGGCCTGACGGGGACACCGTGAAGCCAACGGCCTGAGCCGCAACCTCGACCGAAGTCGAAGGTCGGCAGACAGGAAAGGGACCTCTCCCGCCTCCCACAACGCCGACTTATGGATTCTACTCTGCAATCCCTTGACCTGGGCCGAGAGGCAGGTCCGATGGTCTGCCTCCTTCGTGGAAAGGGACTGGCGAAGCTCCTTGAACGAGCGAATAAGAGGAACTCAAAGAGAGAGCGGGATAAAAGCCGTGACCGAGGAGGAGGATGCAGCCTTGGCCGCCGACTCCAGGGAGGAAGAGATATCGAGCTGCTCAGCCGAGACAGCCGACGCGGACACCGCCTGACGAGCCTCTAAAGATTTTATTGGCGCGGAAAAAACCTCAGGGCTCCCAAGCCCCAAACGGGCTGCACGATCCTCCAGGACGTTGGTCGAAAGGGCGCAGCACAATTCGCAAACTTGCGGATCATGGTCCAAGTCGAGGCAGTAAACGCACGTGGAGTGCGGATCAGATCTAGAGATATTCTGCCCGACTGGGCGCCTCCGAGAGCCGGGAGACTAATTGTCCATCGCAGCCGCGAGAGAAAGAAGACCGAAGTTTTAGAAAACTTGAAAACTAAATTCGGACGAACCGAATAATCAGGAACCAGTCAAAACGCAGAGCGCTAAGGAGGGAACCTGAGCTTCCAAGCTGTAAGGAAGATCTGGCATCATGGGGCGGAGCCGAGAGTTTTACCACCCAGGTGGGTGGGAGGAGCCAGCTTGAAGACCTTCCGGCAAGATTTAAAGCAGCAAGGAACCTGCCAGATAGTGTGGATGAACAACATATCCATGTCCCTAGAACTGCTGTTTAAGGACCTGCCACATTTAAATTAAAACAATCTAATGAAGAATGAAAACGCAGCTTTTCAGTCCCTGAAGGAAAACTCCAGGATAATCATGAAAAAAGCAGATAAAGGGGGATAGTATAGTTGTTATGAATGTTCAGGACTACAAAAATTAAATCTTGAGACAACTTAATAACATAGATTTCTACACTAAGTTGACGACTGATCTGATGTGGGATTATAAATTTGCAGTGGATGAGACAGTAGATCTAGCACTTAAAGAAGGTTCTATTACAGAGGTTACAAAAACGTTTTTGACTACTGAACGTCCTGTGAGAGCTACTTTTTATATATCACCGAAAGTTCATAAGAATAGACAGAAACCACCTGGTAGGCTGATAGTGAGTGGCATCGGCTACCTGACAGAGCCCCTCTCACAATATTTAGACTCCCATTTAACGACACATGCGAGTAACCTTCCCTCTTATGTGAAAGATACAAAGGACGTTTTAAATCTGATAGAACACACACACCTAGATGATGACTGTCTCCAGGTAGAACTGGACATTGAGGCATTATGCACCAACGTACCTCATGAAGGTGCCGTAGATGCAGTGGCCCACTACCTTAATCTAAGAGACAGTGCTGAACAACCCCCTACAGAATTTTTGTTGAAATTGTTAGAGCATATTCTTACAAAAAATGTGTTTATGTTTGATGGGGAATTATATGCACAGAAAAAGGAAAGAGCGATGGGGGCCACTAGTGCCCCCTCTGTTGCCAATCTTTATGTGGGCAAATGGAAATCAGATGTGGTGTATAATGATGTTATTGACAAATGTAAAGACAATGTAGTGCTGTGGAAGTGCTTTATTGATGATGTATTGCTGATATGGAGAGGTAATCAGGAGACTCTTGCAGAATTTATTTCATTTTACATACCACAAATAAGCATCAAAGATTCAGTTATTCAGCAGATCACACTTTTGTTAATTATTTGACTTGACACTTACCAAGGCGACAGGTGGGAATTTAAACACAGAAGTATTTAGAAAAAATGTGGATGGCAACACTTTGCTCCATGTATCAAGTTGCCATCCAAGGCATACTGTGTGTAACATTCTTAAAGGGCAGTTCCTGAGGGTAAGGAGGAACTGCAACACACCAGAAGCCTTTCAGAAAGGTGCCACTGAGTTAGGGAACAGATTGTTAGAACGAGGCTATGCACACAATTTAGTAAGTACTGCATGTCAGGAAGTAACAGCAATGGATGGAACTGAACTTTTGAAAACACAGGAAATGGAACAGAAGCAGGTATCAGATTTCACTTAGTAACAGGGTACTCAGCTCATGCTGGCCTGGTTGCAAACATCATTAAAAAACATTGGAATGTTTTAGCACCTGATAGAGGTTTGCACAATTATACAGAGGCCGCCCCCATCCTCTCTTACCGAAGAGCCCCAGCGTTAAAAGACTGTCTCACACACAGTCATTTTCAAAGTAAATCCAATGAGACATGGATTAATAAAACAAAGGATTGCTTTCAGTGTAAAAATTGTGTCAACTGTAGATATATTAATCAAAACAAGGATTTTGTTTGTGGTAGAAGTGGGTGGAAGTTTGAAATACGCCAGCTAATCACATGCAGTACCACAGGGGTAATTTACAAAGCAGATTGTAGCTGCGGAGCTTTCTATATGGGAAAGACAGAAAGACAGTTGAAGACACGAGTTGGAGAACACATTAGGGCTGTACAGAGAAACAATATATCACTTATGCTACAGTTCTACGTGTGGCTATGTCAGAAAACACAAGTGAGCAAGGTTTCACATTTATAGGGATAGAAAAAGTGTTCTCTAACCCCAGAGGGGGTAATTAAAGAAATAAGATTTTAAAGAAAGAAACTGAATAGATCATAAGACTGTCGGCCAATAAAAAAAACAGGTCTGAATGTTGGTATAGAGTTAAAGCCTTATTTAGAAGAAAGGTAAATAAAGGGATGTGTGTTCTGGAAAGATACATCTGAAACCTCTGTATTTGCAATTTTGAGATACTAGGAATTGAATGCCATATAACTTGTGCATTTTGACAGAGATTGCCCTTAATTTCATAGAGGTCCTGAAATTCTGTTTTTAAATGTTTTGCACTTTTCATGAAAAGTTGTCTCTGACACTTCTGTATTTACAACTTAGAGATACTAGGAACTGAATTTATTTATTTATTTATTTATTTAAACGGCAGTTTGGAAAACCTTTGAGCCACAGGCTCATTTACAAAGGTACCTTGTCACAACATATGAATGCCATATAACTTGTGCATTTTGACAGAGATTGCACTTAATTTCATAGAGGTCCTGAAATTCTGTTTTTAAATGTTTTGCACTTTTTATGAAAAGCTGCATTTGAAACCTCTTTATTTATGATTTAGAGATACTAGAAACTGAATGCCATATAACTTGTGCATTTTAACAGACTGCACTTAATTTCATGGAGGTCCTGAAATTCTATTTTTAAATGTTTTACACTTTTCATGAAAAGATGCCTCTGACACCTCTGTATTTACAACTTAGAGATACTAGGAACTGAATGCCATGTAACTTGTGCATTTTAACAGATTGCACTTAATTTCATGGAGGTCCTGAAATTCTATTTTTAAATGTTTTGCACTTTTCATGAAAAGATGCCTCTGAAACCTCTGTATTTACAACTTAGAGATGCTAGGAACTGAATGTCATATAACTTGTGCATTTTGACAAAGATTGCACTTAATTTCGTGGAGGTCCTGAAATTCTGTTAACTATTTGCACTTTTCATGTCTTTTTTGCACTGTATTACTGTGGGCACTTTAAAAAGATGTGTGTGTGTGTTGTTGCTTTGCACTTAATGGGTCGTTGATGCAGACCAATGATTTTAAAGTTTTTATTAGTGATGTCATAGCTATGGTGTACATAAGGATGGTGGTTTAGTTTTTCAACAGCCTTTGAGAAAGGATATTTTATCCGAGACGCGTCAGGCAATATGTGTCGTTTTTTCACTTAATAAAAGTTTATAATTTACTTGAAGCGCCTTGGTGGTATTTGAAGATGGGTGAGAATGCTCCAGTTTTTGGTTTGCATATGAGAAAGGAGAGTAGCGATTAGATTTTATCAGGACAGAGGCGAGAGGAGGGGGTCGTGTGACTGGCGGCAGCCTATCGGCTGGGAGGATGTGAGGTGATTGAAATAAAAGGTAGAAGAGTGATGAAAATAGGCAGGAGGGCAGGGGGTTGTCAAGAACAAAAGAGGGATTAGTCAGAGGTTGCACTGAGGATGAGAGACTCAGAAGTACAGTGTATGGGGAGGGGTGCAAGTCCATGATCAGTGAGCTTACAGTAAAGTTGTAGAAGGCAGGGAAAGAAAAAAGGGGAAGGTGAAAGAGATTTGGTGAGCACGAGTCCTAAAGTAACACAGTGGGTTAGGTAAATTAAGACTGCAAGCACCAAGGTTGAGTCTGCAAGCACCCAAGTTAATACAGTTGCCCAAAGACCCCTAACAAGACAGGCTTATTTGTATTTATTTAGAGCAGATTCCCCAGTTAAAAATTACTTATTGCTGTGCTAAGCAAGTACAAACAGTTTTTATCTGTACCAGTGAAGGCTCCAAAAAACAAAACCCAATTCATCAGCAATTAAATCTAATAAAATGCTATTCCCCAGACATTATAGAGCAAGGCAAATTCCCCAGAAATTTACTGTTGCTGCGCTAGCCAATTTCGGCACACTATTAGTGTCAGTGAAGGCTCCAAAGGAATTCCATTCAGCAAGGTCAAGTTAAAGAAAGACAAATCCCACAGTCTATGCAGAGTAAAAGAAAATTCCCCAAAATTATAGCCCCGATCCACAGTGCAGCATTACTGTAGGAAGCAGCCAGGACGGCATCGCCCAAGGAGCAGGCTTACCAGGCGCACCAGTCTGAGCGGCCGTTAAGATGTGCAGCCCAATCAGAGAGCGGTACTGTAAAAACCGCACCAATCAGCGTATACAGTGCAGATATGAAGAGCCAGCTGTAGCACCTGGTTGAGGGATCCGGAGTGCAGTTAATTTTATTAATAAGGAGCTGGGAGGGGTCAACCACAGCTGCGCTCTATAGAGATTGAATTTTCTTTATGAGCCCTTCCTCATTCTTTTGCCTCTTTTTAAACGCTGAGTAGGCGATGGATTCCCCTCTAATGTATGCTTTTCGGGCGTCCCATACAAAGTGTATATGGGTCCCCTTCCCATGGTTATTTATAATGAATGAGCTTATCTTTTCATTGATGTATGAAGTATATTCTGCCTCGAGAAGCAGTGTGGGCTCTAGTCTCCACTGTGACGGGATAGGTGAGGAGGCACTCAGTGACATAACCACCCCCAAGGGAGCATGGTCTGAAATGATCATGGGTCCATACGTGGCGGATAGTTTTTTGCCCACCAGGCCTGAGGATAGGAACATGTAATCCAGCCAAGTGCAGACCTGGTGGGCATGAGAAAAGAAGGAATATTCTTTTTCAGCAGGGTGGCAGTGCCTCCAAGCCTCAATAAGAGCTGTCTCCTCAGCCAGTTTACTTGAAAAATGTACACAGCACTGGGACTGGGTTAGATTTAGTTTTAGAGTGATCCCATGTGGGATCTAGATAAACATCACCCCCATGATGATATTATCATTATATGGAGCTAAAGTGACCCCCACGCATGTACAAAAATCCAGTAGTTTGCTCCATAGACTGAGACCACAGTAAAATGTTTACCTCCCAAGTCCACTTCTGCTATTATACACATCTTCCCTGTGGGTCTGCCACTGTTGTTTTAACTCTGTGGGGGAAATGTGGGTGTATCCAAATGGCAACCCCCCTGGCTTTGGAGGCGAAGGGGGCCGCCAATAGCGTGCCGGCCCAGGATTGGGACAAGTGGTCAGCCTTTTCTTTAGTGCAATAAATTTCCTGCAACATCACTATATCCCCCTTCGTTTATTAAATTTGCACCCATAACCACTTCCTCTGTCTTTACTTGCGTTCGTAGGCCACTGACATTCTGGGTGATCAATGTTAGCTTTTCCATTTTACTGCTTTAAAAATCTTTGAACATCCATGTACTGTAGCAGTTATTAAATGTTCAGCCTTCAAAACAATACATTATCTGTGCGTCCCCAACTTTTTTAACCAAAACTTATAAGAACTAGTAGCTTCAATCCCTCCTCTGCCCTGCCCCTGAACTATCTCCCCTTCAAACAGTAAACAACAAACCCCTTTACTCCCGCAACCCACCCACCGATTGACCACAAACAATAACATCTCTAAGTCCCCTTCTAAATATCCCAAGAGAATCTTCCATGTATCATCCCTCTACTTCTTGTGGAGTGAGCTGGTGATCCACAAGAAATACTGATAATTATGACTACAAATCTATTTCCTGCCCCATAGTAGTGGTGGCGGGGGGTCCCACCCAACACACATGGGAACTGTCCCCAGAGACACCACACCCTCCCCATAAGGTGCCCAGGGAGCTGGGTACTCTGTCAAGCCACCGAGAGCGCTGAAACCAAGAATGAGGGCGTAGGCAGAGAGACCCCACCCTGAACAGCGGTACATGCAAACCCCCAATATATGCTTTCTACAACGTTGTCTTAATGACTTTCCCTTGTGTACTATTATGCAGCTCCCCCACTCTCAGTTGTAGCCCTGTTGAGCCGTGTGCCCAGAGAGCAATTCCCCGCATGCACCCGAGCCCCCCGCCACCCCCACAGTGTAACTTCCACATCTAGCAAAAAAAAAAAAAAACAAATAGAAAAAGAAACAAATGTTCACGCTATAAAAAACATCATTTTAACACATCCCCCCCTTTTTTGTTATTTTTCTCAAGGTAGTTCGCTTTATCAAGGAGAGTTCTTTTGAGTCCAAAAATATCTCCATGGGAACTGATCTAAATAAAACAGCATGTAGAAAGGGTATCAATGTTCCGATTTGGAGCCTGCTAATTCAGTCATAAGGGCTGGAGAGCCAGCCCGGGTCTCCCTTTTTCCCGGTCTTCCCTGGGTGGCCAAATGAAAGGAACAATTAAGTAGCAGGCCCCGATTGAGTACTCTTGATGGGACACATTGAAATACCTTCCAAGCCTTGCATTTCTAATATTCCTGAGGGTGAGTAAAGATGTTGATTGGGTAGAGAGTCAAAAAATTTCCTATGGTTGCTGTTCCTGCAGTTGCAAGGACTGTTTCCACCCCTTGACTGCTCGCTTATACTCAAGAGTCAGGGACCAACAGGCCACCGAGGCCTAGCGTTACCCGAGGCAGGAAGGTTGGGAAAGTGAACAGGCGCCAGCAAACCCGCACTAATAGGCCACCACCCTGGTATTGTGGGCTACATGGCATCCTATCCCCTAATAAAAACTCCCATCCCGAGGGGCCCCCGGATAAGCATTAAACAAAAAAAGTACCCAAGTTGAATAGTCAGCGAGGGTTTCCATTTGAGGTGCTTTTTGGTTGTCTGCCTTTTCCTGCTTCAAACTGTCAATGAACTCTGCAGCTGCTTTAGGGTTAGTGAATGCCCACTTTTTCCCTCCCGGAGGTCTCACGATCAATCTGGCAGGGTAGACCAGTGAGAACTGGCAGTCGATGCTATGCAGTTTCTTTTTGACTGTACTGAAGGCTTGTCTGCCCATTTGTAGAGGTCTCGAATAATCAGGGAAAATGCTGATTCGTGATTTTTGCAGCATGATGGAATCCTCCTTGCGAGCTGCCTCCAGGACCCTGTCTGTCCTGGTAGTGGAGGAACTTTACTAGCAGGTGTCTTGGACACTGATCTGGTGGGGGCCTCACACCTAGTGACCGTTGTGCCCTCTGGACTTCCAATGTAACCTCTTGAGGCAAGGAAAGAGTCTGTCTTAACCAGATTTGGATATATTTTGCACAGTCCTTACCCTCCTGCCCCTCGGGAAAGTCCACTATGCGAATGTTGTTCCTCCGTTCTCTGTTTTCATGGTCGTCGAGTGTCTCCTTAAGTGTTGCTATTTCACACAAAGTTCATTGCAGTCAGCAGATATAGAGCTAGAACCATTCTCCTGTGAGCTGAGTCGCGATTCGAGCTCTTTAAGTCTGGTCTCATGCGTGTCCACAGTTTCTGAGATGGAGTTAACCGTCTGTTGGTGATGCTGCAACTGGGTAGTTAGATTATCAAACCCATTCTGCATTGTAGTGCCCAGTACACATTTTAGGTCTCCAATGATTCTTTCTAATGTTTGATAGTTGGAATCAGAGCCGGACATTTTAGGATTGTTCTCCCCAGCCACAGAGACTATGTCAGACGCGAGGCTTGGTTGTTGAGGAGGCCCGCTTGGGCCCAGCACCACTGAAGTTTTCTGAGTCGCTTCAAATCGTAATTTGGCGTGCTTCTTTGCCAATTTTGCTGTCGCTGGCATTAGGTAGCTCAAGGATAAGAATTTTGCTGGGTTTTGAAAAAAATAGACGCGGGATGGCAGAAATACATTGTGGATCCTGACGGAGTTCCAGATTCAGACCTCCGTCATGCTTCCCCACTAGGCCATGCCCTGCAAATTTTATTCTTAAGTGTTTTCTTGTAATGTGTATATATTTGGTTTACTTATTTCCATATTTCTCTATTATTTTTGTACATTGTACCTTGGTTCCATCCTGTTCTGTTCTGTTCTCTTCCCTCTCTCCCAAGGTTGTATCCAGAAACAAGCTGATACAAGCTCAGTAGGACTCTCCTGGTAAAACTTTTGAAATAAATAAATAAAAAATACAAATCAGGGGGGTGCTAGCTAGGTCTCCCTCCACAGAATTCTCCTTACAGATGTCCCTAGCACCAGCCTCCTCCCTTGCTAGTTTAAATGCTCCGAAATGAATGCCTCAGATCTCTGCCCCAGTTAATTGGTCCACCTCTCAATTGACAGGAAGGCTGCCTGGTTTAATTAGGCCTTTATACCAATAAAAAGCCCCCTGCTCATCTCAAAGAAAGCAAAACGTCTCCCTCAGTACACCACTGATTCAATCAACTGTTAAACTGAAAGATTTTCAGCTTGCCTCTCTTCCCCCACTTGTGTATTGAGAGGACCTCTGAGAAGGGCACAGTACCAGTCAACCCCTTAAAACGAGAACCCAGTGTCCTGAAGTTAATCTTTATTGCTTGCAATGGCCTTTTTGCCAGCAGACTCTTCATCCCCGATGCACAATAATGTCTGGCATCCCTTCCACTTCAGTAATCAATCCATCTACTCTGGGGAGTACCCTATCTGCTTTCGCTCCTGGGTAGACACTGAACTCCCCTACCCTCATGAAGAAACTAAAGGATCTGTGTGCAGTAAAGGACATGGTCAGATGGATGAGAAATTGTTTGGAAGGGAGACAGTAGAGGGTTGTGGTAAATGGAGTCCAATTCTAGGAGATGGAAGTCACCAGTGGGGTGCCACAAGGATCGGTCCTGTGTCCAGTCTTTTTCAAAATATTCATGAGCAACACAGGAGAAGGAATTCAGGGCAAGATGTGTCTCTTTGCAGAAGACACTAAGCTCTGTAAGGGTAGACAGTGAGGAAGGGATTAGGGAGATACAGAGGGACCTACAAAGGTTAGACAGGTGATCCAAGGTTTGCAGTTGAAATTCTATGGCAAAAAGTGTAAAGTGATGCACAAAGGGAACAAGAACCCCTGGACAGAGTACTGGATGGGAGGGGTTAAGATGGGCACTACTTCTGAGGAAACAAACCTAGGAGTCATCATTAGTCACTCCCTTAAACAATCTAGCTAGTGTAAGGCTTACAATAAGGCAAACAGAATGCTAGGGTGTATAGGAAGGGGTATGGACAGCAGGGGAAGGGAGGCATTACTACGTCTACATAGGTCACTGATGAGGCCACACTTGGAGTCCTGTGCCAAGTTGTGGAGTCCTCACCTGAGAAAAGATAAGGACAGGCTGGAGAAGGTGCACTGTAGGGTAACCAAAATGATTAGGAGCCAGCAGCGCACATCTTATGAGGATCAGCTTATGGCACTGTAACACATATTCTTTGGAGGCCAGATGGGAGTGGGGAGATAAGCTAGAGATCTTCAAGTTCCTGAAAGGAATGAGCAAGATAAACTGTAGGGAATTATTCTGCAGAAATATGGATCAAGTACACGGGCACAAGAGTGGAAACTGGTGAAGAGTGAGGTTCATGAGGGACAAGACTTATTTATTTATTTATTTGACTTTGGTAACCGGGTAGGTGCGCTGATCCCAGGGACCGTTTCCAGGCACAACTCGGTCTACGTACTGTGGCCAGAGCATGTTACATAGCAATATAAGATAGCTAAAGTATAGTGTAAATCATAATTATCAAAACAACAAAATCACAAGCACAGGAAAATTAGCATGCAAAATCACAGATAAATATGGTGCTTTGTGCAATCAAAAAGAAAATGCCCAGATGGACTGAAACAGTACTGTGTACAAAATAACTGGTTTGCAATCCATCGGTATATTTCATAGGCCAGGTTCAACCATGAGAAGACAGTACTCAGGGATGAGTGAGGCAGGGGTTGGGGAGGGGGAGGCTGAGGCGGGGGGAGAAGGGTTTAGGCAGTAGGTGAAGTGGAGGGATAGTCAAGTGGGGAGGGTGGCAAAAGAGGGAGCTACACCCCGAAGCATTTGCAGGTGGATGCCAATAGAAGCGAGTCCTTAAGACGGGTTTTGAACTGGCGGTGTGAGTCAGAAGTGTGCAGTTCGGTATGCAGGTTGTACCATAGAGTAGAGGCTGCCACTGATAGGGCTCTACTCCCCATGTTAGTGGATACCCTGGGGATATGCAGAGGAGGTCTAGAGCTAGAGCAGAGGCTGTGATTCATGGTGCAGATGGAGAGGAGGGGAAAAAGAGAGGATTTCAGGCCAATGCGGATGGCAGAATCAACCATGCAGTACAGGGCGAAGTTGAAATGGTACTGCATTGGGAGCCACCTCAGGGAATTGAAGGGGGCACAGTGGTGAGTCGCATAGGGAGCCGACAAGGTGAACCGACAGGCAATGTTGTAAGCTTTGGAGAGTTTGGTCATGCTAGTTGCAGATGTCCTCGAGTATAAAGGGGAGAAGTAGTCCAGGACAGGGAGAAGATTACCCTGGATGATGGCAAGGCGGGCCTCTGAGGTGAGGTATTGCTGGATTCTGAAGGCACACCTAGTTTTTGGTGGAACCTTATGACTAGGGAATCTATGTGACTGGAGAAGGAGAGGGAGGGGTCAAGCACTACTCCAAGGTATTTGAAATGGATGACCTCCTCAAGGGTATGACCATCAGGGGATACGATGTATAGAGGGGGGACTGATTTGTGCTTAGCTAGGAAGGGCTTGGAGCTGAACAGCATTTATTTAATTTTTTTGGCATGGACCAGAAGGAGGTTATCAGCAAACCAGTTATGGGCAGCTGCATAGTTTAGTGTGAGAGTGGAGGAGATGAGGCTAGGGGATTTGTCACTGCAGAAGATCACTAGGTCACTGGCATAGAGGAGTGAGTGACAGCTGAGACTGTCTGAGGGAAGAGAGTTGATAAATAAAGAGAAAAGGAGGGGGTCAAGATAGAGCCCTGTGGGACACCTCAGGAGACCAGCTGTGTGGGGGAGCAAGCAGAGCCAATGCTTACGAATTGGAAGCGCTTGGTGAGATAGCTTTTGAACCAGGCTGCGATCTTCGGAGAGCAGCCAAGGCAGCTAAGTTTGGAGAGGAGGAGGGCATGGTTCACCATATCAAAAGCTTTGGAGAGATCGACAAAAACCCCACCAGTGGCGTCTCCGTGGTCCATGTTTGTAAAGATTTGGTCTGTTAGGAGTGCGAGGGCAGTGGTGGTGGAACGTTTTTTGCAAAAACCATGCTACTGACTACACAGGAGTCTGTATTTGCCTATGTAGTCAGCAAGCTCGTGGTGGACAGCTTTCTCGAGCAGTTTTCTTAGGTGGGGAAGGATGGAGATGGGACAGTAGTTGTCCGTGGATCGAGGGTCTCCAGCTTTAAAAATGGGGATTACCGTTGCAATTTTCCAGGGAGCAGGTATGATGGAAGAGGACAGAGCGAGGTTGAAAATAAATGTGAGTACAGTAATGATGGCAGGGGAGATGAGCCTAAGGAAGATTGGGGATAGTGCATCAGCATCAGGGGTCCATGGTTAGGGAGGCTCTTCAGACGTTTGGCTGTATCAGAGGGTGAAAGCGCTCTGAATAAAAAAAGGAGTCAGGTGGCACAGACGTAGGCCCAGTGGGTGCCAGCTGGGAGGTATGGGGGGTAGCTGGGGTATTTTGCAAGCAGTTTGGGAGTTTGCTGAGGTACATGGTAAGGTCATAGAATTTGTCATCAAAGGCTCTAGCAATATCCAGAAGGTCTGTTATAGGGCCGTCCGTGGAGTTTAGCTGTAGGGCAGACTTCTTGGGGGGCTTAGAAGGGAGCCAATGGAAGACCAAAATTTTCTTGGGCCACCCAGGTTAGCTTATTGGAGTTTTCAAAAATGAGTTTGTTTTAGAGATTTGGCCAGGTGTTTACACAAGTTTCTCCTATGCCTGTAATCGTTCCAGAGGACCAGGGATGGGGATGCCTTGCAGGAGCACCAGGCGCGGTCCTTATCCTTCATAAGGGTAAAGGTCTTTTGTTACCAAGCATGAGCAGCCACCCCTGACCCTTCTAGTGGTGACTGGAAAATGCCGGTCCTGTAAGGACAGGAGTGTTCTTGTGAACCAGGTTACTGCCTGGGTCACATTTGAAAGGGAGAAGAGAGCAGATCAGTCCAATGCCCTTGTCTCATCAAGGAGTGTCTGGGTTCTTGAAATTACGGAAGGACAGGTATTTCTTTTTTTGGGGGTCGTATCAGCTTGGATGACCAGAGGAGATACATGGGGGAGTGGTCACTAATGGAGTCAGCTATGGTGCCAACATGCAGTGCTCGATCAGTTCTGTTTGTGATGATCCAGTCCAGCAGTGTTGAAGTGGCCGTACAAGGGTTTTATCTGGTGGGAAGTGTGATGGTTTGGACCAGGTTATGTTGTTTCAGGTGGAAGGCGTAGTCAGGCTGGTGGCTACACAGCCAGTTTAAATTGAAATCCCCCAGAAGAATGGTGTCTCTGAGTGGGGATAAGGAGCTCAGGCCAGTGAGGAAGCTATCTAGTTCCTTAGTACCAGTGGTGGGAGGGTTGTAGCAGCATCCTATGTGGAGTTTCTTACAGGATCCAAGAGTCACTTCAGACAGGAGCCATTCACTTGGCGAAGCTGGGCTTGAGCTTAGGACCATCTGAGCAGAGAGGGGGTTCCCTGATGAATAGGGCAATGCCCCCGCCCTTTTTTTTGCCTGGCCTGTCAAGATGGAGGGAGGAATACCCAGGCAGTTAATAAGTATTTACATCATGATGGGGTTTCAGCCAAGTTTCGGTGAGTCCCAGGACATGAGGCTTGTAGAGTTCGGTCCAAGCCTCCAGGTCAGGGGAGTTTGGAGGGAAGGCTGCATATATTGATGTGGGCAATTTTCAGCCTGGAGGCATTTGCCCAGATGTTATTGGAGTGCATAATGTGGGAGTTAGGTGGACCACGGTTGCATTAAACATCTCCAGTGAGGAGAAGAAGGTATAGAAAAGGGATATATGGGCAGGAGGGAAAGGCAATGGAACAGGCTAGGGGGACCAGGTAGTGGCTAAGAAGCCGATGTTCAGAGTTGGAGAGAAAGGAGAGGGGGATGGGGCCAAAGGAGGAGCATTCCCATGAGGAGATGGGGGTGCGGCGGGCTGAGGGGGGTAGTCGAGAATTAGGCAAGGTATTATTGGTCCCGAGCCAACAGTGTGGCGCAAGAGTCAGTCAGCGTCAGGAGAAATGACAGAGAGAGTCCGAGCAGAGTGAGCTGCAGCAGTTTCATTGTGGCAGTGCGAGAGGATAAACTTGGGAAGAGGTAAGCTGGGAGCAGTTGTTTTTATGTGGCAGATGGGCTAGAGAGAGACCGGGACAAAGAGCAGGAGGGGAGCGGGGTCGGGTAAGAAACCAAAAGTAGGACTGTGTCTGTAAGAAGTGCTCAAGTAGGCAGGAGCCAATGGAGACTGAAATGGATATGAGAGGGAGTGGCTTGTGTGGATTTAAAGAGTGGCGGGGGTTGGGGTGGGCAGGTGAAAAAATTAAGGTGAACCCAATGCAGCCTAGGAGAGGCACTTCTGAAATCCAGGCCATACCTGATGCTTGTTTTCGCGGGCGGGTGGTGGCAGGCTTCTCATGCTGGGAGGCATTATGTCCGAGATTCAGACCCGGAGGCAGTGGTAGCCCAGAGAGCTGAATAACACCTGAAGAGTAGAGGGAAGACAGGGGTTAAATAAGCAAGGAAAATGGTGGGTGGGATTTTGCAAGAATAAAGGCACAAAAGGAGCTAAACACTAAATTGCTGCTAAATGGTAGGTCAAGTCGCAGACAGTGAGCTAGGCGCCAGTGGATCTGCTGAGGGACAAGTGAACAATAGGGGCTAGAAACCAGGGGCAGGCCAAAAATAAATTAACACTGTAAAGCGTCACTCTGGACCAAAACACAGGAAGCAGATATGAATACAGTAAATGGCTACTAACAGTTTCAAATGCAGTTAAAACTGGTACAGATGCAGCTAAATAAGGTGCAAAAATTTAAGTTGGCAATTAAAACATTATGCAGCTTGAAAACCAGTTACTGGGTCCTTGTTAATCCGTGTCAGCCGAGGTTTAAACTTAGCTAAAATTGTGCAAATAATTTCAGCGCTTGCCCAGAAACTGCTCCCAGACTAGACTGAAATTAGGATGCGGTGCTGAGGGAGGACAAACAGGCAGGACTCCAAAAAGTAAGCTGCAGGCTGTATTAAAGTATACTTGTACAGCGAATAGCAAAGTTTGGGGCAGAGTCCTGTTCAGGTTGAAAGTACCGGCAAGGCAGTGGAGCCAATCAGGAGGCTCCTGCTAGGCAAGCAGCCAATAAGGGCTTGTTCCCGAGGGAGGCGCTGAAATTCTAAAAGAAAAAAATCAGGCGAACCCAAGGTAGCCTAGGAGAGGCGCTTCTGAAATCCAGGCCGTATCCGATGCTTGTTCTCGGGGGTTGGTGGTGGCAGGCTCCTTGTGCTGGGAGGCACTATGTCCGAGATTCGGACCCAGAGGCGGTGGTAGCCCAGAGGACTGGAGGACACCTGATGCTTGTTCTCGGGGGTGGTGGTGGCAGGCTCCTCGCGACGGAAGGCGCTATGTCCAAGATTCAGACTCGGAGCCGGTAGTAGCCCAGGAAGCATGCCTGATGCTTGTTCTCGGGGGTGGGTGGCAGCAGGCTTCTCATGCTAGGAGGAGCTATGTCTGAGATTAGGACCCGAAGGTGGTGGTAGCCTAGAGGACTGAAGGATGCCTGATGCTTGTTCTCGGGGGCCGGTGGCAGCAGGCTCCTCGCACCGGGAGGTGTTATGTCCGAGATACGGACCCAGAGGCGGTGGTAGCCCAGAGGGCTGAAGGATGCCTGATGCTTGTTCTCGAGGGTGGGTGGCGGCAGGCTCCTTGAGGCAGGTGGCGCTATGTCCGAGATTCGGAACCGGAGGCGATGGTAGCCCAGAGGGCTGAAGGATGCCTGATGCTTGTTCTCAGGGGAGGGTGGTGGCAGGCTCCTCACACTGGGAGGCGCTATGTCTGAGATTCAGACCCAGAGGCGGTGGTAGCCCAGAAGGCTGAAGGCTGCCCGATGCTTATTCTTGGGGGTGGATGGCGGCAGGCTCCTTACGCCAGGAGGCGCTATGTCCAAGATTCAGACCCGGAGGCGGTGGTAGCCCAAGAGAATGTTTTATTTCACAGAAAGGGTGGTTGAGCTATGGAACAGTCTGCCAGCTGATGTAGTGGGTGCCAAAACCACCAATGGTTTCAAGCATGGCTAGGACAGATTAAAGAGCTTAATAGTTACTCAAGGCAACTGCAGTAAAATGAGGAGTATGGGGGTGGACAGTGTGGACTGAAGCCCTGTATGGACAAATGGTCTCGGGGTTTGATACAGTGTTACGGGCAGACTGGATATATGTTTCCTGGTCTCAGACACAGACTACAGTCTTGGTATCCTTAACTATAGAATCTCCATCTATAAATGCTCACCTTCTGTCTCCCCCTTCTTAGTTGCTGCACCCTCCAGCAGGCTTCACTACTATTCTGGCCTCAGCTGCAACAGGATGCTTTTTCCAGACAGGTATGAGAAGCATGCTTTAATTTGCTCAGTGTGGAAAAATGATTACTTATTACAATTCTAGGTCCCCTTTCGTCCTCGGTTGTTGCCACCCACTGGCTCCCCTCCATACCCACTACCTTCCAACCTCCACCGGGAGGTCACTGAGGAAAAGCAGCAGCAGTGGGCACCCCATCTCCAACTTGCTCTGCAGCTGATGACTTATGGCCAGTGCTACCACCAACCTCCTGCAGATTAAGCAGCCTCAACATCTCCACAGTGTATCCTGAAGGAGTGAGGCAGTGAAGGTTTTGCAGCTAGTAAAGTTCCTTTCCCAGGGTCCCCACATCTGTCCACTTCACATGGCTACACAAGGTCCCTTCTGTAATGCCTATAATTTGATACACTGTAGATACATAGGTTACTCACCTGTAACCGTAGTTCTAGGAGCAGTATACCACTCACATCCACATTTTGGCAGTTGCATGAAACAGGCTGATTTGTCTAACACCTTCAAGCTAAGCTCTTCCTCCTACCTAGCCGGTATATCCTCAGGCTCTGTCCTGTGACATCAACTCTTTGTATGTTGGAAGCAGGGATCTGGGAGCCAACTTGCCAGGAGAATCCAGGTGGGTTGTATGGATGTGAACTGTATACCACTCTTTGAACTACTATTACAGGTGAGCACCCTATATTTCTAAGGGCATGGATACAGTTTACTGTCTACATTTTGGCAGACTCCTAGCAATTCTACGGGTTGAGGAGGTAAAGCGAGCACCCACATTTGACAACAGAGACTGGAGAACCGAGGACTCAAAAGCAGCATCCCGATGGGACACTACGTCAATGCTGTAGTGGGATATAAAGATGTGTACTCTACTCCAGGTCGTAGCCCTACAGATTTCCTGAATTTGAATGTCCCTGGAAGCAGCCACTGAGGCAGTGGTATGTCTGCTGGAATGAGCCTAAGCCCTTTGGGAGGCTCCCTACCATTCAACCTATCGCAGAGGTCGATGCAGGATGTAATCCACCTGCCAGTCATCTGCTTTGCTGCTGGTCTGCCAGGTGTGGCTTCAGCGTATGTCACTTACAGCTGCTGAGCCTCACCCCAAGCTCAAACCCTGCATTCTTTGTAATAAGAGAATGCTCACTGTAAGTCCAAAGTATGGAGCCTATGGTCAGCCTCCAAAGATGGGTTCGTGAAATAGACTGGTAAGTTTTTCACCTAGTTAAGGTAAACTCTGATATTACCTTCAGGAGGAACATTAGGTGGGGGCCAAGGATGATCATTTCCTTGTGGAATGAAAGACCAGATAGGGAGACTCCACTGAGAACACCTGTAGCTCTCAAATCCCTCTGGCTGACATGACAGCCACCAAGAAGGCAGTTTTCCATGACAGGTGAGACATCACACAACTCTGCATAGGTTCAAATGGCTTGCCCATGAGTACAGCAAGCATCAGTAGTAAGCTCTCAAGGTGGTGGAGGCTTGTGCACCAGAAAACACAAGTGACCAAGATCTTTAATAAAAGCACTCGACTACCTGCTCCTGGGCTACTGTCAGCTTACCAGCCCCCACTTGGTAAGCAGAGATGGCTGCCAGGTGCACCTTTATTGTGGCTCACAGTTCCATCAAGGATTCTCGCCAAAGGGTAGGCAAGAGATCAAGCTCCTTGCCCTGGCACTATATGGATAACCTTTTCCATTTAAAATGTACAGCCTTTGCGAGTCGACTCCTTTTGGGAGGCCTCCACAAGGTGGAGCACATCTTTAAAGAGATCAAAGACCTGTAACTCTACCCACTCAGTAACCAGGCCAAAAAGTGCAGGGGATTGAAGATCTGGATGCAGGACCTTACCCTCTTGTCAGTTCAGCGGGACTGGGCGAAAAGGCAACCATCACAGATGACTGCTGCTGAGGCTGAGGAGATCTGGGTACCAGAACTGCCTGGACCAGTCTGGAGCTATCAGGATCATTCACATCTTGTCCTTCCAGGCCTCGAACACCATCTTGTGGATCAAGGGGAAGGGAAGATGTACAAGACGCCTGGGGACCAGGGCCTCACATATGCATCCCCAACTGTGTTACGGACTGTGCAAGGTGGGCATAAAACAGCCTCAGCTTTCTGTTCTTCCAGGAAGCAAACAGGTTCACCAGGGGAGTACCCCATTGGCAGAACAGGTGGCTTACCACCACCTGATACAGTGACCACTCATGTGACATCTCTCCCACTGATTGTGAACTCCCGCGATGTGGATCACCAGAAGATCTGCACCCAGACTGTGCATAACTGTCCAGGTGAGGAGAGCTTCCCGACACAGGGGAAGGGAGTGTGTTCCACCCTGTCAAGTAGAACATGGTCGTAGTATTGACCATCTGGACCTGCATGACCTGACCACTGATCAGAGGAGCAAATACCATCACAGCCAGGTGCACTGCATGGAGCTCCATCAGGTTGATGTGGTGATGGGACCTCTGGGCTGACCAGAATCTGTGGGCTCCATGTGCTCCATGTGCTCCCTACCCCAGCACAGACACATCTGTCATGAGCGTGACAGAAGGTCCTGGGAGGACAAATGAGCTTCCTTCCTCCCGATGTTGTGGGTCTAGCCACCAAAGGATGGCATCCCACATCTGCTGGGACATAATGACTGGCTGGTCCAGGTGACCTAGGTATTGAGACTACTGATGGCCCAGCTCCTCCTGCAGGTGGTACATCCACTAACGAGGCCAACAGACCACGATGGTCCAGGACACCATGTACCCCAGCAGCTTCAGGAAATCCTGGGCACAGCACGAGAGCCCAACCTGAAATGACTGGGCAAAAGAAGTAACATCCTGAGCCCAGTTCATAGAGAGACAGGCTTCAGCCCTGTTATCCATGGTCCAGCACACCGATGTTGCCCCCACCTCATGGACTGCAACCTATATGTAGGTATATGTACTAACCTTAGGGCGAAGACACTTATCATATAAGCATAAGTGTCAGGATCTGTGTTCTACTATGCTCCATTATGTTTTACTGATACATATTATGCTTCACTAATATATATATATATTAGCCATGAGAAATGCTTTTTGCTCTGTTTCTACTGTATTTCCATTAGTAAGGCCACAGTGCCATCTTTAGTAATTGTACATCACTACAAATGACCTTGGAGCTCAGTAACTTCATTGTGCCGTTATCAGCTAGTAAGGTAACTTTCAACAGTATTTTGGATAGTTGCTCAGACCACCTGTTTTTGTCCAATAATGTACATTTTATGTATCTTCCTTAGCAGTTGCTATAGTAATTATCAGGGTATAAGACCCTTTGTAACACGTAGCTTCTCTGAGAACAAAGAAACTGTTTGCATTGCCTAGGTAAGGAAACCTGTATTCTCCCAGTGCTTTACACTGTGCTGGTAGTCCATCTGTATTATCTATTCTATAATAAATTTCATTTATTACATGAGTACCACTTGACTGTTGTCTCTTCCTTTTGTGCCATTCCACCAAGAAACCGAGAAGGTGATTTATTACCCAAACTACATTTTGGTGACTGTGTGCAGGTGGAATGTACAAGGGAAGATTCACATTCAATTTATTTTGAATGTCGAGTACTGTAGTGCAATTTTCACTTACTTGGACCTACTCGTACTTACAGTGGTAGCGGCTGTGGCAGACCCACACCTTCCTGGTCTCGGGCGTGGCAGACCCATACTGGACCCTTTACACTCTCTCTGCGAGTGACAGCATACCCCCATGGCACGACCATTCACCCACCAGGTACCGGAAAGTAGTTGGTGATGGCGCCAGGGCATTTTTACCAGGTTTCCAAACTGCTCATTTGTCTACCCCTTATTTGTCATGTCTGATCTGTGCAGAGAACTGAGACTCGATGTCTCTAACTACCTCATATCCCATGGCGGGTGGATAGATTTCACGCTGGACACAAAATCTGCAGACGAACCATTGCTGCTAATTTCTGACCACTACCTCGAGTCCAAACAAACATCCAAAAAATAATATAACCTCAAAGGTCTTTTGGTTGCAGCTCTACATACCACTGTTGAGAGTCTCACAGTGAGGTGTGCCTACCTTGAACTACAAAATGCGTCTCTAAAAAAAGAGATGGGCTTGCAGGTATCAGAGTTACAGAAAAAGGAACAGAAACTACCAGAGGGGAGACAGTCACTCCGTGATGCTAATTCCAGGATGATGCACTGTACTGCTCAAGACACTGAGCGACAGCTATGTTTGTTAAGTGATGACTTAAAGGTTGAAATGTGATAAGAAACAGCACATTTAAATGACATTTTGAGTAATACGAATGAGACTTTGAGAGAGGAGAATGCTGAGTTGAAAGAGGATTACAAGCGTGTGAGTTGTGAGTTGGATAAAGAGCTTAGGGAAAATGTCAAATTGAGCGCCGCATATAGAGTGTTGCAGAGAGATGTTGAGAGAGGTACTGAGCAGGGCACTGCAAAAGTCTATCACAAGAAATACAGACAAAAGATGGCGAAGTTGCGCCATCAATGGGAGGTTCTTGCCAGCCATGTTAAGGCCATGAACGGGTTTCAGTATACACCCATTGACATTGTGTCATCCAGCGATGACAATTCTGACTTCAATGACGAGGCATGCCATGTAACACACAAGCCCGACCTCCACGGTGTAGCAACTTGCGCCTGCCATTCACAAGATGGCTTTGACGTTGGTACACACACTGAGTCACCATGTCCACGCAAACATGGCGGACACCACGTACAACGCCAAGATGGCGGCCCCCATAACACAGGCGGAGGGCCTGTATTCCATGATGCAACTCCGCTCGCTCCTCTCACTAGAGGCAATGAGTCGGAGACTCGCAACATGATTGCTGAAGCGATCAGTAGGATCACTGAATCAAAAGAAGGCCATCCAGGACCAAACTGACAAAATGCTAAAAGATTCTGTTACTTAGGATCAAACATACAAGACAATCGCTGATGCAGCAGCAGAGGCTGCACTTCGCGGGGCCATGGAACATAAGAAAAAATTACTCACTATAGTAATGTTGTTTCTTGTAAAGGAATCTTGCTGTATTCAGACATAATGCAGTTAACCCCAGCACTTGAACTGCCCCGGAGAGGAAAGAGTTAACTCTATGCAGAAGCATAGAATGTTGAGCTTGAGCTCCGTATTCAAACCTCTGTCTGTGGTACTTACCAGTGTAACCGTCAGATTCTTACGAGGAAACTAAGTACAATAGTATGGAAATTGTTCAACATATAGCCCTCCCTTGTCCACAGCCTTCCCGGAGAGGTCGCGAGGGGCTGCAAAGCTGTCCTCCCTCACAAGAAGCCCTCCGGTCACCGAGAGTCACGAGGGGCTGAATTTCCTCCAGCAACCCTCCCTTCACATACTGAAGCCAGCCTTCCCGGAGAGGTCGCGAGGGGCTGCAAAGCTGCCCTCCTTCACAAGAAGTCCCTCGGTCGCCGAGTCGCGAGGGGCTGAATTCTCCAGCAGCCCTCCCTTCACATACTGAAGCCAGCCTTCCCGGAGAGGTCGCGAGGGGCTGCAAAGCTGCCCTCCCTCACAAGAAGTCCTCCGGTCGCCGAGAGTCGCGAGGGGCTGAATTTCCTCCAGCAGCCCTCCCTTCACATACTGAAGCCAGCCTTCCCGGAGAGGTTGCGAGGGGCTGCAAAGCTGTCCTCCCTCACAAGAAGTCCTCCGGTCGCCGAGAGTCGCGAGGGGCTGAACTTCCTCCAGCAGCCCTCCCTTCACATACTGAAGCCAGCCTTCCCGGAGAGGTCGCGAGGGGTTGCAAAGCTGCCCTCCTCACAAGAAGTCCTCCGTCGCCGAGAGTCACGAGGGCTGAATTTCTCCAGCAGCCCCTCCTTCACATACTGAAGCCAGGTACAGTGGACTTGGCGGCGATCGCGCCAGCCTGCCTTCTCCATAGCCACTGTTTGACTCCTGCACAGTTTGGTCCTCAGACTGTGAAGATTGTGTATCTTATTTCTGTTTCGCTTAAGTTTCTGCTTCCTTTCCCATGCTCTGTAACTCAAGGGCTACTCTGTTTTAAACTTAAACCACTGCTGTATAGGACCTCAGAATTTTTAGGCGCCAAACCGCGTTCAAGAAAAAAAGGGGGTTTTTAATCAAATGCATTGCCTTAACTGACGAACTTTTTAATTGCAGAGTTTTAGCCTGCTGCTCCAATCAGCAGTATCGCAGGCATTTTAATCTCATTAGTTTACCGTTGTTCACTCCCTCAGCCTACCTTTTAAAATTATCTCCCTCTCCCTTGTCCACAGCCTTCCCGGAGAGGTCGCGAGGGGCTGCAAAGCTGCCCTCCCTCACAAGAAGTCCTCCGTCACTGAGAGTCGCGAGGGGCTGAATTTCCTCCAGCAGCCCTCCCTTCACATACTGAAGCCAGGTATGAGTGGACTTGCGGCGCATCGCGCTCAGCCTACCTTCTCCATAGCCACTGTTTGACTCCTGCACAGTTTGGTCCCTCAGACTGTGAAGATTGTGTATCTTATTTCTGTTTTGCTTAAGTTTCTGCTTCCTTTCCCTGTTTTTCTGTAACTCAAGGGCTACTCTGTTTTAAACTTAAACCATTGCTGTATAGGACCTCAGAATTTTTAGGCGCCAAACCGTCAAAAAAAAAAAAAGGGGTGGTTTCTTAATCAAATGCATTGCCTTAACTGACGAACTTTTAATTGCAGAGTTTTAGCCTGCTGCTCCAATCAGCAGTATCGCAGGCATTTTAATCTCATTAGTTTACCGTTGTTCACTCCCCTCAGCCTACCTTTTAAAATTATCTCCCTCTCTCCCTTGTCCACAGCCTTCCCGGAGAGGTCGCAAGGGGCTGCAAAGCTGCCCTCCCTCACAAGAAGTCCTCCGGTCGCCGAGAGTCGCGAGGGGCTGAATTTCCTCCAGCAGCCCTCCCTTCACATACTGAAGCCAGGTACGAGTGGACTTGCAGCTCGTGCCTATGACCTTACCCAAGTAGTACCGACACCCACTAGGCAGGATCCTCGGACAGGCTCCTCCACTCTTTTAGACCTTGTCTTTACAAACCTCCCAAACCACCTCTCCAATGTCAGTGTGCTTCCTGATGTACTTAGCGACCACTCCCCTGTCATATGCCGGTGGACAAATAAAAATAAAAATACTCCTAACAGACCTAAAACTTCCTCCAAAGGCACCTCAAAAAGAGCGCCTCTCGCCTCAGAGTATACCTCGCCACCTGTGACTGGGATACAGTCCATACTGCCCAATCTTTAGACGCCGCGCCACTGCATTTATTACTATTTTCAACACCGCCTCAGACATATTTGCCCCCATCGCAAAAAAAAAGATAATAAAACCTGACACACCTGGATTACCCAGTCCCTCTTACAACTTATGCATCATAGGGACACTCTCTGGCACAGGCACTATCTTCCCAGCTGCCACAAGATAGACAACTCTACAGAGAGGCAAGAAATAAATGCACGAGGGCTATCCGCAAGCCAAGGCCACTTACTATCATCAAGCTTTACTGCTACTTGGAGCTCTGGGAAATCTTTCTGGAACAATGTCAAGGAACTCTGTGGAAAACCACTAACACAGAACCTACCCAGCTCTTAGTTCAGGTACCCTCTCTTGACCCCACCGCCATATCCAATACCCTAAACACCACCTTCTCTGACCTTAGTAATGTCCTCCCTACAAACTTCTTTGACCCCTTTCCCCACACCCACTGATACACCTTGTCCCCTACACCTCCCTTTCAGGCTGCAGCGTTGTCACCTGCAATGAGGAATAGCTACCTCCTAAAAGTCCTTCATAACTTCAGCGTTATAGCAGTGACTCCATTGACCTTAAAATTCTTGACTTACCCTTAATGAGACTCTGCCGCATCTCACCAAACTCCTCAACTACTCGCTGTGCTGGCCAAGTCCCTCACGCTTATGGAAAAGAGGTATTATCATACCCATCCTAAAAAGGTGATCCAACTTCCCCAGGCAACTATAGGCCCATTCGATCCTTCCTCCTCTCAAAAGCACTAGAAAAATTGTGTCTGACCAACTTACGGAATACCTAGACAAATATGGACTTCTCTGCCATGAGCAACATGGTTTCAGAAAAGGGCACAGTACTACCACGGCACTACTAGAATTTACATCTTACATTCATGAAGCTCTTGAACAAGGGTCAGCAGTTGGGGCAATCTATGTTGATTTGACCAAGGCATTTGACACTGTCAATCATGAGCTTCTACTCCGTGCCCTTGCGTCCCTCCATGTTGCTCCTGAAACTATCTCCTGGTTCAAAAACTATCTGACCGACAGAACACAGCAAGTAAAAATTTGTAACACACTCTCGTCTAAACAACCAGTTCGTTCTGGCGTCCCTCAAGGGTCTATACTTGGCCCTCTATTGTTCACTCTCTTCCTGAACTCACTCCCCCAAGCCTGCAGTGGAAAGCTACTGCTATATGCTGACGATGCAGTGTTATTTTGGAAGCACAACAACCTCATCCAACTCCAAAGCGCCTTTCAAGGTTGTTTTAGGGAACTTGAACACTGGTTCTCTGACCATCGGCTAATACTTAACTATGACAAAACTAAATCTATGATGTTTGCCCATCGCCAAAACCCCCTCAGTAACTCCCAACTATCTATTTCAAACTTACAGGGTACCCTCATTGAACAGGTCACTCATTTTAAATATCTAGGCATCACTCTGGACACATCCCTTTCATACCATCATCATATTAAACTTCTTTCCTCCTCAGTCAATACCCGGACTTGGCATTCTTTACAGGCACAAACACTGCTTTACCCAACAGGCGCTTCGGTTAGCCGTTACAAGCTCTGTCCTCTCATTGGTCGATTATGGAATAACCATTTCTGGCTGCTGACAAATCTGCCCTAAGCAGCATCAATATAGCACTCAACAAAGCCTGCCGCATGGTCACTAACAGCAATAGACAAACTCACTTGTTTGCTCTACTATCGTAACAGACTGGCTAACCCTAGAAGGAGGCTTAAGTACCAAACCTGCCTCCAAGCCAAAAGATCCTTATGAAACAAACACCAATTGGACTCCACCATCTCATCCGCCCAGCCCATCATAGGGGCACCACTACCGACTTGCTGGTACCTCCTACACAGTCCCCATTGTAGGACATCTCTAGGGCAAAGATCCTTCCGCTATCGAGCTCCGCTCTGGCTTAACAATCTACCTTCCTCCGTCTTACTTGCCCCTAATCTAAGTCTATTCAAAGCTGGGATCAAGAAGTTTCTACTTAACTCTGAGACCTGTACCTGTTCTCCCTCTTTCCCCTTAGGTGGTCGGTCACCGGGGTCTCCTCGCCGTTAGGAGCATCTCTATTCTCAGATATTTGCTGAGTCTAGGCAAAACCTGTTACGGTGAATCTTTGAACCATTGTAATGTCCTGTTTTGAAACTTCAATACAACCGGTTTCCCTGTGTACTCCCTAGTACAACTGACGTGTAGCCTTACTTATGCTACGATATTAAATTTTTGTCGATAATGTAATATCTCTGTTTTGCTCTATGTAATGTTGTATTGAAACTGACATGTAGCCTTGCTTATGCTATGATCTTGAACATTTGTGTCAAAATGTAATGTCTCTGTCTTGAAAACTTTTGTACAAACAGTCTTGTCCTAATATTCTGGCGTGATTGACGTGGAGCCTTTGCAAAGGAGTCCTTGACTCAAAGGTTGTAATTCCGAAATTTTCAATAAACAAATAAACAAATAAAAGGGCAAAAGATTTTTGGGTCCAAAGAGACTCAAGTCGAGAAACCAAGAAGGAAAGGTAGTGACAATATTTAACTATAAAAAACACAAGAAAGAAACAATAACAGCTACCCCACCCTAGAGGGAGGGTACAAGGTATGCCCCTGAGGTGCAACACTGTACCTGCCAGCCCACTTCCCAAAAACTAGGTTCTGAGAGGGGAGGCGGGGGGAGGTCAGAATACAGCAAGACTCCATTAGAAGAAACAACATTACTATGGTGAGCAATTTTTTCTTCACACAACATGAAGTCTTGCTGTATTCTGACATAATCGAACTACCAAGCAGTTCCCTATGGAGGAGGGAATGCAGAACTCATTTTGGGAACAGGCTCTGCAGTACTGCTGTGCTAAACCCAGCATCACTCCTAGCCTGGATGTCCAGAGAGTAATGTTTGGTGAATGTATATACTGTTTTCCAGGTGGCTGCTTTACAGATCTCTAACAAGGGTATATCTCTGGCCGCAGCTAGAGAAGCAGCTGTACCCCTAGTCGAGTGAGCCCTCAGGCCTGAAGGGGGTGTTCTACCCAATTTGTCATAACAGAATTGTATACAAGAAACAATCCACCTGGCAATAGTTGTTTTAGTGGCAGGCTTACCCTTCCCCACTTCACCATAAGTGAGAAACAATTGAAGACAGTCATTTCTGTGTGCCTTGGTATGCTCTATGTAGTAGCTAAGAGCCCTTTTAACATCCAAACTGTGTAATCTTCTTTCCCCTGAAGAATGGTCAGTGAAAAACACAGGGAGAGATATAGACTGGTTCAGATGAAAATCCGATACCACCTTGGGCAAGAACCTCCTGTTGGTTCTTAGGACCACTTTATCCCTATGGAAGGATATGAAGTCAGCTTCCACTGACAAGGCCTGTAACTCACTAATCCTCCTGGCCGAAGTAATGGCTACCAGGAACACGGTTTTCCAGGTCAAGTATTTCAGCTCAGCCGAAGCCATGGGTTCAAAGGGGGGCTGCATGAGCTGTGCAATGCAGACATTAAGATCCCAAGCAGAGGTCGGTTCTCTAAAAGAAGGGTATGTATGAACCAGACCTTTGAAGAACTTTTTAAACACATGATGAGAGGCCAGAGAAGAGCCCTTCCCTGCTGAAAGGAAATCAGAAACTGCTGCTAGGTGAACCTTTAGAGTTGCAGGCCTAAGGCCTAGGCCATTGAGGTGAACCAGATAATCTAAGGCTGTGGAGATGTCTGCAGAATCAGGGACAATGCCTTTCTGAGAACACCAAATGGTAAACCTCTTCCATTTGGAATTATAAGTCTTTCTAGTAGATGGTTTCCTTGAAACCTTCAAGATATCCATGACTGCCTGAGAAAGATGCAGGTCTGCATATTCTAGCTCCTCAAGAGCCAGGCCTTGAGATTGAGAGACTGGAGATCGGGATACCAGATCCTCCCCTGAGAAGAGAACAGAAGATTGTGTGTCTCTTGGGAAGGGACGGAGGACGAGACACTGTCAGGGACAGGAGCAGAGGGTACCAAGGCTGCCTAGCCAAGTCTGGAGCCACTAGGATCACTGTGCAAGGCTGAGTTCTGATCCTGATCAGGACTCTGAACAGCAGAGGGAATGGAGGGAAGGAATAGAGGAACCTGCCCTTCCAATCCAAAATCAGGGCATCCTGGGGCACAGTCCCCAGGAGTGGAGGTCTGCAACAGAACAGAGGGAGTTGGTGATTGTCTGGGGCTGCAAAGAGATCTATCTCTGGAGTGCCCCACCTGGAGAAGATGACCTGCAGTGTGAGGGGATTCAGGGATCATTTGTGATGTCCCTGGGATATTCTGCTCAGAGCCAGTACATTGTCCTTCCCTGGAAGGTGAACTGCTACTAGGGAAGTCTGAAGAGAACAGGCCAGAAACCACAGTTTCATAGCTTCCGTGTACAAGGCCAAGGACCGAGTGCCTTCTTGTTTGTTGATGTACCACACTGTGGTGGTGTTGTCTGTTCTGACTTGGACCACTTTGCCTTTGACTGAATCTGAGAAGCTCTGAAGGGCTAGGAAAACTGCCCTGAGTTCCAGGAGATTGATATGAAGGACAGACTCCTGTGGAGACCAGACCCCTTGAGCTGTCAGGGCTCCCAGGTGGGCTCCCCAACCTAGGAGAGAAGCATCCGTAGTTAGAACTACTGACGGAACTTGAGGGAGAAATGAAACTCCTTGTCTGAGGTTGTCCTGGTCCAGCCACCACTGGAGAGGTTGGACCAGAGTCTGAGTCACTGGAATCAGTTTGGTAAGTGAATCCTTTTTTTGAGACCAGAAGGACCTTAGGTGAAACTGAATGTCCCTCATCTGGAATCTTGCTCCCTGCACCACTGCAGTGGAAGCTCCCATGTGGCCCAGAAGCTGGAGGAACTGGCTTGCTGGGTGAGAGACCTGAGGTCGAAAAGATGAAGCAAGATCCACTAAGGCCTTCACCCTTGCCACGGGAAGGACAGCTTTTGGTTGTACAGTGTCCAACTCTATTCCTATAAAGGTGAGGAGTTGAACTGGTTCGAGGGCAGATTTTGGAAGACTGAGAAGAAAACCCAGGGAACTGAGTAGGTCCTGGGTAGCTTGCAGAGCTGACTTGACGTGACGAGATGACTGACCCACAATGAGCCAGTCGTCCAGATATGGGAAGATGGTGATACCCTGTCTTCTGAGGTAAGCCACCACTACTGCAAGGCACTTTGTAAACACCCTTGGAGCTGATGTTAGGCCAAATTGCATGGCTCTGAATTGGTAATGGCCCGAAGGTAACTTGAACCTGAGGTATTTTCTGTGTGAGCACCTGATAGGGATATGGAAGTAAGCATCCCTGAGGTCCAGAGATGCTAACCAATCTCCTGGCCTTAGAGAGGGAAAGATTATTCCCAGAGTTACCATTTTGAATTTTGGTTTTAGAATGTGTTTGTTCAGATACTTTAGGTCTAAGATGGGTCGCCACTCCCGTCTTCTTTGGGGTAAGGAAGTACCTGAAGTACAGTCCTTTTGCCTTGTGTTGAGTAGGAACCTTCTCTACAGCTCTGAGCGCTAGAAGAGAGGAAACCTCTGTCTCTAGGGCAATGGTTTCTGAGACTGATGCAGGTGGGAAAGACTTGGCCCTCTTTTTTGGAAATTCTTTGAAGTTGAGGGCCAGTCCCTGGCTTACTACTTCCAGGACCCACTTGTCTGAGGTCACAGACTTCCAGGCCTGGAAGTAGTAAGCCAGCCTGCCTCCTACTGGAAATGGGGAGTCGACCTGGGCTGACACATCAGGGCGTCTGCTTGGCAGGGGCCTTAGACTAGGAGGAGGAAGGAGCAGCCCTGCTCATCCCCTCCTGCCCCTTCCTCTGAAGAACCCCCTCTGAGGGGAGGGAGAGGAGGCCTGGGCTTGGTAAAAAGGCATTTGAAAGGGCCTGCCCCTGCCACTAGACTGCTGCTTTTGCAGAGTGGCTTGCCTTATCTTGGCCTGTGCACTCCTGTACGTGGTCCTGTATTCATCCATTTTCTTCATGTAAGCCTCTGTTTGCTCCCCAAACAGAGAGTTACCCACTACAGGAAAATCCATAGCCTTAGTCTGGGTATCCTGTGAAAGGCAAGTACATCTGAGCCAAGCATTTCTTCTGAGAAACACAGATGTAGCCATGACTCTAGATGCCACATCACTGGAGTCCACAGCAGCATGAAATTGTATTTTTGATGCCTCAATTCCATCAGCAGCTACCTCCTCCAGCTCCTTGCCTAGCTGGGGAGAGGCCTGTTTAGCCAGTTCCAAAACCGTATTCCATCTGGATTTCTGGCAGGGGTCAACTTTAACCTTTTTTTGCACTAGACAGCAGGGCAAGTTGATTCAAAATTGCACTAGCCCGCAGATGGTTGCACTAGCCCTTAATTATAATGGTAAATTTTGATCACTTATATAAGAAACAATGCACGCAAAGCCAAGAAATACTCTGATTATTGCACATTTACCCTGCTCCCACATTGCTTCCAGCTCCCCAGCAAAAAAAAAGACTGCAATGCTATTATAGTGAGCCCCCCCATTGTTTTGTACCATAGCCTCCTCTTTTCCTCTTTCTGCCCCCCCCCACACCAAGCAGAGAGAGGATATCACAACAGCAAATGTTCAATCAAGCAGCCCTAGCTCTGCGCACACAGTAGCTGACATCATCATACACCTCACCACACTGTCACCGCCACCCACAGGGTAATGAACAGAGTCAGGCAGAGAAAGACACTCTCAGCCCTCACCCTATAGTCAACTGGAGACCTGCAATTTTGAAAGTTTTTTTACAGTCTCAAGTGAGCCAGGAGCACATCTAAGATTTATTTGGGGTGGGGGCTACACAAACCTAAGGGGCCTGGGAAATAGAAAACTGACATTTTTATTTGTAAAAGCATTGATTTTAATATGCTCTACCCCAACAATAACAGATTTCTCTTTAACATTGTCCTTTCATCAGCCCAGGGGAAACAGTACACAGGCATAACACTATACTATTTCTGTATAGGATGATCTATGCACCCCAGGAATGCCTATTTCAAGGTTTCAAATTATGTATTTTATCAAAGTTTATTTTTGTACCATATGTGATCCAAACCTTTGTTTTTAGGCTGAAAGGACATGCTGAGTGGGATAAGGGTGGAACTGTACGGGTGGAGATGGTGATGGCTGGCATGGTCCATTTAGAAGAGCTGTGGACCCCCTACACTTGCCAGTAATGGCAGCTATGGATCTATGGATGGTCACTTCAGAGTCTGGTCTGCAGTGGTGTCCAGGGAAAGAACCGAGTTAAGAGATTTGGAGGGGAGAGGGAAGTTATGGTGAGGCTGGGATAAAACCCACCACCTGCAGGGCCGATCCTGTATACCTCTTTGCATTTTGTCACTGAAATGTTGGATACAAACACTCAAAATTTAGTGAAATGAGGGGCACTGGTCTTAATAATATTGGACAAATTGTTAGACATAGACACAGTCAGAAAACTGGAACCTAGTGACTTAAAAGCACTCTACCCTTGATCACACCCTGAACACTAGCTGTAAGTCTTAAGAGTGGAGTGATGATGACTCACATTGAGTCTTTTGTGGGATCCCTCTCTTGAACTGCCAGATAATTGCAGCTCTTACTGAGCTGTTAATCACACTTGGCCATCTGGAACATTGAGAGAGATTAGCATGAAGACTAAAGAATGCTAAAGTAGAGACATTTTTAACTTCACTAACAGCCATGAAAATCTTCACTAGTCAAGACGGGCTAGTAGAAAGTTAGCTGAACTAGCCCTGGTCAATTTGCACTAGTGTTTGAGCTAGTAAAACAATGTTAAGATCGACCCCTGATTTCTGGTACCTGGCTGTGTAGGCCATATAAGTAGCCTGCCTGAGTCCCAAAGAGAATGCCAAATACTGTTTTTTGGCCATGGCATCCACTTTCCTGGAGTCCTTATCCGGGGGATGTGACGCCAAAGGAATATTAGCCCTGTCACAGGCTGCAGCCTGCACTACCCCAACATGGCTGCTGTGACTATAAAGGAACTCCGCAGCTGAGCCTGATAACATATACCTCCTGTCCATTCTCTTGTCCACAGGAGGTACTGAATTAGGAGTTTGTAAAATTTTGTGTGTCTGTTTCCCTAAGGATTAATGAAGAGGGATAGACAGCCTTTTGGACTCTGGGATGTCCATCATTTCCACAAAATCAGGCTCTTCCTCCTCCTCTGCAGCTTCAACCAAGGGAAGCTGCAGGGTTTCTGCCACCTTTTTGTAGAACAAAAAATGTGAAGGGGACTCAGAGAGCCTGGGAGGAGAGACACCCAAGGGCCTGTCTGGGGAGATGTCCAGTTCAATGGGCACATCCAGACCCCCCTGGTCATCGTCATCATCACCGGGATAGTCTTCGTCTCCCTCTCACTCCTCATAATAAGTGTCTGGATCATAATCTGAAGGAGATGGATCCGACTGAACCGACCGCCTAACCGGCGGTACCAGTTCGGACGGAACCGGTCTAAGCGATTGAACAATGCTAATCACTTTGGCTAGTACGTCCGCGGCTGGAGAATGCGATACGGGATCCGAACCAGCAGACTTACGCTTCTTTTTTGATGGAACCAGCCCCTCGGGGTCGGCTCTCCTTTGGCCTGAGGAGGTATCGCCTAGGTCAGTAGGAACTTCCTCCGTTCGCCGCACCAAACCGGCTGGCCATCCGGATTCATACTGCCTCCCCTTCTTCAAGCCTACTCAGTCTTTTTTCTGGAGTGGATTTAGAAAGTTTTTACAAATGTGGCAGTCTGACTTGAGGTGGTCAAACCCCAGACAATAAACACAGATGAGGTGGGGGTCAGCCTTGGCAAAGGCCTCCCCACACTCAATACAGTGTTGAAACCCAGTGGGACCGGTTTTCTTCTTGGGTTTCTCAGGCATGGCCAACCTAACAAATTACCCTATTGCAGCTTTCAAGCCAAGTAATACAATAACCGATCGGTTACAAACAGTGTCACGGGTTTTGAAAAAGAACCAGAAAAACACCGGTTCTTTTGAAACTGATCGGTACTGGAACACCACTCTAATCCCAGAGAAAGATTTATTAAGAAACTACAAGATCGGTTCCAAACCGGACTGACTGAAAAGAAACCAAGGAAAAAACAATTTCCACACTTTTCTCCCCAAATAAACATAGTCACTACCTATCTACAACACTACCTGTACTGTAGACAGAGGCTAGAAATCCGAAAAATAACAAATAGCAAGGGTTTAAACCGAACGCTTTACTTTTACCGAACCAAGCAGAGGAAATCTCCGGAGTGACTTCACTGTTAGGTGGAGTAAAGAATCTGATGGTTACACTGGGAAGTACCACAGACAGAGGTTTGAAAACCGAGCTTGAGCTCAACGTTCCGTGCTTCTGCATAGAGTTAACTCTTTTCTCTCTCTGGGGCAGTTCAAGTGCTGGGGCTAACTGCATTATGTCAGAATACAGCAAGACTTCATGTTGTTTGAATGAACCAAGTACAACTATGCATACTTCCAACCCCCTGCAAGTCACTCATTCTGTCCAGCAAATTGGACAGATGGCCCAACTGACAATCTCAGTTGCCACTTAGAGAAAGTGTGCCCCTTTTGCGAAAGACTGTTTCCAACCCCAGGACCAGGTTCAAGTCTTGCAACAAACAGTTGAACCTACCCTCTAGGCTAAGCTCTGATGGACCGTGTGGAGTGCTGAGGACTTCACCTTTGATGAAACTGCCACTGCACTCATATGTGCAAATTCCCCAGGAATTGTGGGATCGCGCTTGACCTACAAGGTCAAGCAAGGTGCAAAAGAAAGCCCAGCCGCCTATCACCAATGCTTGTGGCTTGCATACAAAACTGGCAAAGCCCTCGCAGACGAGACCTCAGACAAAGACCAAACTGAGTACAAAGACTTGCACCTTCGAAACATGTATCCAATCTTGCGGGAATAGGTTGAGCTTAATGTTAACCCGAGTACTGATCCATTTGCAGATATCCTCACCAAACCGGAGCAGGCCTATCAGGTCTACCTCTGCGCCCTTTCTTCCAGTAAATCCAACAAGGTAGCTGCAATCAATCCTACCTCTGATGCCCCCACCCACTAAATGGTGGAGGAAACAACCAGAAAATGACGCCCTTCTGATGACAAACAGTCACATGGGGACCGAAGTATAGAAACAACAGGAATAGGGGCAAAAGAGGCAGTTGGAAAAATCCAAACGCCCAACAGAATAGCCAGAACTGACACCAAATGGTCCTAGCTATCACCAAATCAGAGAAAAGGATGAAACTCTTTGCAAGCTGTTGGAGGAAATTTGTGCCGAGAGGGGAGCTACAGCTACACGGACTATAGCTGCCCTAGCCCTGGCTAGAGAGTCATCGAACAGTCGAGGGGAGGTTGCATTGGTTACTGGCCAGGCTGATGTGACATCCAAGGCAGAACCACCCGTGCAGGCCGTCACTGCGCCTGTGACGTCACAAGTACACCTGTACCCATTGTAAGTCATACAGAAGGCCTTAGAAGATCCTACAGGCCTTCGATTTCAGGAACAGGAAGACAATGCTGATTCTGAATGCACAAATTGACAATTACAGGCCCCGGTTCAGATTGTGAGTACCCTGATTGTGGACACAAAGAAAAAATTACTCACCATAGTAATGTTGTTTCTTCTAATGGAGTCTTGCTGTATTCAGACATAATGTAATTAGCCCCAGCACTTGAACTGCCCCGGAGAGGAAAGAGTTAACTCTATGCAGAAGCATAGAACGTTGAGCTCGAGCTCGGTTTTCAAACCTCTGTCTGTGGTACTTCCCAGTGTAACTGTCAGATTCTTACGAGTTAACTAACTAATATACTATAGTATGGAAATTGTTCAAAATATAGCCAAAGGGCAAAATATTTCTTTTTGGGCCCCAAAAGACTCAAGTCGAGAACCCAAGAAGGAAAGGTAGTGACAATATTTAAGTAAAACACCAGAAAAATAATGACATGTACCCCACCCAAGAGGGAGGGTACAAGGTACACCCCTGAGGTGCAACACTGTACCTGCCAGCCCACTTCTCAAAAACCAGGTTCTGAGAGGGGAGGCGGAGAGGTCTGAATACAGCAAGACTCCATTAGAAGAAACACCATTACTATGGTGAGTCATTTTTCTTCAAACAACATGAAGTCTTGCTGTATTCAGACATAATTCAGACTACCAAGCAGTTCCCTATGGAGGAGGGAATGCAGAACCTACTTTGGGAAGAGGCTCTGCAGTACTGCTGTACCAAACCTAGCATCACTTCTAGCCTGGATGTCCAGGGAGTAATGCTTGGTGAAAGTATGTACTGTTTTCCAGGCGGCTGCTTTATAGATCTCTAACAAAGTATATATTTGGCTGCAGCTAGAGAAGCAGCTGTACCCCTAGTCGAGTGAGCCCTCAGGCCTGAAGGGGGCGTCCTACCCAACTTGTCATAAAATTGTATATAAGAAACAATCCATCTGGCAATAGTTCTCTTAATGGCAGGCTTACCTTCCCCCACTTCACCATAAGTGAGAAACAATTGAAAACAGTCATTTCTATGTGGCTTAGTATGCTCAATATAGTAGCTAAGGGCCCTCTTAACGTCCAGACTGTGTAACCTTCTTTCACCTGAAGAAGAATGGTCAGTGAAAAACACAGGGAGAGATATAGACTGGTTCATATGAAAATCTGATACCACTTTGGGCAAGAACCCCCTATTGGTTCTTAGGACCACTTTGTCCCTATGGAAGGAGATGACGTCAGGTTCCACTGACAGAGCCTGTAACTCACTAATCTACCTGGCAGAAGTAATAGCTACCAGGAACACAGTTTTCCAGGTCAAGTACTTCAATTCGGCTGAAGCCAGAGGTTCAAAGGGTGGCTGCATTAGCTGAGCTATGCAGACATTAACATCCCAAGGCGGAGTGGGTTCCCTAAAGGGAGGGTTAATGTGAACCAGACCTTTGAAAAACTTTCTGAAAACAGGATGAGATGCCAGGGAACAGCCCTTCCCTTCTGAGAGGAATGCAGAGACAGCTGCTAGATGAACCTTCATTGAGATGAACTAGATAGTCTAAGGTTGTGGAAATGTCTGCAGAATCAGGCAGGATGCCTTTCTGAGAGCACCAAATACTGAACCTTTTCCATTTGGAGTTGTAAGTTTTTCTAGTGGAAGGTTTCCTGGAGACCTTCAGAATATCCAGAACTCCCTGAGAAAGACGTTGAGCTGAATATTCTAACTCTTTCAGAGCCAGGCCTTGAGATTGAGAGACTGAAGATTGGGGTACCAGATCCGCCCCTGGGAGAAGGACAGGAGATTGTATGTTCTGGGCACAGACAGGGGACGTGACACTGACAAGGACAGCAGTAGAGGATACCAAGGCTGTCTGGCCCAATCTGGAGCCACCAGTATCCCTGTGCAGGGTTGAGTCCTGGTCTTGACCAGAACTCTGAACAGCAGAGGGAAGGCATAGAGAAATCTGCCCTTCCAGTCCAGAAAGAGAACATCCTGGGGAACCGTCCCCAGGACTGGAGGTCTGCAACAAAACAGAGGAAGTTGATGATTGTCCGGTGCTGCAAAGAGATCTATCTCTGGAGTGCCCCACCTGGAGAAGATGACCTTCAGGATGTGAGGATCCAGGGACCATTCGTGGTGTACCTGTGAAATTCTGCTCAGAGCATCTGCTAGTACGTTGTCCTTCCCTGGAAGCTGAACTGCTACCAGAGAAGTCTGAAGAGAATAGGCCAGAGATCACAGCTTCATGGCTTCTGTGCACAAGGCTGAGGACTGAGTGCCTCCTTGCTTGCTGATGTACCACATTGTAGCGGTGTTGTCCGTTCTGACTTGGACCACCTTGCCCTTGACTGAATCCAAGAAGCTCTGCAGGGTTAGGAAAAACTGCCCTGAGTTCCAGGAGATTGATATGAAGGAGAGACTCCTGTGGAGACCAGAGCCCTTGAGCTGTCAGGGCTTCCAGGTGGGTTTCCCAACCTAGGAGAGAAGCATCCGTAGTTAGAACTACTGATGGGGCTTGAGGGAGAAATGGAACTCCTTGTCTGAGGTTGTCCTGGTCCAGCCACCACTGGAGAGCTTGGACCAGAGTCTAAGTCACTGGAATCAGTTTGGTAAGTGAATCCTTCTTTGGAGACCAAAAAGACCTCAGATGAAACTGAATGTCCCTCATCTGGAACCTGGCACCTCCTCAGGTTTGGCCGCAACCAAACCGGGCTGGCCATCCGGATCTACAGACTTCTCTGCCTCCCTTTCCTTCAACCTACTCAGTCTTTTATCTAGAGTGGATTTAGGAAAGTTTTTACATGTTTGGCAGTCTGACTTGAGGTGGTCAAACCGCAGACAATAAACACAGATGAGGTGGGGGTCGGCCTTAGCAAAGGCCTCCCCACACTCAGTACAGTGTTGAAACCCAGTGGGACCGGTTTTCTTCTTGGGTTTCTCAGACATGGCCAACCTAACAAATTACCCTATTGCAGCTTTCAAGCCAAATAATATAACAACCAACTGGTTACAAACCATGTCACAGGCTTTTTAAAAGAACCAGCAAAAAGTCTGGTTCTTTTGAAATCGATTGGTACCGGAACACCACACTAATCCCAGAAAAAAGGAAAATTAAATTTAACAAAATCGGTTCTAAACCAGACTGACCGAGAAGAAACTGAAGAAGAAGACAATTTCCACTTTTTCACCAAAATAAAACACAGTCGCTACCTATCTACACACTACCTGTACTGTAGACAGAGGCTGGAAATCCAAAAATAACAAAAAAATATGCGTTTAAACCGAACGCTTTACTTTTACCGAACCAAACAGAGGAAATCTCCGGAGCAACTTCACTGTTAGGCAGAGTAAAGAATCTGACGGTTACACTGGGAAGTACCACAGACAGAGGTTTGAAACCGAGCTCGAGCTCAACGTTCAATGCTTCTGCACAGAGTTAATTCTTTCCTCTCCGGGACAGTTCAAGTGCTGGGGCCAACTGCATTATGTCTAAATACAGCAAGACTTCAGGTTGTTTGAATGGATGGTCTTGTGTAAAGGCCATGGTCGGGGGCCACCAACTTACCATGCTTCTGGACATTGGAGCAGCCATGTCAGTCCTCCATGAAGAGGACCCAGTCTCATCTGACTGGTCTACCGGCTGGAAGACCAGTGCACAGGGTATAGATAGTACCCAGCAACACACCGACCCATCTATTCCTCTACCTGTGGTGGTAGGCCACCTCAGGACTAATTTTGCTTTTGACCTCATGGTTTTACATCATCACCCCAGCATATTGGGTATTGATTTCTTAGCATTACACGGCTGTGTAGTGGATCTAGCCAACAGGCTACTCATTCAGATCAAAGGACAATGTCATGCTGTTCGCATCCCAGACTTACACGTGGTGGCAGCTATCTCTCATAACAACAAGGAGTATGACATCATGGCTTTGTTCAAAACTCTACCTGTTTTCAGAGCATGCACCTTTGCTGCAAAAACACCTTGATGTGTTTACCACCAACAAACACAACGGTGGTAGGATGCACACTACCACTGAAATCACAGGGCCTGACCCTGTGAGGCAGAAGCATTATCCATTTCCTGTTGAAGCCTTGCCATTGCTTAGGGAAACCGTCCAATCACTGCTTCAACAAGAAGTGATTAGGGCCTGTGTTTCTATTGTTAATTCACCTATTTGGCCAGTTAAAAAACAGAATGGAGACTGGAGACTCACAGTTGACTACAGAAAACTTAATCAGGTTACGCCTAGCTGCGCACCAACCATAGCATCAGCACCTGATGTACTCAAGCTATTGACACCTGACAAAAAGTGGTTCACAGCTCTTGACATTTCTAATGGATTTTGGTCACTCCCATTAGCACAGGGAAGCCAATACAAATCTGCTTTCACCTTTGATGGACGTCAGTACACCTGGACCTGCCTTCCCCAGGGCTTTCATAACAGCCCCTCCCTCTTCCATCTCCACATGATGGATACTCTGCAGGGGTTTTCTACACCCCAGTGTCTCCTGCAGTAAGTGGATGACTTGCGTCTGGCAACCACCATGAAAGAAGATCTGGTGCTTCTAGACAAACTTCTGTCTCTCCTCAAGAGAGCAGGCCTCAAGTGCAATCCCTTCAAGGCACAACTATGTGAAAAAGAGGTCATCTTCCTTGGCCTACGTATTACAGACCAAGGCAGAAGCCAAGCTGTCAGAAAGATCCAAGGCTTGCAAGATCTGCCGCTTCCTACTACTGTGGCAACACTCAGATGCTTCCTAGGAATGGTATATGACTCCAGGGATTTTATCCCTGACTTTGCCTTGAAGGCCGCTCCCTTGTATGAACTTCTGAAAAAGGATGTCCCATGGACATGGGGCCCCACCCACACTGATGCTGTGATACAGCTCAAGCAGGCTTTAGCCTCCACCCCAGCACTGATCATTCCTAACCCAGATCATCCATTTAATTTGGAAACTGCCACATCTGATGTGGCCATGTCTGCAGTGCTGGCACAAAAGTACAATGAGTATTTCAGGCCCATTGCCTATGCTTCTCAGATGCTGTCCCCAGTAGAGAGAAAGTATAGTCTCTGTGAAAGGACACGCTTGGCAACCTACTGGGCTGTCAAACATTTCATTTACATCATTGGGTATGCACCTATTGTCTTGCACATCTGTCACACCCCAACCAATTTCTTATTTTCAGACAAACTGAAAGATGGTTCAGTTTCCAATACCAGACTTACCCACTGGTCTTTGCTTATGCAGGACAGGAACATCAAAGTACTACCTACAAAAATGCCATCCATCTTGGCGCATGGCCTACTCTACACAGGTAAGCCCCACAACTGTGCACTCCGACCTCCTGACATACCTGAGCTGGGACCATTCTTACTGGTTACACCAGATGTTTTAGAGGATACCAGCACGTATCACGTCTTCACAGACGGCTCTGCCTCCTATGTGGAGGGAGAACAGGTAGCATGATTTTGTGTGCTTATAGTAGATCCAGATGGCGATTTTAGAAGCATTGCTAGGAAGTGGACTGTCATTTCCTCATAGTATGTCGAATTGGCAGCTGTGGCCTGTGCTTTACAGGTTATGCCCCATGGTACTAGGGGTGTTATCATTTTGCAGACTCCAACTGGGTCTGCTCCTCCCTCACTGAAGTTCTACCATTCTGGGAGAGAAATAACTTCACATCCTCTGATGGCACACCTGTCAAATACAGGGATCTGTTTGTGTATATATACACAAACTGACGCAACAGTTTACTCAAACTGTACATTCACAAGGTAAAGGCTCATTATAAAACTGACCCTTACGATAAATTCAATGATCAAATGGACTCACTTGTCAAACCAGGTGCTCGAAGGGGGGAGATATGGTCAAAGACTCACCCAGTAGCTTTCGCAGCTATCTTTTTAGCTGCCAATACCAGGCAGAAACTACAACCAGAACCTCCACTGGACTTTTCTACTGCACAGAAATCTGACCCAGAACTAAAAGATGTGTTCAAATACCTAGACAAAGGAATTGAACAGGAACTGCCTACTGGTAGTCCATACAAAGGGCATTCTGACAACATACACCTATCTCATGATCAGAAATTGATCTGGTATAGGAAGGAAGATTCAGGTCACAAACTATGGGTTGTACCACAATCCTTGCAAACCGAATTCATCCATATGGTTCATGACACCCCCACTGGTGGACACCAAGGGGCAGATAAAACCACCCAGAGACTTAAAACCATCATCTGGTGGCCTGGTGTGACCAAGGACATGGAACACTATGTGGACAGCTGCATAGTGTGTGCCCAGAACAATCCTATTTCGGTGAAAAGAAACGCCACATTATTGCCACAAAGGCAATCTGGACCATGGAATGCGATACAAATCGATTTCATTGGCCCCTTGACTAACTCCAGTAAGAAGAACAAGTATGCACTTGTCACAGATTTGTCTTCCAAGTGGGTTGATGAATTCCCGACTTGGAATAACATGGCAAAGACAACTGCCAAGATCCTGGTGGATCAATTGTTCTCCAGGTGGGGCCTACCCCTTAAGGTAGACTTAAACCAGGGAACCAGTTTTATAGCTGAGCTGATGAAGGAGACACTCCAAATGCTTGGAGTAGATCAAAAATTCCATATCCCATACCATCATCAATCCTCAGGCCAGGTAGAAAGAAAAAATAGAAGAATGAAACATATGTTATGCAAATTCATCAATGACAATTCCAAGAATTGGGATTCCTTCTTGCCACTACTAGTGATGGCAATCAGGGGCACTCCTAGAGCAACTACTCAGTGCACACCATATGAAGTTATGACTGGTAGAGCCATGAGATTACCTGAGCACCTGTTGATTGACCGCCGTGCCCCTACAGCAGATAGGATATCGGAGGACAAATATGTTGAAAAACTTTGAGATGACATCATAAATACACACGTTTGCTGCAAATCATATGGGCAAGGCTCAACAACAAGCAAAAGTTCATTTTGATAAGCATGCCAAAGAAGTCGACTGGCAAGTTGGAGATCAAGTCATGCTTCTCCAATATAGACTACTGGCTCAGTCATTTACCAGGAAATGGGAAGACCCATATCCCACTGTCAACAAACTCAGCCCTGCTGTTTATCAGGTCAGAGTTCAACAGCAGAAACAGAACATTGACAAGTGGTTCCATGCTAATCAGCTCAAGTTGTATAAAGGTGACTAATTACTTTTCCCTACCCTCTTAGGGCGGAATAGTAGCCCTCACTTAATCCTTTTCTGTTTCTTTCAGATATACTAGCAAGATGGCTATCTTGCACCTCCTTATCCTGGTGGGACTACTTTCTTTGACTTACTCTCAAGACAAACCACTTTCAACTGAACACAGACAGTGTATAGCACATTTGCTTGACAAACCGGAACATTTAGTTAGAGAAGCACACATCTCCAGCCCCCAGTGAATCCATATAGATGTTCCAAACAAATTGATTACTGTTAAGGAAGGCTCAGACACCTATCTTAATGCCATGGTAATATCTCCAGACAAATCCACATTGCTGATACAATGGGAAACTGATTTTAATGAGTAAACACTTCCGGTGCATGTTTATCTACAGGAACTTTTCATGGCTGGCCCAACACAGGTATTACACCAAACAGTACACTCTCTATTCGACAAGCCACTTCTAGACATACTGGTCTCTACAACTTAACTGCCTTAATAGAGCCTAGCTTTTGTGACTATCTCCCCTCTGAGAAGTCGCAAGCTTTCTGTCTTCACAACTATATGGCTACTGAAGCTATGTTCCTTTCTGTGGTCCCACTCACTGAAGAAGAACTGACTGAATGTCCTCCACAGGAGCCTGGTCCTCCTAGTGGTCTGACCGCCACTTCCCTTCCAGGAGCTTTGATTACCAATGTTCAGTTTATGCATGTTCCAGTTATTTTCAATCTTACACACTGGAATATGGCAGAGTTTGGTCCCTGTCACACAACCAACATGTCTACATTTTTCAGTATGATGGTTCTAGATATTGCAGCTGCTTACCAAACTTGCACAAATGATCCAGTTAGTGGACCTCATGCCACTGAACACTTAGGGGTTTTTAGACCCACACCTAATGCTAAAAGTTAATCACTCACTAGGCATGATACTGCAGATGTTACCGGTGCAGCAGGCACCGTCTCTGGCCTTTTTGGTTCTGGAATGTCAATCTGGAATCGAGTAGATATAGCTGCTATTAAAGCACAAACAGTTCATTTTCAACAAGCTATTAAAAATGATGTGCTATCACCACTGTTACATGGTGTAGATGGTTTAAGTAAGGAACAGCATTTTACTGTTTATAGCATGCAAGAAATTGCAAAAGGGTTCAACAACACTAGAAACAAAATTAATGAACTGATTTTTCAAAATAGCAAGGAGGCAGATAAGCAATATATTGCCCGTGAACTTTTATGCTCCACCTATGGTTCTTATGTAATTGCCACTATTAACAATCTCTTCAGGGACTTGGAAACAGGATGCATTCCACATATTATTCATGATAGGAGAATGTCTAAATGGTATTGTCCTCACTGCAAATCAACAACATGCATTACATTATGTTTAGAAAATAAGCTTTTTATTTGATGAGCTCTGACTGGATGGTACCCCTGCCAGGGGGTTACATAACTTTCAATAGACGCCCAGCAAATAAAAAGTTCCAGCACAAGTGCCCCTTAACTCATTCAAGTATCTTTGGGCCCACCCTGCTTGCCCATTGGCTGAAACCACCCCACTGAATTTGAAAATGCCGCCATTTTTGTCTCTCGCTTAGCGAGAGATACTGCCCTACCAGTACTGCAAGTTGCCACAAGAAACCACTCATCACTGCGACTTGCTGTATGTTTCTTTCTCTTGTGGTGACCTCACTATTGTGAAACCCTTGTATCTCACTCCCAGCTCAAAGTTTCTAGCTGTCCCTGTCATCATTTCCCCCTGTTAATCAGCCCATGAACGAACTAATGAAGATTCTACTCCCACAGCGCGACTACAAGTACAGGAAGTATTTTGAAAAACATCCCGTTTTACCCGCACGCACCGGAAAGCCGACCAGTACCGTAGAACATTACAAAAGTCATAACATGGCATTTCTTTCTGACTTCACTCGCTCCACACCTGGTAAAATACCATAATTTCATTACCGCATCTCTCAAAATACTCTGCTTTACACCTCTTCTCCTCCTCACTCGCAAATGCAGCTCCTTGAGGTAAGCTCCATAAGTGAGCAATGCAAACTAATGGGTGGTGGCGAGTAGCGAGCAAAACGCCGAAACCACATACCTGCAATAACCTTTCGTGTTTTAAACTTAACTCTACTCCCTTCACAACACCCGGGCACCAGAACAAAAATGTTTGTTATTTTAATACCGCATGTTAGCTCCGTGCAAAACTCGGGCGGGGGGGGACAAAATACAAACTGAAAGAAATGCTAATAGGAAACACGGAAAAACAGCAGTGCACACCTGTGACAACAAAAAAAAGTTTGTTATTTTAATACCATATCATGTTAGCTCCATACAAAACTCGGAGGAGGGGGGACAAAATACAAACTGAAAGAAATGCTAATAGCAAAGAGGGAAAAAACAGCAGTGCACACCTGTGGCAATTGTAACAATGCAGGGACTATTTAACCAGACAACTTAATTTCAGTTTATTTTTATATACAGTATATTTCACATATATTTTTTTGCTTTCATATTTGTTGTCAAAAATTTAACACAGTTGCTCTTTTTCTAAGCGCAATAATGCCCTCCAGGGTGGGCGGTATGGGCAATACTGGACCATTCATGGGCTATAAGGCCCTCCGCCTGCGGCGTCGGGCCTCATTACGCCCCTGGGCAGTCCGGTATTGCCCAATACCGCCCACCCTGTCGGGCATTATTGCTTGCATGTCAAACTCTGTCAATATTCCTATGTCTACTGTTAGAAATCTTGGGTATGTTTCACGTTATCCAAACCAAGCACCACGTTATTTTACTAAACGTTGCACAATTCATGACAACATGTTCTTTACTTTTACTGTGTCACTACCTCGCTTTGATCCACAAACTTCTGTCTTTGACAAACTGGCTGCTATTAATTCCATCAGACATCTTGATGAGAACATTTACCAAGAATTAATTGACTTGCCCTCTTTGCTTGTCTATCACACTGTTCTAAAAGCTTGGTCACACTGCATACCAATTGCTGCACCAAGAAGGGATATTATTACCTGTACCGCTATGACGTATTTGACATTGTTAAACCTGTCTGCGGATATTCTCCAAAACACTTGGACTGGTCCTATTCCTTGGGTGATGATCTGCTGTCTAACCTGACTGAACAATCTTCGCAAGCTGCATCTTCATCGCTCTCCACCAAAACAACGGCTTCCCAAAGCTACCTGGAGGAGGTACATCACTTCACATCTTGGCTCACCAACCAGTCCTTTACTTGTCCTATACATCTACAACAATGGAGAGTTCCAACTGTACAAGTTACCTACAATTCCGATGGGCAGTATTGTGTAGTGACAAATCATTATTCCTTTGCTTATGGTGCCAAAACTTGTGCTATTAATTTTCCTAACTTCTCTTTCACTCCACAGCAGAAAACAGTAATTGGTCACACAGTTATTACTCCTGTTCCTCTCCCTAAACCAGATGTTATTGATACTGATCCGCAAAATTTGCTTGCCGTGTCTCAGTATTTGCCTATATTCAATGTACATATTGACCCTTTGACACTGTTATTGAAATCCCTTTAAGCTAGAAAGGATTCGCATCTTATCTATATTAGCAATAATATTTCTAAAGCTGGTGATGCTCTTAATACTCTTATTCATAATGGTGATTTAAGCACTGCTCTTTCCAATATCTGGTTAGAATTAACTTGTAAAGCTTTTGTTATTATCCAAGCATTTTTGATCGTTTTTCTGATACTAACCCTTTGCTGTCTGCAATGTACTCTTAGACAACATTGCGAACAACTCAAATTCCTTTACAAGGCTCATGCATCAGGCTTGTAAATGACGGCTTTTTTAGCTCCATCCCACTACTTTCCTGTGGTTGTTGCCTTTTCTTTTGAAGCCAACGGGGGGGGATGTTATCCATGGTCCAGCACCTCTGATGGTGCCCCCACCTCATGGACAGCAACCTATATGTAGGTATATGTACTAACCTTAGGGTGAAGACACTTATCATATAAGCATAAGTGTCACGATCTGTGTTCTATTATGCTCCATTATGTTTTACTGATACATATTATGCTTCACTGACATGTATTAGTCATGAAAAATGCTTTTTGCTCTGTTTCTGCTATATTTCCATAAGTAAGGCAACAGTGCCATCTTTAGTAATTATGCATCGCTACAAATGACCTTGCAGTTCAGTAACTTCACTGTATCATTATCAGCTAGTAATGTAACTTTCTATAGTAGTTTGGACTGTTGCTTAGACCACCTGTTTTTGTCCAATTATATACATTTTATCTATCTTCCTTAGCAGTTGCTATAGTAATTATCAGGGTATAAGACCCTTTGTAACACGTAGCTTCTCTGAGAACAGAGAAACTGTCTGCATTGCCTAGGTAAGGAAACCTGTATTCTCCCAGTGTTTTACACTGTGTTGGTAGTCAGTCTGTACTGCATTATCTAGTCTGTAATAAATTTCATTTATTAAATTAGTACCACTTGCTGGTTTTCTCTTCCTTTTGCACCGTTCCACCAAGAACCTGAGAGGGTGGTTTATTACCCAAACTACAGCCTGCAGGAAGTCTAGTTCTGTTTCGATGAACTTGATCACCTGTGAGGGGACCAGTTCAGACTTGTTCAGGTTGACCATGATGCCCAAGTCTCTGCAGGTCTGGAGGGCCAGATCTCTAGACCACTCGACGGCTTCTTTGGGCAACCCATGTCAGCCAGCCTGACGTTAGAGGGCAGACTGCAGCATGATCATACAGCAGAGATTTGAATTTCATTCTAAGATTCCATAATTAGCATAAAATTCTATTCCCCAGGGCAGCTCAATTCAGTGGACTGGTGCAGTTGTTAAGCACAGTGAGGGATTCCTTGAGTCTGAACTTGCGCTTCCGCATAAACTGATTTAGGTCATGCACATCCAGAATGAGGCACAAGCCTCCATCCCCCTGGGGATCAAGAAGTTCCTAGACATGTGCCCCTGAATTGCTAGGGCATCTGGGACTTGGGCTATGGCTCCTTTGGCAAGGAGCTAAGCTACGTCCTCTCCCTGACATGCAACACCACGGACTTCCAAGGAGCGTTGAGTCGGCAAGGCAGAAGAGTCTCGAAATTCAGAGGCAACCCTCTGCCTACCACTTCTTGCACACTTGTCTGTAGTAACGGCTGCCCACTGTGGCTAGACGTAGCACAGTTTCCCCCCTGGGAGTTGGGTCAAGAACTGGACAGGTGGGAGGATGACACCCCAAGACCTGTCACTAAGTAGTTCTGGAAGGTGCATCTGCTGCTGGAGCCGGAGGGGCACCACTTCCCTGCCCTCACCTCTTTTAGGCCTCTGGCTCCCAAACTTGGGCTTTGGGCACTAGTGTTGGTACTGCCATGCTGAGGCTGCTAAAAAAGGTAGCTATGGCTGAAAAGACCTGCACTGCAAGGTCTTTTTCTTAGGTTTCTGTGCCTCTGGGTCCTTCTGGGATTACACCACAGAATCCAGGGTGGCATTCAACTTCTCAATCCTAGTAAGATGTTCCTCCACCCCAGGGCCAAAGAGGTCAGTGCCCAAGAAGGAGACATCGATCAATTTATCCGCCATGAAGATGGAAAGCCACAGCCAAGCCCTGTGACGCATCGTGACAGCTGTTGCCATGGCATGGACACAGGAGTCACCCACATCTAGAGTTGTCTGCAGCTGGTGTTTTGCCAGTGACTGACCAACTTCACCAGCAGTTAACAGTCAGCAGGGAGGTGAGGGAGGACTTCATACAGCACTCCCAGCAGGGAGTGATTACAGTTGGGCATCATCACAGTGTAGCTCACCTAACAGAGACCCAACAATGCAACAGCGTAGACCAACTCTTTGTCTAGAGGCTTGCCATTTCCTCTTGGCCACCAGACTTCCAGAAGGCTGAGTCCAAGACTAACCTTTCAGCCAAAAAAGAATCGGAAAATACTGAGAGGAGCCTGGTAGGGACTGCGTATTTTACGGACCAGCCAGGCAGGATGCTGGATGCTGCAAAGCTCCAGGGCTGGTCCCAGAATGGCCTCAGCCACTTGGAAAGGTAAGCCCTAGGGAATCATCCCTGTCCAGGATGTCAATGAAGGGGTATTTAGCCCTCTTCTGAACTGGCTCCAAGGGTACATTTCATGTATTCAGACATGAGGTGGAGTAATGCCCCAAATGACACCGATCGGTGGTCAAGTCCTCGACTAAGCCACAATTGAACATGTGAGTCTGAGAAGAAAGCAGAGATAGTCCATCAGAGTCATCTGAGGACTCTTTGAAAATGACCCTCGATCGGTTACCACCATGGACCTTCCTGGTGTCTTCCAGCTGGGTGATTTCCACCAATAACCGGACTGTCAAGCCAGCAACAGCACGGGAATCCTTTGTAGGGGCACCCATCAAAGGTTACCATGGTGGCAACTCTGCCCTCAGTGGTGGAGAAGCAGATGTTGGGAACATCTTCCTTGGGTGAACTGGCACTGGCACAACTGGCAGATGCCAATGGACTAACAGTCCAGAGGGTAGAGTCCTACCCTGCCCCACAATAATCCTATAGGAGGCAGTATAGCGCAGTGGGTTAAGACTCTGAGCTGCAGATCTGGAGACCTGGGTTTGAATCCCACAGCCGCCTAGGTGCGTACCGTGAGATCCTGAGCAAGTCACTTAACTTCCTTGTGCTCCAGGTCGCATCTGGAAACAAGCTTTGGCTTAGTGTGCTACTCCTGGTTAAACAACGTTCCCTTTCCCTATTCCACTGCTGTTAGAGGAGCTTTTTGTAGTACCAATGCATCTTGCGCTAGTGTCTCTCCTCACCCGAGGACAAGGAGGTTGAGGCATGTCGATGGCGGCACCTACCGGTTGAGTGAGACTGAGAGCGTGAGTGCCTTGACCTCAGCAATCAACCTAGGGACTGACGTTGAAACTGATCCTCCAGAGGGCCATGGTAGATCACATACCTTGCTAAATTTAGAAGAGGCTTCGGAGGCACAACCACTGGTTGAGGTTGGTCCTGTGGTGCACTGGTGACCCAACTGGGGACAATGACTGGGCCATGTCCTCCTGAGAGAGGACTGGGAATATATGAGTCTGAGAGACTGACTCTTCATCAAACTCCTCCAACAACCAGTTGACAGGCTTGAAGAATATCTCAACTGCCTGTTCAACTGGAGTAGAGGTCGACAAGCCCCAAGGGGGATACCAAGGAACTCTCAACCTGCCCATCATCTGAAGGGAACCTGACCAATGTCGAGTGGTCAAGGGAGTTGAGGAAGTAAGAGGAACATGTTCACTCCCTATACCATGACCTCCGCCGGTGGCACTTGTGTCTACTGCTATGATGAGATGGACTCTTCCCAAAGGTCTAGAGGGACAGCATATTTCCTATAAGTCATTGGCAAAGGATCCTCTGATACTGGTCCTAGCTGGAAGCAGTGCTGAGACTGATGAAGAACTCACTGCGGTTATAGCCACCTCCTCCTCCTTAAGGGCTGCAAGCTGTGAAGCTGACCCGGCAGCCACCAAGACCACTCTGAGGGTCAACCAAGAGCAAGCCTTGCCTTATGGTCCTGAATTGAAGTTGGAAGCATCTTCTGGCAAAGGCCGCACCCCACCATGCTGTGCTGTGTACCTAAACAGTACAGGCATGAAACATGGGGGTCAGGGGTAAACATTTTCTGCAGTCACTGCACACAGAATTTGAAACCCTGTTGTTTCCGTTCTTCTATCATCAATCACCATGAAGAGTTGGACCTGGAGACGAGAATATACAAGAAATGACTTAATTCAGTCAAGTAATTATTACTTAGCGTTTGATAAGGATTCCCTTAGATGCTGTAAAGCTGTGAAGGAGGAGACCTGTCTCTTCCAGTGGAAAGAAAGTTCTGACATCACGCGGTGGAGCCAGAGGACATGCCGCCTGGATGGTGAGAGAAGCTTAGCTTGAAGATGTCCAACAAATCAGCCTGTTCCAGGGAACTATCAAAATGTGGATAGTGAACAGTATTTACACCCTAAGAAAAATATATTACTGTCCTATATACTACTTTGATTCCTTTAGTTTGCGGAACTCCAGAAAGGGTTTTGCTACTGCTTCCTGAGTTACTTCCCAACATGATTTATGGGACACACTATTTAACAGCCTGAAACACAAAACATTACACACTGCATGGAATAAATAAGATGTCTGAGGGTACTAAAAGATATTAGTATTTGTTTAATGCAAGCAACTTACAATTCCTCGGGTTCAAGACAAAGCAATTTTAAAGCTGCTGATAACCTCCATGATGGTCCATCAAAGTCAAATGTCAGATTTCTAAAATGCACAATAAATATAATTAGTAGAAAATTGGCCCAGTTAGAGTACTGATTTGTTTCCAAACCAGAGAGCATTAAATCTCGACTGTCAAACCTGAGTAATATCACAAAGAAATACACTTTACCTGAGTATTTCAGTTCACATTTTTGTTGTTGATTTTTAAATGTGCAAAGAAAGGGATGACAGACATTGCTATTTAAGTCTTTGCCGAAGTACATTTAAGCAATAAAGAACAAGAAGCCAGTCATTTTTGGGGGATTATGACCCGGATAGGGCCTCTGGCCACCTCCCTTAAGCCAAGTGTTATTTCCAGGAAATGACTGGTTTAGATGTTATTGTGCTTATGAGTCTAACTGCAATACCAGCCTTGGTTTTGGTGGGTTTTATTTTACTTATTTTTCCCAGTTTTTGTTAATACAGTGCTATGGAGTGAGCAATGTAGCATCAGGACATACAGGCTCTGTGCTACACAATGTGTTGTTAGCAACTGGATTGGTAGTTTCTTTGGGGTTAACAACCAATCCAATAGCCAATAATGAGCTGAGGTTAGCTCATAAATATGTAATTGGACTTGTTAACTGTTCCTCCCAATTAGCTATATAAACAAGCAGATAACATAAAATCTTGCAAGGACCTTTGCTATGGTCTGCTGTTGCCCTGAGTAAGCAGGTGACATATGTCTGCTTAACACCGGACCTTCCTCGTTATGGACTGTGTGACAGTGACTGAGGAATATGAATTTGTCCATGTCCAGAGATTCACTGTGGTGTATTTATTTGCAATACAGTCTAAAATAAGATGTTATTTCTGAGGTTTCATGTATCACAATTTTTTATTTTAGAGGTTGGATACAGTACATCATCCTAAAACTTAAGCGAGAAATTAGCCTTGTGACTGGCTGTAACCCATGTGAATATCACAGTATCTACATGAGTCACACGTGCCATGCCATTGCCTGATGCAGGGGTGTGTAAATGGGAACAGTAAACTAATATTTTTAAAACGTATAAATGCCACAGAAACACCTTACCTCACTTAATAGCAGTAAGCTGACTACGTGGGGGGATGGGGTACTGATCAATAACTCCACCCCCATAGTGAAACTCACACGTAAAAGTCAGGCATGTGGGGGTGGTATTACTTCATGATAATGCACCCTCATCATCCCTTGCTGCTTAAGTAACTTATTCAAGTGACTGTACAAGTCATAAACACACATTCTGCAGTCTGAGCATTTTTTAGGACCAATCAGAGAGCATTTTTCAGCATGTTGGTGACATCACAGTAGCCCTGTCCTGCCCTGAAGCCAGCTACTGTATTTAAAAGAGAAACAGTTAAATCTTCACACAGCCAACTGATTTCCTTTAAAGAGCCCCAGATACCATTGGAAAAACTTTGAAAATTTATGATTTAGGCATAATTCAGTTTAGAGTTCATATATTTTCTGTTAATCTTTCCCACTCTTTCTTTATTACTGAAGACAGTTGCATGATAGCAAGATCACTTTCCTTTACACTTAATCTACTGTGGCTGCTCGTCTGCACCTGATGTCATAGTCTCCTGTTTATGACATCATAACTATCTCCACAGTAACCGAGATGTCAAACAAAAATCATGACATCATGTATAGAAAAGCAGCCAGAGCAGATGAGACAGAGATCTTTTTTTTTTTATGACAATGCCCTTAGTAATACAGCAGTAAGAGTGAGAATTACATGAAAACAATGAAACATAAGTTGAATTGTCTCTAAATATCACATTTGTTCAAAAGTTTTCCCAACAGGCTCAAGAGCTCTTTAAACTGATACTGTATCACTGAAATACACAATGGCTCAACTTAAAATGGCTTGACAAGGCAGGCTGCCATTCTTGATGTGGTGCTCTTCAACTCAAAAATGGTAGGCGGAGTGTAGGCTGGGGAACCACCAGGGTCCAGTGACCATACTGCCATATGGTTCATAGTGCCAATGGGTATAATAAGTATACCCACATCAAAGATTGACACTCTGGATTTCAGAAGAGCACACTTTGCTCAGGTGAGAGAATGAGTCCAGGATAAGTTGCTTGGAGTGGACAAAATCAGGGGGTTGGAGGAAATGTGAGGAGTAATTAAAGGGGCCATTCTTGAGATATCTAAGTTATACTTCAAAATGGTTACCAAGAGAAACAAGTACAAGAGACCAATCTGGTTCTATAAGAAGGTCAGAGAGGTAGTGAGGGCCAAAAAAGGGCCTTTAGCAGATACAAAAGGAAGCAAGGGGATCAGGAATGAAGCAACACCATGTAAAGATAAGGGAGGCCAAGAAGGCAGTCAGAGACACAAATGGAGAAACAGATCTGTGTATTGCAGAGGGGCTCAAATGAAGGGAAAAACAATTTTTCAGATACATTAGGGAAAAAAGAAAGGAATGGGGGAATTTTTAGACTATTGAAGGGGAACAGGGTAACAGAGGAGGATGAGCAGAAGGTAGCCATTAATGACTACTTCTGCTCAGTATTCACCATGGAGGTTAGCGGGCCATTGCCAGACAGAAGCACAAAAGCTGCTGTAAGGGGAATCACAGACATGAGGCAGTAGGTATTTACAGGAAAAAAGGGTCAAGAAAGGGCGTGCAGCCCTAAAAATAGAAAAGGCTCCATGACCAGATGGGATGCACCCAAGGGCACTCAGGGAACTGGCATCGGTACTGACTAAATCCATGGCTGGGGTATTTAATAGCTCAGTGCAGTCAGGGTGGTTTCGAAAGACTGGAGGGTAGCGGATGTTCCACTCCACAAGGGAGGGGACAAGGAGCAACCAGCCATCTACAGGCCCATCATCCGAAACTCCATTGTGGGTAAACTGATGGAGACACTAATCAAGGAGGACTTAGTGGACTGCCTAGAAAGAAATGGGCTTCAGGACAGCAAACAGCACAGGCATGTTACAGGGAGGTCTTGTCAGATCAGTCTAACAGTATCTATAACTAGGTTATTAAGTCAGTGGATAAGGGGCCAGCAGTGGATTTGCTCTACTTTGACTTCAGGAAAGCATTCCGCTCAGTGTCAAACAGAAGGCTACTGAAGAAGTTAGAGGCTCTAGGTACAGCAAAAGATCCCATTAGATGGGTGGGTAGTTGGCTGGGGAGAGAAAGCAGAGGGTGGTGGTAAATGGAGTCAAGTCAGGGGAGAGGAAGGTCATAAGTGGGATGCCACAGGGTCAGCCAAGGTCCAGTCCTTTTCAATATGTTAATCAGCAACATAAGAGAAAGAATGCAGGGCAAGGTGTGTTTCTCTACACAGATGACACTAAACTCTGTTGCAGGGTGGACAGCATGGAGGGGATAAGGGAGTTGCAGAGGGACCTGCATTGGGTAGAGAGGTGGTCCAAAGTTTGGTATTTGAAATTCAGTGCCAAAAACTGCAAGGTAATGCACACAGGGAATAGGAACCCCAAGACAGAATACTAGATGGGGGGGTCAAGCTGGGCACTACTTCTAAGGAAAGGGACCTGGGAGACATGATAAGCAACTCTCTTAACAATCTAGCCAATGTAACAAGGTATACAGCAAGGCAACCACAATGTTGGGAGGCACTGAGAGGAGTTTCAATAGCAGGAGGAAAGAAGTAATTCTACTTCTCAACAGATTACTGGTGAGGCTCCATCTGGAATATTGTGCCCAGTTCTGGAATCCCCAGCTAATGAAAGACAGACAGGCCTGAGAAGGTGCAGCATAGGGTTAACAATATAATTCAGGGGCAGCTAGGCAGATCCTTCAAGGATCAGCTTATGGCACTGAACACATACTCACTGGAGACCAGAAGAGAGGAGAGACATGATAGAGACTTTCAAGTTTCTGAAAAGAACTAACAGGGTTAACTGTAAGGAACTATTCAGCAGGAATGGTGAGTCAAAAAGAGAGGACCATGAGTGGAAGCTGGCAGGAGGAAGTGTGTGTTCAGGAGTGATGTGAGAAAGTTTTATTTTACAGTGAGTGGTTGAGCCCACCTCAGTTTGCTGGCAGAGGTGGTAGGCACCAAACCCATTAATGATTTCAAGCACAGCTGTGACAGAGTTAAGGGCTTAATAGTTACAGTACTGGGGGCAAAGGGTGGATGAGGGGCAAAACCTTGGCTCCAATTCAAAAAAGGCGACGTATGGCTTGCACCAAGCCCTGCATCGAATCTCGCGGTCGGCTCAGCTGCGCAGACAGTTCTTCCACAGAATGTGCCAGATTCAGAAAGATCGGGCAAATTTGCAAGAGTTTTCCCAATTTGCAGCAGCTTGCACTAAATATTTGGCGAAAGCCCAGTAAAATGAATAGCCAACACTGCCACAAGCCAGAACAGAAAAAGCTGGTCTATCTTGCGACAACTGGCGCATGGGATCGAGAATCCCGACTGCCCACCAGGGAATGCCACAAGACCTGTGCGCCATATGTTCAGCGCACCCAGGGCTTGCGGCATTCTCAGGACTTTCGTGAATCAACCCCTCTTTCTTGATAGCAGGTCTCAGGATAGGATACGGTATAACAGGGCAGGTTGGAAGAATCAATGGTCTTTTTCTGCCAACATTGACTAGATATATATACAGTAATACACAATTTGTCACCACTTGTGAGGAAGCAGGAGGCTTACAAAATTTCTGGGCAGTTATGGTCTTGCCTCCTAAGTCATGAAGATGAAATGTATACTTTGAATAATGTTTACTATGCCTAGATCCGAAGACAAAATTGGCAGGTGGAAATAAGGAGCAGTATTAGGCTTATTAGTCTAAGCTTTATATAACCTGGAGAGTACCACGTGGTTATCTAGACAATAATTTTATGATTTTTTTTATTACGTTACAATCTATTTATGTAGGACAGTCCAAACCCTAAGTTTCTTGTTTCACAGGAGTTTTGCTCCTAACCACTGTTACAAAGGGGTCGAAACTGGCACCAGCCTACTAGCCAAATGCTGGTAGATTTGGTACTGTGCTAGTACAATTTTTCTTTAAGTAGTCCCGCTGCCTTGTACTGGAGAACTTTAGCTCTTAAAGTACACCAGCTGGGCCAGTGGAAAAGTCTGTGTGGCCACTGGATTTTCCCCAGTTAATAGCCCTGCTGGCCAGTGGTTACAAAATTTCATTTTGACCCCTGATTCCAGCTGGGACATTCAAAGCACAAGGAGGTCAACTGACTTGATCAAGGTCACTATGATTCTGGCAGGATTCCCACCAGTGATGTCTGGTTTCACAGTTCAGTGTTCCAACCACCAGACCACACTGCCTATCCAATGATCTGAGCAGCACCGAGAAATGCAGTGTGGGCTCAATTAGGGGCTTTGGAACCAGGAGACCAAGGTATAAATACCATCAGTGGCACGAATTCACTTTGTAACCTGGAGTAAGTCACTTAATCTCCAAGTGCTACAGTCCACACAGCAATAAAAAACTGGGTAGAAGCAGAACCCCACTGAAAACAACAAAGTGCAGCTTAGTTAGGCTACCCTGGGTAAATAAATAACAATAATTGGCAACAGAATGCATGAAGATACTGTCACTGACATCATAGCGTCCAGGGAAGATCAAAGAAAAACACCCCTGGCCACTGCAGCATGACACCCACTTCGCACTGCAGGCCCCGCGCTGCCAACTGCGGTGCTCTCCCAACACCACATTCTAACTCTGCCAGGGGCTAGTCCACCTAGGGCAAGCCAGGGAGGAACACAGGAAAGGTAAGTTCCAGAGAAGGTGGGTAACAGGGCTGGGTGCGAAGCTGGGTCAGTTGGAGTCAGTCAGGACATGGGGAAAAAGTACAATAATTAAAATAAAAAAATAAGTAGAAACTAGAGAAATAAAGAAATTAGTGTTCAAAGTCTCCACAAACTTAAAAAATTGGTGATGTAATGTTTCCAGCATTGGAATGTTTATGCAACACAGGGCTGGCATAACCATAATAGGGGCACTATCTCTGCAAGCACTATTGTTGCATTTAAGTTGTGTGACAAGACAGTGCCGAGCACAGTGGGTGCACTTTCAGACTAAGGTTTTTTTTGCACCTTTTCTTTTGATTGCAGGCAGAGAAGCATGTCAAGGGACATTAAGGACTCATGCTGAGGGACACTAAGGATCCACAATGAGGGACTGCAGGTGGCCAGCCAGTGGGTTGGGAAGGTGGGTGGCATGGTGCTATAGGGTAGGCAATGGTGGGAGGGTTTATAATGGGTCAGGTAGGAGGAGTACAGCAGTGGCAGTACTGGGCACCCACCACAAGTAAATTAAATAACTGCTGGGTTGGAGGGTTAGGTAGCAGGATTGGGCACCTGCTGCAAGTGATTTGTAATATCGATGGACAGAGCAGCAAGGAGGACACCAGTGGCAGTATTGGGCATCCGTCAGGGGTAACTGAGATAGCTGCTGAGACAGAGGGACAAGTGGTGGGACTGGGTACCCACCACTGGTAAAGAACAGTTATGCAAGAACTTACAGTAACAGTAGATGGTCGAGGGAATCTCTGTCAACAGGTCACACCTATGGAACTTAGCTGTCAGGCGCTAGGATCCCATGGAAGCTTTTCTGCAGCAGTTTAGTAGGGGCCACCCACGCCGACATCAGGCTCTGACATCACAGCCCTATTTAAGCATGGGTGGCCCCTCTCCCTCCTCAGTTCTTTCCTTAGCTAGAGACCATAGGAGACAGGAGTCCCACTAGAGAACCGAGAAGAAAGAGAAGGTGCCCAGCTAGCAAAAAGGCTGGAGCAACAGGAGAGCTAAGCTTAGAGAGAGAAAGGGATAGAGGAAGGGATGGCATGACCTGATGACAGAGATTCCCTTGAAAATCTACTGTTACGGTAAGTTCTTATGCAACTGTTTTATCATCTTCATGGATATCTCTGTCATCAGGTCACACCTATGGAACGAGTGCCAAACAGTGCTAAGCGCAAGACAGTCTGGGTGGCAGGAGGCCAGAGGCCTAAGAGAGAAGGCCCTGAAGCACAGCTAGGCCAAAGCCTGCCCTTCTTCTGGAGGCAATATCCAGACAGTAGTGCTTGGTGAAAGTATAGACAATACTCAGCGTGGCAGCAGCACAAATTTCTGCAGCTGACACATTCCTGAAACAGGCAAAAGAAGTGGCCATGCCTCTGATTAAATGGCCATGAACCACAAAGGGAAGTTCATTACCGTATTTTCTAGAAAAAGAAATAATACAATTGGCCAACCATTTGGACAAGCACTGTTTAGACACTGGAGTGCCCCCTCTGTCAGGGGCTAAAGAAACAAACAACTGAGGACCTCCTGCAGTCCTTAATAAGGTATGTATAGTACCTGAGAATTCTGTGCACATCTGCAGTACGGAGTAATGATTCCCTGGATTGGAATGCTCTGGATGATAAACAGGCCGGTGGATAAACCGACTTAAAGTAAACTCAGACAATACCTTAGAAGAAACTTAGGATTAATACGCAAAGAGACCCTGTCTTTGTGGCACATCAAACAAGGCCGCTTACATGACAGCTTGAAGCTCAGAAATTCTTTCAGCAGAAGTCATAGCAACTAAAAATAACGCTTTCCATGACAGTTTCAAGCTTATTTGCAGGAAAACTCCATTGAGCACGCTCATTTTCAAGGAGGTCCTGGTAGGACATCTTGGTACAGTATACAAAAGTGTTACAATAATACAATAGCATATGGTACAGTACAACACAGCAGCGGTACATGAATTCTGTTTGGTTTTGACACAGGTAAACAATGTACAGTAAGAGTTGAGACAAATTAACTTTTATGCAGAGCTAAAGAAGCAGAGTTAACAGGCAAGAAGGGAGAAAGAGGGGAGCTGGGATATCAGGCAGGAAGGTAGAATCGAGGGGACATAAAAAGAGTTTACAGTCAAGTGCTTCCTATAATACAGAAAGTGCAGCTCACAAGATGCGGATGGCTCAAAAGGAGACAGGGTCAGCTTCTCCAGGACAAAATTCAGGTCCCAAGCCAGAACTGGATTTGGGGGCTTCAAGTGAAGAATGCCCCACAGAAAAGTACGGGCAACATCCAACTGGGCCACTGTACGGCCATCAATGGGCACAGGAAAGGCTGATATAGCTGACAGATGCACTTTAAGAGAGGAGTATTTGAGGCTTGCTTTGAGGCCTACATCAGACAAGGACAGAAGATACTCCAGAATCTGGTTCAGTGAGGGGAAGCGGCCCAGATAGAAAATCGCTTCCACTTCATAGAGTAAGTGGCCCTGGTGGAAGGTTTTCTAGCAGCCACCAGGACATCAGCCACCTTCTGAGACACCCCACACTGAGCAATGGCAGTGTCCTCAGGAGTTATGCATGCAGATGGAGGGACCTGAGGTCTGGATGGACCAGGGTCCCCTGTGCCTGTGTCAACAGGTCCTGGCAGAGGGGCAGGGGAACCGGAGGCTCCACAGCTAGTTGTTGCAGTAATGGAAACCATATCTGACAAGGCCAAAATGGAGCCATCACAATTAGTGTGGCCCCCTCCATCTGCAGCTTGAGAAGCATCCTCTGAATCACAGGAAAGGGTGGTAAGGCATAAAGAAACCTCAGTTTCCTCTCGCCAGAAAACTCCACGTCTTGGCTCTAGCAAGCAAAAATGCGGCAGTTTTGCATTGAGTGGGGATACAAAAAACTTTCCAACTCGAGACGACCCCACCTGTCGAACAGGTCTTCTACAACTGAGGTCAGCAGTTCCCACTTGTGCATTTTGGACTGTGACAGACTAAGGCTGTCTGTCAAGGCATTTTGGGCGCCTGGCACATGGACAGCTGACAGTTCTAGACCATGATCTAGAGCCCAGTACCAAACCCTCATCGCCTCCCGGCACGGGGGTAAGAATGAGTCCCTCTCACTTGCTGATGTAATAGACCACACTGAGGTTGTCCGACTGCACCAACAGTGGGCCTGGAAAGAGATGGTTCTGGAAGTCCTGTAAAGCATACAGAACTGCCCACATCTCTAGAACATTTATGTGGAGGCGAGTCTCCCACTGGGACCAGATTTCCTGGGTCCGATAAGGGCCCAGGTGCGCTCCTCAATCCAGACCCCAAGCATCCGTGGTGAGGACTTGGTGAGGGGTGGAGATAAGAAAAGGGACACCTTTCAAGAGGTTCTCGGGGGCCATCCACCACCAAAGCACCTTGCGTACAAGGGGAGGAGACAAGGATGGCTGATCCAGATCATTGGAACGTTCATCACACTGGACCCGAAGGGTCCATTCCGGGATCCTCATATGCAGCCTGGCCAAAGGAACCATAACAATGGCTCTGGCTATTAAGCCCAGCAGCCTCAAGAACATCCTGGCTGGAACATACCGGCACTGAGCCACTGCCTGACCTCAGCCATGAGGCAGTCCGCCATGTCTTGTGGTAGGAAGGCCTTGCCCTGAGTACAGTCCAGAACCACCCCTATGTACTGCAACCGCTGGGAAGAAAAAAATGACTCACCTTAGTAATGTTGTTTCTTCTAATGGAGTCTTGCTATATTATGACAATTGCACTATGACCGCAGGTTAGAACTGCTCCGGAGGTGAAATAGTTAACTTGCCATGCAGGCATGGAACTTAGAGCGCGAGCTCGGTTGAAAACTCTGTCTGTTGTGCTTCAAAGGTAAACTGTCAGATCTTTATGAGCTAAAACTCACTAAGGTTCTGTGTGGAAGCTGTAAACCTACACTAGCCAACTGGCTACTAATATAAACACTCATTTTTTGGTCTAAAACAAAGACTCAAGTCAGGAGACCCAAAATGCAAAACACAACACCAATTCACCCAAAAAATAGGTGAAACAACAAGGTGGGCATCGAAAAGTGCCAGCTGTACTGCCCACCCACATCCCAAAACAGAGGTTCTGAGAGGGGCAGGTAGAGGTCATAATATAGCAAGACTCCATTAGAAGAAACAACATTACTAAGGTGAGTAATTTTTCTTCAAACAACATGAAGTCTTGCTATATTATGACAATTGCAGACTAACAGCAGTACCCCCATGGAGGAGGGACAGAACCTGCTTAGAAATAGGCTCTGAAGCACGGTTGAAAGAACCGAGCATCACTCCAGCCTGGATGTCCAAGGAGTAATGCTTGGTAAAAGTGTGAACTGTTTTCCAGGTAGCTGCTTGACATATTTCTAGAATAGGAATGTCTCTGGCAGCTTCCAGAGAAGCAGCTGTACCTCTGGTAGAGTGAGCCCTCGGGCCTGAGGGAGGAACTTTACCCAACTTCTCGTAGCAGAATTGGATACAAGAGACAATCCACCTGGCAATGGATCTTTTAGTGGCTGGCTTCCCTTTCCCAACTTCGCCATAGGTAAGGAACAGATGGAGGAGTCAAACCTATGACCCTTGGTACGCCTATGTAGTAACTAAGGGCTCTCTCACATCTAGGCTGTGCAGCCTCCTCTCCCAGAGGAGGAGGTCAGTGAAGTACACTGGAAGAGAAATAGATTGATTAAGGTGGAAATCTGAAACCACCTTAGGCAGGAACTTTCCGTTAGTCCGAAGACCACCTTATCTCTGTGGAAAGAGATAAACTCCTGCTCCACTGACAACGCTTGTAATTCACTTATGCGTCTGGCAGAGGTGATGGCTACCAGAAACACAGTTTTCCAAGTCAAGTACTTGAGCTCAGCTGAAGACAAGGGCTCGAAAGGGGGTTGCATAGGCTGAGCAATGCAAACATTAAGATCCCAGGCAGGGGCAGGATCTCTCAATGGAGGGTTGGTGTGCAACAACCCCTTAAAAAACTTGGAGAATACGGGATGAGCTGAAAGAGAAGAGGACTTACCTGCTGAAATAAATGCAGACACAGCTGTCAAGTGCACCTTGAGGGTAGCTGGTCTCGGCCCCAAATAATTCAGGTGGACCATATAATCCAGGACTGTGGGTAGATCAGCAGAGACTGGGGAAATATGCTTTTCCGAACACCATATGGAAAATCTTTTCCATTTGGAATTGTAAGTAGCCCTGGTGGAAGGCTTCCTTGAGGCCTTCAATATATCCATTACACCTTGGGAAAGGTGTAAATCAGCTAACTCTAACTCTTCAAGAACCAAGCCTTGAGATTTGAGATTCGGGTACCAGACCCTTCCCTGGGCACAGGTTAACAGATTGTGATTCTTGGGAAGGCACAGGGGAGGATGGACTGCTAAGGACAGCAGGAGTGGATATCAAGGGCTGTCTGGCCCAATCCGGAGCTATCAGAATGACCTTGCTGGATTGGGATCTGATTTTGACTAGCACTTTGAACAGGAGAGGAAAGGGGGGAAGGCATAGAGAAACTTCCCCTCCCAATTGAGGGCTAAGGCATCCAGCGGGAGAGAGCCCAACACTGGGGGCCTGCAGCAAAAAAGAGGAAGTTGGTGATCGTCTGGGGCTGCAAAAAGATCCATCTGCGGGTGCCCCATCTGGCAAATACTACTCCCAAGACCAGGGATCCAGTGACCATTCTGGTGGCCCTGGGAAATCCTGCTGAGAGCATCTGCCAGGACATTGTCCTTGCCTGGGAGGTGAACTGCCGAAGAGAGGTGTTCAGGAGTAAGCCAGAGACCACAATCTCATCGCTCTGTGCACAAGGTCATAGACCGAGTGCCCCCTTGCTTGTTGATGTACCACATTGTAGTGGTGTTGTCTGTTCTGACCTGAATACTCTTGTTCTGAACAGATTTGGAAAAAACTTGAAGTGCTAGAAAAACTGCTCTGAGCTCCAACAGGTTGATGTGAGCAGGATTCCTGGGGAGACCACAGACCCTGGGTGGTGAGGTCGCCCATGTGAGCTCCCCAGCCCAAGAGGGACGCATCTGTAGTAAGGATTAGAGAATGAGACTGAGTGACAAAAGGAACCCCTTGTCTCAGGTTGGTCTGATCCTGCCACCACTGTAGGGCTTGGATCAGGGTTCGAGTTACTGGGATCAACTTGGTAAGAGGATCCTTTCTTTGAGACCAAAAGGCTCTCAAATGGAACTGGATGTCCCTCATCTGAAATCTTGCTCCCTGCACAACCGCTGTGGAAGCAGCCATGTGCCCTAGGAGCTGCAGAAAGTGCCTTGCTGGCCGGAAGACCTGCAGGGTAAATGAGGAGGCCAGGGAGACCAGGGTCTTGCCCTGTCTAGGGAAGGAAAGCCCTGGTTTCTGTGTGTTCAGTTCGCCTATGAAGGTAAGAAGCTGGACAGGCTCCAGAACTGAGTTTGAGAGATTCAGAAGGAAACCTAGAGAGGTAAGCAGTTGCTGCGTTATCTGGAGATGTAATTTGACCTGGTCTGGGGACTGGCCTACTATGAGCCAATCGTCCAGGTAAGGAAAGATGGCAATCTTTTGCCTTCTTAGGTAGGCAACTGCTACTGCCAGACATTTGGTGAATACCCTTGGGGCAGAAGTGAGGTCGAAGGGCATTGCTCTGAACTGGTAGTGGCCTGAGGGCAACTCGAACCTGAGGTACTTTCGATGGGAGCCTCTGATGGGAATATGGAAGTAGGCATCCTTGAGGTCCAGGGAAGCTAGCCAGTCCCCTGGCCTTAGAGAGGGTAGGATAATTCCCAGAGTCACCATTTTGAACTTTGGCTTTAAAAGGTGCTTGTTCAAATATCTGAGATCCAGGATGGGCGCCATTCTCCTGTCTTTTGGGGTAAGGAAGTACCTGGAGTACAAACCTTTGCCCTGGTGTAAGGGAGGAACCTTCCACAGCTCAGAGAGCCAGGAGGGTAGAGACCTCTGCCTCTAAGGCAAGAGCTCTGAAGGAGTTGCAGGTGGAAAGACCTGGTTCTCAGCTTTGGAAATTTTTGAAACTGAGAACCAGTCCCTGGCTTACTTCCAGGACCCACTTGTCTGATGTTAAAGACTTCCAGTCCTGGACAAAGTAAGCCAGCCTGCCCCTACAGGTAGAGGAGAATCGGCCCTGGCAATCCCATCAAGGTGCCTGTTTGGCAGGGGCTTTGGGCTGAGGGGTGGAAGCAGACCTGCTTGTACCCCGTCTGCCTCTTCCTCTAAAGAACCCCCTCTGAGCATAGGCGGAGGAGGAAGAAGCTTGAGCTTGGTAAAAAGGCCTATGAAAAGGCCTGCCTGTGCCTCTAGGAAGATGCTTTTGAGGAGTGGCCTGCCTTTCCTTGGCCTGTGCACTCCTATAGGTGGTCCTATATTCATCCATTTTCTTCATGTAATTCTCTGTTTGCTCCCCAAACAGAGAATTTCCCATAACAGGAAAATCCATGGCCTTGGACTGGGTGTCCTGAGACAGGGTAGTACATCTGAGCCAAGCCATCCTGCGAAGTGCCACAGATATAGCCATGACTCTTGATGAAACATCATTACAGTCCACTCCAGCATGAAATTGCACCTTGGATGCCTCAATACCCTCCATAGCCACCTGTTCCAGCTCCCTGGCAAGCTGGTCAGGGACTTGTTTTGCTAGGGCCAGCACAGTATCCAATCTGGATTTCTGGTACCTAGCAGCATAAGCCATATAATTTGCTTGTCTGAGCCCTAAAGATGCTGCCATGTACTGTTTCTTTGCCATAGCATCAATCTTCCTGGAGTCCTTCTCAGGGGGGTATGAAGCTAGGGGAATATTAGCCTTGTCACAGGCTGCAGCCCGTACTACCCCCACATGGCTGCATTGCTGAGTGAGGAAATCAGTGTCTGAGCCTGATAAGGTATACCTCTTGTCCATCCTTTTATCCACAGGAGGTATAGTGTGAGGAGTTTTTAAAACATTTACTGTCTGTTTCCGAAAAGATTTATGCAAAGGAATAGACAGTCTCCTAGACTCTGGAATATCCATCATTTCTACATAGTCTGGCTCCTCCTGGTCATCCACAGCTTCCTCAACAGGAGCTGGAGAGTTTCAGCAACTTTTTATAAAACATGAAATGAGAAGGGACTCAGAAAGTCTTGGAGGAGAAACCCTAGGGTCCATCTGAGAGATGTCCGGATCAATGGGCACATCCAGATCTTCAAAACCATATTAACTCCTCATACTCCTCTTCCCCTCCCCGGTTCATAAAATCCTCAAAATCATAATCTTGAACCGGTGGAACCGTCAACGAACGCTTACCAGAAGGTGTCGGTTCGGTTGGAACCGAGAGAGAGAGAGAGACTGGACAATTTTAATTGCTTTAGCTATTTCCTCAGCAGTTGGGGAGAGAACTTTTGGCTCTAAACTAGCTGACTTTCTAGCCCTTTTTGATGGAACCGGCTCCTCAGAACCGGCTCTTCGTTTACCCGAGGAAGTATCGCCCTGATCAGAGGGCACTCCCTCCGGTTCGGTTGGTACCGAACCGGGCTGGCCATCTGGGTCAGCGGACTTTTTAGCCTCCCTTTCCCTGAGCCTACCAACTCTCTTATCTATGGTGGCAGCAGAGAAATTGTGACAAATCTGGCAGTCTGAATAGAGGTGGTCAAACCCCAGACAACAGACACATGTGGTGTGTGGGTCAGCCTTAGCAAAAGCTTCCCCACAAACACTACAGTGTTGAAACCCAGTGGGTCCGGTTTTTCTTTTGGGTTTCTCAGACATGATGCCAGCCTAACTAACTTGCCCATTTATGGCAATCCACCAAGCAAGACACCCTTATCGGTTCCCAACCGTGTCACGGGTCGTGGAAAAAAACGTAATGAAATCAGTTTTTTTTAGAACCAATAAGAACCGGGAACCGCACTCTAAAAAAGGGCAGCAGATTTAAATACAACCTGATCGGTTCAAACCGAACCGATAACAAATTACAAGTTCCACACAGAAAAAACTAATGTAAAACTTATCTATTACTTACATTACCACAGACAGAGCTGGAACCGACCGGTTGCGGTTTAATTTCGGATAAAAACCGAAAAATAACACTTTTAAACCGAAAAATGAACCGAGCAGAAGGAGAAATCTCCGAGCGACTGTTCAGTGAGGCGGAGTAAAGAATCTGACAGTTTACCTTTGAAGCACAACAGACAGAGTTTTCAACCGAGCTCGCGATCTAAGTTCCATGCCTGCATGGAAAGTTAACTATTTCACCTCCGGAGCAGTTCTAACCTGCAGTCATACTGCAACTGTCATAATATAGCAAGACTTCATGTTGTTTGAAGGGGTCAGCACAGACTTGGGCAAATTGACTGTAATGCTCAAGGACTGGAAAAACTGCAGGGTGCGTTCCAGAGTCAGCAACAGGAGCAACAGTCAGACTGGGCTTTCGCCAACCACTCATCCAACACATAAAGGTCTTCGCATCGTTGAGCTGCTGCTACAGCTGCTAAGCACTTGGTATATACCCATGTCACAGAGGATAAGCCAAAGGGCAACACTCTGAACTGGTAATGCTCCCCCTGGAAAAGGAACCGTAGGTACCGCCTGTGAGGGGGGGCAGACCATGATATGCAGATAAGCATCCTGCATATCTAAGGAGCATAGCCAGACGCCCTGCTTGAGCAGAGGAAGAAGACCGTGTAGAGTCACCATCCAGAACCTTCTGTATTTAATGTAAAGATTCAGCTCTTTGAGGTCTAGAATGAGCCTTAAGTCCCCAGTTCTTCTGGGAACCAGGAAGAACCTGAGTAGAACCTTTGTTCCTCTGCCATCTGGGCACTGGTTCTATGGCCCTTTTGCGCAGCAAGGTGAGCACCTCCTCCCTAAGCACCACTGCATGGTCCGGAGGATAAGAAATGGGAACCAGTGGAACATCTGGAGGCTGTTCTAGAAGTTCTAGAGCATGACCTTGTTTGATTATTTGCAGGATCCAAGCATCTGTGGTAATGGCGGAGGGAGAACCAACTTCCAACCACTACCTCCTGGCTTGGAACAAGAGGAGCGGGGTCTGGCAATGAGTCAGACTGAAGTGAAACCAACGGCTGGGGCCACTCCCATTCCCCTGGAGTGCTTAGCAAAGGGACCGGTGGTAGAGGAGGGGGCAGGCAAGGCAGAGCTGGCACTGCACTTGTCCTGGAGCTTGGTTCCGGAGCCCAGCTTGTGAAAAACCTTATGAAAGGAGGGCCTCAGTCTGCTCCTAGGCTGAGTATGATAAAGGGAATGGACAAACCTAATAGCCCTGCCAGAGGCTTGCATGTTATTAATGATATCCTGCACATCAGGGCCAAAATGTTTGTGACCCACAAAAGGGGCATTCAGCACTTTTTGCTGGACATCAGCAGCAAATCTCCAGACTCTAAGCCAGGAGTGCCTTCTAAGGCAGATGCCAGTGGCAGCTGCCCTGGCTGTAGTATCAGCTATATTATAGGTGGCTCTGAGGAGATGCTTATTAACATCTTCTGAGGTCTGGAAAACCTTGAGAAGCTCTTGTGCTTGGGTGCCCTTAGGAAGGGCCTGGGCCACAGCCTTGCTCTTCTTCCACAGGGTATTCTGGTACTTAATCATATGAGCCAAGTAGTTGGCAATTCTAAGGATCAAAGTGGCTAGGCAAAAGTCTTCTTGCCCCAGAGGTCAATCCTCTTAGATTCCCTGTCAGGGGGTAGGGAGCTAAGGTGCTTGGGTGCCTTAGAAGTCATGAGTGGCTTTGATTACTGCTGAGTTGGTTCCTGGATGGGTCACATAAAAAGGCAACCCCAAAGTGCCTGATAAAGCTTATCAGCCTTTCTGGGCATGGCAGGTACCAGGTTAGGCCTGTGCCAGGCAGCAGTGGCAGCATCATTCAGTGCTGGAAGCAGAGGAGGAATAACTTTGGGTGGTGATTCCGTGATCTCCAAGACATCTATCAGGTTCATCCTGGTGACGGGGAGTGGGGAGGGACCTTGGGGTGTGTTCGACTTAATCTTTACTCCTGGAGGGACAGTAGACTTGTCAGAGAAATCGATCTCAATATTTTCCTCTTCATCAGGGAAGATTAAATCAGGGTGATATTCCTCCTCTGCACTGTCCTGTTCTGCAACAGGGACCGACGACTGGAATACCGATAGCTCTCGAGAGATTGCGGGGCATGTAGGTCGAACTGGCATCAACACTGACGCAGTGCTGGACGCAGTGGGTGAAGAGGGCCCAGGCCATGGAACAAACTGTTGTATGAGAGCCAAGGTTATCGAAGTAAGAACCGCACTGAAGTTGAAGGCAGGGTAAGGAAGCATCGACAACACTGGGTTCGACTGAGGGGGCACAGGGCCTGGCTCTGATGAACCATCACTAGTCGCAGTAAAAGTGGTGGGGCCAAGCACCTGCGGACCTTGTGGTTCAAGGGATCGCAACGGTGGGGCTGGGGCTGATGATCCAGAGGCTGACAGCCCCTCTGTAGCCCTAGGAAAGCTGAGGGAACTCTCTACTGTGTGGGGCCTGATAGGAGCAAAGGTCTGCACGAAGGGAGGCACCAAAGCCAAAGCATTCAACGGTGTGATCCCAGGTGAAGAACATTGAGAAATGCAACAGGGACCAGGACTGCTGTTGGGGGGGGGGGGGAACGGTCCATAGGCCAATCCTCATCCCAATGAGAATGTTCCCTCGAGGACTTGTCCTGGGCCTCGGCTGCCTGAGAGCCTGAAGTGGATGCTAGTGACAGGGAGTGGGGAGTGCTGGAAGACCCCTGCTCTCTGCTGGCTGCCTGTTGCTCCATAAGGAATGTTTGCAGGGCTTTCTAGTGTTGTTGTCAGATGGTGAGAGTGAAGTTCAGGCAAAGCTCGCAGGCAAAGGCGTTGAGGCTAGGCCCAAGATAGCAGACACAAAGTTCATGGTTGTCGGTTAAAGAACTTGTCGTTCCGCAGGGGCAGCAATGGAAAAGTGCCAACGAAGGAGTAGTTCTCAACATACAAAAGACAAAGAAATCACTTTAAAAGAAAATGATTCAAAGCTGAAACAAAAGAAAAGGTAAGTAAAGTTTTGGTGGTCAACTGAGCAACGAAGCTTCTGCGGAGTCCGTGCAAGTAGGTCGATGGCGGGAAGGAACTGAGGAGGGAGTGGGGCTGTCCACGCTTATATAGGGCTGTGACATCGGAGCTGGACATTGGCATGGGCGGCCCCTACCAGACTGCTGCAGAAAAGCTGCAGTGGGATCCTAGTGCCTGATGGCTAAGTTCCATAGGTGTGACCTGATGACAAAGATATCTCAGAAGATGATCTGAAATAACAGATGGATTTCAGGGGGACTGGCAGCAGGACTGAGCATCCACCATCGGTGATTTCTGATAAGGATGGGTAAGGCGAGAGGAGGACACCATTGATGAGATTTGGCATCTGACGCTGGTAACTGAAAACACTGCTGAGTCAGGAGGACAGATGGTGGTACTGAGCACCTACCATCGATCATTTACAAACAGTTTGGTTGGGGGGGGGGTTGCAGTAAGGGATCATCCTTATACCTTACAATCGACTGCAACACTTTCAGACTTAAGAGACAACACACGGTGTTATTCTAGATACAGAAAGATTTTTCTTATTTTATTGGTTCTGTGACCACTGACATCAACTGAGGCATTACATTACATTAACTTTTTTTTATCATTAAACTGACATCAGTTTCACACAAATTTAGTCATCTTTAGAATGTTCAGTTTTCAAACCGAGCATGCATGAAAACTGAAGTAATTATTACAAATAATTCAAAAACTACATATTTTGTGAACCACCTATCAAAGAATCATGTTTGTGCCCAACTTTAATGAACCTAAAAGTTTCAGGTTTCAAATCCCAGCCATTTTTGTGCTATACAGTAGGAGAGCAAACAAAGTCTTAATTTCCAAATTGTTAAGCATTTCCAACTTCTCAGAACTTTTAAACTGCTGACCCTATCATTATATATTAAAAGGATCCCAAAATCCTGGAACTGACTCAGCACATGCCAAATTTCAGGCTAATCGGTCCGAGGACGGTTATGTTATTAATTTGAAAAAAAAATCAGGCTTTAACAGTAAACTGTCTACACCAATATAGTGTATGTCAAAATTTGGCTATTGGTTAACTAGGATATGCAGCTTATCCTGTAGGTAGGAAAAATGGGCAGACTAGGTGGGCCAAGCTGTCCTTATCTGTCGTCAAAGTCTATGTTTCTATGTTGCTTGCTTTACCTGACTGTGACTGTGGTGAAATGATGAAATATTTAAATATGTAGTGTGTATTTGTTCTGTTTTAGTTATTGTATCTTTCTGGTATGGGTTGAAGTCTGAAAATTGACCTTTGGTCCAGGGATTCTACCCTGTAAACACATTTCAATAACAAGCATTTGTCAATGCCGACTCTTTGCTTGCTGGTATTGGCACTGGTACTGCAGGAGTTAGAGAGATGCATAACAGGATCGGCAGTGAAGTATTGAACTAACGTCAACCCCCACCCCCAGCCTGCAGAGGCTGAGAGACGTTGGGGTGTGCCTTTGGGTCATCAGCCATAAAGCTCACACCATTCCACCTCACACCACCCTGCAGACACTGGCAGGTGTCACGGTGCGCCTTGGGGTCTTCAGTCCTGATGCTCACCCCATTCCATATGGAAATAAGCTGAGATGGGTGCAATATAGGTGAATGGGGTGAACGTTATAGCTGAAGACCCCAAGGTACACCTCAACGCCTGTCAGTGGCTGCAGGGTGGGTGTGGAATGGCATGAGCATTACAGCCGACAACCCCAAGCCACACCCCAATGCCTGTCAGTCTGTACAGGGTGGGCCGTTATGGTTGGAAACCCTAACACCCCAGGCGTTTGTTGGTATTTTCACTCCAAATTTTCAACATGAGCTTTTTGGGACCCTACCTCATGAACAGTGCCACTATCATTTCGTTACCCAATTCTGAAAGGTGATTTTGTACAACAAATGCGCCAATCGGCGCAACAGGTATGAAAAGACATTTTGGGCAGGATGTGAAAAATGACATCTGTACTGTTCATGAGGAGTGTGAAAAAATGGCAATGTTGAAAATCTGGAGTGAAAATATGAAAAATTGGCAAAGTTACGAGCATACGTGCAAATTTTTATTTATTTTGTTTTGTTGACCAGGAAGGAGGACTTGACAATTTTTGCCTATGTTCAGCCTTGTTCGGGGATACAGATGAATGGCAACTGAAATTCAACCAGATTTTAAGCTGTTGGTGGCATTTTTAGTGCATAATGCACGCTTGTAATGCAGGCACTGTTTGGAATTTTTTCACCAAATTTTCAACATGGCCTTTTTTGGACCTCCCCTCATGAAAAGTGGCCCAGGGATTTCATTAATCTGTCACAAAAGTTGGTTTCGCACAGCGACTATGCTACAGGTGTGAAAACACATTTTGGACAGGTTGCAAAAAATGACAGTTGTACTGTTCATAAGGAGGAGTGAAAAAATGGCAATTTTGGAAATTTGGAGTGAAAATATTAAAAACTGGCGAAGTTACGAGCATGCGTACAAACTGTGCAACGCATGCTCATAACACAGTCATTTTTTGGGAGTTTTTTCACCAAACTTGCAACATGTGCTTTTTAGGACCCCGCATTATGAACAGTGGCACTGTCATTTCGTTAATCGGTCCCGAAAGGTGATTCCGCGCAGAGACTGCAAAATCACCTTTTGGGACCGAGAAATGAAATGACAGTGCAAGCGTTCATGAGGTGGGGTCCCAAGAACCCCATTTTGAAAATCTGGGATCAAAACTTCCACTAATGGCTGCGATATCAACTTAAGTTGAAACTCCCCAGTGACTGCCATTATAGGGCTTATCGTGATTTTCTTCAGTTTGCAGATGGCTTTTGAAGAGTGTAGACGTGTTCCTGGTCCACAGAAGATCACAGCACCGGACCTCTGGAGGGAAGTATGGGGTGAGGGGGCGTGTGAGGAGGTGGGGTGCACAGAGGGAGGGTCAGGATGGGTGGGGGGCAGCAAGGACGACAAGGGACCGTTTTCTTTAGGTTTAAAAAAAAAGACCTCTGGGGACGGTTTTCTTTTCTTTTTTACAGGTGAAATAGTATGAAAAATAAATTTCAGCACACTGGGTGGGCTCCCAGTGTGCCAGACTAGTGGAAGGGGGGGGGAAATCAGTGTCGAACCGGGGACTGGGCATCCTGAGCTCAGTTGAAAAAAGAGGGGTGTGAGTGGCACATCTGACACTGGGAATGGGCATCCCGGTGTCGGAAAAAGATAAAGAATTACTTTGGCACACTGGGGTGGGCTCCCAGTGTCCCACACTAGTGGAGATTGGGGCATACCAACACGGTGATTGGGAACCTCGTTGTCGGCAAAAGATGTGTCTGGGCTTAGGGGAGCAAGCCAACATGAGGACTGGGCACCCCGTTGTTGGCAAAAGATATGTTTGGGCGGGATATCCGACACCGGAGTGAGCATCCCGGTGTCAGAAATATAATTAGTTTGGCACACTGGGGTGGGCTCCCAGTGCGCCACATTAAAAGGGGTGGGGGGGGGGATACATGCTGACACAGGGATTGGGCACCCCAATGTTGGCTTTGGGGGGAGTATCTTATGGGCCGAAGGAGCTACCAATTATGCAAAGCCGTGGCGTGGCTCATTTATTTATTTATTAATATGTTTCACCAGGAAAGACACACTGAGCAAACAAGCTGCTCATATATTCTGAGCCATGCGATTCAGCACTGTAATGCGCATGGCTGAATGTGCCTGGTTGCCGGGGGGGGGGAAGAAATCTGCAGCTGCAGTGACGAAACTGTCCCCAACTGGAGCGGCAGATTTCTTTCAAGTGCGGTGCTCGCTCTGAAAGTGCCGTCATCTGCAGCTTCCCTGTTGATTGGTGGCCGAGGGATGCACCCCTGAAAGTGTTCGCTGGATTGGCCCCAACACTGCCACACCTTTGCAATGCTCTACTATCTCAATATGTTTCTTGTGCGCTGCACGCATGCAAACATAAATATAAGAAAATATTCAACTCTAATATACTACAGTGCCAGTATAATATTCTACAATGGCCTCATATGGAGTATGCAACTTATTCCCAGAAAGGGGAGCACAACTCAAAAGAGAGGTGAAGCCAAGTGTGAGTAACAGTACAAAGCCCCTCACCTTCACAAATGGAATAAAATATGTATTCCTTTTCCTTGTCAGGCCATTCTGTGTACAATTTATATAACAAGAAAGGTAAACCTTTTAAATAAGATCTTATATATAAACTGTTTCTGGCTGAGCTCATTGCTTTACTAGGAATGCATGTTTTACCAGGAATGCACCCCTGTGCCTCTGTAACGTCAGCAATCATTGTGAAAGCTGCTCTCCAATTGCTTAAATATTTCGCGCTGACAAAACGTCCCCTGACCTGACCAAATGCTGACAGCCCAGTTTTCTTAGCTACCAGGGATACTGCAAACATGGCAAGAGACAATTAATAGGAACCTATTTGTTTCCTAGAAACACATTTCTCTTCCCCACTGGAATGAATACCAAAAGATTCTAATCATTATTGACACCATTATAAAGGGGACATTTTGTTTGTGATAAGGTGGTTATAAGTCCTTTACCATACATGGGGGGGGGGTATTGCTTTTAGTCCCGCATATTGTCTGACCAGCCTCCTGACCTCTGCTGTCCCTTACAGTGTGGTTCACTTCAGAGTAGAGCCCAAGAATGCCAACAAGTGTCACAGAGACATTCTCCCACTTTGACTTCTGACTTTCTCCAGGTACTATATAAGAGCCTGAGGGCAGACTGAAGAACATGCAGGAAGTCCCATGACAGGGAAGCAAGTTCCACCAGAGGTCGCTGCAGTGTCAGATCACAGTACCATCCCTACAAGGCTGAGGAGTGCCATCTGACCAGCCAGAACACCTGATTTGGGTGACCAGGAGAATAGATCGGGGGCAGTGGACATGGCCTATGTGGACTTTATCAAGGCCTTTGACTGTGTCGCTCAGGAGACCGATAAAAAAATTGAGCAGCCTAGGGGTGGGATCCAAAGTGGTGAATTAGGTTAGAAACTGGTTAATGGATAGGCAACAGAGGGTGGTGGTTTACAGCGCTCACTTTAATGATGGAAGAGTAACCAGCAGGGTGCCGCAGGGCTCAGTACAAGAACTGATCCTCTTCAATGTCTTCATAAGTGGCAATGCAGATGAACTAAAAGGGAAAGTACGTCTTTTTGCAAATGACACAAAAATCTGTAACGGGGTGGACAATCAGGAGGCAGTAGAAAGAATGCGTAGGGATCTTGGGAAATTCGAAGAATGGTCAAGAACATGGCAGTGTGGTTCAATGCCCAAAAGTGCCAAATCATGCACATAGGGCACAGGCACCTAAGAATCAAATATAGGATGGGGAGGTACTATCAGTCTCTAAGCAGCATAGAGACCTTGGGGTTATCATATCTGATGACCTCAAAGTGGCTGGGTAGTGTAACAAAGCAATGGGTAGGGCCAGTGCGATGGTGGGATGCACTGAGAGAGGTATCACCAGCAGGAGGAGGGAGGTGATGCTGCCACTGTATCGGTCGTTGGTGAAAACCAATCTGAAGTACTGCGTCCAGTTTTGGAGATCGCACCTCAAAGAGGACACAGGGAGGGTGGAGGCACTCCAGAGGAGATCAAGTAAAACAGTGCAGGGGTTGCACCAAAAGCCCTATGAAGACAGACTGAAGGACATCAACATGTACACCTTGGAGGAGAGGACAGCAAGATGGGACATGATAAGAGACCTACAAGTACCTCATGGGGGTGAAGAGGGTGCAGGACGGGAGTCTCTTTCAAATGCAGAAGAGCACCAGAACCAGAGGGCATGAGATGAAGCTGGACAGGGGGAAGTTTAAAAGGGATGTGAGGAAGTACTATTTCACTGAAGGAGTGGTAGACGCCTGGTAGAGACTGCCAGCAGATGTGGTGGAGGTGAAACAGCGGGGGGGGCTTCAAGCATGTGTGGGATAGACATTGGGGAATATTAGTAAATAGGCAGGGAGGAAGGAGGTTAACTGGAGACCAGTTAAGGTCCATAGTGACAGACTAAGCAGGGACCATCTGAGCAGACTGGGTGGGCCAAACAGTCATTTTCTGCTGACAAATTCTATGTTTCTGTGAGTGCCAGCTTCCGAGTCTGCTTTCAAACCCAGAACACCACCACAGCACATCAAGAACTTAGTTCTTAAAATATATGCTACTGTACACACTCAATGATACATCCTAAGGATACTTCCCCCTGAATATAGTAACTTTTACTTACTCCAAAAAGCCATGTTCCATCAATAGAGACAGCTTCTGGGCTATCTGTTTATCCTTTTTAGAAAGGCAGGCAAAAAGCACATCTGAAAAAGTACAATATTTGTACAATTATGCTTACATTTTTGAAAGCAACATCCTGCTAATCATGTAAGTGGTAGTAGTATAACATTTTAAACAGGAAGTACAGTACATGCTCAGGATGTATCCCCGAATCACTCTCACATGGTTTCATTCAGATACACACACGCTGCACATTGTACAACAATTAAAAACGCTTACAAACAAGTTTCATGTCATTTTCAAGTCAACTTAGAAAACATATAATGTAGTGCTCCACTAGGGCAGAAAAATGGCTGCCAAATGGCTCGTCAGGGCATGCTATTAACTCTTCAGAATAAGCCACTTCCCTTTACTATTGGTGTGCATGAGTTGCTTCCCCCCCCCCACACACATATCCCATCCCAGAAATACTTGCTCTGCCTGTTCCCAAATGTCTTGGCCCTGTTCTAAAGGCATCCTCAGTGTAAAACTGTTGAAGTCGCTTCACTAGCAATGTGCCTTGGGCACCCCATTTGTTTTTAGATTCTTTTTAAAAATCAGCTCAGCTGTAGCACTACTTTATTACTATATTATAGTAAGTCCAATCTTGCTTTTTAAAATACTAAAGGGAATAGACAGAGTGGAGTATACACAAATGTGTGAACTGATGAACGCCAGCAGAACTAGAGGGTATATAAAACTAATGGGTAGCAGAATATGGGGAAACATAACTTCGCAAGGAGACTGGTTACGTGTGGAACAGTCTACCCAGTGAGCTTGTGCAAACTAACACTGTTCAAGCTTTCAAAGCAGGACTAGACAGATTCCTGAGGGACAACAGCACTGAGCCTCACACAGCTTCAGTAGGGTCAACCCAAGTTCTGGCTGTTAAGCTTGGATGTGTGTCTATACTCAGACTGGGAACAGTCACTGCCATGCGGCGGAAGGGGTGGACAAAATGAACCTAAAGTCCCTTTCATTCATAATACTATGTACAAATGTTTGAGTCTGAGATACAATATATCCCATAGTGATGAAATAAAAGGAACCATGCTTTTCCTCTTTCTACTTGGTTTATCTGTAATATCATAAGATTTTTGAGATACGAGGCAGTAGAGCACTGTGGTTTAGGGCACTGAGCTGCAAACCTGGAGACTTGGGTTTAAATCCCATCAGCTATCACTTGCACATTGTGTGACACTGAGCAAGTCACTTAACTTCCTTGTGCTCCCAGGTCGCACCTAGAAACAAGCTCTGGCTTACTGTGCCTTTCCTGGTTAAACAATTTTCCTTTCCCCTTCTAGGGCATGGGTAAGATGACACTTGGGAGTACTATGGGCAAATCTGGTAACTGCAGTGTAAAAAGGAAACTGCAGCAGTAATTAAGGTGATACAGCAGATGACCCAGTGACTCAGCAGTAGCACTACCGCCCATCATGCCGACGACCCGGCTTCAGAAAAAAAATCAGATTTCTGTGCGTTAGCCAGGGTGGGACAAGACTGAGTGTCTGCAGGACTGTTCTCCTTTCCTGGGGTGGGAAGGCCTGTTTGCTTGACCGTCGACTACCCTCAGGTGGAGGCTGGTGTAGTGCATGTGCGAGTGGGACGAAAGAAGGGAGCTACAGGTTTGACACAGCATTTGTGTGTGCCACATGACATGTGCTGATTTCCACGCTGCAGCAGGGGTCAGAGGAAAAAACAGAAAATAGTGAGCAGGTTTCGTGAGGCCCTGCCTGGTCCTGGCCTGCACCACCACCACCACCACCACCGAGGACATCAGACTCGGAATCTAGATGTGCTGTGCACCTCTGGGGTACAGGGGGGTCTACCTGGTTCCTACTGTGCCAATTTATTTACTGAAAACTGGTAACCGAGAAAGGCACACTGAGCCAAAGCTCATTTCCAGGTGCAACCTGAGAGGAAGGGAAATGAGGAGACAAAATATGGAAATTAGGTACCTACCGTAATTCTTGATCTTCTTGGATGAAGTCTCCACCACTCATTCACACTGATGGGACTACGCCGGAGGCACTAGGACCTAGCAGGAGCCAACATTTTTTAGGCGGGCTGGCACCAAGGTAGGGCCACGAGGAAACAGCACCGCGAGCCAGGCTTGCGCCATATAAACTACCTCGGCATCAACCCTCCAAACGCCTCAGTACCTTTTTTCCCCATGGAGGTGCAGCATAACCAACCTAGTGAAAGACTAACCTAATATCAGACATAAGATAGTCCGAATGACCCATGTAAGAAGGGTAAACAGAGTCTTCACGGCCCAGCCATTGAGGGAGTGAAGACCACAAACAGAGAAGTGAGCTCAGGGGATGGTGGGTGGGCATATGAATGAGTGGTAGAGACTTCATCCAAGAAGATCAAGAATTACGGTAGGTATGTAATTTCCATATCTTTCTGGACATAAAGTCTCCATCACTCATTTACACTGACGAGAGTACCGAGCTAAACTAATCCCCCAAGATGGGCGGCAGGAGAAGAGAGGAGCTCACCTAGGACAAGAGTCCATTAAGGATTGCCCTGCCAAAGGACTGATGTCATCTGGCATGGACATCCAAGGCGTAGTGTTTCACAAAAGTATGCATGGAGCTCCAAGTGGCCGCATTGCAGATGTCCAAAATGGGCACATTGCAGATTTCAGCCAGAGATGCTGCGACTGCTCTGGTAGAATGAGCGTATACTCTGCCTTCTAGCTTGACCTGTGCCATGGAGTAGCAGTACAGCAGTAACAGAGACATGCTACTAGCAATATTGAAATACACCAGATAGCAACAGTTTGATCCAGCTAGGCAGTGCTGAAGGAGACGAACAGTTGTTTAGATTTGCTGATTTCCTTTGTCCTGTCTAAGTAGAACCGCAAGGCTCTCTTCACATCCAGGGAATGAAGGGTAAGCTCTCCCTCATTCTGGAAGTTTGCCAAGTAGGTAGGAAGGACCAAGGGCTGGTTCAGATGGAATTCTGAGACAACCTTAGGTAGAAACTTGGGTGAGTCCTAAGAACCACTTGTCATGGAATACAGTATACATGGGGGAGGGGGGCTGTGACCAAAGCAGGTATTTCCAATACTCTGTGGGCAGAAGTGATGGCCACCGGGAAGGTTGTCTTCCAAGTCAGAAATTTCAAGTCACAAGTAGCTAGAGGCTCGAAAGGCTTACGGTTGAGCATGTCTAGTACAAGGTTAATGTCCCAGGCTGCTACTGGATGTCTAACTGGCAGTCTGGTATGCAGAATGCCCTTAAGAAACCTCTTAACCACTGGAAACTGAGCCAAAGACATGGAGAGTACAGACTCATGGTAGGCAGAGATTGTACAAAGATGAACTTTGACAGTGGAGTATTGTAGACCTGTGTTAGAGAGGTCCAGAAGATACTCTAGGACTATTGCTTGGTGGGCAGGAAAATGGGTTCTAGGAGGATTTCGCACACCAGATAGAAAAACACTTCCACTGGGCCATGTAAGTCTTTCAAGTAGCTGGCTTGCGTGCAGCTAATAGAATATCTGAAACTTTATGTGAAACGTTAAACCTGTTCACCTCTATCTCTTCAGGAGCCAAGCGTGGAAGTGAAGGGACCTCAGGTTGAAATGGACTACAGGGCCCTGGGTCAGTAGGTTCATCTGAAGGGGAAGCGGTTTCGGGGAGGTTTCTGATAATCTGTTTATCAATGGAAACCAGATCTGACGAGGACAGAATGGGGTGATGAGAATCATTCTGCCCCCCCCCCATGCCTCCAGTTTGAGCAGTACTCTCTGAACTAAGAGAAGAGGAGGAAATGCGTACAGAAAGCATTTTGTCCACCGCAATCTGAATGCATCCTGACGAAAAACGCCAGGTCCTGGATTTCTGGAGCAGAAAAGAGGCAGTCTTGCATTGAGTGGGGACGCAAAAAGGTCCGGAGTTCCCCATTCGTTGAAGAATGATTGCACGACGGTTGCACCGAGAAACCTCTCGTGGGGATCTGTCTCCGTTCTGCTGAGATGGTCTGCCAGGTCATTCTGTACTCCCGGCAGGTAGACCGCCTGAATTACAGCTTTGTGCTCTAGGCACCGTTCCCACACTCTTATCGCTTCCCTGCATAAGGGGTAAGAGTGTGCCCCGCCCTGCATGTTGATGTAGTACATCACTGCCTTGTTGTCCATTTGAAGGAGAATAGTCTTGTGACAGAGAATGTCCTTCAAGGTCCAGACTGCATAAAGGATGGCTCTCATTTCCAGAACATTTATGTGAAGTTGGGACTCATCCTGACTCCATCTGCCCTGGGTTTGGAGATCCTGGCAGTGGGCTCCCCATTCCAGCAGGGATACATCTGTGGTGATGGAGACCTGAGGATCCAGAGGGGAAAAAGGATAACCCTCCTGAAGGCTGTCCTCTTGAGACCACCAGGTGAGTGACCGCCTCAGTGGTTCTGTCACCTTGATGTGAAAGGACTGAGGATGTGTGGTTGGCAACCACTGAGTGCAGAGCATCCACTGAGAAGTTCTCATGTGAAGACGAGCCAGAGGTACAGTGAACACTGAGGATGCCATGAGACCCAGCATCCTCTGCATCGAGAGAGCTTGGACTGAGCTGCTTTCTCTGATGAAGCAGGCCATCGGAAGAATATTGCTCCTTCTGTCCTCCGGAAGGAAGGCTTTCGCGCAGGAGGTGTCCAGAAGGGCTCCTATGAAGAGGAGCCACTGGGAGGGCTGTAACTGTGACTTTTTCAAGTTTAGCAGAACTCCCATGGACGCGAGGAAGTTTGAGGCCGTAGCCATAGCCTCTAGAGTCTCTTGTCTGGAGGGGCTCGTGAGGAGCCAGTCGTCCAGATATGGGAACACTTGGATTCCGATTTTCCTCAGATGCACCACAAAAACTGCAGAGCACTTTGTAAAAACTCGAGGTGCCAAGGATAGCCCAAAGGGCAGGACTCTGAATTGGTAGTGCTGACCCAATGCCACAAACCTTAGGTACTTGTGGTGCTTTGGGTGTATGAAAATGTGTTAGTAGGCATCCTGGATGTCCAGGAAGGCTAGTCAATCATGTTGATGAATCAGAGGTAGAAGGGAACCGAGTGATATCACCTTGGATTTCTCCTTGAAAAGAAACTGGTTTAGGTTTCTGAGGTCGAGAATAGGGTGCACACTGCCTGTCTTCTTTAGAACTAGAAAGTAATGGGAGTAGAGACCTGTGTTCCGCTGGTCCAGTGGAACTACCTCTACTGCCCTGTTGTTCAGAAGGCCTTGAATCTCGAATGCAAGAAGGTCTGACTGAGAGGCAGACAGCCTGGGCTGTCGCTTGGATGGATGAGTTGGAAGGGTTTCCAACAGACTGAGAGAGTACCTCTCTTGGATTATCCTAAGGACCCATTTGTCTGATGTTATTGACTTCCACCTGTCGTAAAACTGAGTCAGACGCCCTCCTACTGCCAAGGAAGAGTCCCCCTCGGACAGCTGAGGTGGGACCCGAGTCGGAATCTCGGAGGGTGACACTGGGCACTTTGGAGCCTGTGCCTTCTGCTGCACTTTGTTTTGTGGCTGAGGAGTTTGATTTCTGTTAAAGCCTCCTCTGCCCTTACCACAAAAGGACTGACAGTTATGAAACTGATGCCTGTTCCCGCTCCTTTGAGGGGCTGCGGAAGGGGGTCTAGCCATCTTGATGGCTGACCTAGTTTTCTGAGTGGCCTCCAGAGGCTGCTCTACCTGAGGCCCAAACAGATACATACCGTCGAAAGGTAAGGCCATAACCTTTTGCTGGGCATCATTAGTGAATCCTGAGGTATGCAACCAAGAGTGGCGATGGGTGCAAATACCAGCCGCCGCTGCTCTGGAGGCAGTGTCAAAAGCATTCATGGCAGCTTTAAGCTGTTGATTATTGGACTCAATGCCTCTAGTAATGGTCTGTAGGAGCTCTGCGTTAACCTCCGAATCGGGAAGAGCTTCTACCGTAGTTTTGAGCGAATGCCAGAGTGTATACTCGTACTGAGCAAAATAACCCTGATAGCTAGCAATGCGCATGCCCAAGGTTGAAGTAGCAAGGACTCGCTTACCTAAGGCATCGATCTTGCAAGATTCTTTGTTTATTGGATGTGCTATAGCTTCCTGTTGAAGAAGAGTCTTGTCATTCTCTGCCAGAACCACGATGGAATCATCAAAAGCTTGAGAGGCCAGAATGGGACAATCCTTGGGAGGGGCATATTTCCTATCTATGGACTTAGCCACAAAGGAAATAAGAGCTGGGTTATCCCACACCATCTGGGATAGAGTCTCGAAAGAGGGCTGCACCGGAAGGGTTAAATCCATAGAGATATACTAAACATGCAGATACTGCAAATGCAGCAGCTTCCCAGGATCAATATCCGAGATCTGGATACAGAAAGTTGAATTTAAATTCCTGAGCAGAGACTTAAAGGAAAGATCCTCGACCAAAGGCTCTGTAGAAGGTTTGTTCCCTGCCCCAAGGCAGAATAATCATCATCAAAGTCATCTTCCAAATCAGGGTCAGGTTCAATGTCATCCCCTGCCAGTCCAGAAGGGACTGTATAGATAGGAAAGGGATGAAAAGAAGAGGAAGGAAGAGGAGCGGAAAGAATCTACATCGACAACCTCCGATACAAGTGCGGCACCACCATAAGAAGCGGTGTCTAGAACACAGGTGGTGCCGGCATAGGAAGGGGCACTGAGCACGGCACCAGCAGGGATTGTGGCACTGAGCATAGCGCTGACACAGGACACGTCGCCAAATGCCGGCACCACGGCACATGTCTGTAAACTCCAATTTGAGGAAGAAAAATGAAGAAATTTAGCAGGAGATAAAGACACTGGTGTGAACCCCTGCGCCGCAGCCATGTGAGGGGGATAGACACCAGGGTGGCAGTCGATGGCACTGGAGAGGGTGCCGTGCAACTTGGAAGTTTCAACCACCCAGTCTGCAGGTCCGAAACCAAGAGGCCTGAAGGTCCTGGTGACGGACTAGCCAGATCAGGCAGCTATGACAACCGCCACACCCACTGCTCCATAACAGCGGCCCAATGGTGAAATTGCTCACCAGAGGACCCTCCAATGGGCGGGGAGGGACTCCAGAGTCGAGGATACTAGCCATAGCTGGCAGAAATCAGAGGAGACCGGAGAGGCAGAAACTGGGTGATCAGCAGACATATCAGAGCGCCTCGAGCGGTGCCGCTTTTTCACCAGGAGGCCAAAGAAGAGTCTGAGGCCTGAGTGGTGCCAAGAATGGGACCACTTTTTGTGTTTTTGGGAGACTGCCTATCCCACCTGGGCACCGGAGCTGCCTGTAGTCCGACCCTCCGAGGGTGGCAGACCAGACCCAGCCCGCTGTCTGAACAGCTTCATGCAAGTCCCCACCGTCACCTGCCCCACTCATGGCTGACTCCATCAATGGAAGGCTGAAGACATCTTCTGATGAAATAATAAAATTAAAGAAATTTAATCGTTATTTTCTCTAGAAAATAATAAAACTAATAAATACTAATAAAACTGAAGCTGCTGTCGTATAGACGTGAAGTTTCTGACTCCCGGCAAGTGAGCGATGTCATCACTGAAGCACACTCGATGGCGGGGAAAAAAGGAACTGAGGCGGTTGGAGGGTCGACACCGAGGTAGTCTATGCGGCGCGAGCCTGGCTCACGGTGCCGCTTCCTCGCAGTCCTACCTCAGCACCTGCCATCCTGAAAAATTCTGGCTCCCGCTGGATCCTAGCTCGTCCAGTGTAGTCCCATCAGTGTGAATGAGTGGTGGAGACTTTATGCCCAGGAAAATAAACAAAGTTACACGTGCTGGTAAGGTGCAAATATGCAAAAATATACAAGGTGTTCAGTTGCAGTTAAAACACAGTGAAAAAAATACATACAGTAGACAGCGTAGAGGCTAGTGAGCAAAGCCTAAGCACTGGTACAAGTGCAATAATCTAAGTACAGGAGAGGGTAAGCCGCAGGGGATGAAAGGCGAGACCCTGATTGGAGTGCAGAAGGACGGACGGTGGCTGGAGTCCCGTGGGGATTGCCAGAATATGGGCGCAGACCAGGTATGCCACAAGGAGAAAGTAATGGCAAAAAAAAAAAGAAATGAAAAAAAGAAAGACCAGCAGATCTCAGCTCCTCCAGAAGCAGGAGAAGAGCTACTGAATCAAAGGCCTTAGCAAGGTCGATAAAGATGGCGGCAGTGATGTGTCCCCGATCCATCCCAGTAAGGATTGTGGCAGTAACACGCAGCAGACAAGATACAGTGATTCTTACAGAAGCCAGACTGGAAACGAATGAGGCAACTGGTGGAGTAGAGAAAGTCAGACAGCTGGGAATAGACTCTTTTTTTTTTTTTGTAGCTTAGTACGTTTAGGGAGGAGGGAAATAGGATGACAGTTGCCAGAGGAGGCAGAGTCACTGCTCCTGTGTAGTGAAAACACCTTGTCAAATTTTCAGGACTGTGGGACACTGCAGAAGGAAAAGACAAGTTTATGTGGATAAGTAAGGGGTACAGTGATAGCATGGACATAGAGGTTGAGTAGTTTAGGGTCAAGCTCATCAGCGCTACACCCTTTAGAGAGATTTAGGGAGGGAAGAAACACATTAAGGGTATCCAGTGGAGTAACACGAGAAAAAGAGAAGCAGTTGGGAGAGGATCTGGAGGGAAGGCCGCAGTTGCAACACAGGAGGCACGGTGCAGGTGGTGAAGAAATATGTAAAATGAGAAGTCCAGGGAGGGAAGGAGTAGAGATACAGAAACCATTCTCGAGCAGGACAGAAGAAGTGGACCCAAGTCCTCACCAGTCTAGCACTGGCAAGGTTTCAAGCATATCTATCATTCCTCAGTTCAGCATGGACTATCCCAATGTGCCCATTAGCCCCAGTCCCTCTCCCTGCCATCTTCACCAGTTCCATGTGTCTATCCCACCCTGTCTTGAAACTTGCACTGCAACTGTCCCAACACTAGCCAGCTCCTCTGGCAGTGATTCCAGTTTTCTGCCAGAGAAATATTTCCTTACATCCTCCTAGACTTGCTAGGCTGTAGTTCTGACCCCTTGTGATGGACCCCTTGCAAAGCTTAAACAGCTGCTGACAATCCCCCCCGTTAATACCCTTCAGATACTTGAGGTCAGGAAGTCTTTCTTCATAGGTCCTTCCCTGTTTAAAGAGGTGTTGGATGGCTCAGGGAGACATGGCCGAGGCAGCCAGCTAGTGTTGGGGTCATCATGTAGACAGTCTCTGTCAACATCCTGTGTTTCTATGGGCATTTTCATAACAAAAGCAGAAACACTACAAAACATCTTTATGAAGGCCAGCCTTTCAATCATCTGGGACACATGTTATTACCACTTAGGTCACAAGCACACACCATCATAATGTGGGCATGCACAAAGGGAGACTGACTTATTGAAACAGTGTACTACCACTCTTGTAATTATTTTCAAGTTTTTTGCATGCTAGTACTTGGTTTGTAAGTTACTGGTATGGTCACTTATTTTCTACTGGATATGTCCAACTCAGAATGTTTGGTGACATAATTAACTATACACTGCCATCATGTTTTCAGAGGTCTATTTTTCTTCAGATACTGTTTTGTTTTTGCATCGCAACCAAGTGTTAGCTTGGATGATGTAAACACAACATAACCTAATTTGTATTTATTTGTTTTACCATTAAAACAGCTCCATTGAGCTGTGCTCATTTACAAGGTGGTCCTGGTTAGAACAGGCAAGTAGTACAACAGAAAGAAAAGCATAGACACAGTCCATGTATTTAACATACAAGCAAAAGTCAAAGAAGCTAGGCTAACATAGAAGCAAGATTATCCAATATAAATGCATAAGAGATCATTACAGAATAAGTATTGACAAAATACGGTCTTGGAACAATCCAACTTTCAGAGACAAAGTTATTACCGATATTTGCACATATCCATGCAGTGATTTTTCAAGAAGCACCTGAAATGTGCTGAGGCAGACCAGTGAGATAAGTTTAAGAGCAGCTTGTAGCTTATTCTATGGATTGGGGCAAGCAAATGAAAAGCCACTGTGCCACAGAGAGACAACTGCCTAGGGACATCAAGGAGGATAACACCATTATTCCTCAGGTTATACGGGCCCGTGGATATCTTAGAAAAGGCCATAATGTATGGAGGTAGAGTGTTTTGAAGGGGCTTTTATGTCCAGGTATGCAGGTTTCTCAGCCTTCTCATAGTAAATGATGGCCAACCGACAGCCATATAGAGGGTACAATAAGGAGTCCTAGGTTGCAGATTAATGATAAAAAGTAATACCCTATGGTAAAGTACATCCAATTTGGCTATATGTGTAACACTTGCCCTTCTGTAAATTATGTCACCATAGTCAAGTAGTGACAGGAATGTAGCTTGTATTTATTTATTTAGTTTTTTGTTTACCAGGTAGGTGCACTAGCCAGAGACTGTCTATTTTCAGGCATGACCTGGGAGAGTTACAATGGAAACAGGAAGGCAGGTTGCAAAGGTAAAACACGAGATATTACAACATAGGCAAAACTGAATAAAGGAAAATTCAACACAAACATTGCATGACATTGGGATGAAAACATATAGATAGTCTTTTTCCTACCTCTACAGAGAAACAACATTTATTCCTAAAATAAAAGCCTAGTCTGGGGCACAGTTTCTTATACAGGTTATCAATATGCTTATTAAAGGAAAGATCAATATGCTTATTAAAGGAAAGATCAATGTGCTTATTAAAGGAAAGCTTGCTATCCATCCAGAGACCAAATCACTTAAATGAGTTCACAAGCTCCAGCTTGTCACCTAGCAAGGAGGTTATGCCGAGAGGAGCTATTAACGGTGTGTTTATTATTAGGTGTCCGCAATAAAAGCTCACTTTTTATGGCATCGACAAGTTGTTTTAAAGCACATAAAGTGATCTGTAGTGTATCAAAATCAGCCTGAAGGTTATTCACAGCAACAGTTAAGGTATGTCTAACAACATACAGAACAATGTTGTCAACAATGCAAGCTGGCATTCTCAGTATTTGCTCCTACGTCATTAGTGTAGATCATGAATAGGAGAGGCCCTAATATAGACCCCTGTGGGACTCTTTGGCACATGGGAGCACATGAGGACGATAAGCCTTTCAGTTTTAGTTACTGCTGTCGACCTGATAAATAATCCTTAAACCAGGACACAGCCAGAGGGCTGATACCTATGCCGGTAATTTTATACAGTAAAATATTATGGACAATTGCACTGAAAGCTTACTGAGATCTAAGATAATGGCAGTGTTTATGTTTTTGATCTAGAGCAGTGAGCAAGTCCTTAGAGACCTTAACTCGGGCAGTCAAAGTACTGCACACAGTTCTGAAACTTGATTGTGCTGGAGTAAGAATACTGAATTAAAGTAATCATGTAGCTGATCATTTACCAGTTTTCTGACAGCATAGCCATAACAGGAAGAATGGACATAGGCCTATACAGTGGTAGTCACACAAAAGTTTACCAGTACCCGTGCACCATGTGTCATTACGCGGTAATGGTATACATGTTATTCAATTTGCGCAATGCTCTACCACACAACCAGTAAACTTTTGCGTGATTGCCACTGTATATATTCAGGGATGCCTTGCCACCTGATCTGAATTTGGCACTTAGTGGTGACACTGAGTTAAATCCAGAACCAAAACCACCCTCTGAGTTGCATATAATCCACCAGAATGCAGAGTATAGTGAGAAAAATCGATGCTTTTAGAGTTTGGATAGAAGTGGAAAACCCTGATCTTATGGGCATGTTGAAGACATGGCTGCATGAGGCCATGAATGATAGTGAAGTGCAACTTGAGGGATATGGGTCACAAAGAACAGATGGGGGCAGCAGGGGTATCGGGGTAATGTTATTTATTAGGAATAGTCTGGGGCCCTTTAATTTTTTCTGAAAACATTGAGGGTATGGATTGTTTGTTGGCTGAAATAATAACAACTAAATTAGTGGTCGGAGTAATCTATGCCCCTCCTAGAACTAAACTGAGGCATTTTGATGTATTCATCAGTAAACTATCAGACATAGTAAAACATGCAGACGTGATATTAACTGGTGATTTTCATGCAAACTGGTTATAGGGTAGGGAGAAAGAAGTTAGGGTAAAGTATGGAAGCCCTAGGACTCAGTCAAGTGATTGAAAGTCCAACTAGGTGCACAAACAACGTAAGTCAAGGTTCAATTCTTAATTTAATGTTCATTTCACAGGATACTGAAGTGAAGCCCTTACAGATTATGCCTTTGAACCTAGGAGACCATAATCCAATTAAATGTTGTTTGGAATAGAATAAGCCAAATAGGAAGGAGGCTGAAACATACTGGATTACTAATATGAAGCAATTTAATTTAAGAGTTTACAGAAGTAGCCTATATAGTGTCAGGTGGGATAGGATAACACTAATTCCAGATCTGGATTTGGCAGTACAAGATTTCATAAATACGCTGGTAACCATAACTGACAAACATGCTCCGAAGATACAAAAAATAGTGAATAGAAAAAATTTACCATGGGTTACAGTTAAAATTAAAACACATGCAAGAATTAGAAACCGAGTATGGAAAAAAGCCAGGAAAACAAGGAAATTAGAAGACTGGATTACATTCAAAAAATGGTATAATAGATGTAATGAGGAAATTAGGCTAGCAAAAATTCATTATTACAAGAATAATATAGACCTAGCAAAAGACGCTATAAAATGTTGGACATATGTAAAATAAATCTTAAAAATCCTATAAATGTAAGGACTCCAATAGAATTAACTGAAGATAACAGATTAATTGGAGATCAAACAAAAGTGGTAGAGTTTTTAAATAACTATCTCATTGTCTTGCCTGACCTTGGGATACCTAATCCCAAGATTAGAACTTTTGACATTTCCCTTCCAGAAATCATAAAAGAAGTTGAGCAGGAGGATGTAAAGACTTCTAGAGAACTATCCAGAGAGAGGTTTAAGTTTAAGAAACTTACAAATAAAGAGGTGGTAGAAGAATTAATAAAACTGAAGGTTAACAAAACCGAGGGTCTGGACAGGGTTGAAGCAAGATTTCTGAAGATGGGAGCAGACATCTTGGCTTCCACATTAACATATCTATTTAACTGAAGCCTGTGTATATCCACATTTCTGGAGGTTTGGAAAATAATTCCTATCTTTAAGGGAGGAGAGGCAACCATGTCTACAAATCACAGACCTATTACTCTACTAACAATTCTATCCAAAATTATGGAAAGATTTGTGCATAATCAATTTTGTCAATATTTAGAACAGAGTAAATTGCTATCAGACTGTCAGCATGGCTTTAGGGCAAGAAGATTCATGAGCATGGCCCTCATGGATTTTAATAATATAGTTACAACATCTTTGAATATGGGGAGAAGTTCTGGGGCCGTGTTTGTGGACCTCAGCAAAGTCTTTGACTTGGTTTATCATTGGACTTTGTTGCAAAGATTGTATAGAATCAGAGTTCATTCTGAACCTCTACAATGGTTTAAACTGTATCTTTCAGATAGGAAGCAGTGAGTGGCATATGGACACTCAGTATCACAATTGCAAGAAGTAATAAGAGTCCCACAAGGCTCAGTTTTGGGCCCCCTGCTCTTTAATATTTATGTTTATGTTAATGATCTGCCAAATACTTTGATTAACAGTGAGGTCCAGCTGTACAAGGACAATACCATTATGGTGGCATCCACGGACAGCCACACCTAACTGGAACAGAAACTCTAGGATGATTTAGTGACACTGGAATTATGGGTTGGCAAATCGGGCCTTATACTCAATGGGGAAAAACAAACAAAAACAATGTGTGCTTTTTTCCTACAGGAATGAAAAGAAACCAATATGGTGAACTCAATGTGGAATGAAAGTAACTAGTACTAAAAGCTATAAATACTTGGGGGCCCTTGTAGATTATAGGGCAACATACGTTGAACATGTCAATTCTATTGTAAAGAAAGCAAATCAGAAGTTGGGTGCTTTAAGAAGGGTGTCAAATTGTCTTAAGAAGGAAGCCAGGACAAAAATAGTTAATCAATTGATAATCCCAGTCCCAGAACATGGTTTCTCGCTTTATATGAATTCAGCAAAAACACTACAAAGTAAGATTGACCAGATGTATTATAAATTGGCTAGATTTGTGACAGAAACTACTGTAAGTATGGTACACATCATTTTAAGATTTACACGACCTTGGACTGGTTAGGACCATGTGAAAAAAAAATATAACTCGTTATCATAGTGTTATAGTTGGATTGAAAGTTGGATATGGTAATCAAACCTAAAGATCAGCATCCACCAAGTCACTTAGTAAAAACAGAGATTCCTGAAGAAAAAAGAATAGTCCAAGATCCAACAGTTTGAATTTACCTGTTTTGAGGTGGATATATAATGGATTTGGGGAGGTCACTTTACAAATGACTATAGGAATCATGTTGGCAGATGGGGACCACACGATCCATCTAGCCTGCCCATCTTTCTGTCCCCTCCCTATTTAAACTGCACCCTTATGTGTCCACAAGGTCTGTCCCATGCGAGTCTGAACTTTGTGTACTGTCTTGGATTCCACCACCTCTTGAGGTAGGCTGTTCCATGGGTCTATGACCCTTTCTGTAAAGAAGTACTTCCTGAGGTTGCTTTTGCACCTGCCTCCCACCAGACGCAAGTTGTGCCCCCTTGTACGCGCATCCCTGTTTTTCTGGAAGAGGTTTCCTACTTGTGTTGTGTTGATTCCCTTAACATACTTAAAAAGTTTCGATCATGTCCCCTGTTTCTTTTCTGCTCAAGGGTGTACAGACTTAGTCCCCCCCCCATGCACCATCGTTGTAGCCCTTCTCTGTACTGAGTCCAGGCAGTCCATGTCTTTTTTAAGGTGGGGCCTCCAAAACTGACCGCAGTACTCCAAATGTAGCCTCACCAAGGACCTATAGAGAAGAATGATAATCTCACTGCTTTTACTTGTAATTCCCCTACTAATGCATCTAAATATGCCACTCGCCCTCTGTGCTACCTTTTCACACTGTTTTCCAACCTTTAAGTCATCCGCGATGACTACTCCGAGGTTTCTTTCTGTCTTTTTCTCCTCTAACTGATGTCCTCCCAGTATGGCAAAGTTTTGGAACATGCTGCCTAATGATTTGAAAGCCAAAAATTCATTGCAGAAATTTCAGACAGCTTTGAGAAAATCTTTAATAACGAGTTGTGCATGCTACACATGATTCTCATTTGATTTCCCTACTAAGCCTCTATATTATATGTTCATCTACTACTATAGTACTGTCATTCTAAATGTTTAATGTGTTTTTAGTAACTTGATGTATAGAACATTGTTGTAAATAGGGTGTTACCCTAACAAAATTGTTTCCTGTATAAAAATTAATTTAATCATCATCATCAATAGGGGATTATATGGGCTATTTTCCTGAGTACCTGTATCTTATTGCTTATCATTGAAAGATTAAAGAGATAGGTTATGGGGCAGTCAAAACATAGTACCCTGTTTTGAGGAAGAATGGTTCCAGTTTATCAGTCCCAGCACTTTTTGTGATGACCAGGTTTCTAAGAAGTCATTGTACTTGCACAAAAGAAAATGTCAGGGAATGAAAAGGGGCCATACTGCTATGGGCAGATGCAGACTGCACTGAGTCAAGCAAAGGAACAGAGGCAGCAGGGCATTTATCAAAAGCAACTCCTGCTAAGGCAATGTGGGAGTTCAGTCCCTCCACTACCAGATGTTTGTCTGTGACTAGCTTATTAACAACTAAAAGCTGTTTTGGCATGGAAGAGGACTCTGTCCTTCCTTCAAGAGTCTTAACCGACTTTCAAAATGTAGAAGAATATTTGCTATTATCTTCCAGTAACTTCAACCACTAATTGGCTTTTGCTGCTCACATTAGCTTTATACGAAGATTTCTCGTTGCCTGAAGATCATCCAATTATGTGGTAATTAAGGTAGTCTAACTTTGACCCAGTGAGTATTTCTATCCTTCATGGCTGCTTTTAACTCATGATTAAACCAGGGTCTGCGTCTCTTTTGTGTCTTGCATTTCACAAGAGGTGCATGCCTCTTTATGATCTTAAGTACTTACCAATTAAGAGTTTTAGCAGCAGCATGTATTGATGAGGCCAGAAAATACCATATGACTATGTGATCATTTTGATATGGCTGCTGTATGTATTCTTTATTGAACTTCTGAAAAAAAAACACAATAAAGAAGGGGTGGAGCTAACAGCTTAGCTGGCAAGACGTACCCACATGGCGTTCCTCAGCAAACAGCTTAAAAATAATGTGGTTTTCTTCTATTAAGTCAGATTTAATATTGTTGGAGAATTTACTACTGGACTTTTTTTTAGTTTGGGTGAAGTTGAAGAGAAACGTCCAAGAGAAGCAGGCCTCCAGGCTTAGCGACCGCCCACTTCTGTAGCTGAAGGGTCAGACATTGAATATTGACCCCTCACATTTTAATCAATGGAGCAACATTAAAAAGGTGCTGGTGGGATTTCTCCAATGACAGCAGAGAGGCTGCATTTAAACCTTCTGGTACTCAACATAAACTGAAAATCCAGGCAACCAAAAATAATGCTTTTTGGAAAAACTATGGAATATTTTGGTTTACTGTTGCATGGTTTGAATTGTTTAGTTATTTTTGGCTTACTTTCTCCTCTCACACCTCTTCAAAAGCCACAATACCTAACCCTGTCCTGTTTTGAATAACACGAATAATCTATGTATTACTGTTAATAAATCACGGAGTTGTCATCAAAATGTGTGGATTATTCATGATTATGAAACGGGTAGAAATAATGCTGAATTCTGATTGGCCGACAGCTGCTTTCAGCTGGGCTGTTATCAAAGCACAACAGCCCAGATGAAAGTATTATGTTTAAAACTGCATAAAATTTACTAAAAATGACCCATTTTATAATCGCAATAAGGCACTCCGGGGTGTGTGTTATGGTGGGCTAATGGCCCTTCTCGGGTGGTGGAAGCCGTCAGCTACGCCTCGTGCTTCAGCCCACCCCAAGGTGAGCCGTTATCCCACCATAACACACCCCCTGTCATGCCTTATTGCTTAATTATAAATAGCTAGGTAAGTAAGTATATTCTAGAAGGTAGTTATTTTCCCAGTGTTCTAAGCTAAGGTGTTCCATGCAGTTCTGACCCCCACTTTTCAGTATGTTCCTCCACCACTGCTCAGCAGTGAGATGGTATTACGATTATCAAGTTTTCCAAGAGGCAAGCATGCAATGACAGCAATCTTAAAGTCATGCACATGCTGGATGCTGAAGTTGAGGCATTTTATAGCTGTGGAGCTCTTCTGTAGCATAAAGATGAGGCCACCTGGGAAAAGGCACAGTGGTTGGCAGGCAAAGCTGACAAGATACTGCTTTCCAATTCAGCATTTGTAGAAGAAAACACAATCTTTCACCACAGACTAAAAAAACCTAGTGACTGTATTAATGTAAAAAAAAAAAATAATTGAAACTTGTTCTGCATGGGAAAGCAGAAGGCATCGACTCAGAGTTTCATGGTAATGTGGTTGAAATCTTCACTGCAGAGGGAGCACAGACCATGAGTGATCTGAGCCTACAGAATCACTGCACTGTGGGCAGTTTTGGCAGAGCAGTCATGCAGTATGCCAGCGGCCATGGTGGCAGGCATATGGGAAAGAGATGCTGTCCTGTTGTCAGCAAAGTTACATGGCACTATGAAAATTCCCCAGCAAATATTAACCACAATCTCAACTACAGCACAATATAACAACATAATGGTTTTGACGGGCTAAAATTCCAGCTCAGATAGCTGAGCATCAATTATTTCTTGTTATTGTCAGTACATCATCATGTACACAATGGGAAAAGAAGTACTTATTTTCAGAACCTGGAGAAGCAGGAAATTTGCTTCTAAAAATCAAAACTGAATTTTACTCCTGATGTGAAGATTTGTCTGAATTGGATTAAAAGGGCTACATGTTATGGGCAAATGAGCATAATAGACAGCTGCAAGATGGGTGGTAGGGGTGCTCTCTTTGTTCTGGGGCTGGGATATGTATGTATGTATTTTGTTTTACTACCTGAGGCTGCTTAACTGCTATTATGGTGGTTACCATGCTCCTTCGACCAGAGGATCATCTTTTTTCCATCCATCCACCCCTCCCCGATGCCAGTTTTCTGAACAGGTTTCTGGTGGTAGTTTATTTCCCTTAGGGAACTTTTTATATGATATGACTCACCATCTAAGGGCTTTAAGCAAGGCATAAATCTATATGTTTTGTTTTCCCTATTTCATGTTTTATGCTAGTAATTTTATTGAAGTTAACATATTTGTGCTGCTTGTCTAAAAAGTTTCAACTAGTTTGCCCAAATCCAGCATCACAATTAGCTGTTCTAAGGGCTCTAAGCCAGACAGATGGAAGAAGATATTTACAGACTTTTTCTTTGAACCGTGTCCTTCAGCCCTTGCAGCAAGGGCCCGTTTTAGCAATGTTGTTATACACAAGATTAGTTACCCTCAGTTGTGTAACACACAGAAGGTTAGCATCCAATCCAGTCATAACATGATGTATTGCTTTTTTGCTTATTCCTTTCCTTCCTGGATGCAGTGCATTGTAACATATAAAACACAACAAACAAGTTTAATAGATTAAAAATGGTTCCATGTCAAAACAGCAAAGGAATTACGGCGAGTGCAATAAGGGCCATGGCAATATGGTGAAAGTAATAATGGAGATGGTAAAGTTCAGTGACCACATTAAGGAGGAGACAATTTATTTGCTCCCCGCAACCCCCACTGCGGGGGGCTTTGCCCCTCACACCCCCCTTATTTATATTACCAACTCCAAGGTCGTAGCACCTCGGGGAGGGGGGGAATCAACTGTCACCCTTAATGTGGTCACCGAACTTTACCATTGCCTTTATTACTTTCTCCGTATTGTCGTCGCCCTTATTGCACTCGCCTTCATTCCCTCGCAGTTTTAGTGTGCTACCGTTAAAAATTGTATACACTGTATAAAAGCAACTTCACCTCCTGCAGTTTGATGCACAAGGGGTGATATCTCATTGCAACAAACCCCATCATGCTTAACAATTAAGTAAAACATGATAATGTGGGGAGGGGTAAGTGTAATTTTCTATTGACAGTGCCCTTCTAAGTTAAACACATGCTTCAATGCTTTTGCACTGGGGTTCTTGCCTTTTAAATAATATTACACTGTTACGTTTCCATTCACTTCATAACTTGATATATTTCTGGACTCACTACATGTGACCAATAGCAAAGGCTGACCTGTTTCTACAATGAGCTTAAGAGACTGAAAGACAGATTTGAAAGAACCCAAAATGTTCCACAGGTTCCTGTTTCGGTGCCACCATATCATCTGCATGTTTTGTGAAGGATTGTGGATGATCTTCATATAAATAGTGCATTTGTCATGGCAATGTCCACTTTATGGCAGTTGCTCTGCAGAAAGTAAAAAAGTGAAGCAGGTGGCAAATGGAAGAACAAACTCTAGTCAGAGCCAATATGGCCGCAAAGCAAGGGTACTGATACAGCTTAAAAAAGTTAGCGGCTGCTTCACCCCACCTCATGAACCCCGTAGATGGATGTTTTCAAAATGTGATTTCACTTCACCGAAACATCATTCTGTGCCATAGGTGCAAAAGAAAAAATTACTCACCTTAGTAATGTTGCTTCTTCTAATGGAGTCTTGCTGTATTCTGACTATTGCAGTGATCTCCAACCCTTGAACTGCCCCGGAGAACAAAGAGTTAACTTTCCATGCAAGGCATGGAATGCTGAGCTTGAGCTCGGTTGAAGCCTCTGTCTGCTGTTGTTTGAACCCCAACCGTCAGATCTTTATGAGCTATACTCACTGGGAGTTCTGTGTGGAAACTGTAAACTCACACTAGTCAAATGGCAAATAAATTTGATAAAAAGGGTTTTTTCAGTTTCAAAGCAAAGACTCAAGTCAGGAAACCCCCAAAAAAACAAAACACAACACATACCCAAAATAAAGGAGGGTGAGAAAAAGGGGCACTTCTAGGTGCCAACACTGCTCCTGCCCACCCACATCCCAAAAACCAGGTTCTGAGAGGGGAGGTCAGAATACAGTAAGACTCCATTAGAAGAAACAACATTACTAAGGTGAGTAATTTTTTCTTCAAACAACATGAAGTCTTGCTGTATTCTGACTATTGCAGAATACCAAGCAGCACCTCCATGGAGGAGGGACAGAACCTACTTTGGGAATAGGCTCTGAAGTACTGCTGTGCCAAACCAAGCATCACTCCTAGCCTGGATATCCACAGAGTAATGCTTGGTGAAAGTATGGACTGTTTTCCAGGTGGCTGCTTGACAAATTTCTAAGATAGGAATATCCCTGGCAGCAGCCAGGGAAGCAGCTGTACCTCTAGTAGAGTGAGCCCTCAGGCCTGAGGGTGGGATTCTACCCAATTTTTCGCAGCAGAATTGTATACAAGAGACAATCCACCTGGCAATAGATCTCTTAGTGGCAGATTTTCCCTTACCGACTTCCCCATAAGTGAGGAACAATTGGAGGGAGTCAAACCTGTGACTCTTGTTACACTCTATGTAGTAGCTAAGGGCCCTTTTTACGTCCAGGCTGTGCAGCCTCCTCTCTCCAGAGAAGGGATGGTCAGTGAAGAAAATAGGAAGAGACATAGACTGATTAAGGTGGAAATCTGAAACCACCTTAGGCAGAAACTTCCTGTTAGTTCTTAGGACCACTTTATCTCTATGGAAAGAGGTGAAATCAGGTTCCACTGACAGGGCTTGCAATTCACTGATGCGCCTGGCAGAGGTAATGGCTACCAAAAAACACAGTTTTCCAAGTCAAGTACTTAAGCTCTGCAGAGGACAAAGGCTCAAAAGGTGGTTGCATTAGCTGAGCAATGCAAACATTAAGGTCCCAAGCAGGAGCAGGGTCCCTAAAGGGAGGATTAGTGTGCAACAGTCTCTTGAAAAATTTGCAAAATACAGGATGGGCTGAAAGAGAAGAGGGCTTGCCTACTGACAAAAAAGCAGAAACAGCTACCAAATGTACTTTGAGTGTAGCTGGTCTGAGACCCAAGCCATTGAGATGAACCATATAGTCCAAGACTGTAGGCAACCCAGCAGACTCTGGAGAAATATGGCTATCAGAACACCAAATAGTGAACCTTTTCCATTTGGAGTTGTAAGTCTTTCTGGTGGAAGGCTTTCGAGAAGCCTTTAGAATATCCAGGACACCTTGGGAGAGGTGCAGATCAGCAAACTCTAACTCTAACTCTTCAAGAGCCAGGCCTTGAGATTGAGAGATTTGAGATTTGGATACCAAACCATCCCCTGAGAGGATGTCAACAGGTTGTAATTCCTGGGAAGAGACAGGAGAAGGTGGACTGCTAAGGACAGCAACAGTGGGTACCAGGGCTGTCTGGCCCAGTCTGGAGTGATCAGAATCACTTTGCAGGGTTGATACCTGATCTTGACTAGTACTTTGAACAGTAGAGGGAAGGGGGGAAAGCATAGAGGAACTTCCCTTCCCAATTGAGTACCACAGCATCCAGGGGGGACTGAGCCCAGCACTGGGGGTCTGCAGCAAAAGAGAGGAAGTTGGTGATTGTCTGGGGCTGCAAAAAGATCTATCTGTGGAGTGCCCCATCTTGAGAAAATCACCTTCAAAACTAGGGGATCCAGGGACCATTCGTGGTGGCCCTGAGATATCCTGCTGAGAGCATCTGCCAGGATATTGTCCTTCCCTGGCAGGTGAACTGCTGTGAGAGAAGTTTGCAGGGAATAGGCCAGAGACTACAACTTCATTGCTTCTGTGCACAAGGCCACAGACCGAGTGCCTCCTTGCTTGCTGATGTACCACATTGTGGTGGTATTGTCTGTTCTGATCTGGACTACTTTGTTCTGAACAGACTTGGAAAAAACTTGTAGTGCCAGAAACACTGCTCTGAGTTCCAAGAGACTGATGTGAAGCATAGATTCTTGAGGTGACCACAGCCCTTGGGTAGTAAGATCCCCCAAGTGGGCTCCCCAGCCCAAGAGGGAGGCATCTGTGGTGAGGATTAGGGAAGGAGACTGAGTGACAAAAGGAACTCCTTGCCTCAAATTGTCCTGATCCTGCCACCACTGCAAAGCCTGGATCAAGGTTCGAGTCACTGGGACTAGTTTGGTCAGGGAATCCTTTTTCTGGGACCAGAAGGTTCTCAAGTGGAACTGAATGTCCCTCATCTGAAATCTTGCACCCTGGACCACTGCTGTAGAGGCTGCCATATGGCCCAGGAGCTGCAAGAAGTGCCTTGCTGGTTGAGACACCTGAAGGGTGAAAGAAGAGGCCAGCTCTATTAGTGTCCTTGCCCTGTCCAGGGGAATGAAGGCCTTTGCTCTTATTGTATCCAGCTCCACACCTATAAAGGTGAGGAGCTGCACTGGCTCTAGAACTGACTTTGGAAGGTTTAGGAGGAACTCTAAGGAAGTGAGCAGTTGCTGAGTTATCTGAAGATGTGACTTGACTTGGTCTGGAGACTGACCTACTATGAGCCAGTCGTCCAGGTATGGAAAGATGGAGATATTTTTTCTCCTTAGGAAAGCAACCACTACTGCCAGGCACTTTGTGAACACCCTTGGGGCTGATGTTAGACCAAAGGGCATTGTTCTGAATTGATTGTGGCCGGAGGGCAACTCGAACCTGATGTACTTTCTGTGGGAGCACCTGATGGGAATGTGAAAATAGGCATCCTTGAGGTCCAGGGAGGCTAGCCAGTCCCCTGGCCTTAGAGATGGCAGAATTATTCCCAGAGTCACCATTTTGAATTTTGGCTTTAAAAGGTGCTTGTTTAGGTATCTCAGATCCAGGATGGGCCGCCATTCTCCTGTCTTTTTGGGGGTTAGGAAGTACCTGGAGTACAATCCTTTGCCCCTGTGTAGGGTAGGAACCCTTTCTATGGCTCTGAGAGCCAAGAGGGAAGAAACCTCTGCCTCTAGGGCAAGGGCCTCTGAAGGATTTGCAGGTGGAAAGGATCTGGTTCTCATCTTGGGAAATTATTTGAAGCTGAGAAACAGTGCCTGGCTTACTACTTCCAGGACCCACTTGTCTGATGTTAAAGACTTCCAGTCCTGGACAAAGTAAGCCAGCCTGCCCCCTACAGGTAGTGGAGAATCGGCCCGGGCAGACCCATCAGGGTGTCTGCCTGGCAGGGGCTATAGGCTGAGGGGTGGAAGCAGGCCTGCTCATACCCTGTCTGCCTCTCCCTCTAAAGAACCCCCTCTGAGCAAAAGCAGAAGAGGAGGCCTGGGCTTAGTAAAAAGGCTGTGAAAAGGCCTGCCCCTGGAATGCTGCCTCAGAGGAGTAGCTTGCCTTTCTTTGGCCTGAGCACTCCTGTAGATGGTCCTGTACTCGTCCATCTTCTTCATGTAATTCTCTGTCTGCTCCCCAAACAGAGAATTACCAATGACAGGAAAATCCATGGCCTTAGTCTGGGTATCCTGTGACAAGCTAGTACACCTGAGCCAAGCAATCCTGCGAAGGAACACAGATGTAGCCATGACTCTAGATGAAACATCACTGGAGTCCACAGCAGCATGAAATTGCACCTTGGATGCCTCAATCCCATCCGCAGCCACCCGCTCCAGCTCCTTGGCCAGCTGGTCAGGGACCTGTTTAGCTAGAGCCATCACAGACTCCCACCTGGACTTCTGGTATCTAGCTGTGCAGGCCATATAATTAGCCTGCCTGAGTCCCAAAGATGCTGCCATGTACTCTTTCTTTGCCATGGCATCAATCCTCCCGGAGTCCTTGTCTGGGGGGTGTGAAGCCAAGGGAATATTTGCCTTATCACAGGCAGCAGCCTGCACTACCCCAACATGGCTGCATTGCTAGGAAAGGAACTCCGTGTCTGAGCCTGAAAGAGTATACCGCTTGTCCATTCTTCTGTCCACAGGAGGTATGGAATTAGGAGTTTTTAAAATTTTAAATGTCTGTTTCCCAAAAGATTTATGGAGGGGAATAGACAGTCTCCTGGACTCTGGGATGTCCATCATCTCAACAAAATCAGGCTCCTCCTGATCCTCTACTGCTTCTTCCATAGGAAGCTGGAGGGTTTCAGCCACTTTTTTGTAAAACATAAAATGGGAAGGGGACTCAGAAAGCCTAGGAGGAGAAACACCTGAAGGTCTGTCTGGGGAGATGTCCGGGTCAATAGGCACATCCAGACTTTCATAATCACCATCATCATCATCATCATTATCTTCACACTCACCCTCCTCCTCCTCTTCCTCCTCCAATTCATAAAATTCTTCTAAAGTGTAATCCAGAACTGGGGGAACTGACTGAACCGAGCCCCTAACTGATGGTGCCGGTTCGGCCGGAACCGAAGTTAGCGACTGAACTATCCTTATCGCTTTGGCTATCTTATCAGCGGTCGGAGAAAGAACTTGTGGATCTGAATTGGATGATTTATCCCTTCTTTTTCTTTTAACCCGGGACCGACTCCTCAGAATCGGTTCTCCTTTTGCCCGAAGAAGTTTCGCCCTGGTCAGAGGGCACTCCTTCTGGTTCGGTAGAAACCAAACCGGGCTGGCCATCCAGGTCAGCGGACTTCTCGGCCTCCCTTTCCCTCAGTCTACCTACTCTCTTATCCAGGGTAGCTTTGGGAAAACTTTTACAAATCTGGCAGTCTGCATTGAGGTGGTCAAACCCCAGACAATAAACACAGGTGGTGTGGGGGTCAGCCTTAGCAAAGGCTTCCTCACACACACTACAGTGTTGAAACCCAGTGGGCCCGGTTTTTTTCTTGGGTTTCTCAGACATGGCCAATCCTAACCAAAACTTACCCTTTTTTCGGCAATCCACCAGGCAAGACACCCCTATCGGTTCCTGACCGTGCTACGGGTCTTGGAAAAAAACGTAATGAAACTTCTTTTTTTTTTTTTTAGAACCGATACGGACCGGTTACCACACTCTAATAAGATACAAGTTTTTTGACACAAACCTGATTGGTTCAAACCGAACCGATCCAATGTTTACAAGTTCCACACAGAAAACTAATATAAAAAACCTATGTAGTACCTCACGGTACCACAGACAGAGACTTAAACCGACAGGTTAAGTGCAGAAATTCGGTGGAAACCAGCTGAAAAACAACACTTTAACTGCCTTTTTTTTGAACCGAGCGAAGGAGAAATCTCTGGAGCGACTGTTCAGTGAGGCGGAGTAAAGAATCTGACGGTTAGGGTTCAAACAACAGCAGACAGAGGCTTCAATCAAGCTCGAGCTCAGCGTCCCATGCCTTGCATGGAAAGTTAACTCTTTGTTCTCCGGGGCAGTTCAAGGGTTGGAGATCACTGCAACAGTCAGAATACAGCAAGACTTCATGTTGTTTGAAACACATTTTGGCCAGGATTTGAAAAATGACAGCTGTCATATTCATGAGGTGGTGTGAAAAAATGGCTATGTTGAAAATTTGGGGTCAAAATATTGAAAATCACTGATGTTATGAGCGAGCATAGAAAGATTTCAACATGTGTTCATAACCTCATCATTTTTACATACTTTGACCTCAAATTTTCAACACAGCATTCTTACACCACCACCTCATAAACAAGGGCCGTGAGAATTTTCCAATCCCACCCAAAATGTGATTTTGTAATGCAGGTGCTAAATTGCCTTTCAGGCCTGATTTGTATAATTACACCACCAATGGTCATGAGGTGGGGTCCCAAAAAGGCCATGTTGAAAATCTGGGGCCAAAATATACAAAAATGACAAAGTTGTGCATCAAAGTTCAAAACCTCTTGAAATATATTGAACCGCACTTACCTTAGTTTCTCACATTGCAGTCGGCGGTTCCAGTAGAAGATGTGTCTTTGATCAGAGTGTGGATATTTGCCGTGGGGCATGTTCAGTGAGTGAGGGTGTATAGAGGATGGGGGATGGGGTGTAGGTGCTGAATGGGAAGTCAGACTGGGGGCATCAGATCGGTGAGGGGCCTTTTTTATTTGCAGATTTAAAAAAAAACATTGAAGGACAGTTTTCCTTATTTCAGCTGATAGTGGGACAGTACGTGGACAGCAATCAGAGGGTGGGTAGTGCCACTAGACATGAGGGAAGGAATACTACATTACAAGGACAGTGATCAGAGGGTGAGGGTTCCGCTAGACACCACAGAAACAGTAGTACTGTAGTAGTAATTTTTATCCATAAAATTATGAACAGGGATGATAAGACTCCAGTGAGCACTGCTCCTTATCAATGAAGGTCCCTTTTTCGCTGTCTTACTGTTGCTTATACAATATATATAAGTTAAACATATACACACATAAAGTTATACAATAAAGGGTTAATCAGATTATTAATACAATCATGGATATTAATACATAGAAGATTATCCCATCAAGTTATAGTCTCTAAACAACAATGCAAAGGTACAGCAACCCAGTTAAAAAGCCATTTTTTATGGTGCCCAAACGGTTAATTGAGTTTACCACCCAGAGGCAAATGGGCATAGAGTTCCACAAGACAGGCCCTCTGTAACAGACTGAAGACCTCCCTATTCCTAGATTAAATTTTGGAACCACATATTCCTAACCCTTCACAGATCTCAGACTCTCCTTAGTAATTCTGATCCTGAACACATCTAGAATATAGCTGGGCAGTTCTTCCTTTTGTAATTCAAACATAAAGGACTAGACAGCGGGGACAGTGATCGGAGGGTGGGGCGTGCCACCAGACACCAGGGAAACAGTGCTGGACAGTGAGGATGGTGACTGGAGGGTGAGGGTGCCACTAGACAAAGACTGTTAAATAATGGAGACATCGATCAGAGGGCGGGGGTGCCACTAGACACCAGGTAATTATTACATATATAAGGGGAGGAAAAGAAGTGCTAGCTCTGAACCCCAAAGTGAGTGTGGAACAGGAAAACAGTGCGTGGGGGGATGGGGTGGGCAGCTCTGTAGTAAATGCAGAGGATCACATGTGCTTCAACTCTACCATGGAAGGACAGTTGAAGTATCTAGTCGCGTGATTCCACATTTCCATCTCTCTGCTACGTCTTAGCAATACATTGCATAGCTCAGCTATGCAGCCTTGAAAATATCTACTAACTGGAATACTGCTACAATACAACATAATTTTGGACAGCTGGATGGCACTAATTGACAGACAAGGTAAAAACTCTGGAAGACAAACAGCGACAAAATCCAGAAATCTTGTCACTAACCTTTTTCCGTATACACAACGCTGTGTGGATTGTTGTTGGCAACAAAGCCATACTCCAAAAGTAGCCGCTGGCTATCATGAGGACCATAACAGATAAACACCTGATCATATCTTCTGTAAGGCACGAAAGTTCTAATTTCATAGCACCTGCTTATATCATTGAATTCTGCCTGTATCTGCAATACAAGTTTGAAATTAGATTACTCTCATGATTAGCACCCCAAATATCCTATCCCCCATGTCTTATAGAAAACCATTGCAGGCAAACTGGATATAAACACCACTCAACCCCTATCGCTTCTCCAGCAGGGCTTAAACTGCACATTCATTTGGTGTACCAGGCATAACAACTTGAAGGCAGAATATCAATGTTTAGCTGTTAGAATTCCATAAATTCTATCAAGTTTAAAAATATAACTATTTTTAAATGTATGTAACAGTGCAATAAAACTTGATTTGGTCAGAGATGGTATACCAGACCACTGGTTGGAATATCATAATTTGAATTTGGGTATTTCATCTGAAGCACCAAATTTAAAACTACACTTCCAGCACCTACACAGTTTCCATGGGTCTGTATTCTGTACCAGTACAACACACAGTGTATCAAAGCATTCTAATAGTACCATGAATACATAGGGGACATGATTCCACTTACAAGAAAATTAACCTATTAAGAAAGAAGGAAGAGAAATGCAGAAATCTATACTGTAACATATAAGCAAAATTGTGTCTAAATGCCCTGTTTTTCCAGGTCTTCTCAAAGGTAACAAACTCACTTTAAATTCGTCTGCCACATGGTTTTCATCAATATTCTCAGTTCTACGTTAATACCCCCATCATTTAACATCACTTTTCGGGTATCTAAGAAGGAACGGAAGAAATTTCTTCATACTTACTGTAAAGTACAGTTATGTAAGAACTTACTGTAACAGTAGATCTTCAAGAGGATCTCTTGCAGCAGACCATTACAGGTTGAACAATAGCTGCCAGGCACCAGGGCCACACATAAAACTCTCTACCTAGCAGTCTACCAGAGGGGGCTGCTCATCTCCAATGTCAGATGCCGACATCGGCAGAGCCTATAAAGGTGGGTGGCCCCCACACCCTCCTCAGTTCTTCCGCTGGCTACCAAAAGCAGGATGCCATAAGGAGGAGCCAAGGAGGATTCCAAGGCATCCCAATAGCAATCAGCAGAAAGGCAGAAGGCTTACCTCATGGAAGGGGGGAGACAGAGAGACACAGGAAAAGGGGTAAGGAGGGAGGGAAAGTAGGGCCTGCTGCAAGAGATCCTCTCAAAGATCCACTGCTACAGTAACTTCTTACGTAATTGTACTATCTTTCTTTGAGTGTATCTCTTGCAGCTGGCCATCACCGATAGGACTGAGTCCCAAGCAGTTCTGACAACTACTGGCAGACAGTCTAGGTAGAGGAAAAAAGGACAAACTAAACAAGGAGGCCTGGAAGAACAGCAAGGCTGAAACTGGCCCCATGTCTAGAGGCAATGTCCAGACTGCAGTTCTTTGTAAATATGAGGACAGTACTCCAGGTAGTAGCAGTGCAAATGTCAGCAGCTGAAACATTTCTGAAACAGGCTACCAAGGTGGCCACACCCTAGTGGAATGGCCCCTAACCCCTCCTGGAAGTACCTTGCTGTACTTCTAGAAACAAAAGACAGTGCAATTTGCTAACCATTTCGGCAAACACTGCGTGGACACCAGAGTGCCCTCTTTCCAAGGGGTGAATGAAACAAACAACTGATTAGGCTTCCTAGAGTGTCTAGTCTGGTGTGTACAGTACATTAAAATTCTATGCACATTGAGGTATGGAGCAGTGCCTCCCAGGGATTGGAATTTTATTTATTTAAAAGTTGGTAACTGGGAAAGGCACCATGAGCAAAAGCTCTTTTCCAGGTATGACCTGGGGGAGGTGGTACAGAGGAATATGATACAGCAGTGATAGCACAGTTGTTACAAAATATAACAATTTATACATAATAGAAAAGAACACTTTATACAGTGAAGAAAGTCAAATAAATACAAAACAATATTTACATGGTTGTATACAGTGAATTGAGGGGAACAACAAAATGGAGGTGATTGAATACTAGGAGAGAGAGCAGGCACAGGAGGTAGTAGGGGCTGGTTTGAACAGACCCTTAAGGGCAGGGAAGGAGGGAGAAAGACGGGTTTGGAAGGGAACACTATTCCAGAGGGAAGGAAGTCTATAGAAGAAAGAAAGTTTGCCAGCTGATGTGCGTACACTTGGGAAGGAAAAAGTGCGGGCGCAGTTAGAGTTAGTTGTAGGGTGAGGGGTTAGCATGATTCAGGAGGGAGGCGAGGTATGGCAGCAGGGTTCCAAGCCAGTATTTAGCGATGACGGTGGAACAGTGTGAGAAGCGTCTCTGAGCAAGGGATTGGAGGGAAAGTTCACAGCGGTGAGTTAAGGAAGGGGTGTTAGAGGCAAACCTGCAGAAGGTATGAAACAGGACATCAAGTTTGGCAAGGGAGGAGGCTGGGGCAGCATTGCAGACTATGTCCCCGTAGTCAAAAGCCAGGAGGATCCATTTAACTATGAGATCACGTCTCACTGGGAGGGAGAGACTGGCTTTATGGCGGTATAGTAGCCCAAGCTTAGGGTGCAGGTTGGAGTGTAGTGCACTAAAGTGGGAAGAAAAGTCGAGGGAGGGATAGAGCCAGACCCCTAGGTACTTGCAGTCAGGGAAGTTATCTAGAGGGGTGTTGGCAGCAGAGAAGAAGACTGGGAGGGTGAGAAGCCTTTTGAGTTTTTGTTAAGATCCAAAGGTGATGGCAACTGTTTTTTTTATATTCTGTTTTAGGCAGTTGGCATGGAACCAGGCTGTGACTGCTGAGAGATCACTCTGAAGGGGGGAATGGACGGCTTGGACGGTTGGTCCAGAAAGAAAAAGTATGGTATCATCCACGTACATGTGAATACTGGCATGGGTGCATACTGAGGGGAGATCATTAATGAAGAGCGAAAAAAGAATTGGCCCAAGGATTGATCCCTGAGACACATCAGCGAGGGAGGGGGATAGGGCATTTTTAATAGAGACTGACTGTGAATGGCCAGTTAGATAGAAGCTGAACCAAGACACTCAAACAGGGGAAAGGCCAGCTAGGTTTAGTTTATTTAGTAGAAGAGGGTGGGAAACAGAGTCAAAGGCCTTGGCCAGGTCAATGAAGATAGCCAAGGTGATCTGGCCAAGGTCCATGGCAGAATGAATGGCGTCAGTAAAGCACAAGAGGGAGGAGGTGGTAGAGTGAAATTTCCTGAAGCCCGACTGGAATGGGGAGAGGGTGTTGGAAGCAAGAAGGAATTCATTGAGCCTTGAAAGAATTAGGGACTCTCGAACTGTGGCGAGGGTGGGGAGAAGGGAAATGGGGTGGTAATTTCCAGGGATAGTGGGGTCACCACCTTTGAAGAGGGGGAGGACTGTGACAGACTTCCAGGTTGTAGGGACAGTAGCTGTGGAGAGGGGAAAGATTTAAGATGAAGGTTAAGGGGTAACAATAAAGAAGGCTAAGCTTTTGAGGAGCTGAGGGTGCAGGCCATCGGGACTAGACTTAGAGGGGTTAAGTGAAGTAAGAACTTTTAGAACTTCTGACAGTGAAATTGGCAATAGCTGAAAAACAGACATCTGTGGGGGAGATTGGAGGGTACAGGATGGAGAAGCCAGGGGCTCCAGGGGAATGGCACAGGATGTGAAAAACTTATTTAGGGCCTCAGCAACAAGGGAGGGGTCAGAGATTAGAGACTTTGCTTCGTGAATAGAGGAAGGAAGGGATTCAGCAGGGCCGTGTAGGAGAGAATGGAGATCCTGCCAGAAGGAAGAAGGGGTACTGTTAGAGGGGTGCAAGCATGCCTTAAAGAAGTCAGATTTGGCACGGCGGATACTGTTAGTACAGCTGTTGCGGAGGACGCAAAAGGCTTGTATGGAGGCCTGGTCACCAGAAGATTTAAAGTGGTGCCAAGCGAGATCAAATGTTCTGCACATGGCCAAAATATCAGGGGTGATGGCTGCATTTTACTCGTATGGTTTTAAATAGGGCATGGGCATCCCAGACTTTTAAGAAGACAGAAGTGAAGTGGGCTAGGGCAGTGTCAACTGTGGGGGGAGGAGAAGATGGGACCAGCTTGACAGAGCCAGGTTGAGGAGTAGTTTATGCATGTCAGGAGATTTGAGGGGTACTGGACATATTTGGGGGGAATGGGGGAAGGGCGAGAATTCCTGACACAAAAGGTTGGGCAGTGGTCACCGAGTGCGTTGGGTAAGATACCAGCAGAGCAAATACGTTGGCGGTGGGTTGAGAGCACCCAGTCCAGTAGGGAATGAGTAAGAGATCTGGGGTTGCGTCAGGTGGGCTTCTTCATCAGCTGGGTGAGGTGTAGGGCTTCAAATTGGTGACATGAACTAAGTGACGAGGAGGAGAGCCAGTCGAGATTAAAGTCACAGAGAAGAATGAGTTTGCCTGCTAATGTGAGGGTGGAGACTGCGGAGATCCAGGAGATAAGGGATGGGGGGGGAAGTTTCAGGGAGGCGTATAAACTCCACCCAAAAAAGGGGTGAGGAAGCTGGGAAAGCTAGATTTGCTAAGAGGAGTTTGTGGGAGCTAGGGGATAGCTTCACAGTGGGAGATAGTGCACTTTAAGGAGCTACGGGAGTAGCCACCCCACCTCAGTGTTTTCCATGGTCTTGCCCACAGACGTTAAAGTCAGGGAGGGCCAGTTGGGAGTCAGGGATTCGGGAAGAAGGCATGCTTCAGATATGCAAAGTAAGCTCCGGATAATAGACAGGCAGGTGGATGGGTGAGCCGAAGCAAACTCAGACACCACCTTAAGAAGAAACTTAGGATTGGTATGCAAACACACTCTGTCTTTGTGAAAAACTACATAGGGCTCCTTGCACATGAAGGCCTGAAGCCCGGAAATCCTGCAAGCTGAAGAAATGGCAACCAGAAAAAAAAAAAAAACGCTTTCCCCAAGAAAGTGCAGCTTGCAAGACGTGGTGGGCTGGCAGCAATGTGGAACAAGTTCTGTGAGAGAACCAGCCTGTCACAAAGAAAAGCTATGCTTTTAAGCTAAAATTAATGCACCTTTAACTTATATACCATGTGGAAAAGAGTCAAGTTAATATAAAGGTAAAAAAAATACATTCTGAATCTGCTGGGGACACAGCTTTTAGCAATCTTACATCTTGAACAAAGATGAGTTTAAAAAGTTTACTTTAAAAATTGAATGTGAATGCATGCCACTGGCATTGTGCAACTGGGCACTGTATTTTGTTGTTGCCACATCAATTTGGTATACCACGCAATTTATTTTACTAAATGAAATGAAAACAATGTGTCTAAACGATGCACACAATACATTCAGTCAAACCTCTGTTGAAAACACTGTCAAACTTCCATTTTAGTTTTAAAATAGACAAAAGGATATGTTGGGGAAGACACTGTCAGTTTAACATTAACAGGAAAGAAAAACTGGATCCAAAATGTATCAACCTTTTGGAGTCATACATTATTGCTTACCTGCACCTGAGGGCTGTGGTTCAGTAGGTCCAAGTATGGAGCCAAGGCAAAACCCTCCAGTTCTGCACAGAAATATTCGGATTTTACTGGCTTCATGTACACTGTTCTAGTATTAATGCTACACCAGGCCCACTGAAATGCATCATAGTTAAAAATGTCCTCCACATTGTTATGAAACAAAGGCTGCAAAGAGAAGAAAAATGGCTTGGAAGAAATGTAGAGTTCCTGAACCACAGTTCTCTGTTCCTGAGCCTTTCTTCTTAAGGGTGCAGGAAGAAAACCTGCTATTTCTTCAGTAAAATAAACAGGGCAGGTGTAGGTCTTTGGTAAAACATCAATGTATGGTTTCCACACTGAGCAGTTCCCAGCATGCCTCTCGGAAATAAGAAATGTGCACAAAGCGAGTAGGGGAGAGACTGGTGGGTTGAATCTGTTACAAAGCAAACAATAATTTTGGTAAGTGATTCTGAAACACAACATGATAGCTAAGATTCAATACAAACAGATATCAGTTTGTTAAACAGGAAAATAGCACCAGAGAGAGGGAACACAGAAATATGCATTCAGAGAATTATGACATAACTACTAAGTTTGACAATGCAGAGGTTTTCAATTTGTTAATTAAAAGTCATATTCGTGTACAGACTATCATATCCTTATATACAGTAGTTTCTTTGGGAATTTTTCTGTAAGAGTCACTATGCAAAGAACAGTTATGTACTTACTGTAACAGTAGATCTTCGAGAGACTCATTCATCAGGCCACACGTTTGGAACTACACCCATATCAAGATTAGGACCACACGGAAACTTTTGCAAGCCAGAGGTCGCCCATGACAACGTCATGCACCAGCATTTACAAAAATGTGGGCGGCCCCATCTCTCCTCAGTTCCCTGCCGGATTTTATACTCTGAAGACCTCTCTGTGGGGAACAGGAGAACAGACTAACTTCTAGCACACCAGGAGACTAACGGAGCTGGATAAGGCAGCTATGGATCTAAAGAATGCAGGAAATCTGTTGCCAAAACCCCAAAAAGGAAGGAGGGTTAAACGGCATGGCCTGATGAAAGAGATTTTCTCGAAGCTTTACTGTTATGGTAAGTACGTAACTGTTCTATTTTCTGCGAGAAGATCTCTTTCATAAGGCCACAACTTTGGAACGAGTCTCAAGCTTAACTAAAAAATATCAACAGTCTGGGCGGATGAACCACATGTGTTCGTAAGAGTAGGCCTTGAAACACAGTCAGGCCAAATCCTGCTCTTCTACAAGACACAATGTCCAGACTGTAATATTTAGTGAAAGTGTGAACAGTGCTCCATGTGGCAGCTGCACAGATCTCAACAGCAGAAACACTGTGACAACAAGCAACAGTTCTTGTGGAATGACCACTTCCAGGAAGTTCCTGATCGCACTCCCTATAATAGAACGTTAATAAAATGTGCCAGCCATTTTAGGAACATAGAGGTTGACAGCAGAAAAGGACCGCCTGGTATGCCCCGATCTGGCTCAGAATGGAGTTGGACACTATCAAGAAGTTTGGCTTTCTCCTGGCCGCATTACTGTATACTAAAATGCGATCTCTTCCATTATCTACGCGTAAATCTCCTATTGCAGCTTCGATTCTATCCCACTTACAACTGTGTGCCTTTCTCAAATATGATAATACCAAGGACTTATGCCAACCAATAATTGGTAACCCCAATCTGCAGCTGGAAAATAAGCCTTTATCTTCTAATTGGCTTCCTCCCATAAACTCCCTATTGCTAAGAGATTTTATCATTCCAGACAGACAATGGAGTTCCTCTTCGGAGATTTTACATTCTGTCATGATTCCAGCCATTAACATTTTCAAGGTATATCAAATACGGCACTGTATTTGGTAATTCTCCACCTTTGCCTGCGCAGTTTAATTTCCAAGGCCCTCTTCTTGATTTGGCTGGAACCCCTCATGCAGTCTCGAAAATATACAATACCTTATTTGCTTGGAAATATCCTGACATCTTTGCTCCCATCTCATATTGGTCTTCCCTTTTTACAGACATGGTATTTGACTGGTCTCACATTTGGAGTAACTGCCATCAATTTCTATCTCAGGACAGACTTAGATTAACTCAGTTTAAAATTCTACACAACATATATTACACTCCACAAAAATTGGCTAGAATAGGTGTATTATCTTCTCCGCTCTGTACCAGATGCAGGCTGTCGCCGGGGGAACCCCTTCATATTTTTTGGGAGTGTCCCGGAGTTGCCCCCCTCTGGTCCACTATAAAACAAAAAGTTGACCCTTTGTTAGGGCTGTTCTGAGCTCTTCACTCCCAAAATTTGTTTGTTAGGTGATTTTTCTGCTATCACAGTCAGATGTAGAAAATACCATATGGCTCTAATTTCCACGTCTGTTAAAAAGGTGGTTCTAAGGCACTGGAAAGATTCTGATAACCTGTCTTATTTAGAATGGCTCCAAGAGATCCTTGCAAACCTTAGAACTGAGAGAACCATTGCAAGTCTTGCCAACAACCTTAGGAAATTTAATAAAATATGGGGCCCTCTACAAGCCCTGTACTCGTTACAATTATGATACACAGCTCTAAGAAATATATGACGTTATTCCATACTACACTACTGTGTCAGCTGGGGAGGGTAGGGGGAGGGTGGGGAGAGAGTGAATCTGTTCAATGTGAATATTAATCTTGTTCTGTTACTATACATGCTTTCGTGATTCATTCTCTGTACTGCAAACTTTAATAACGACTGAATGGCAAAAAAAGAAAAGGACCGCCTGGCCCATCGAGTCTGTCCATTTTTCCCTGCCTAATAAGCTGCAGATCCTACAAGATCTCCAGCCTCTACCCCCTCCCCTTCCCCTACCAATGTTGTCTCCAGCAACTGTTCAGACTCCAGGATACCTTCCCTACCAGTTTTTGTGATACCCTTGTGTCTAGCCCATGCTTTCTTAAAACCTGTAACCATTTTACCTCCCACCACTTCCACTGGGAGGCTGTTCCAGGGGTCCACTACCCCTTCCGTGAAGAAATATTTTCTCTTGTTCCCTCTGATCCTTCCCCCCTCCAACTTCCTATTGTGCCCTCTAGTCTTTGGCCATGTTTTTCTTTGAAAGATGCTCCCTTCCTCTACCTTGTTTATTCCCTTTAGGTATTTGAATGTCACAATCATGTTTTCCCCTCTCTCTCTCTCTCTCTCTCTCTCTCTCCTGACCTCCAGGGAGTACAGATCTAGATTCCTTAACCTTTCCTTGTAGGGCTTCTGATGCAGGCCATGCACCATTTTGGTTGCCCTCCTTTATATCCTATCCATCTTGTCTGTATCGTGACGCAGATGAGGCCTCCAGAACTGTACACTGTACTCAAGGTGGTGTCTAACCAGTGATTTATATAGAGGCAATATCACCTCCCTTTGTCTACTGGTTATGCCCCTACCTATACAGCCCAACATATGATTTGCCTTCCCCTTGCCTTATTGCACTATTTCACCACCTTTAGGCCATTCAATACGATAACCCTAAGTCCTCTCCTGCCCTGATACTGTGACTGGTCCCCCGGTTCACCGTATTAAGCTGTGGAAATTATCTTAATGCGTGATTTTGCGCTCTTTGTATTCAATCTCAATTGCCAAGTACTTAACCATTTCTCCAACTTCCCCAAGTCCTCCGTCATCCATTCCACCCTCCCACACCCCCGGTGTGTCTACCCTGTTGCAGATTTTTTTATCATCCACAAATAGGCACACCTTCCCTTCCAATCCTACTGCAATGTCGCCAACATAGATATTAAAAAGGACCGGGCACCCTACTTGCCACCCTGCCCTCCCCCGAGTGAATCTCATTTACTACTACCACCCTCTGGCTTCTACCGCTAAGCAAAACTTCCACCCATCTTATTGTTTTAGGATCCACTCCTAGACTGCTCAGTTTGTTCAACAGCCTTCTGTGAGGGACGATGTTGAAAGCCTTGCTAAAGTCCAGATAGGCCACATCCATCGCCTCTCCCTGGTCCACCACCCTTGTCACCCAATCAAAAAACTCGATTAGATTTGTCTAACAGGACCTCCCCTCTGTAAATCCATGTTGCCTCCGAACCTGGAGGTACTGCTGGCCGCAAGGTATTCACCAATTTTCTCTTTAATGAGTGATTCCATTACCTTTCCCACCACCAAGGTCAGACTGACTCGTCGGTAATTACCTGCCTCTTCTCTACTACCACTCTTGTGGAGAGGCACCACATCCACCCTCCTCCAGTCCCCCGGAACCTCCTGTGACGAATAGCCAATCTGCTTGTTATTATTTGTATTATATTTGTGATATAGATATGTGTTTCTTTGAATTTCTGCTTGGGAAGTATGACAGTCAGCATAAGGCATCGTGGGACCATGGATTTTCAAAACAAAAAATACTGTTCTCCCTCTGAGCGGAAAATCTAATTAATAGCTTCCTTTAGAAACCAGTCTGTATAGGTTGTAAACCAGCCACTTCTATAAAGTATTGCATTTTATAACCTATTAGAAGGAAAGCAACTTCTGACAGATACCTGTTAGATTTCTCACCACTAAGAGAAATAGCTCAGGAATGTCCTCTGAAGATCAAAGCGGTTATTCTGACCTGCCATCAAGCAGGCTCACTATTTAAAAAATATATATATTGTTATTTTGTGGGATGCTTAGCAACATGTAGATGCATGAGACTAATTTGGTATGCAGGAAGAGAGTGACTTCACAGCCAGCATCACCACTGAGCTGTGACCTCACACCTTGGGTGGGACCCTTGTTCCCTACAGATTGTTAAAGCTGAGAGAATATTGTGTTTTTTTATTATTATTTCTGGACTCCTGAAGAACACACTCTTAAGAAACACTTTGGCCTAAATCAGGTAATTCAACCACTGCTATTTACTAACTGAAACTAGGGTGAGATCAGATACTCGGTATAAAATAGTTTGTTTAAAATTGTCCATTTAATTTTTATGACTGTACCCTAAATGTTGTATGTGCTGTGTTTTGTATTTCATTTACCATTCTTAATTTTAGCAAACTTTGTTTTCCTTGAAATCCTGCCTGAGCCTTTTCCTCATTTTGAGTGTGAATGCTGGGACAGTGTTGAGAATTCTGATAGAACTGTTAAGCGCTTACAGTTTGTTACCATATGCACCAAGGTCGCAATTGAGTCAAAAAGAGGGCTTGTGAACCAGGTGGTGTGTCCACTGTGTTAAGTATTGCACTGCATTTCCCCAAAGAAGGTGTGATATCTAAACCTGTTAACTGGGCGTGCCAGAAAAAAGGGTTCAAAGTTGACCCAGGACTTGAGACTGGTAGTTGTTCAGATCTAAAACAGACAGGAGGGTTATCCTGTTTGTCTCCTGTTCACATACTGCACTTCGAGGTTTGGCACTGTGGGAGTAGAGGGCCTGACCCCCTGAGTGAGTTTGTGACGGATCTGGTTGGCAACGGTGCAATCTAAAAGATTTGGTTTGCAGTGCTGCAATCAAAAAGATTTATTTGCACACTGTGAAATTATTTGGTGACACGAGCAATAACAGTCCAGTGTGTCAGATTGATAAACTGTAACAGTGCACACACAAAACAAGGCAGTGACTTTGAAAAAAAAAAAAAAATATAAAGAAATATATCATTTTGGTTACAGTTAAAGTTCCTTACCTGTTTTATTTTTTTCGGATGCAAGCTAGTGTAGCCATAGATTAGGGAAAAAGATGACTTCCATCTGCAGTGAGTACACTGCAGAATATCTAAGACAGTTGTGCCAGGAGAGAAGAGTCCATTGTGAGGGGTGAAACAAACAACACCTTGTGGAGGCTCTTGTGGCAGCCGATGTCCAAGACCTCGAGTCACAGTCAGTGACTGAAAGGGACCAGACCTTGTGCGTAGAGGGGCCAGGGTCCACCACAGTGTCCAGTCCCAGGGAGAAGGACAGCAGGACCAGTGTGAACTGAGAGCCAGTGTCTCAGGAGAAGGTCACCGATGTGCTGGAGCCAGACGGGATCAGACTGCAGATGGGGTAGCAGAGAATGGAGCTGGAATTCATGCAGAAAAGGTTTGAAGCCCAGCAATGAAGGGAGCTTGAACAGAGGAAGCTGGAGATGGAGAGAGAGAGAGAGAGAGAGAAGAGAGAGGAGAAACAAGAGCAGAGAGAGGCCGAGGAGAAAGAAAACCAACGGCGGAGAGAGGCAGAGGAAAAAGAGCAACAGCTTCAGAGAGAGAGTGAGTGAGAGCAGCAAGAGGCCGACTGAGAGGAGAGAGAGCATCAGAGGAAATCTGAAGTGGAGAAGCTACAACTCCAAAGACCAGAACCAGAGCAGGTAAGTAGCATGGGTGAACCTGGGACTCCAGGACTGGGTTACAAATTTAATTCTAAACTGATTGCTGAATTTTAAGAGGGGGAAGATATAGATGCATTTTTAAACTCGTTTGAAAAGGTATGCATTCAGGCAAAAATTTCAAGAGAGTCCTGGAGCTTCCAGCTATCCCCGCTGCGTCAGGAGAAAGCTCGTGATGCACTGGGTCAAATGGACAATGAGAACAGTAATGATTATGGCAAACTTAAAGCTGCATTGTTAAAAAAGTATGACTTGACAGCTGTAGCATACAGAGTTAAGTTCCGTAGGCTCAGGAGAAGCCCTGACATGAGCTAGGAGTAGCTAGCTACCAAACATCAGTTTTTAAAACACTGGTGGGAAGGGATACAAGCAGACTCTGAAGAGAAAATTGAGGATGTTGTACTTTTGGAGCAGTTATTTTGGGCTTGCCCAGCAGAGCTGAAAACCTAGCTAGAGTACTGAGATCCAAAAACAGTGCAGGAAGCTGCCCAGCTCTTGAACCACCATGCCAGGAGCAGACCTGCTCTGAGAGGGAGTGTGGTGGACACGGAAACGCAGAAAGGGAAAAGCGTGCCTTCAGGGCAGCTAAAACTCTCTCTGCCTCCGACGAAAGTGGGCAGCCCCAGGTTAAAAAGAAACGATTTGCATGATAAAAGAAATTAATGTTGGTTTTGCAAACAAGCTGGACATCTTGCAAGACAGTGTCCAAAAAATGCAGAGAGTGTACAAAGTGCTGCTGGGAAAGAAGTGGTTTTTTTTTTAGTATCCCTGAAAGCATGCCAGTAAACATGAGGGAGCACATACACCCAGTTACTCATAGGTCTCATAGGTAGTTGCAGAGCTAATAAGACTTAATGGTCCATAACAGCTCGCCAAAAATATTAACTATAACCCAAGGTGTTAGTTGCTACCAAATGGTCATCTAATTGTTTTGTGAATTCGGCCATGGTCCGAAGTGGGAGCTCATTCCATATCTTTGTAACCCTAATACTGAACCAGTATTTTCTCTTTTTTTCGTCTGATAGGTGGCGCCTTTTAGTTGGAGTGGATGTGCTCTTGTATCATATGCCTGAGTTCTCAACTCAAGCCCCAGTTGTGCCCATAGTTCATCATCAAACAATGCTCTATATATACCAGCCACATATCACCCCTAAGCCTGCGATATTCCAAGGAATAAAGCCCAAAAGACTGAAGTCTCTGCTGATAATTCAGCCCATTTAGTCCACTGATACACTTAGTTGCTCTCCTCTGCACTCACTCTAGTGCTCTGATTTCAGTTTTACCTCCAGGTGACCAGATTTGGGCGCAGTACTCCACATTCGGCGAACCAATGCTGTATAAAGGGGTATCATGACCTGCTCTCCCAAAACTTGATATGTTTATTAATACAGTACATTAAGCTGCTAGCTTTCTTAACAGCTTGATTACAATGAGACTTGAAGCTATGGTCATTGCTAATCTGTATGCCCAAATCCCTCTCATCATGTACTGAATGTAGCTCTACCACATTTAGTGTATACTTACGGTAACTGTTGTTTTTGCCCATGTGCATTACCATGCATTTGTCTGTGAATGGGGTGCAAACACATGGGTTGAGGGACACTGGGGCATCCCTTACTTTGGTAAGAGGGGATTAAGTTGAGCCTGATCAGCTTATACCCAATCAGTTTGTTACAGTATGGGGATTCACTGGGGAGGAGAAAACGCTGCCACTTGCTAATGTTCTCCTGGACTGGGGTGAGACAGGAGAGACTATGCAAAAAGTTGCAGTGGCAGAAAATCTTGCCTTGGATGTGATTATAGGGAACGATCTTCAAAAGGGGATGGTGTGTGCAGTTACCCACAGTCAGGCAGCAAAGGCAAACTGTGGTTCCCTGGACCCCAATAGAAGCATCTGTGGAAAACACTGGGAGGCTGATTCCACAGCCTGTGTCTCCCGACATGGAGAATAGTGAATGGGGGTAGAAATTCCCCAGGTAGCCATAAATGGAACAGCTACAGAAGGTTACTGTGAGGAGGGAGGGGCAGCCAATTGTCGGAGGATTAGAGATAGCAGGGGTGCAGCACCCCATACGTCGAATGAGAAGAACACCCCTCCCCCCCTCAGCTAGTGGTCAAACAGGGATTCAGCATGTTTGCAGTTCATTTGCATCACCAGGTAAGAAAAAAGGTTTGTCTCCCCATACGACGCACAGGTGCAATGCCAAACCTCACCCAACAACTAACACACCGAAATCTGCCCAATGGAAAATCAAGTACACAAATGCTCACAGCCTGGGAAATAAGATCCCAGACCTGCAGGCAATAATCTCAGAGGCTAAACTGGACATAGTAGCAATTACTGAGATGTGGTTTACCAGTAACCACACTTGGGAGATTTCAGTACCTGGCTATGTATTGTTCAGAAGAGACCGAGGTGCAAGGGGGAGGAGTGGCCCTGTATGTCAATGAAAATATCAAAGCTACAGAAATTCAGAATACACATAAGAGCCAGAAGAACATGGGACACCCGGAAACAGGAAATGGGACAGCCATAAGAACTGGGGTTGTCTACAGGCCCCCAGACCAGGGGAGGACACAGACACATTACTGTTAGAGGATATACAAAACATAACAGCTAAAGGGGAGGTTCTGATAATGGGAGACTTCAACATGCCAGATACAGATTGGTCAATACCAGCAGGAACATCTGCCAGAACTAGACACGTAGTGGATTTCCTGCAGGGGGAGGGCCTCAAACAACTGGTACAACAACCCACAAGAGACAGGAATATCCTAGATCTAGTACTGACTAACAGGGAAGGGATCACAGATCTCCAGGTAGAAGGTCACCTGGGGCCAGTGACCATCACATGGTATGGTTCAATTTGGCTACTACATCTAAATCATCCCATTCCAAGGCAAAAATATGGGACTTCAGAGGAGCTGACTTTGATAAGATGGCCAATAGAGCTAAGCTAGCCTGGCAAAAAGAAACACAGGTGAGGGGTACAGGCAAAGTGGGCAAGCATTAAGGATGCAATACTTGAAGCAACATCCCATTGTGTTAGACAGAAAAGGAAGTGCAAAGAAGAAGGAAACCACTGTGGTTCTCAAATACAGTAGCAGAAAAGGTCAGAGCCAAAGGCTGGCCTTCCAGGAAATATAAGGGAACACAGTGGGATGAAGATAGGAGGCATACCAAACTGCCCTAAGGGAAGCAGGGAAGGCAGTAAGGTAGGCAAAGTCCCAAACTGAGGAAACACTAGTACAACAGTAAAAGAAGGTGACAAGACTTTCTATAGATACATTAGTGAAAGGAGAAAGTCCAGAGAGATTGTGCTAAACTAATGGAGAAAAGGGAGCATGTGAGGAGGAGGACCATGTAAAAGCATCTATCCTAAATAGATACTTTTGCTCAGTATTTACTGAAGAGAAGGTAGGGCAGGGCCCACAGCTCAGCACCATGGACACAGAGGGGAAGGAGGTGAGCACTACTCCTTTCACAAAATAAAGGGTCCTACAAGAGCTTGCTAAGCTCAGGGTGGATAAGGCAATGGGACCTGATGGCATACATCCATCTTAAGGAGCTAAAGCTGGAACTAGCAGAGCCATTAGCAGAACTGTTTAGTGAGTCTCTGAGCACAGGAGATGTCCCAGAAGACTGGAGAAGGGCTCATGTGATCCCGCTCCGCAAGAGTGGTAGCAGGGAGGAGGCAGGGAACTACAGACCAGTCAGTCTTACCTCAGTAGTGGGCAAGATTATGGAGGCACTCCTTAAGGAAAGGATAGTGCAACACCTGGAATCCATAGGAGCACAGGATCCAAGACAGCATGGGTTTACAAAAGGAAGGTCCTGTCAAACTGATCTCATAGATTTCTTTGACTGGGTAACCAGAGTGGTGGACCAAGGGGGAGCAGTTGATGTCGCCTACCTTGACTTCAGCAAAGCTTTTGACACTGTTCCACATAGAAGATTGATAAATAAGCTGGGTAGGCTCGGGGTGGGTCAGAAGCTGGTCAACTCGGTGGCAAACTGGTTGACGGGCAGAAAACAGAGAGTAGTGGTAAATGGTATACAGTCAAAAGAGATGCAAGTCACAAGTGGGGTACCTCAGGGATCAGTCCTGGGGCCAGTCCTCTTTAACATCTTCATTAGTAACCTTGCAGATGGACTAGAGGGTAAGGCTTGTCTGTTTGCAGATGACACCAAGATCTGCAACACAGTAGATGATCCAGATGGGGGAGAGGGTGGACAGAATGAGAAGAGATCTGGATAAACTAGCAAAATGATCAGAAGAGTGGCAACTGGGATTTAATGCAAGAAGTGCAAGATCATGCACATAGGAAAAGAAACCTGAAGCCACCTACAGGCTGGGAGGGAGTTGCTAGCAGTCACAAAGGAAGAAAGAGACTTGGGCATCATCATCACTGATGACCTGAAATCATCAAACAGACCTCTAAAGCAGTAGGTAAGGCTAGGGGGTGTTAGAGTGTATTAGTAGGGGTATCACAAGTCGTAAGAGGGAGGTAATAATCCCTCTTTACAAGACACTGGTTAGGCCCCATCTGGAGTATTGGGTGCAGTATTGGAGGCCACACCTTCACAAGGACATTAACCAAATTGAGTCAGTCCAGAGAAGGGCAACCAAAATGGTGCAGGGACTGCATCTGAAGACATATGAGGACAGATTAACAGAGCTCAATATGTATACCCTTGAGCCAAGGAGGGAGAGAGGTGATATGATCGAGGCATTCAAACACCTTAAGGGCATTAACAAGGTGGAAGAGTCTAACATGTTTAAATATAAGAAAAATAGCAGGACAAGAGGACACAGCATGAGATTAGAGGGGGGACGATTAAGGGGGAACGTGAGGAAATTCTTTTTCACAGAAAGGGTGGTGGATGCATGGAATGGCCTACCTCAAGAAGTGGTGGCTATGAATACAGTGCAGGGCTTCAAACAGGCATGGGATAGGCATAAGGGAGCAATACAAATGACTACAAATAGATAGACCACTGACAGAGCAAAGGCCGATGGCACATTTATACGGTAGAAAAAGAAAAGGACAGACTGGATGGGCCTTGCGGTCCTTATCTGCCATCAACTTCTATGTTTCTATGGATCCTGAATGCCCTGATGCTAGAGCTAGGGACCCTAGTTTAGAAACTGGAGAGGACCTGCCTCATGCCTTGGGAACGTGTAAAGATTTTGCAGCTGCTCAGAAAAATGACCCTAGTTTAGAGAGGCTGAGGGCTTGGGCAGACTCTGACAAAGCCCAGGGAGGCAATGGGAAACACAGAATTTACTGGGACAAGGGACTGCTGTATACGAAGGATGTAAGGACAGAGGGAGAGGTGATGGGCAGGCAGCTTGTCGTTCCCCAAGGGTACCGTGAGCAGTTGCTCAAGATTGCTCATAATATTTCCATGTCTGGACAGCTGGGAATTACACGCACTACGCAGCGATTGGCCCAGCATTTTTATTGGCCCAATTTCACCCAGCAGGTGAATGAGTATTGCAGGTCTCGTCATAGGTGCCAAGAAATAGGGAAGGTGGGTAGTAAAACCAAAGCCACCCTAATTCCCTGCCCATAGTGGAGGAGCCATTCCAGAGGGTAGGAATGGATACTGTGGGGCCTTTGAATAGAGGGCGGTGGACGCATGGAACGGCCTTCCTGAGGAGGTTGTGGGGTCAAAAACAGTGGGGAAAATTCAAGAATGCATGAGACAGACATAAGGCAATTCTTGTGGGGGTAGGAAGAAATAGGCTGTTGGTTTTCTGCAGTTTATCCAGTAGGTAGGGAAATGGGCAGACTAGGTGGGCCAAATGGTCCTTATCTGCCGTCAACGTTTATGTTTCTATGTCTCTATGAATACTCCCAGCTCCTCCGGGAAGAGGTTTATCCTAATAGTGGTGGATTATGCCACCCGGTACCCAGAGGCAGTCGCTCTATCCTCACTGAGGACAGACAAAGTGGCAGATGCCTTGCTAGGGATTTTCTTCCATGTCGGGTTCCCACAGGAGGTTATCACCGATCAAGGAGGTTCTTTCATGTCGGATCTGATGAATTGTTTGTGGGAGAAGTGTGGGGTGGTGCAGAGACGCACAACACCTTATCACCCGCAAGCTAATGGGCGTGTGGAAAGATTTAATGGTACCCTTAAATCGATGCTCCAAGCATTTGCTGAACAGCATGGGAGGAACTGGGAGAAATACCTTCCCCACCTGTTGTTCGCATACAGGGAGGTGCCCGAAGAGTTGACAGGGTTTTCCCCCTTCCAGCTCTTATATGGATGCAGGGTGTGGGGGCCGCAGACTTGATCCGGGAGTGGATCATGTCCTTAAGTTTAGGGGAAAAGCTGAAGGAGCTTATGGGAACAGCCCAGAGCAACCTGGCAGCTTCCCAGCAAAAGATATGGTATGACCACAGAGACAGAGCTCGCCCATACACTGTGGGCCAGGAAGTCATAGTCCTAATCAGAGTCTGGAAAGATAAGCTGCAGGCTGAGTGGGCAAGACCATACAAAGTAGTCAGACAGGTGAATGACATAAATTACATTGTAGAACTGCATGACAGGAGACATAACCAAAGAATGCAACATGTCAACATGATGAAGCCATATGCAAATAGGGCTGGCATGGTCTTTGCAGTGTGTAGTCCTGGGGAGAGGATGGACGAGGAAGACCCCCTTCTGGACTTGCTGTCCTCTATGAAAGCAATTAAAATGTCGGCCTAGTTGACGCCAGACCAGATCAAGGAAGTAAGGGAGGTTTCAGCCGACCTTGCCCCACTGTTTAGTGCCAAGCGTGGACTAACCCCCTTAGCAACACACGGTGTAGAGACAGGGACACAAGCGCCCATACGGCGGACAGCATATCAGGTGTCAGAGGCCGTCCAAAAGGAAATTAGGAAGGAGGTGGAGGAAATGGTGGATTTAGGGGTAATCCAGAAATCCCACAGCCCTTGGGCCTTACCTGTAGTCCTTGTTCCCAATCCAGATGGCTCTACTAGTTTTGCATGGACTATCATGAACTCAACGCAGTCACAAAGTCAGACGCCCACCCAATGCCACAGACGGACAAACTACTGGACAAGTTGGGAGGGGCGACATACCTCATCACTACTGACCTGATAAAAGGGTAATGGCAAGTGGAGTTAAGTGCCAAAGCTAGGGAGAGGTCGGCCTTCATCACTCCGATAGGGTGGTTTGAGTTTAAAGTAATGCCTTTTAGAATGAAAAACACCCCTGACACTTTCCAGAGGTTCGCGAACCAGGTGTTAAATGGTACTAAAGAGTATGCCGTGGTGTACTTGGACAATAGTGCCATCTTCAGTGCCAGATGGAAGGACCACCTGTCCCACCTTAGGGAAGTGCTGGGCAGGATACAGACGGCCGGGCTCACTGTAAAAGCTGAAAAGGGCCAGGTGGCCATGGCTGTGGTGGCATACCTCAGGTATGTAGTAGGCTGGGGACAGCTCTGTCCTATTCGAGCAAAAATTTAGGCAATCGAGGTATGGCCGAGACCTGAAACACAGAAGCAGGTTCAGAGTTTTCTAGGGACTGCAGGATACTATAGAAAATTTGTATCAAACTACAGTGCCCTGGCAGCTCCCCTGTCTGGCCTGCTAAAGAAAAGAATGCCTAAAAAAGTAAACTATGAACCAGCCTGTGAACAAGCCTTTACACTGCTAAAGGAGGCACTGTGCAGTGCTCCTGTATTAGCCAGTCTAGACTATAGTAAACCCTCTGTAGTCCAGACAGATGCCTCAGATGTGGGTATTGGGACAGCACTTAGCCAGACTTCTAACCAAGGGAAAGATCACCCAATAGTGTACCTCAGTAAGACGTTACTTCCCAGGGAGCAGGCTTATTCTACAGTGGAGAAAGAATGCCTTGCAATGGTGTGGGTACTAAAGAAATTAGAGCCATACCTATATGGGCAGCATTTTGAGGTACAAACAGATCATAACCCCCTGGTTTGGCTGGCACAAATGGGTAAAACAAACGGTAGGCTTTTAAGGTGGAGTCTTGCCTTGCAGGGTTATGACATGACTGTCACTCACAGGTCAGGGGCGGCAAACACAAATGGGCTATCGTATCAGAGCACTGAACTAAATTTGGGATACTCATCCCACAAATTCAGTCTAGGAGGCAGGACTGTGACGAACTGCCAATCTGCGTGTTATTATTTTTATTATATTTGTGATATAAACATATGTTTCTTTACATTTCTGCTTGGGAAGTGTGGCAGTCAGCACAAGGCATCGTGGGACCTTGAATTTAAAAAAAAAATACTGTTCTCCCTCTGAGTGGAAAATCTAATTAACAGCTTCCTTTAAAAAACAGTTTGTATAGGTTGCAAACCAGCCACTTGTATAAAGTATTGCATTTTATGACTTGTTCAGAGGAAAGCAACTTCTGACAGATACCTGTTAGATTTCTCATCATTAAGAGAAACAGCTCAGGAATGTCCTCTGAAGATTAAAGGGGTGATTCTGATCTGCCATAAAGCAGGCTCACTAATAGATATATATATATATATATATATATATATTTTTTTAATTTTTTTTTTTTTTTTTGTGGGATGCTTAGCAACATGCAGATGCATGAATAATTTGGTATGCAGGAAGAGAGTGATCTCACAACCAGCATCACCACTGAGCTGTGACCTCACAAGCCGAGTTGGACCCTTGTTCCCTATAGATTGTCAAAGCTGAGAGAAGACTGTTTTTTTTATTTCTGGACTCCTGAAAGAACACACTCTTAAGAAGCACTTCGGCCAAAATTAGGTAATTCAACCACCACTATTTACTAATTGAAACTAGGATAGAATTACTCAGTATAAAGAAGTTTATTTATAATTGTCCACTTAATTTTTATGGCTGTACCCTAAATGTTATATGTTCTGCGTTTTGTTTTTCATTTACCATTTTTAATTTTAGTAAACTCTGTTTTCCTTGAAATTCTGCCTGAGCCTTTTCCTCATTTTGAGTGTGAATGCTGGGACAGTGTTGACAATTCTGACGCAGCAAGGTAAAGTACCAAGGTCTCATTTGAATCAAAAAGGGGGTTTGTGAACCGGGTGGTGTGCCCGCTGGGTTAAGTACCGCACTGCACTTCCCCGAAGAGGCTGTGATATTTGAACCTGTTAACTGGGTGTGCTAGTGAAAAAGGGTTCATAGTTGACCCCAGGACTCGAGACTGGTAGTTGTTGGGACCCAAAACAGACAGGAGGGTTGCTGTTTGTCTCCTGTTCACATATTGCACTTCGATGTTTGGCACTGTGGTAGCAGAGGGTCTGACCCCCAGAGTGCGTCTGTGACACCTCCATAGTGTCTAACAGGCTGAACAGTGATAACAAAGGTATGCACCTCCCTGAGATCCCTTAGCACCCTAAGGTGAACAGCATCTGGACCTTCTCCTGATAAAGTGCAGCTGCATCTGTGTGAAACGTTGAGTTTTTTGGCTCAGTGTTTTTGCTGTGAGGGTATGCTTAATTTTTATATTAAAAACTATCTGCTTTTTTACAAATACGTTTGTCTTGGTGTTGGTGTGTGCCAGAGTTTACGTTCTTTGCAGCATCTGGACCTATTGCCTTGTCTACCCTTAACCTGGATAGTTCTTGAAGTACACTTTCCTCTGTGAACAGACTAATGTCCATCTCCTGACCTTTTATGCAACATCGGACCATTCCCTTCCCCTCCTCCATGAAAACTGAACAGAAGTAATTGCTGACAGGCACTGTTTAGACACAGGTGTGCCTCTTTCCCAGGGCAACCGAATCAAAAAGCTGAGGACTTTCTGCAGTCCTTGGTGTGACTGACGAAATATCTGAGAATTCTATGCACAATACATCCAAAGTATAGAGTAATGATTCCCCTGGATTGGCACACTCTGGATAGACAGTACACTGGAAGGTGGACGGTTTGATTCAAACTAAATTCAGACATGTTTCGTAAGAACTTAGGACTGGTCTTTAAAGACACCCTGTTTTTATAAAAAATTCAAATAGGGAGGGGATCACATATTAGAGTCTGTAACTCTGAAATCCTTTGAGCAGAAGAGATTGGGAGCACGTCAATTCGCTCCTGCTGATTCGTTCCCTGACAACCAGCTCACAACAGTTCACTCCCTACTAACTCGCTCGCATTCCTTCTCGCTCAGAGTCTTTTCACTCCCTGATACTGAAAGCAGAACACACTCCCCAGCATAAGTAGCATAAGTGGCAAAGAATGTAAATACGTAACAGATATCACAGTCTTTTACCTTTTCCATTGGCATGCAGTCCTCTCATGCGATGTGACATTACGTTACTGATGTCATTGTCATAGTAACCAGCATAATACCCCTCAACTGCGAATCATATCCATTTAAGACTTAACTTTATTTCAAAATTTAAAAACACAGTTTTAAAAAAGTGTTCTTGTGCCTCTTTATCTCAGTATTCAAAACAGTGTGCAATACCCCTTAGGAATTCTTTGGTTGTGCATTCCTCTATTTTCCCCAATATAGTTTCAAGCCTTGTTGCGCTGTCCTCGTTGCCCGCTTAGCTGTAGTAGGTTGACTGCCAGCGATTAACTGCTCAATATCAGCATCACTTTTTCTCTGAATGCATTTAATCCCATCAATGAACTTCCACAATGTGTGGTGTGACATGCATAGTATTGCCTTCATCCCTCTATGAAAGGCCTCAACAGCATTGTTTGTTCGTGTTCTTTTCTCAGGAACAGTTTCATGATGATTCCACAATTGTATGGCATATTGTGGTAGCCTACACCCTGCTCCCCCATCTGTTCCTATGACCCACCCATGTATCTTCAAAATAGTCTATTACAGGCTCTAATTCTGCGGGGAAAATGTTTAGGCTTTCGTCCGTGGTGTCCTCGAACCAACTGACAACCAGATTTGGGAGATAGAATGCCAGTGCTAGCAAATAATGGCACTTTATGCTGAATTCGCTGTCCTGAGCATATCTCTGTCCTAGACCCTCTGATTGTATTTTACAGTACACGCATTGTGAAAAATGAAAGAAACAACCGACTTGAGTAGCATTGGGGAAAACAGTTCGGAAGGCATGAATTGTTGCCTTCTCAAAGTCAGTCATTATGATTGCAGGGTCAAGACAGGGGTTCAGATCTTTCAAAGCTTGTAGTAGCTTTTCATATGTGTCCCTGCGTTTTCCAGGTAGCAATGCAAATATTGCAGGCTGAATACTGCCAAAGTGTTCCCCAAGTATGCAGTACAATTGATGAAAAATTGGTGAAGCAATGCTGAAGGTGCAGTCTGCGTACCAATGTTTTCATTGCTCCAAAAACTGTAAGTTTGCATCTGTTCCAAACATTATAATTCTGTCAGTGTTGGAGCCACTATCATATAAAATAAAATTAACCTCACTTCCTTCAGCACATTTAAACAACCTGTACTGCTGAGGTATGAGAAGCTCAGTCAGGTCTCGAGGGTTTGGTGGAACTTCCTGACAGCAAACATGCTGTATAGTGCGTTTAAGATTTCTGTCCACAATAGTGCCCTGCGCCACCAAAGACACATTTCCTTACAATGTAGAACAACCTGTGCAGTGGTATCTTGTGTGCATTCTGCTCTCTCCTTAGCATTATTTACAGCCTGTGCCCTCTCAGCCACTGCTGGGTCTGGTGCATGGCTGTGACTGCTAAAGGTAGAAATCATAAAGAGCACTTCATAACTTTGAGTATGAACTTTGGCACTGCATGTTTTTTGCTTCTTAACCGTTAACTTACACTGCCATATAGACTTGCCGTTATAACCCCACTTCTGATGAGTGCACACAGTTATTAGCATCCAACAATTTTTTGTTACACTCAGAGAGTGCAACTAAAAATAATGCTTTCCATGAAAGAAAGCATAAGCCACAGTTCATAGCAGGCTCAAAAGGAGCCAAGGTAAGCTTTTCCAAAACAAAATTCAGGTCCCAAGCCAGACTGGATTTCGAATGGGAGGTTTAATGTGTAGTATACCTCTCAGAAAAGTATGGGATACCTCTAACTGGGCAACTGTACGTCCATCCACAGGGGCATGAAAAGCTGAAATAGCAACCAGATGCACCTTCAGTGAGGAATACTTAAGACCAGAGTCTGATAGGGATAGCAAGTATTCCAACACTGCATTGACCAGGCAGGTAGGTAGGGTCCAACTGTTTGGAAGCAAGCAGCCCACAACATAAACCTTTTCCATTTCAAAGAAAAGGCATGTTTGGGGGAGGTTTTTCTGGAAGCCACCAGAACATTAGCCACCTTAGGTGACACTCCAAAAAGAGTGCCATGGCTATGTTTTCAGGAGCCATGCATGCAGATGTAGGAACTTCAGGTCCAGATGGACCAGATATCCCTTGTCCTGTGACAACAGGCCTTTGCACAGTGGCAGAGGTACTGGGGGTTCCACTGCCAACTGTTGGAGCAGTGGACACCACATCTGTCGAGGCCATAGTGAAGCAATGAGGATGAGAGTCCTTCCCCCCATCTTCAATCTGAGAAGTACTCTCTGTATTAGAAGAAAGGGAGGGAAAAATGTATAGAAACCTCCCTTTCCAAGAGAGGGACAATGCATCTCGCCAGAAAACTCGGAGCGAGTAAGCAAACCTGTGGCAGATTTTTGTTGCGTGGGGATGCAATAAGCTCCAGCTCTGGGTGACCTCACTTTGTGAAGATGTCTTCCACTACTGAGGTCAACAGTCCCCATTCATGCACCTTGGACTGTGACCTGCATAATTGTTCGCTAAGATTTTCTGGACACCTGGAAGATGCACGGCTGATAGTTATAGTCCGTGTTCCAGAGCCCAATAACATACTCTCACTGACTTCCTGTACAGCAAATAGGAACGAGTCCTCCCTTGTGAAGTAATGCATCACACTGACGTTGTCCATCTGCAGTAACAGAGGACTTGGAGTTAGATGTTCCTGAAGGCCTAAAGACTGTATAAGATAGCTCTCATCTCCAGGACATTTATATGCAATCTTGTCTCCACCTAGTTCCAGGTACCTTGTGTCTGATGAGGGCCTAGGTGTGCTTTCCCAGAACACAAGGCATCTGTGGTGAGAATCTGTGTTGGGGTTGGACTCAGGAATGGAACACCCTGTAGTAAGTTGCTGCGGTCCATTCACCACTTCAGTGCTTTCCTCAAGGGAGACGTAACAAGCACCTGCTGGTCTAGTCTGTCATTTAACTTGTCCCACTGGACTGTTAAGGTCCACTGTGGGATCTGCATATGCAAGTGGGCTAGTGACAATGGCTGTTGCCATCAGTCCCAGCAGGCATAGGAAAGACCTGGCTCTTACATACTGACTGTTGAACACCATCTGCGTTTGAGCCATAAGGCATTCGGCCCTGTCCAGAGACAGGAATGCATGGCCCCATGATGCGTTGATAGCCTGCTGTTCAAACCTATAACAGAATTTGCACTCAAAGTGAAAATCCATCTTGGTTCTTGTAACAAGTTGGCTTGTCTGTCATCCCCGATTAGCTTTAACATGTTCATTTCCCAAAACCCAAACCCTCAGTATTACTTTTGTGGCACTTAGAAAATTAGTCCTACTGGACTATCAGGATCAACATCAGTAACAGAGATAACGTGCTCCTGAATATGTTCTTTTAATGGCCAAGTTGTACAGCCTACATAAATTTTGGGACATGAACAAATCAGTACATGTATTACAAAAGATGTTACACAATTGATAAAATGTCTGATAGACACTGTTTTGTGTAAAACTGGATGGGGGAAAAGTTTTGTTTGTACACAATACTGACAAATCTTGCATTTTCCACACCTAAATGATCTCAAAGATAGTGGGGGCATCAGCTTTACTGTGAGAAGACATTACCTTAACATGGGCACTTTAGTTAGCAGCCCCTTTAAAATGTTTCTTACTTATCTGAAGTTGGATATATAATTATGAGCTGGAAGGTTTTTTGAAATTAAATTAACAATATATGAATTGAAGTCAGGTGCTATTTAATAGCATATTTTTAAAGTAAGTTTATAGTATGCACTGTTTTTTTTTTTTGGCACTAGTTTTGAATAATTGGCACTTGGAGTTTATTGGACTTATTTGCATGGGGTAACTTCTGGTTTAAATTATGGTCAGGGCCCCTAGTGCTGTGCGGCAGAATTTACTAATTTCTGCGGCATGGCTCCTTGGCTTCTGCGGTAATATTTTCTGATTTCTGCGGCATGATTTATTCATTTCTGTGGCAGAACACAGTCCTGCCATTGGCTAAATATGTTGTAAATATCATATGCTGAGCATAGAGGAGGGGCTTCAGGATAAACAAGATGGTAAAGAAAGCTAGACACTATGGAAAAACAGTATATTTGAATGAAAATTCACCAAAACCAATGAATTCTGCGGCACTGTATATATTCTGCGGCATGATACAAATTCTGTGGAAAATTGTGCAACCACAGAATTCCAGGGGCCTTGATTATGGTAATAGCATTGTCACTTTAATGGGATACATGTTAAAAAGGAGCCTTGCAAGCTGTAAACTCCTCCTCTTGACAAAGTGTCACGTTATAGACGCAAAGCACCAAGGTTGTAGGTTCACAAGGGCTTGGTGAATAAAATTTCACAATGGCAAGTTTGTTTCATTTTCACTTTATTCGACTTTGAACTTCTCAGCTACAGAGTGCAGCTGTTCAGCATGGTTTTTGCTCTTTTGCAGTATGCTGGTTTGAGTCATTGATGGAGTTTGGCAGGTAGTAAGTCACATCAGCATCAGAACAAGCTGTTCAGGTAAGCCTGGTAGTAAGCACGGTATCATTTCTGAAAATGACACCAACACTGCTTATAAGTCAACAACACCTGTATTAGGGATTGTGAAAGTACTAGTCAATAGTGGGTGAAGACCCAGCAATGACGGCGATGTACCACCCGTAATAGGGCCAGTAGCACCTAAGCCAAGCCATGACCTTGGTGTCTGCTCGACGGTTGGTGGGGGGAAGGGCTGTTGTCACCACTGCCGGAGCAGACAATGAGTTAGAAGTGTTACCTGATGGTCGCAGCAGGGACCTAGACTTCGTCGGGGAAGCCTTTTGTTTGTCCCTATGCTTATGCTCACGGCTTCCCAACGGCGATTTTTCTTTGGATTTCGATGACCCCGATTTGGTCGATGGGGCAGGCGATGCAAACTTTTCCTGCATCTGTTTTTCTATCGTTGCCACATTTTTCTTTAAAAGGAACATTCCCAGAGCTCCTTTCTGATGTCACCTGGTAGCAGAGCTGAAGCCCCTGCAAATCTCACAATCTTTTACACTCAGAGTGAGGCCTAAATTGCAGACACACACTTTGAAAATCTTCTCTCCACACTCACAATACCAAAATAACTTTGACAGTTCTTTTGGTGGCATACAGAAGCACCGAAAATCGCTAAACTAGTGATTATTTTAAGTTAGAAAAGAAAAAACAACGGCGGCTAGTGGTCAACGTTTCTGTGGCAGGTCTGGCAAGTATGATCAATGGTGGGAAAAGAACCGAGGAGAGATGGGGCCGCCTACATTTATGTAGACGCTGGCGCATAACGTCATCATGGGCAACCCCTGGCTTGCAAATGTTTCTGTGTGTTTCTAGTGCTGAAATGGGTGTAGTTCCAAAGGTGTAGCCTGATGAGAGATATCCTTGAAGAAGATCTGCTTCTTTTATGAACTGTAGATTTAGTAGTTGCCGTATTGGTCCTTGCAAGAATAGATCCAGAAGCAAATGATTTGATACCTTTTAATGGACCAACATAGATGTAACAAGAACAAAGTGCTCTAGCTTTCGGACCAACCAGTCCTTCTTCAGAAGCTCATGGCAGTTGTTTGGAAAATACAATACTTATAACAGCTAGATAATGCAGAGAAAAACAGAAAAAAATTCCCATTGGTTTAAAATACTCATTAAAAAAAACAGATGATGTCAGACAAGTTTAACAGTACAATACTGCCCTCAGTCTGAATGAACCTTGGGTTCAAGTTATGCTTCTTTTATGGCTATGGCTTCTTTTATGGTCTTGTGTCTAAAAGCAGCACAGTGCTTCCACATCTTTTCTACTGTCCACGAGGAAAAAATTACTCACTGTAGTAATCTTTCTTCCAAGGTGTCCTTTAGCATCAGTAACTATACCAGTCAGCTGGATAGCTAGCACTGTTCCAGAGGTGGAATGTATGGTAATGAGATTTATGAATCAGCCAATCAGGTAGAAGTTGTGGAATTTGCTGAGCATAGAGGGAGAAGGAGGCTTCAGGATTTTTCGCAGATAAGATAGGCAAATGCCCACAGGAAGAACCAACAGGAATAAAAACATTTATAATAACCAGAATCATAGCCATAAAAACTTTGCTCAAAATGCCATCCGAAGTTAAACATCCTGGAATGTTTTTTTTTTTAAAGGCAAAAGACAGAGCCTTCTTCTGAAGGTTATCTGGGGAGGATGGGTGGGAGTTTACTGATGCTAAAAGACAACTTGGAAGAAAGATTACTATGGTATTTTTTTCTTCTTACCCCAGGGGTTCTTTAGCATCAATAACTATAGCAGACTACAAAGCAGTATAATGGGAGGCGGGTATAGTACCTATTTAAGAAAAAAGCTCTGCAAAACTGCCCTACCAAAACTGGCATCAGATCTGGACCGCACATCTAAACAGTAATGCTTAATGAATGTGTGCACAGTCTTCCAAGTTGCTGCTCTGCAGACTTCCAACAGAGGAATGTCTCTTGCAGCTGCCACTGATGCAGCAGTACCCCTGGTAGAATGGGCTCTGAGCCCCTCAGAGGGTTGCTTGCCAGCCTTGTCATAACAGAATTGAATACAGGAAACCATCCAGCGAGAGATAGTTCTCTTAGTAGCCGGTCTTCCTCTACCTACTTCCCCATCAGAGAAAAAGGAGGAAAGGCACACAGAAACTTTCTTGTCCATTCCAGAGTTAAGGCATCTCTTGGAAGGGTTCCCAGAACTGGGGGCCTGCAACAAAACAAAGGAAGTTGATGGTTTAGGGGAAGAGGCAAACAGATCCACTTCTGGTGTGCCCCATCTCCTGAACACTGTGGCTAACATTTGTTTGTTCAGACACCATTCGCTGTGTCCCTGGTAGATACAACTGAGGGCATCCGCAAGGACGTTGTCCTTTCCTGGGAGGTGTATGGCTGACTCCCAGGGAGTAGGTCATGCTCCAAATCCTCATGGCCTCTGGGCACAGGACAACAGACTTTGTGCCTCCCTGCTTGTTTATGTGGAACATAGCAGAGGTGTTGTCTGTTCTGACTGGGACATTTAGTCCTTTTATCTGAGGAGTAAATGCTTTGAGAGCCATGAATATGGCTCTGAGTTCCAGTAAACTGATGTGAGCCTGCGACTCCTGTGGAGTCCAGGAGCCACTGATGGAACAGTTGTCCATGTGAGCTCCCCATCCAAGCAGAGACGCATCTGTAGTGATGATTTTTTAAGAGGCGGAAACCTGGAAGGGGACCCCCACTGATAGGTTGTTGGGAGTTCTTCCACCAGTCCAAAAACTGCAGTAGGTTTTTTGTAACTGGGTTCAACTTGGACAGGGAATCTTTTCTTTGAGACCAGTGAGATCTTAGATAGTGCTGAATGTCCCTCATTCTGAACCTGACTCCTAGGACCACTGCTGACATGAATGCCATGTGGCCCAGGAGCTGTAGAAAATGTCTGGCTGGCCTGGGCTGACCCAGGATAAAGGAGTTTGCCACTGTTAGAAAATTCTCTACTCTTTCTCCAGGGAGAAATACCCTGCTGTGTACAGTGTCCAGCTGAGCTCCTATTAATGTGATGAGCTGAGCTGGTGCTAAGTGGGATTTCTTCGGGTTTATAATGAGCCCCAACCCTTGCAGGGTCTTGTTAAGGTGACAGCCTGTTCCAAAAGAGAAGGAGACTTTGCTACTATGAGCCAGTTGTCCAAGTACAGGTATACTGATATCCCCTTTTTTCTTCAGTGAGCTGCCACTATGGCTAGACACTTGAAAACACCCTTGGAGCCGATGTCAGGCCGAGGGGCATAGCTGCAAACTGGTAGTGCCCTGAAGGAAGTTTGAACCTGAGAAACCTCCTGTGGGCCAGCCTGATGGGGATATGAAAGTAGATGTCTGAGATCTAGGGAGGCTAGCCAGTCTCCCTGCTGCAAGGCCTGAATTACCAGATTCAGAGTGACCATCTTGAATTATGGCTTTAGAAGGTGCCTGTTTAGGTACCTGAGGTCTAAAATAGTCCGGCACTCCCCTGTTTTCTTTTTGAGTCAGGAAGTACCTGAAGTAGAGACCCTTGTCCCTTTGATGGACAGGCATTCTCTCCACTACTTTTGCTTCCAAAAGATGCTTTACCTCCAATTCCAACAGAATTTTTTCTGTTGAAGTTGGAGGTTTAGAAATCTGAGTGCTCGTTAGGGCTGGCATCTTTCTGAACTAAAGAGACAGGCCCTTTTCCACTACCTCCAGGACCCACTTGTCTGTGGCAATAAGGGTACAAGATTGGAGATAGTAGGACAGCCTGCTCCTACAGGCAGAGGGGAGGTGACCTGGGCTGAGGAGTCCGGGCTTTTGCTGAGTGGCAGGAGCAGGGGGAAGAAGAAGATCTCCTTTGACCCATCCTGCCTCTTCCTCTGTAGTAACTGCTGAACTGTGAGAGGTCAAACTGAGGAGGAAGAGAGTAAAAAGGTTTGGGATAATAGCCTCTGCCTCTGTTCCCCCTGTGTTGAGGCTTGTGGGTCCCTTGAGCCCTAGTCTTAGCTGTGTTACTCTGATAGGTTGATTTCTATTCATCAACCTTTTCATGTACTCCTCAGTCCCGGAATCAAAAAGAAGATTTCTATCACAAGGGAGAAAAAAAACATTGCTTTAGACTGTGTGTACTGTGACAGGTTTGTTGATCTAAGCCAGGCAAAGCGCCTCAAAGAAATAGCCTGAGCCATCACCCTTGAAGCTGCATCACTGCTATCATCCGCCATGTGAAACTGGTATTTAGTGGCTTCCAAAGCTGTTTTAACTGTTTCCAGTAAATCCTTAGCTATGGAATCTGACCCATGTTTGACAATGGCTAACACAGAGTTCCACAGGGCCTTTTGATATTTTGCTGTATAAGCCATATAAGAGGCCAGGTGAATAAGGAGGGAGGCTGAAGTGTATGTTTTTCTGGCCATAAAATCCAGCATCTTAGAATCCTTTTCTGGAGGCTGGGAAGAAAGAGGAATCCCAGCCTTATCACAAGCTCCTTGAGGCAGCACTCCTTCATGACTTGGGTGAACAAACACAAAATCTGTATCAGTTTTAAAAAACTGATATTTCTTGTCAGCTCTTTTTTCAGCCCTGGAGCAGAAGCAGGGGTTAGAATAATTTTCATTGTGTTCTTCCTGAAGGGTTTATAAATGGGTAGAACTAGTTTCTTAGGAGGAGGAAGAAGACCCTTCACCTCTCTATAGTCCTGGTCTTCCTCCTTATCCTGACTGGACTCTTGAAAGGGAAGGTCAAGAGTGTCTGCAATAAGCTGCAAAAAAGAGAACAGAGAGGAATTATCCTCCTGGTGCAGGGATGCCCCAAAATTAGGGTCAGGAGACAAGTCCGGATTCTGGGACCTTATCCTCCAAAATGTCATCCTGGGGCTGATCAAAATCATTATTGTCATCCTCCTTGTCTGCCCCTACAGTAGAGGAAGCATTAGAAGGATGCCAAGGAAAGTCAGAGGCACCAAAAATAGAACCCATACCTTGAATAGTTTGATAAAGGTGCCAAGCTTTTGCCATATCCTCCATAGAGGGGAGGTCCCCTCGAAAATCCTGGGACCCATCCTCCTGGGGTTCAACATTTTTTGTTTTATCTTTATGATTTTTTTCCCCCCTTCATCCCCACCTTTGGCACCGCCTGGAGGAGCAGCAGGATTTTTCGCTTCACATATCTTTTTTAATGTCACTTCATCAGTGACTTGTTCAGGTCCTCTCTTAGAACTAGACACTTCATCGGTGCCCTTTGAATTTTTTGATTTAGGAACTTCATCAGCCCCTTTAGCCTTAATTTCTGAAGACACCTCATCAGTGCCAGGCTTAGTGTTCTTTGTCTTGAAAGGTACTTCATCAGTACCTGTACTAGGCTTAGATTTTAAAGATGCCTCATCAGCACCTGTATTACTTTTATTTTTAACAGGCCCCTCATCGGTAGCCTTGTATCTGTGCTTTGGACCGGATGAAGACCCTTCTTCTGCCATTTCTCTAAGCCTTTCTGCTCTATTTCTTAAAGTTTCTGAACAGAATTTGGAGCAAAGAACACAATAATGATCTGGACCCAAACACTTCAAACACAGGTCATGAGTATCAGCTTTAGCTAAAATTCTTTGGTAGTTCAAACAATATTTAAAACCTGTGGGTCCAGTCCTTTTCTTAGGGGTTTCTGATATGCCCAATTAACAGAAAATCCTTAAAAAGAATGTTGAACTGTTTAAAAGCAAGGTCCAATGGTTGGTTCCCTTGCAGTAGAACTGCAACTTTTCTGAGGTAAAATAAAGTGAAAATTGTCAGTTCTCCGAAGAAAAAGGGAGCCACAATAAAAAATACACCAAACTGAACTAAAGGAACAGTGGAAATACCAACTGCGGTACTAACTTTTCTAAAAAATAAAGAAAAAAGGAAATCACGAGGAACCACGGAACAGAGCATTAAACACCATTCCCAGGAACCAAGAGGAACAGCAAAAATTAAATAAAAACACTCAGCACACTCAAAACAGTGAAAAGCTAGATAAATGTTACCAGTCTTAAGGAAAACAAACTTTAGGAAAGAGGTAGTGTTGCACAGTCCAGCGGAGAAAAAATTCTGAAGCCTCCTTCCCTCTCCCTACTCAGCACATTCCACAGTTCTACCTGACTGGCTAATTCATAAATCTCATTACAATACATTCCACCTCCGGGGCAGTACTAGCTATCCAGCTGACTGCTATAGTTATTGATGCTAAAGGACCCCCGAGGTAAGAATTGGTGGATGTTTCTTTCCTGATGTATGGATCCCTTTGAAGTATGTAAATAATCTTTACTGTAAATGTTCACTGTAACCCAACCGTAAAACTCTCCCCTTGCCCCTGCACCTCTCCCCATCTTTCACTAGACCCCACTCTTGTCTTCTCCCAAGTCTCTCCTGCCGACACCCTCAAGACCGTCCCTGCCATTGATTATTTTTTAATTTGCACTTTTTCCATTCTGTGCCACTGCCCCATCTACCCCAAGCAACCACCCAGCCCTGCTGTCCCATCTGCAGCCCTTACCTTACAACACCCCCAGCTTACATTAGGGCCAGAAGTTGACAGGTCCCCCTTTATGGAGACCCAAATGGGTAGTGAGAAGTACAGTAGTCTGTGCAGTACCAGAGTGCACCAGGCACCACACTGTGGTGGCAGGGAATTCTTTCCCCCCATCTGTACCACCTTCATAGGGATTCATGCACAAGGGCTTTAATGCACACAGACACACTTGTGTGGTGCTGTGCAGAACCAGTGAGCATCTTCTCCCACCCCTGCTGCTCCCAGCTGTACCTCCACATGTGGTCACCCAAGTGGCAGTGCTAGAATAAAGTTCCACAGTATCCCACCCGTGGAGAGGGAGATGTCCTCTAGGATGCTCAATTCCCCCACCCTTTCAGTCAGCCCTCCAGTCATCCGGGCTCATTCCAGAACCCAGGTCACTGGAATCGCGAGTGCAAACTATACCACTGCACTGACAGGCTAGCTGCCCTTGTCACTTAAAATACTGTATAAGAGCGTTTTGTCTGCTCCCAGCATTCTGCCTCTCTGACTCCTCTTTTCTTAGCCATTTCCAATCTGGCTTCTAGCACAATCACACCACTGTTATCTCCCTACTAAGGCTCACTGACTCTATCTTTACTGAAATGGATAGGTAGCGCCTCACATCAGCCTTGTCCATTGATGAAGTGTTTAACCAGTCTTTTACCCCTTACTGCTGAACAAGTTAACCAGTTCAGAGCTGTCAAACTGTGTAGATAGTTGGATCTGACTCTTCTCTCTCCCGAATGATACAGACATCCCCCGAGGCTGTCCATGGTCCAGTCTTATTTTCCATCTTCTAAATGACCTGCTTAGATCCTGTACTTTCTTCAGTATCCACATGTATGTGGATGATATAGTGCATTTTGACAGTGGTCCAGATATCAAGTCACATAAATTGCAAATTCAGCCTGCCCTGGACACTATTCTGAGAATGGTTTAGTGAAAGCCAACTTACCTTGCATGTCAAATAAACAATGTCTATGTGCACTGGCTCAAAGTCAAAACTGCCAAAACTCAACATCTGCATCCCCCCATAAAACCTGTGAGGGCTACCCTCTAGAACAAGTCACATCTTTTAAATACCTAGGGGCACACCTCTCAACTGTCTGTGATTATAAGGGACATCCTTCATTTTATCCCTTAAAACTGCTGTGTCCCTATTCCGTCCCTCATGGAAAGGGTGCTACCCACACAGAGAATGACAGTAAATTCTGACTTTAAAGCAGACATTCATAATAGTCCAAGATGCAAAATCAAAAATAAACTTTGTACAAGTAAACACAATGGTTTCCATAGTGTTCTGAGCTTGTATCTCCATTGTTGAGGATGTGATCCTCATTCTGAGGGTTTGTGTCCCTCATTCTCCCTCATTTTGAGTGTCCAAAAATGTCCATGTCCCTCACTTTGGTGGAAAAGGTTGAAAGATATGCCTAGGGGTCTGGCTGGACTAGTCCCTTGCCTTAATGTGTATTGATTCCATCACCTCCAAACTCCTTCCCAAGGTCCATGCCCTCCCCCACAGCAAATCTTGCCTCATCCCTGCTGCCAAATGGAAGATCATTTGCACAAACATTCTCCCAGTCTTTGATTATAGCAACAATGTCTATGATGCAGCACCTAAATCCTCCCTAGCCCATTTAGCCCCCTCTTTGAACACTTTCTTCCATTTCACCCTCAACCATCCCATACCAACTGCTGGGATCTGTACTCCAACCTGGGCTGGACATCCTTGAAACAATGGCATCTCATGCATGAAATCCTACTGAATTTTACATTATAAACCAACACTCTCCCTGACAATAATCATGCCTAGCCCTTCCTCTGCATACACCTCCATTTACACATGAACGTATGACAACAGGAATGCCACAGGCATGCCCCCCAGATGTACAACTGACATACTTAAGTTTGGTTAGCACTGTATGATAACAAGATGACCTAAAATATTTTTAATGCTTTTTTCAATATAAAGGAAAAAAAAAGTTATCTGTCTTGTTACTATTTATTCTCTGCATTATCCCTCCAAATATAGTTTATTTCACACATGTGCATAGCCTACCTATTGCTCACTTTTTCAGATTCATGCTCCAGTCTACCCATCATTTTCTGCTTACTGTCTACCTTAAGTATCTATCATATCTATAGTACCCCTACCCTGCCAATCCAATCACCCACATCAGTCACCAAGCCACCACCAACCAACTGTGGCTACAAGAAGAAATGCATCACAAGAACAATAGTGTTATTCATGCAAAATCTACTAGATATGTGGTCAGATCATTATTTGGTTATTCAGTTACTGCATACTCAGGCAACTGCTTACGCAAAAGGGTGATACGCTTTGGATGGGAGGGATTAAACTGGTCACTTCAACAGAGGAGAGATATCTGGGGGTCACAATCAGTGACTCCTTCAAGCAAATGAGCCAATGCAACAAAACCTATGGCAAGGCATAGGGGATGCTGAGGTGTATAGAGAGGTGGGGTTTTGACAGTAGGAGAAACAAAGTGATTCTGCCACTGTACAGATCTCTGGTGAGGTCTCACCTGGAGTACTGTGCCCTAATCTGGAGTTCTCACCTAAGGAAAGCCACTAACAGACTACAGCTGGTACAGCAAAGGTCAGCAAAATCACCCAGGGCCAGCAGGGAATATCCTGTGAGGATCAGCCGGAGGCTATAAATATCTACTTGCTGGTGGCCAGTTGTGAGCAGGGGGACATATCTGAAACATATAAGTTTATCTGGGGTATCAATAAGGTAAATAAAGAGGACCAATTTGGAAAAACTACAGATGCAGTCACTTGGTGGCATAACTGAAGGTTAGTGGGGGCAAGTGCAAAAGAAACTAGAGGAAATTATTCTTCACTGAGAGGGTGATAGAACAGTGGAAGAGACTGTCAGTGAAAACGGTGAAGGCAGCTACCCTTAATGGGCTTAAATGCGGTTGGTCCAAAAAGTCCATACTTGTGGGTGATGGTAACTTGTTACACAATCAATTTGCTTCCCTCGACAAATGTTTCTTGAATATCCCAATTATCTTTCTACTAAGAAGTTTGTATATTCTTTCTCAGAAAAAAATGGATTCCAGACTCCACCATAACTTTTTATCTTTTATTGGCAGCGCCTCACGTTTCGCTCATTCAAGTGAGCTTTTTCAAAAGGGTCAGTTAACTGGTCTAAAATTAGAAATACAACAATATGAAATTTCTGCTGAATCAGAGAAAGCAGAATCATAGTTCGGGGGGGGGGGTGGAAGGTAAAAACCTACCAGTAGAGTAGGGTGGTGGGGTGAGGTAACACAGCAAGGGTAGACTCGATGGACTTCTAGTCTCCATCTGTGTCAAGTCCTATGCTTCACTAGTACATGTGTGGTAGTTAACCCACAGCAACGGTGGCTGTGTCTGAGATCAACAAGCAAATGAAGTAGGCCCAGCACTTAGCAGTGAATCGGGTGCTCATTTATTACCAATTCCATGCATTGCATAGACCAGCAATATAGGCTACTTACCTGTAGCCAAAGTTCTAGACGTGGTACACAGTTCACATCCATACTTTGGCAGATCCCCTGGAACAAGCTGATTTGTAGCACGTCTTCAAGCTAAGCTCCTCCCACTACCCAGATGGCATATCCTCTAGCTCCAGCCCGTGATGCCAGATCTTTGCATGCTGGACACAGAGATTCTGGTGCCACTCTGCTAGGACAGGCCAGGTGGGTTGTGTGGATGTGAACTGTATACCACTCCTATAACTACATTTACAGGTGATTAACCTATTTTTCTAAAGGCATGGATACATTTCACTATCCACACTTGGGCAGACTCCTATCAGTTCTCGGGAGTGCACCCCTATTTGGTGAACAAATACTGGAGATCTGAGGTTCCAAAAGCAGCATCCCCATGAAATGTGATATCAATGCTGTAATGGGAGATAAAATTGTGTACTTTCCTCCACAAAGCAGACAACAGGTCTCCTGTATGGGGATGTTGAAGGAGGCAGCCACCGAGGCAGTGGTATGTCTGCTAGATTGAGCCCTTAGCCCTCTGGCAGGCTCCCTACCAGCCAACCTATAGCAAGGTTGATGCAAGATGAGAGCCACCTGCCAATTATCCACTTTGCTGCAGGTCTGCCAAGTGTTACTTCCGCATATGTTACAAACAGCTGGCAAGCTTCACCCTGAATTCCAGCCATGCACCCCTTGTAATAAGTGAGTGTTCTCCACAGGTCCACAGTATGGAGCCTGCAGTCAGCCTCTGAAGAGGGATTGTTAAAATATACAGGAAGCTTAATCACCTGGTTAAGGTGAAAGTCCAACACAACCTTCAGGAGGAACTTTTGGTGGGGGGACCTTGTCCTTGTGGAAGATCAGATATCGAGACCCCTCTGAGAGTGCTTGGAGCTCACTAATCCTTCTAGCTGACATGCTAGCTACCAAGAAGGCCCTCCTCTATGACAGGTTTGACACCTCACACCTGTGCACAGCATCAAATGGCTTGCCCATGAGCACAGCCAGCACCAGCAGTAAGTCCCAAGGTGACAGAGTCTCGTGCACTGGAAGAGACAGAGGATCAAGGCCTTTAAAAAAAGTGTACGATCACCTTCTCCATGGCGACCGTCAGCTTACCAGTCCACTCCTGGTAAGCAGAGATGGCTGTCAGATGAACCTTAAGGATGCTGCCCATAGTCCTGACTGAGAAAGGGACCAGAGGTACTCCAGGATGCAGACCATGGGGCAGACATGGAGATCAAACTCCTTACACTGTCACCAAATTGAGAATGACTTACATTTAAATGCACAGCATCTGCGGGTCGACTCCTTTCCAGAGGCCTCCACAAGGTGGGGCACATCTTCTGAGAGTCCCAAGGCCTGGAACTCTAGCCGTTCAGGAGCCAGGTTGAGAGATGCAGGAACTCAAGGTTCAGGTGCAGGACCTTTTCCTGTTGTCTGATCAGCAGATCCGGATGAAGAGGTGACCGCCGCCGAGGCCAGCTGATGAGGCGGAGGAGATTCAGGTACCAGAACTGTCTGGGCCAGTCTAGAGCTACTGGGATCATCTGTGCCTGCCTTGTTCTTCTGGGCCTTGACCACCACCTTGTGAATCAAGAGGAAAGGAGGGAAGGCATACAGAGGCTAGGGTGCATAGCCTTGTGAAGGCATCCCACAACAGTGAACCAGACTGCTGATGATGGGCACTAAACATCCTCAGCTTTCTGTTCTCCCAGGAGGTGAACAGGTCTATCAGAGGCGTGCCCCACTGGGATAACAGGTGGCTTACCACCTCCTGATGCAAGAACCACTCATGCAACGTCCCTCCCAACTGGCTGAGAATGTCTATCAGCTGACTGTAAACTCCCATGAACTGAATCGCCAGGAGATCTGCATGAGTGTCTGGGTGTGGAGGACCTCCTAACACAGGGAAAGGGAGTGAGTTCCATCCTGCCTGTTCAGGTAAAACATGGTGGAGGTATTGTCCTTCTGGACCTGTATGACCTGAGCCCTGAGCAGAGGAGCAAACTCCATGAGAGCCAGCTGCACTGCACAGAGCTCCAACAGGCTGAAGTATTGACGGGACTCCGAGGGTCACCAAAACCCATAGGCACTGTTATCCCCCAGGTGTGCTCCCCATCCCACCAGAGACGTGTCTGTCTTGAGAGTGACGGTCAGTTCAGGGCAGACAAACAGGATTCCTTCCTCCAGATGTTGAGGTGCCAGCCACCACTGGATGGCATCCCACATAGGTTGGGTTACAAAGATTGGCTGATCCAGATGATCTAGGCACTGGGACCACTGGTGGTTTGACCAACAGGCCCATGCTTCTGCAGGTCTAGAAGGATGGATATCTGGATATATGTGCACTGTGGCCTCCTTGGATGGTCCATCAATCAGCCAGTCATCCAGGCAGGGATGCACCCTGATGCTGGGACACAAAATGCCACATGCTTATGAACGAGGCTAGCCATCCAGATTCACTGAGAGGCACAATACAGGCTGCACTCAGGCAAAAGGAAGCTTATGGAGATAAATGAATACTCTGAAGGAAATTTTTTTTATTAAACTTCAAGCTTACAGCATTCAAGAGCACATCTAAAAACCCTGTGCTTCGCCTCTAAGGTGACAGGTTTCATCAGGGGGTGGCATACCATTGGGCTTTTTTTGCCATGCTCGCAAATATTGTAACCTTGAAGTTTAATAAACAATTTTCCTCCAGAGTATTCATTTGACTACATAAGTTTCCTTTTGCCTGAGTGCAGCCCATACACCCTGATACCCCTGCGTTGCAGGAAGACTGCCACCACTAGCATGCACTTGGTGAAAACCCAGTGCGCAGACAAGAGGTCGAAGGGCATGACATAAAACTGATAGAGAACCCCCTCTGCGTGGAACCGTGCATACCGCCAGTGGGACTAATGGACTGGGATGCAGAAGAATGCATCCTGAAGAGCCAGGGAGAAGAGTCACACGTCCTACTTGAGAGATTGTACATCTGATTTAAAGTGAGCATCCAGAGCTTGGGCTTCTTCATGAACTGGTTGAGGTCATGCAGATCCAGTATGGAGCACCAGCCTCCCATGTGTTTCAGGATCTGGAAGTACATGGTCACACACCTGACTTGCCAGGGTATATGAGAAAGGGGCTAATGCTCCTTTCGCAAGGAGCTATGCAACATGCTCCCTGAGGACAGACAGTCTGTCCTGCAACACTGTGGACTCCGAAGGAGCATGGAGTCAGTAAGGTGGAAGCGCTAAAAGGAAACCCTCTAGCTACCACCTTTAGTACCTACCTGTTTGCAGTAATGGTGCACCAACGTGGTCAGAAATGGTGTAGCCATCCACCCCCCAAGAGCTAGGATCAGGGACTGGACAGGTGGGAAGATGACAACCCCCAACTTGTCACTGGGCAGCTTTAGAGGGGGCACCAGCCACTGGGACCAGAGGGCTCCAATACCCCAACCCCCGCCTCATTTCAGTCCTTGGCACCGAACTTGGGCTTTGGGGCTTAGGTTTGGTATTTGCCTTTGCTGGGGCTGCTGCCAAGGCTGATGTGACTAAAAGGATCAGTACCATAAGGCTTTCTTCTTTGGCTTCTGGGCCTTAGGGTCCTTCTGGGATGATGCTACAGAATCCAGGGTGGCACTGGACTTCTCTGTTCTGGTGAGATGTCCCTCTATCCCAGGGCCGAAGAGGTCAGTACCCAGAAATGAGACACTGGATTGTCTCTGTTGGGTGTCCACTGTGAAGGTGGAAAGTCGCACCCAGACCCTGCGATGCATAGCATGGGCACAACAGTCACCCATGTCCACAGCCATATGCAGCTGGTGCTTAGCCAGCACTTGACCCTGGTCCCTAACCAACTTCACCTTATGTTACTGGTCAGCTGGAAGGCGAAGCAAGACATTATCCAGTGCTCCCAACAGGAAGTGCTCAAAAATGGCCATCATAATGGCATAATTCGCCTAGCAGAGACCAAGAGAAGAAGCAGCGAACACCAGTCTGGCTGCATGGTCAAGCTTCTTAGACTCCACGTCAGGGTGCCTGTCCACGTCCCTTAGCCACTGGATTTCAGGAAGGCCAGTAGGGACTGCATATTTGCACACCATATGGGTGGAGGGTGCTGGACAAGATACTGGATGTTGCCAAAGCTCCAGGGCTGGTCCCAGCCATGGGAAAAGCAATCCCTAGGGATTCGTCCAAGTCCAGGATGTCAGTGAAGGGGTACATAGCTCTCTTATTTACTGGTTCCAAGGGCACACTCACAGACTGCAACATGAGGTGGAAAAGAGGCCCAAAAGACAACAGTCCATTGTCAGTGTTCACATCATCAATTCAGCCATGGTTGAAAGTGTGCATCCTTGACGACAACATGAACAAAGAGTTGTCCAAGGACTGTTCTATAATGGACCTCGACCATTTGCCATCATACATTACCCATATATCCTCAGACTGGGTGAGCACCACTGACAGCCAGCCTGGCAAGCCATTGCTAAACAAGAATCCTTAGTTGGTGCTCCCACCAAAGGCTGAAGTGGTGGCAACTCCACCCTAAGGGGAAGGGAAGAAGACTCTGGTGATACCTCCCAAGGATGGACTGGCATGGGTGTAACTGGTGGCTATCAGGTGGCTAAGGGTCCAATTTGGAGAACCTAACCCCACTCCACAATGGTTCACTGCTTCCAAAGAAGCTTTTGTAGCACCCCTGCACCTTAAGGAGGTGCCTCTCCTCACCCAAGAAGGACAAGAAGGATCAATGGCAGCACCTCCCAGTCGAGCAGGATCCAAAGACCGAGCAGCACTTTGACTTACACCATCGACCCGGGGGCTGATGTCAAGGTTCATAACAGGCTACATGCTGAGCCACGTTCAGTAGCACTGACTCTGGAGGCATGACCACCAGCTAAGGCTGCTCGCTCCTAGAGTGCCTCAGTTAGGGATAGTGACTAAGCCACAGCCTCCTGAGGAAGGAATGAGAGTGTCAGGGTCTGGGAGATCATCATTGAGCTTCTCTGACAGCTGTTGGACAGGTTCGAGAAAATCTTGACATCCTGCTCATGTAGTAGCGAGGTCAATAATCCCAATGTGGCTAACAAGAAGCTCTTGAACTTGGCCTCAATTGAAGGCCGCTCGACCACTGTTCAGCACTCAACCAATGTCAATTGGTCAGGAGAATCGAGGGAACAGGAAGATCGTAATCTCTTCTGGTCCCACGACCTGCGCTAGTATCGCTTTTGCTTCCTACCCCTGAGAGAAGGGCTCTAACCAAAGGTATGGTGAGCCCAACACATTTCATGGAAATCCTCCGCAAAGGACTTTCCGATGCTGGCCCCAGCCAGCAGCAGAGCCCAGACCAATGAAGTACTCACCACAGCAGCCAGTGCCTCCTCCTCAAGGGCCAAAAGCTGAGCAGCAGACCTGCCAGCTGCCGAGAACATTTTGTGGCTCTTAGATTGATTCTTGTGGTCCTGTTCCAAGGATCAACCAAGGATGAGTCTGGTCCATTGATCTTCTAGCGATGCTGGAAGCATCACCTGACAAAGGGCACAACCCTCCACGTTGTGCTGCCCTCCCAGGCAGTAGTGGCAGGACACACAGAGGGGGTTGGTGTTTGACATTTTCTGCTGACAGGTCATGTAGAACTTAAAACCCATATGACAGATTCCTCTCTTCCATGCCGAGATCAATGTCGAAGGCAGATCCAAAATGAGTGGAAGATGAAATACTAGAAGTTTCAGAATAAAGTTACCAGATCCGCTAACTATGTAGAATACTTGAACATGACAGAGCTGTGAAGGAAGAGACCTGTCCATTCTGGTGGAATGAAATATCTGACATCGCAGGGTGTAGTCAGAGGATATATTTGTCAGGTAACGGGTCGAGCTTAGCTTGAAGACGGCTGACAAATCAGCTTTTTCCAGTGGAATTGCCAAAGTGTAGACAATGAACTGTATCCACACCTTTACAACCAAAGGTGATGGCTGAGATGCTGAATGAAAACTCTGCTTCAGCATTCAGCAAATAACACCCCAGAGGAGGGATGGGTGGGTACTCATAAAGCTGCCCATGGAGAGCCTATGGCATAAAGGGTAACCATTATGCAGCATGCATGTATCACACTGCCAGATAGCTGACTACCTGGTGAATGTCAAGCCGGGTTAATCCCAAGGGGTATACAGAACACACTCTAGGATCATGGCAGAAAGTACAGTTACGTAAGAACTTACCGTATCAGTAGATCTTCGAGAACGGCTCTTGCAGCAGGTTACACCATTAGGACTGAAGCCAGCAGACGTCAGGACCCCATGGAAATTTTCTAGCTAGCAGTCTTCAGCGGGGACCGCCTCCAACGTAGGTCCTGCCCCCGACGTCAGGCATAGTACATAAGGAGGTGGTCCCGCCAGAATCTCCAGTTCTCCCGCCAGAGACTTCAGGTCGCTGGATGACATCAGAAGAGGAGACCGAGGATCCGCCATCAGATGGCCAAGACTAAGAACCGACCCCTCCGATCCTAAGAATAGTGTTAGCCTGGAACCTACTTCCTCCAAGAGGGAATGGTGGGCGGGAAGGCACCTGCTGCAACAGCTGTTCTCAAAGATCTACTGATTCCGGTAAGTTCTTACGTAACTGTACTATCTTCTTCGAGATACAGCTCTTGCAGCAGGTTACACCATTAGGACTGATTCCCAAGCAATGGTGCCTTTGAAAAGCCATCGGGAGGAGCAAGAGACTGAAAATGAGACCGTCCTGAGCCTGAACAAAGAAGTCCCTGAAGAACTGGAGCTAAATTCAGCTCTTCGCTTTTGAGGCGATATCTAGGCTATAATGCTCTGATACAAAAGTGTGCACGAACTCCAGGTGGCCATGTACATATAGCTAATACTGACATGTTCTTCAGTGCTGCAAAGGAGGTAGCCACTCCTCTTGTGGAATGGCCCTTGACCACTCCTGGTAAGGGTTTCTTACGTTTGTCGTAACAAAACAAGATACACTGAATGAGCCAGAGTGAAAGGGTCTGTTTCGGAACTAGGGCCCCTTTCATCCTCTCAGCAAAGGAAACAAACAGCTGCTCCATTTTACGGTGCTGTTTGGATCTGGTCAAATAATATCTGAGACACCTGTGAACGTCCAGGGTGTGGAGCAGTGCTTCTCCTCGACTGGCGTGCTTAGAAAAGTATACTGGTAAACCAATGTCCTGGTTAAGAGTAAGGGCTGAAACCACTTTAGGCAGGAACCTAGGATTCGTCCTCAGGGACACCTTATCCTGATGAAAAATTAAATAAGGCTCCTTGCACATGAGAGCATGTAATTCAGAGATTCTTCTCACCGAAGTAACAGCAACCAAAAACAACATTTTCCACAACAGAAAACGTAGCTCGCAATCTGCGGCAGGTTCAAAAGGTGGCAACATAAGCTGCTCCTGGACAAAGGGTAAATCCCAAGGAGGGACGGGATCCTTAATGGGCGGCTTAAGGTGGAGGACCCCCCCTTAAAAAGGCATGGGTAGTATCCAGCTGGGCCACCATGCAGTGGCCTATGGGGGCATGATAAGCTGAGACTGCACAAAGGTGCACTTTGATCGAGGAGTAAGCTAGCCCAGATTGAAAGAGGAGAAGCAGGTACTCCAGAACCAGCATCTCAGTAAAGTCTAAGGGCAAGAAACCACGTGCTTGAGACCACAGGCAAAACCTGCGACACTTCATGGCATATGTCGCGTGTGTCGTCAGTTTTCTGGTGTCAGAAAGTACCTCTACCACCTCTTGCGAGACCCTGTGTCGCAACATGGCTATGTCTCTAGGAGCCAAGCATGCAGGTTCAGTGAATGTAAGTCCAGGTGGACTAGTGAACCCTCCTCCTGAGACAACAGGTGGAAGCTGATTGGCAAAGGAAGCGGAGGTTCCTGGGACAACCGATTCAGAAGTGAGAACCAAATTTGCCTGGGCCAAAAAGGCGCTATCAAAATAAGCGTTGCATGCTCCCTGCGAAGTTTGAGAAGGACTCTCTGGATCAGCGGGAAAGGAGGGAAGGCGTAGTGGAATCTGCCCGCCCAGGAGAGGGACAACGCGTCTCACCAGAAAACATCAGGCCCTGGATCTAGCGAGCAAAAATTGGTCAGTTTTGCGTTGGATGGGGAGACGAATAGATCTAACTCTGACGTGCCCCATCTGTGGAACAGATCCTCTGCCACCTCCTGCAGAAGTTCCCACTCATGGACTCTGGCCTGGGAATGACTCAGGCTGTCTGCGACAGTGTTGTCCACCCCAGGAACGTGAACTGCAGTGAGGTTTGCGCCGTGTTGTATTACCCAGTCCCACACCCTCATGGCCTCCCTGCAAAGGGGGTAGGAGTGTGTGCCTCCTTGTTTGTTGAGGTAATACATCACCGCAGTATGGTCTGTTTGTAGCAGGAGAGTACTCGGTGGAATCTCAGACTGGAAGGCTTGCAGGGCATAAAGGACCGCCCTCATCTCCAATATGTTGATATGGAGATGAGATTCCTGGGTAGTCCATGATCCCTGAGACCTCACCTCGTTCAAGTGCGCTCCCCACCCCAGCCCTGAGGCGTCTGTGGAGAGTGTTATCACTGAGGATGGCACTGTGAAAGGAACCCCCATTGAGAGGGTTCCCAGATCTAGCCACCATTGCCAGTCCCGAACCACAGTCTTCGTGATTCTGACTGGATGCTGCAGATGGTCTTGCCTTTGGTCCCACTGCACCCTTAACATCTACTGGGTTACCCACATGTGGAGTCTTGCCATTGGGACTGTTGGAATGGCCGCAGCCATGTGTCCGAGCAGGCGAAGGACCAATCTGGCCGGGATGGTCCTCTTCGCTGACAGGTCCCTTATGAGGGATCATATGCGTTCCGCTCTGTCTTCGGGAAGAAAGGCTTTCCCCTTGACGGTGTCCAGAACTGCCCCTATGAACTGCAGTTTCTGAGACAGTACCAGGAGAGACTTCTCGTAGTTGATTAAGATGCCCAGAGACTGAAAGAGAGCCTGGGTGTGCTGAATGGCCAGCAGCAATGCCTCCTTGGAGGAGGCCATGAGAAGCCAGTCATCCAGGTACGGGAACACGTAGTGGCCCTGCCTCCTCAGAGATGCTGCCACAACTGCCATGCACTTGGTGAATACCCTGGGTGCTGATGACAGTCCAAAAGGAAGCACTCGGAACTGATAGTGGTGACCAAGAAGCTCGAAGCGCAGGAACCTCCTGTGCGCCTGAGCGATAGGGATATGCAGGTAGGCATCCTGCATGTCCAAGGATGCCAAGAAAGCATCCTTCTTCAGCATTGGGATTAGTCCCGGGAAGGTCACCATGCAGAAGAGCTTGTAAACGACTGATATATTGAGGTCGCTGAGGTCCAAGATTGGACGGAGTTCCCCTGTTTTCTTTGTAACCAGGAAGAAGTGTAAATAATAACCTGCTCCTCTCTGGTTCCCTGGAACATGCTCCAAAGCTTCTTTCTGTAGAAGCGTGAGCACTTCCTGCCTTATGAGCAGGGCGTGCTGACCCGAGTAATGGGAGAGCAGAAGAGGCCTTGTGGGGGGCTTGTCTAGGAAGTCTATATAATGGCCTTTTTCGACCAACTGTAGCACCCACCTGTCGGTGGTGAATGACCGCCACCCTAGCAGCTGGTTCATGGCGCGGTAATTCCCACCTTTGTTTCCTGTTGATCCTGAGGAGGGCAGGGGTCGGAAGAGTCATGCTGTGGCAGCAGAGGGTCCCTTCAGGTTGGGCCAACTTGGTAGCACGTTGGCCTCTACCTGAGGACGTCTTGGCCTGGGCTTTCCGGGAGAAGGAACCCCTCTGTTGCTGGCCGGAACGAGGTTGTTGCCTCTGAGTCCAGCTGTGAAAACGACTCTGATTCCTACGAATAGGAACTGAGTCTAGATCTGTACACGGCCTGGACAGATCTAACGGACTTCCCAGCTTCCTGTAATTTGGTGATTACCTTTTCCGAGGCTTCACCAAACAAAACTTTGCCATGAAAAGGAGCGTCCATAATGTTTTTCTGGATGTCCGGGGTTAACCCGGAGACACGGAGCCATGAGTGTCTCCGGAGACATATGCCTGAGGCTGCCGCTCTGGCCGAGGAGTCCGTGGAGTCGTACACGGCTCAGAGCACCTGGGTCCCCATGTCTGAAACCATGTGGAGGAGCTGAAGGAGTTCCTCCTTTTGGCCACCGTCTGGCAATTTCTCCGCCAGTTCCTGTCCCTGTTCCCACAGCGCGTTCTGGAACTGAACCATGTGGGTCAGGTAATTCGGCGATCTAATGGCGCAAGTCACGGCCGCATAAGTGCGCCTGCCCAGCACATCCAACTGCTTGGACTCCGGGTCCGGTGGCTGCGTGCTCAGATGTTGCAGTTTCTGAGACCAGTCATGAGAGGCTGTAATGACCAGGGAGTTGGCCAGATGATGATTAGCCAGGTACTAGTCCTCCTTTGGTGCCTTGTACAGGCGGTCAGCCTTCTTCAGCATTGCCAGGATCGAATGTGGACGCTTCCACACTGCCTTGGTGACATCCACGAAAGTGTCCACCAAGGGTGGCACTACCACAGGCTTGGGATCTTTTTGCCGAAGGTAGAGGGCAAGGCGTAGTCTTTCGGTGTCGAGTTCCTCCGCATCCCATCCCATGTTCTCTTGGATGTGTCTCATTATCTCGAAGAACGAGGAGTCATCTGGAGGAGACCTAGGGAGGTCACGTGGATCCAGAGAGGGGATGCTGATTGGAGAAGGAACCCTGGAACATTCAGAGATGTCAGATCTGGAATCCTCCGTGGACGGCGAATACCGACGTCTTCTGGGTCTCTTGGGGCTGGGTGACCCTGAAGAGGATCTTGACAAAGGCCTTCTCTTTTCTGTAGATCTGCCCCTAGCGGGTGCTGCTGGCTCCTGGGGGGAAGATGCTCGGCCTGCTGACCCTTTTGGTGAAAGAGGGGGTGCAGGCGTCGGAGGTGCCGCGGGTGCGGGAGGAGGGTGCGTGGTGACCACATCCTTTTTGATGGTGTCCCACCAGAAAGTGAAGAGCCCCTTCACTTCCGTCAAGTTTAAACCAGATGACGGACTGGGCACCGGTGGCCTGTCGTCGGGGCCAGGCGCCGGCTCCCCGAGGGTCTCAGGTTCTGGAGAGGGCTCCCATGGGAGTTCGACGGGTCCGGAATCACCTGTCTGGTCTTCGGGCTGAGTAGACTCCTTTTCCGACAACGCCTCCAGACGGACGTCGTAAGGCGGCGTTCTGCTCATCCTGGCTGCAGTATCGGACGTCGATCCCCCTGCTGGCGTCCTGGGGGTGAATGCCTAACCGGCGACTGGTGACGAACTGCCGCTGGATCCCGGGAGTGTTTATGTACCTTGGCCGAGGTCGGATGGGCCGATGTCGGGTCTGACATCCACTTAAGGGAGGTCAGCTCCTTGGTCTTGCGTTGGGGCGGCGGCAGGAAGACTGGCCAGACGTCGGAGGCCAAGTGCCAGGAACATGACTTGTGATACTCTCCTGACCTGGACAAGGCCTTAGCTGAGGAAGTGGGCCTGAAGGTCTTGGCTGGCCGCAGAGTAGCAGAACCACTGGCCGATTTGACCACGACTGGGGGAGGCTGAGAGTGGGCTCTAGACAGGGAGCGGTCAGGCCTGGAGCTGGAGCTGCAGAAGTCCAAGGCCCTGGAGGGGGATCTGGGTCTCACCTTCTCCTGGTGCTTCTCGTGGTGCCTGTGTGACTTCCCCGAAGATTCCCCTCTGGAGGAAGGTTCCATGGCCTTAAGCTTTTCTTCAAGAAGGAAAGCCTGGAGAGCCTTCTGTTGGCGGATTCTCATTCGGCCGTTAAAGCTCTGGCAGAAAGAGCAAGCCCAGGTGTTGTGATCCGGGCCCAGGCACCGAACGCAGGCCGAATGAGGGTCTTTGAAAGGGATCTGCTTCCCACAGGCACACTTCGAAGAATGGCCCTCCACTGAAGTTGGGGAGGACATCAGATGAAGAAATGGCTGAAAAATAGATTTCCTCTGAAGTTTGGAAGGTTTGGAATGGATTTCCTGGTCGTCGCGCGCTAGACTAAACTGATAAGGTCGAGACATGCAAAGTCGATGACGGAAAAGAACTGGGGATTCTGGCGGGACTGCCTCCTCATGTACTATGCCTGACGTCGGGAGTGGGACAGACGTTGGAGGTGGTTCCCGCTGAAGACTGCTAGCTAGAAAATTTCCATGGGGTCCTGATGCCTGCAGGCTTCAATCCTAATGATGTAACCTGCTGCAAGAGCTGTATCTTGAAGAAGATCTAAAGGAACAATTAATGGGACTGATCCTTCTTCTTTTACCTCTTCCTTTAACTCCTACTTTACTACCTGTGTTCTCTCTCTCTCTCTCTCTCTCGCCCTTTCTTGCCCTCTCCTTCCTCTTCCCTCCCTCTGCCTTCTCCCCTCACTCTTTGTCCTTCTCTCCTACCTCTCCCTGTGCTTCCCTTAAGGCCTTGCATGCCCTTAATCCTCATAAGAGAGGTAGTCCTGATGGTCTCAATCCTAAGCTTCTGATCCTCTAAGCTCCAGCCACCACTCTATTACCAAACTCTTTACTCTCTCTTTTTCCCCTGCCACTGTCCCCAAAATATTGAAATTACATACCTACTGTAATTCTGATCTTTCTGTGTATCTTCACCATTCATCACCTTTGGGGTTACTGGCCGCAGGTCATGACCCTGCGGGAGCTTTTTTTTTTTTGGATGGGCGGAGTAGACACACCATCAGCGCCACCTCGATGCACCGTATGGCGCCAAGTTGGCTGTTAGGTGTTGTCGACTCCGCCTTCCAGCCTGAGCTCGCCAGAGAGGTTAGAAAGAGGGTTGGAGGGTGGGACAAGGAAGCCCAAGGGACAGACAAAGGAAAGATATGAAACTAAAAGGAGAAATAAACAACTGAGAGGACAGAAGAAGTTCAAGACTAAGGGGATTGGGTAGGGGCCCCACTCTGGAAGTAGACAGGAGGAGGGAGGGGAAGGAAAGAAAGGTTTTTAAAGGTAAGGAAAAAGTTTAGTGGGGGTAGACAGGAGAAACATACCCTGTACCCTTGACTAGTCTCCAGTTTATATAGGAACTGTGAAGGAGCAGCCAAGAGGCTAACTGCCAGAATTGCAGGCACAGAATTACTGGCACAACTCCTATACACAGAATCGGCTATTCTGGAAGAAAGACAGGAAAAACAGGGATATCCCCCCCCCCCCCAAAGGAGATTTTGGTGCAAGAAAACTAGTTTCTTAAATTAATTGAGGTTATGTCCAAAGGACAAGGAAATCAAGGATTGACGGGGAGAAGAGGAGAAGGAAAGAAAAGGGGGCAACTGCCAAACCCCACCCCACAGGGGTGAGCCGAAAGACTGAGGAAGGAGTGCCCCCACTCTGGACCACTCCACCCTAAAGGAAAAACTATCCCCCTATGTGCCCCAGTTTACCCCACTCCTGACCCACAGAAAGGAGGGAGGTAAGAGAAGGGACACAGAGAGGGAAGGGGACCCAATGACTGAGGCCCCAGGGGGATGGAGGGTGGGACTGTGATGAATGATGAAGATACACAGAAAGATCAGAATTATAGTAGGTACGTAATTTCCATATCTTATCTGTATCAATCTTCACCATTCATCACCTTTCTTTGAGTGCCGAGCCCCCCTCCGAAGGGGGTTTTAAACCCTAAGGGACTGAGTCCTTTAGCTCTCAGTGGGTGACTCACTAAGAGAGAGAACCTTCAGGGTCTGGAGAGGCCCGAGTGTGGGGATAGTGAGACGGGGACCCCCCAGAGGGGGTAGGAAGTTGCCAACAGACTCCGCCTCACTCTACTGGAAAAGAGATAGGTTCTCTGGTGGGAAGAGTTAATCACCCTACGCCGGGCCAAGGGTGACAACCAGAAGAGATGCAGCCATGCCATCCACCTAGTGTAGATTGCTGTCCCTACGACCCCTGGTAGCTACCTCACTGGTGTCATACGATGCCCTTGCTTGGTGCCTTGCTAGCTCCAGGCCATGTGCAGAGAGTGCAATGGCTTGTCTGCTTTGCTCCGTGTCCAGCATGGAGGTTAGCAGCTGATCCAGCCTGGACCACAAGAACCTGTCATAGGTTGCACAGTGGGTCTGATGTACTGCAACAGAGAGCAGCAACCATGCCAAGTAGAAGGTCCTCCTCCCCAGAACTCAAAATCCAAAGAATCTTGATCTGGGGGCCGGTCACGGTGCAGGGCGCAAAGCCCATCAGGAGTGCCCACTTGCGTCAATCCTGACTGAGGATGAAGCATGTAACCTGGAGACTCCAGTGGGGCACAATACCACTAGCAGAGATCCCTAGGGGCAGGAACTCCAGAAAAGGGTCTCTGCCAGGAACGCAACGATGCCTCCAGAAAGGGAGCAGGCCGGGGGGGCACCACAAGGGTGTCCCCACTGAAATTGCCTAGAAAGGCGTGCGCTGAGTGCTCTGGATTGTGTAGAGTGGGAGGGGTAATGTGCAGGTCCTCCAACATCCTCCTGAGGAATCTCTGATATTCAGCGAGATCAGCAGCTGGAGAGATGTGGACAGATGGCTCCTCTCCCCTAGAAGAGGGGGATGAAGAGTCAGAGGACCTCAAAGGTTCAGAAGCTGCCTGCTCAGGGGCAGGTTTGAAAAACCTGTCTGTCCATTGCCCTAACGTAAGAGGGAAACTGAGCAGCCTGAGCTCTGAACTGCTCCCAGGAGAGAGGCCCACTAGGACCAAGAATGCCTGGTAGCATAGGAGAAGGTGGCAGACGAATAGGGGCAGAATCGACAACGGGGATCGGCTGACCTCCGCCTGGGCTACGGAGTGCACCGGGAGCCCTAGGGAATGAAAGTGCTCTTGAAGACTCCACAGCCAACAGCTGAACAACCAAACTGGTACTGCCTAGGCTGCGCCCTGAAGAATCCTCCCTGTGAGGTGACCGGGGCCGTGTAGGTCCAGAAGGATGGTCCCCTACCTCCGAAGAATGGGGCCCTCTCAAGGACACCAACGGGGAAGAGCGGAGATCTGCACTACGGCTTCTCTCAGAGCCCGGGTGGTTTCCAGAAAAAGGCCGCCACACAGACCCCATGCCCAATGACCCCTCGGAATCTGAGAGCACCCTCCTCCTCCTCGAGAGAGCCAGCCTAGGCAACTGATAGCCCTGGTCAGCCACCAAAGAGGCTATCTAGGAAGCAGCACCCTCCCCTCCTGTGAGTGCTCTGATCGGCCCCAAAGTTGGGTGATCCAGGCACACCACAGGAGGGGGTACCACCGCTGAGAGGTCAGAGAACCCTCCGAGGCCAGGCTGCAAGGCAATTGTGGCCTGCACCACTGCCTGCTGGTCAGAACCCCTGACCCTGGCCCCAGCAGTCACTGTTCGCTCCTCAGAGGGGGGCCGACTCCGGTCTGTCAAGGACACTATCAGGGTGTCCACGCTCGCGGCCAACTCCAGGGAGTCAGTCCGATTCCTGCTCCGAAGAGGTGGAGATGGAAGTCCTGTGCCAGACAGTGCGCGGACGCCCACTGCTATTCCTAGTGAACAGGGCACCAGGACCACAGACTGCACCAGAGTTGACGCCAGTGCCCCCCTCCACACCACAAATGGTGCCAGAAGAGGACACCGCCCCAACAAGGGCATCAGCCTGGGAGCCGGAGCCTGTTACAGCGCCATCCTGACCCACTGCACCGCAAGCAGTGCCGAGATCAGCAATGGCACCGTTGACGGCTCTAACCGCGCTCTCGGCACCGAGGTCTGAAACCCCCATGGCGCCGTGTCCCTGTTCAGAGCCGCAAACGGCCCCAGAACTGGACATGGTGCCATGCTCAACCCCAGAGCCGCAAATGGCGTTGGGGCAAGAAACAGACAGGGACAAAGCTGTAGAGACTCCCACAGTGCCGACAGCCCCATCTGCACCATGAACAGTGCTGACAGCAGCAACGGTGCTGAGTAATGAACCGGCGCCGACAACAGTGCCATCAGGGCCCACGGCACCACAAACGGCGCCGAGGCCCAAAACAGTGCTGACAGACAGCGTAGAGAACAGCACCGACCCAGGCCTCCCAAGCAGCGGAGTGCGACACCGGGGAGCCTTTGCCCCAGAAGGACGACAGCCACAGTTGCCGCCTGGCTGTCTCCTCTGGGGACAGGACCAGGCCTGCACCGCTGGAGGGGCATCTACCATGGCTAGGCTAAAGAGACAGAGGCCCCTCCTCCTCAGTCCCTATAGAACCGGGAGGGACCCAGAGGAAAGGCAGAGAACGCGACTTGGCCGAATGCGAAAAGGCCGACTGAAAGTTACGGAGCTCTCACACTTTCCAGGCTGCTGCTCAACAATGACCCAGCTGTCCATGGAGAAACAGGTGTCGCATCTAATCCATGTCATGAAGCAGGCCAAGACATGCAAGGCATCAGTCGTGCTTGTCAGTGATGGAGTACTTATAGCCACATGGGCACCGTCGCATGGGGGGGCCATCCCGTCTTAGAAGATTTCTTGCCTTCCGACCAAGACATGACCTACGGGAAAAAGAACACCAAAACAAGACCCGACATCACAAAGCAAATAAAATACAGAACAGTCTTACCAGGCGACGTCGAGTGGAGCAAACAGAACCAGCAGGATATACGGAATCGACAAACTACGCAGCAACATGGAGTCAAAAATGTAGCCGAAGGCTTCAACTGTAGAGGTAGGCCTCTGAAAATTCTTCTTACCGCTTCCCACGCGATGACCTCGACAGTGGGAGATGAAGAATTAGGGAGGCGTAGTCGACAACACCCCAACGGCCAACCTGTAAGCCACGAAGTGCGCCGCCTCGAGGTGGCACAGATGGCACGACACTCCGCCCATCCAAAAAAAAAAAAAAGAGCTCCCAGGGTAGTCATGACCTCCGGCCAGTAACCCCAAAGGTGATGAATGGTGAAGACTGACACAGATAAGATCTAGAAGCAGGCTAGTCATCCCTCTCCCTGAAGATGGTGATCCCTCTTCTCCTGGTAACTTCCACCTGTTTCCCTCCGTCCCATTCTAGCTAAGTTTCAGTAACACCTTGTTCTTTCCCTGTTCTCCTCCTTGTTCGACCCCTCAATACCAAAATGAAACAGTTTCCATGTCTTCTGGCACCTGACAGAGGCTTACCAGACTCACATCCCTCCCATTATTCCACACTCTCGGGATGCTCTGCGAAAAATTAAAGGGGGGAATTTGGTAGATAAATGAATAAATAACTGAAAAAATAAACTAGATGGAGATTAGATGGACCATTGGTCTTTTTCTGCCACCATTGTCAATGTTTCTATAAATAAATAACTAAAAAAAAAACATGTAAACATGCAAACTGCCTGGAAGATGAAATGCTGATATCGCAGCTTCTGCCACTTAAATCTTGCAGAATTCTGAAGGAGCACAATATAACCCAATGGCAGTAAATCCTATCTAGTTTATCCCACAAGAAACTGTGACATCAGTGTACATGACAGCTTCGTTCTGGTGGGCTGCACTATACTTATTTACAGGGATTTTCCTTCATTACTCCTCTACCAAGGTAACTCTGTGATTATCTTGTAAGCAGGAATCTGTCCACACTTATGTTGAAAGTCTTTGCTGTCTTCATGCCCATGGTCTCTGCTGGCAGCTGTTTCAAAGGTTCAAGTCCCTATGGAAGAAGTGCTTAACACTGCCCCTGAATTAACCGCTTTGAGTTTTTGGGCTTGCCTTCATGCCCTGCTGGAAGATACCAGATCAAATAACTCTGCCTGTTCAATCTTACCAATACTGTTGAGTATACAATACTCTTGAGTATGCGATGCCCTTGAGTATGCAGCAGACAGAGACTATGTCCCTTCTAAGTCTCCTTTTGTCCAAGGTGAACATATTAATGGTGGCCTGCCTCTCCTCATAACTCTTTCCCCCCAAAACCCTAATGGTTTTGGTTGTTCTGCATTGCACCCTGTTGAATGCCTCAATGCCCTTTTTGTAGTGAGGAGCCCAGGACTACTCCAGATGGAGTCTAACCAGGGCCTTTTAAAGTGGCAGGATTATTTCATCTGCCATTCTAACCAATACTTTTTAATGAATAACAGCATGCAGTGAAATATAGTCTTACTTTTGTCTATCACAATCAGTAAACAGTGCATTGTAAGATGGTGTCATGAGTCACTGTTTTGTTTCAAATCTTCAAATTACACACATTTTAACAATTTTTGAAAAACTATAGATGCACACACGAGTCTCACAACTTTATGTAAACATATAAGGGATCTATATTCAAAGCATCACATTCAGTTTGGATGCTGAGCAAAGTTTACATTTTGGCAGAAAAATGTCTGTCTACAATGTCAAGGGACATCATATGAATCTGTCAACTATAACTCCGCAAATATTCTGGACAGGTATCATTTTGTAAAAAAGTGTGTTTTTGAAATGTGTTAAAGCAACCAAACTGCGCATGCACATTTTTTAACACTGGGTCCCAAATGGCTAGACACCTAACCACTGTACATAAGAGGTGTCTGAAATATTATAAAGAGTTTACTAACCTCTTAATGTATTCACCCAGATAACTCTCTAGTACTGTGTCAGCGGTAAGCAGGCATTTCTCAGGCACTGAAATAATCAACTCCCCTGCCTTTAACGTGAGAATAAAAAAAAAAAGAAAAACATGAATTTTCTAACACTTAAAGAATCCCCCAGTTTTAGTATATTTCATTTTTACTAATGCGTGCTAAGTGTCCACGAAGGTGTTAGGGGAGAGCGCAACACTAACAGACTATTCACTAACTTAGCAGAGCATACAAATGTATTTCATTGTTCTCATCATCAGCCGGACATTCAATCTGATTTAAACTATCATCAAGAATGTTAAGATGGGCTCACTGTGGAACCTGAGCAAGGCAGCAGCATAACTATGCAGCGCTAACATAGAAATATGAATAGCTTTACATAAACTTACTTATTTAAAACTAAACTTATTAAAATTTACTTATTGGTGGAGTAGCTCCTTTCCAGGATGGGAAAGCCTCAGAAGTCCCAACCAAGAAGCAAAACTGTTGGAGGGGTACTTTCCAGGAGGGCAGGTGCCATGCAATAAAGAGAGCAGATGAAGTAGGCCTGAGGTAAAACACAGTGCTTGCTTGCAGTGAAACTACAGCAGTTATTAACATCTATGGAGGACATAAACTAAAAACTTGATGGCACTCATGGTCAGGTAATGGTAGCAGAGTCAGCGGTGGAAGGGTTTAAACAGGAGTTGGTGGACATGAAAAACAAACTGATTCTTCCTCACATGCCACAACCATGCAGATCAGAGAAAATTATCACCTTAGATCTCAGTTGTTGAGCCTAGAGAATCAGACCTGGGTCCCTAATATACCAGTTTTTGGTATTCTGGAGGGGAATGAACATGACTACTTATTTTTGTTTATCTGGGACTGGACTGCAGAGGGAGAAAAGGAGAGCCAGTTGTTTCCTCTATGGAGGACACACTGAATTATCCCACATGGTAAGAGATAAGAGGATAATGTAACATCAGTCATTTTGGCCATAATCTATCGAGCTGCAATCAGGAAGATTTGATTTTAAAGTTGGCTCAATGAAGGGAACACGTACTCCATCGCAGACTCGCATTTTTCCAGATGTGAGCCATGTGACACAATGAAAAAACAAAAATTTGATAGTGCTTGACAGGAGCTTAGGGATGCAGAGATCCCTCATTCTACGATGTTGTCCCCGAAGCTCTGCAGTGTGTTCTAAAGCCACATTTATCTATTCTCAGACATGGTATGGTGACAAGTGGGTGGACAAGAAGACCCTGGCAGTGAAAAGAAGGAGAGATCAAGATTAGGAGCAATAACAAACACTGAGGACACAATGCTGGTAGATCTCTTTCACATACTTTACAATGGAGTTTTCAGTCCTTAGGATAAGGTAGGTTGTTAGATGTGCACAGCAAAATGATCTGGGACTCTTTCACAACGTTTGTTCACTTTTACCTTTACTCATTTCAATACTGTACTCCTCAACCCGATTCTAAGGAATGCAACATTTATTTCCTTTCTTGTTTTTACTGCCACTTGTAAATAATTGTTATAAAGTAAGGATTTTGAAATGCATTTCAGTGTACTCATGTAGCAGTACTGCATAGTTTTAATTTGAAATAGTATCCCGAGTATCTTGCTGAACTGATAAGTTTGCTCCATTTTACACTGCCTTTGTATAGTCATGCCGTTTGAACTAGGTGATGTATTTCAACATTTTAAGGATGATAGGATTTTTATTTATATAGCATCTTTCCACGGCTCAAAGTGCTTTGCAAGTTTAAATAAATAAAATAGCACAGGAAACAGGCATATGAATACACGATATAAACCTAGCTCAGAGTATGACCATAAAACTGTCAGAGCAATTAATCCTCTGAAAAGGCCTGTCTGAATAGCCAGGTCTTCAACTGAGATTTAAAACTTTAACCCAAATAGGCAGATTGGATGAATTTCAGGACAATATTCCACAGTCTTGGAGCAGTTATAGAAAATGCTTGGTCCTTGACAAACTTCAGTCTCACTGGTGGCACCAACAGAAGTCCCTGGGTATCTAAAGAGAAAATGAAAATTATGTACCTACCGTAATTCTGATCTTTCTGTGTATCTTCACCATTCATCGTCTTTGGGTACTGGCAGGCAGTCATGACCCTGCGGGAGCTCTTTTTTTTTTTTTTTGGATGGGCGAAGTCAACACACCATCGGCGCTGCCCTCGAGGCCGACACACTGCGTGGCGCTCGTGGGTTGGCCGTTAGGTGTTGTCAACTCCGCCCTCCCGCCAGTTCTGAGTCACCGTAGAGTAAGACAAGAAAGTCCAAAGGACAGAGAAAAGAAAAGATATATAAATAAAAGGAGAAATAAAGACTGAGAGGACAGAATAAGCTGAAAGAACTAAGGGGATTGGGAAGGGGTCCCAATCTTTGGACGTAGAAAAGGGGGAGGGAGGGTGAAGGAATTTAGGGATAAAGATGTTAGGAGGGGAAGGAGGGAACACACCCTGGACCCCTGACCTGTCTCCAGATTGTATAGGAACCGTGAAGGAGTAGCCAGAAGGCTAAACTGCCATAATTCAAGGCACAGAATCACTGGCAAAAACTCCAACACAAGCAGAATCGACTACTCTGGAAGAAAAGACAGGGTACAAGAAATACCCCCCCAGAATAATTTTTTATGGTATAAGAAATGCAGTTTCTTAAATTAGAATTAAAGGAAAAGACTCCTGTATATGTATGATTTGGATATGTCTGATGTATTTATTATACATTACATCAATTACTGTACATATGTCAATAAGAGATCAGCCATTTCTTCTGTTGCAACACATATCTAGAGTTTGAGGCTCTGACACAAGGTAGTAAAATGTCAAGCAAGCCTCCATTTACATGCAAATGAGTCACTTGTAATACAGCCCCTCCCATTCCTTGATGTCACTGCAGCAACAGTACAGAACAAAAATAAAAATTACGTACCTACCGTAATTATGATCTTTCTGTGTATCTTCACCATTCATCACAGATGGGTACTGGCCGGAGATCAGGACCCCGGGGGAGCTTTTTTAAAAGGATAGGCGGAGCCGACACAGCATCGGCGCCAAATGACGATTTTACGTGGCGCCGGGGAGGATTAGCCGTTAGAGCTGCGTCGACTCCGCCTGCCTACCAGTTCTGAGTTGCCGGAGAGGTAAGAAGAAGGGATGGAGGGTGGGACAAGAGAGTCCAAGGGACAGAAAAAGGAAGAGAAAAACTGAACTAAAAGGAGAAATAATGACTGAGAGGACAGCATAGAAGAAGTAAGACTAAGGGGATTGGGAAAGGGCCCCAATCTCTGGAAGCGGAAGAAGGAAGGGAAGGGAGGGGAGAAAATTTAGGAGAGAGTGAGAGGTAACAAGGATCCGAGACCCTTGTCCGTCACCAGACTGTATAGGAACTGCAAGGAGTAGCAAAGCTCACTGCCAGAATTCAAGGCACAGAATAGCTGGCAATACCCCAAAAGCAGAGTCGGCTATTCTGGAGAAGGACAGGGTACAGGGACTTCGTACTCTCTCTGTAAATATATTTGGTGAAAAAAAAGGGGATTTTTTTATTTATTTTTTTTTTTTAAACAGTTGGATGGATAACAGAAGGAGGGCAACCACCAACTCCCACCCCGTAGGGGTGGAGATAAGTAGTAGAGAAGGAGTGCCACTCGGACTGTACCCCTTGGGGAAGAAAATACCTCCCCTGTGTGTCCCAACTGCCCGCTCAAGAAGAGGGGTGAGCACAGAGGGAGGACCCAAGACTGAGCCCCATGGGGATGGCGGAAGGATTAGCGATGAATGGTGAAGATACACAGAAAGATCATAATTACGGTATGTACGTAATTTTTTATACCTTATCTGTGTCAGTCTTCACCATTCATCACAGATGGGTGCATACCAAGCCCCCCCCCGAAGGGGGCTGATTTAGTGCACCCTAAGAGACAGAGTCCCTTAGCCCTCAGTGGGTGACACATTGGGGGGACCTTCTGGGCCTGATGAGGCACAAGAGTAGGGAGAGTGAGACGGGGTCCCCCCGGAGGGGGAAGGAAGTTGCCCCGACAAACGTTGTCTCACCCTATGGAAGAAGAGATAGGTTCCCTGGTGAGCGGAGCAAATCACCCTACACCAGGCCAAGGGTGACAACCGTGAAAGACAAAGCCACGCCAATCTCCTGGTGCAGATCGCTGTCCCTACGACCTTGGTAGCCAACTCACTGGCGTCGTAAGATGCCCTTGCTTGGTGCCTTGCTAGCTCCAGGCCGCGTGCAAAGAGTGCGATGGCTTGCCTGGTTTGCTCTGAGTCAGGCAAAGCAGCTAGGATCTGACCTAGCGCGGACCACAAGAACCTGTTGTAGGCTGCATAGTGGGCCTGATGAGCACAGATGGAGAGAAGCAACCGTGCCGAGTAGAAGGTCCTCCTCCCCCAGAAGTCAAAATCCAAGGAGTCTTGATCTAGGGGCCGGTCACGGTGGAGGGCGCAAAGCCCATCAGGGGTGTCCAGGTGCATCAATCCGGACCACGGATGAGGCATAGAACCTGGAGACTCCGGGGGAGCGCAATACCTCTGGCTGAGGTCTCTAGGGGCAGGAACTCTGGAGAAGGGCCTCTGCCAGAAACGCATGGACGCCTCCCGAAAGGGAGAGGCCAGGGCGGCACCACAAGGGTGGCCGCACCAAAATCGCCTAGAAAGGCGTGCTCAGCATGCTCAGGATTGCTCACAGACAGGGGAGAAAAGTGAAGGTCCTCCATCATCCTCACGAGGAAACGCTGGTACTCAGAAAGATCAGCGGGCGGAGAGATATGGACAGAGGGTTCCTCTCCTCCAGAAGAGGGGGATGAGGAGCTGGAGGTCACCAAATGTTCTGAGGGTGGCTGCACGAGGGGAGGTTGGAAAACCTGGTAGTCCATAGCCCTAACGTAGGCCGGGAACCGAGCAGCCACTGCTCTGAACTGCTCCCAGGTGAGAGGGCCGCTAGGACCAAGAAGGCCTGGGAGCGCTGGAGAATGAGGCAGAGGGATAGGGGCAAAGCTGAGAGAAGAAGTCGGCTGACCTCTGCCAGGGCTAGGGAGCTGACCATGGACATCCGAGGAGGGTGTCCCGGAAGACTCCACAGCCGGCAGCTGTACAACCATGTTGGTACTGCCGAGACTGCGCCCAGAAGAATCCCCCCAGTGAGGCGACTGGGGCCGTATAGGTCCAGAAGGACGGTCCCCTGCCTCAAAAGAATGGGACCCCTCAAGGAACCGGAAGGGAAGGTTGAAGTCCACACTGCCGTCCGGGGCCTGGGTGGACCCCAGAGAGACGGCGCCGGACCTCACCCCTCGACCCCTCAGAGTCAAGAGGGTCCTGGTCCTCGAGAGGGCCAGCCTAGGTAACTAGCAGCTCTAGGCTGTCCCGAAGGGAGACCCAGGGCAACACCCCTCCCTCCTGCAGTCTTCCCGATGGGCCCCAACGTTGGGCGATCGAGACACACTAACGGAGGGGGTACCACCGCCGAGGGGTCGAGGAACCCCCCAAGGCCAGGTTGCATGGCAATGGTGGCACGCACCATAGCCTGCTGGTCAGTATCACTGACCCTAACCTCGGGAACTACCTGACGCTCCTCAGAAGGGGGCTGGCTATGACTCGTCGTCGAGACCACTGGCTCGCACTCCTCCGCAGACAGCCCCGAAGGGTGTGACTGCCTATCTGACTCAGAGCCCGACTCTGACTCCGAAGAGGTAGAGTCTGAGGCCCTAAGCCAAACGGTAGGAGGGCCGGGGAAGGCAACCTTACCAAAGGGCCCAGCAGTCAGGGCAGTGGCCGAGGCGGCACCCGTGCCCTCCACAGCCCCGCAAGCGGGGCTGACAGAAGGCATCAGGGCAGCTCGAGCCAAAGCTCCAGAGCCAGAGCCAGCCATGGCACCGTCAAGGCCACTGGCACCGGGGCCAGTACCAGGGACAGAGATGGCGCCGACGGCAGCCCTAGCTACGACCTCGGCGCCGACGACACCGCCAGGCCCCTTCAGCGCCGCGAGCGGCACCGAGGACCGAAGCAGCGCCAACGGCTCAGACAGCGGACTCTGCGCTGAACACGACACCACTAGGTCGCTGGGTGCTGCGGGCGACACCGAGAGCACCAACGGCGCCAAGGACGGCCCCACGGCGCTGTGCTCAACCTCGGCGCCGAGGACGGCGCTGAGGCAAGACATGACAAAAGGCAACGCCAATCCAGGGTCACAGCATCGCGGTAGCATCGCCACCGCTGAACGGCGCCGAGAGACGAAGTCAGGTGCCATCGTCGGCGCTAACAGACCAACGGCACCGCGAACAGCACCAAGGCCCGACGGCACCGGACGGGCGCCGAGACAGCGCCGCCCGGCCTTCCAGAACGCGAGCGATAATTAGGGAGCCTTCGCTCGACGGGGCGATTGCCATAGCGACGACCCCACCTGCTCCCAGGAGGAAGTGGGACAGGCCTCCTGCGCCACGGGAGGAGCTTGACCAAGGCCAGCCTACAAGTAGGCCGAGGCTCCCTCCTCCTCGGTCCGTATAGGACCGGAGGGACCTGGAGGAAGGCCGAGAGCGTGGCTTGGCCCGACGAAAGTAACCTACTCTCTCGAAAGTCGGGTGGAGTCGCTTCTACTTTAAACGCGCTGGCTGTTCGAGGACATGGCGGTCCATGGAGAAGCAGGCGTCACACGAATCCATGTTGTAAAGCGGGCCAAGACACGCGAGATACTGGTCATATTGGTCGGTAATGGAATACTTGCGGCCGCACGGGCACCGACGCATAGGGGGCCGACCTGCCTTGGAAACCTTCTTGCCCTCCAACCGAGACATGACCTACGGAAAAAAACACCAAAACAGACTCGATGTCGCAAACTTTAAAATAAAAAGGAAAGATCTTACCGGCGACGTCGAGTAGAGGCAAACCCAGAACTACTAAGACCGACGGACTTCAACATCGCAATAACGGCTGACAGGCCTAGTTTTTCTTCTCACAGCTTCCCACGAGGCGATCTTGATGGCAGGAGACAAAGAACTGGTAGGCAGGTGGGTCGGCAGCAGCCTAGCAGCTAATTCTCGAAGCCACGTGTGTATTATTTGAAGGCGTGCGATGCTGCGTCGATACGCCTATCCTTTTTTTTTAAAAAAAAAAAAAAAAAAAAGCTCCCGCGGGGTCCTGATCTACATCCAGTACCCATCTGTGATGAATGGTGAAGACTGACACAGATAAGATCATAAGGGTATCAATGCTGTCTAGCCTGATTTTAGTTTAAGTGTGCAATGGCTTAAGGCAGTTCTGTCATGCAACTCACACAGGGAGTAGTACTTGTAGCCTTAATACTGTATGTGTAGAGCAAATAATACATCTAATAGTATTTCATTCACAGGAAACACAAGCTGTTTCTTTGTACTGCTCATTTCTCTCTGTGAGACAGTTGTAACATGTTGTGGAAAGCAGTAGGCTGATTGATTGGTTAATCAACTGAGCAGTCAGTCAGTCACTCTGTAGTGAACCAGGTGAACACCCTTGATTACAAGATGAGCCTGGGTAGTTTACCAAAGGATCACACAAGACTGATTTATACACATCCCCTTTCAGCAGCCTGAAAGTGGAGAGCTAGATCATTTACTTTATAAAGTGTATTGTTTTACATTTCAAATGCTCCTTAAATCTGAGCTTCTGACTGGAAATACCAAGACACAGAATGCATATGACATGGGAGGAATGAGCTAAGCAAATACAGAGCACTACAAACACTGAGACTGATTAGTTTATTTACCTACAACAGCTGAGGTGTAGCATCTGATTTGTGAGGGACATCCTACTTCAAATGCTGGCATTACAAAGCGGGGGAAGGGTGCTGCCCTGGCTTATCCTTAGTACCTTGAAAGTGAAGTGCTATAGCTCTCACATCACTGCTAATGATTTAAAATAGGAATTGGAGCACTTTTAAAGTCATGGACCTGAGGGGCCATCACAGTTTCTAAAGAGGTTAGGGGAACTTCTTAAGGGTTAGAGAGTAAGGAACTCTAGTAGGATTTGAACCAGAGTTCCCCCAGTGCTTGTGCTTTCCTGGTAACCTATTCTTTGCCATAGCTGAATCCTTTATTGCCTTACAGCAGCCATCCAATCACTGACTGCCTAGTTACAAAGGGAAAGGGGCCTATTTGCAAGATTGTTTCTCACTGCTGGTGTCAATCAAAACAGAGAATGTTAACACACACACACCATAATACAACAGCTGCATAATACCACTTAAAACTCTTGTTGTACCCAGAGTCATTTATTGGGTAAACTGTTTTTGCAAACAGAAACAGTAATACAACACATACAAGCACTCCCTTATATGAATACGGTATATACTCAAATCAGTGCTGCATCACACTCACATGGCCCTAGTCCCTATTAGACCTGCACTTCAGGGTGTGCACAACACTTAAAGGGTTCCTTCATTACTCAAGTGGGGAACCAAACATTGTGGGTTTGGTCTACTGGTGAAACTGCATTTAGTGCAGCACCATTATCTGTTGCTCTGATGACATCATCCTCCAGCAACATTGATAGTAAAATGGAAGACCAACACATTGATAACTTTTGGGGGCTGTATATTTTTATTTATAATCTAGATCTGGACAGCAATAGGACTGCTGGCAACTGGAGGAGGCACACAACAGTTACACGTAAGGAGTTGGGAAAATATTGGTGTGGAACTATGGGAGGCTTCCCCTTTAAGGTTGTGTCCAAAGGACAAGGAAAATCAAAGTAAAGGTGACAAGGAGAAGAAGAGAGAGAACAGAGAGGGGGGAACTACCAACCCCCACCCCACATGGGTGGAGCCGAGGCCCTGAAGGAGTGTCCCCCCCAATCCGGACCACTCTCCCCCCCATAGAAAAATATCCTTCTATATGCCCAAGATCATTCCACTCCTGACTAACAGAAAGGAGTGGGACAAAAAGAGGGCACAGAGAGGGAGGGGGAACCCAGAGACTGAGGCCCCAGGGGGATGGAGGGTGGGATTGTGATGAATGGTGAAGATACATAGAAGGATCAGAATTATGGTAGGTAAGTAATTTTCATATCTTATCTGTGTCAATCTTCACCATTCATCACCTCTGGGTGAGTGCCAAGTCCTCCCGAAGGGGGCTTCAACCCTAAGGGACTGAGTCCCTTAGCTCTCAGTGGGTGACACACTAAGAGTGAGAACCTTCATGGGTCTGGAGAGGCCAGAGAGTGGGGAAAGTGAGAAGGGAACCCCCTGGAGGGGTACGAAGCTGCCCCAACAGACGTCGTCTCACCCTACGGGAGAAAAGATAGGTTCTATGGTGAGCAGAGTTAAACACCCTACGCCAGGCCAAGGGTGACAACAGGGAGAGAGACGCAGTCATGCCGTCCGCCTAGTGCAGATCACTGTCCCTACGACCCTGGTAGCTACCTCATTGGCAACATACGATGCCCTTGCTTGGTGCCTTGCTAGCTCCAGGCCACGTGCAGAGAGTGCAATGGCTTGTCTGGTTTCCTCTGTGTCAGGCATCGAGGCTAGGAGTTGACCTAGCCTGGACCACGTGAACCTATCATAGGTAGCATAGTGGGTCTGATGAGCAGATATCGAGAGAAGCAACCATGCTGAGTAAAAGGTCCTCCTACCCTGGAAGTTAAAATCCACGGTGCAGGGTGTGAAGCCCATCGGGAGTATCCAGTTGCGTCAATCCTGAGCTAGGATGAGGCAGGTTACCTGGAGACTCCGGGGATTGGGGCACAATACCTCTGGCGGAGATCCCTAGAGGCTGGGACTCCGGAAGAGGGTCTCTGCCAGAAGAAAAAAATTACTCCCCTTAGTAATGTTGTTTCTTCTAATGGAGTCTTGCTATATTATGACATATGCAGTGAGTCCCAACCTTCGAACTGCTCCGGAGATGAAAGAGTTAACTTTCCATGCCAGGCATGGAACTTTGAGCTCAAGCTCGGTTGAAAACTCGGTCTGTTGTTCTTCAAACTCAAACTGTCAGATCTTTATGAGCAAAACTCACTAAGGTTCTGTGTGGAAGCTGTAAACCTACACTAGCCAACTGGCTATCAAATATAAGAACACATTTTTTGGTGCCAAAACAAAGATTCAAGTCAGGAGACCCAAAAAATGAAAAACACAACACCAGTCACCCCAAAAAGGAGAGGTGAAAAACAAGGTGGGCATCTACTAAGTGCCAACACTGCACTGCCCACCCACATCCCAAAAGTAGAGGTTCTGAGAGAGGCAGGCGAGGGGGAGGTCATAATATAGCAAGACTCCATTAGAAGAAACAACATTACTAAGCTGAGTAATTTTTTCTTCAAACAACATGAAGTCTTGCTATATTATGACATTACAGACTACACAGCAGTACCTCCATGGAGGAGGACAGAACCTACTTAGGAAATAGGCTCTGAAGCACAACTGTGCCAAACCGAGCATCACTCCCTGGACATCCAGGCTAGGAGTGATGCTTGGTAAAAGTGTGAACTGTTTTCCAGGTAGCTGCTTGACATATCTCTAGGATAGGGATGTCCCTGGCAGCAGCCAGAGAAGCAGCTGTGCCTCGTGTAGAGTGAGCCTTCAGGCCTGAGGGAGGAACCTTACCCAGTTTTTCATAGCAAAATTGGATACAAGAGACAATCCACCTGGCAATGGATCTTATAGTGGCAGGTTTCCCTTTACTAACCTCACCATAAGTGAGGAACAGATGGAGGGAATCAAACCTGTGACCCTTGGTAGGTTCTATGTAGTAATTAAAGGCTCTTTTGACATCTAAATTGTGCAGTCTCCTCTCGCCAGAGGAGGAATGGTCAGTGAAGTACATAGGGAGAGACATAGATTGATTAAGGTGGAAATCTGAAACCACCTTAGGCAAGAACTTTCTGTTAGTCCTGAGGACCACCTTATCTCTGTGAAAGGAGATAAAATCAGGCTCCACTGACAATGCTTGTAATTCACTTATGCATCTGGCAGAAGTGATGGCTACCAGAACACAGTTTTCAAGTCAAGTACTTAAGCTCTGCTGAAGACAAGGCTCAAAAGGGGGTTGCATAAGTGGGCAATGCAAATATTAAGATCTCAGGCAGGGCAGGATCCCTGAATGGAGGGTTGGTGTGAAGCAACCCTTGAAAAACTTGGAGAATACAGGATGAGCTGAAAGAGAGAGAGTTTACCTGCTGATAAGAAAGCGAGACACGGCTGCCAGGTGCACTTTTAGGGTAGCTGGTCTCAGCACCAAAGTATTTAGATGGACCATATAATCCAGGACTGTGGGTAAATCAGCAGATTCTGGGGAAATATGCTTTCCAGAGCACCATATGGAAAATCTCTTCCATTTGGAATTATAAGTAGCCCTGGTGGAAGGCTTCCTAGAAGCCTTCAGGATATCCAATACAGCTTGGGAGAGGTGTGGGTCAGCAAACTCTAACTCTTCAAGAGCCAGGCCTTGAGATTGAGAGATTTGAGGTTCGGGTACCAAACTCTCCCCTGAGCACAGGTTAACAGATTGTGATTCCTGGGAAGACACAGGGGAAGGTGGACTGCTAAGGACATAAGGAGTGGGTACCAGGGCTGTCTGGCCCAATCTGGAGCAATCAGGATCCTCTTGCAGGGTTGAGATCTGATTTTGACTAGCACCTTGAACAGAAGAGGGAAGGGGGGAAGGCATAGAGGAACTTCCCTTCCCAACTGAGAAGGAAGGCATCCAGAGGGACTGAGCCCAACACTGGGGGCCTGCAGCAAAAAAGGGGAAGTTGGTGATTGTCTGGGGCTACAAAAAGATCTATCTGCGGGGTGCCCCATCTGGCAAAAACTACCTCCAGTACTAGGGGATCCAGTGACCATTCGTGATGGCCCTGTGAAATCCTGTTGAGAGCATCTGCCAGGACATTGTCCTTGCCTGGGAGGTGAACTGCCATAAGGGAGGTGTTCAGAGAGTAAGCCAGAGACCACAACTTCATTGCCTCGATTGCACAAGGCCGTAGACAGGTGCCCCCTTGATGATGTACCACATTGTGGTGGTGTTGTCTGTTCTGACCTGAATAACTTTGTTCTGAACAGATTTGGAAAAAGCTTGAAATGCTAGAAAAACTGCTCTGAGTTTCAACAGATTGATGTGGAGCAGAGATTCCTGAGGGACCACAATCCCTGGGTAGTGAGGTCACCATGTGAGCTCCCACCCCAAGAGGGATGCATCTGTAGTAAGGATTAAGGAGTGAGACTGAGGGGCGAAGGGGAACCCCTGTCTCAGATTGCTCTGGTCCTGCCATCACTGAAGGGCTTGGATCAGGGTTCGAGTCACTGGGATCAATTTGGTTAGAGGGTCTCTCCTTTGAGACCAAAAGGCTCTCAAATGGAACTGGATGTCCCTCTTCTGAAATCTGGCTCCCTGCACTACTGCTGTGGAAGCAACCATGTGTCCCAGGAGCTGAAGAAAATGCCTTGCTGGTCGAGAGACCTGCAGGGTGAAAGAGGAGGCCAGAGAGATCAGGGTCCTTGCTCTTTCCAGAGGAAGGAAGGCTCTGGCTTCTTTTGTGTTCAGTTCTGCACCTATAAAGGTGAGAAGCTGGACAGGCTCTAGGACTGACTTTGGAAGACTCAGAAGGAAACCTAGAGAAGTAAGCAGTTGCTGAGTTACCTGAAGATGTAATCTGACGTGGTCTGGAGACTGGCCTACTATGAGCCAATCGTTCAGGTAAGGAAAGATGGCAATTTTTTGCCTTTTTAAGTGGGCAACTGCTACTGCCAGGCATTTTGTGAATACCCTTGGGGCAGAGGTGAGGTCGAAGGGCATTGCTCTGAACTGGTAATGGCCTGAGGGCAGTTCGAATCTGAGGTACTTTCGATGGGAGCTTCTGATGAGAACATGGAAGTAGGCATCCTTGAGGTCCAGGGACGCTAGCCAGTCCTCTGGCCTTAGAGAGGGTAAAATAATTCCCAGAGTCACCATTCTGAATTTTGGTTTTAAAAGGTGCTTGTTTAGGTATCTGAGATCCAGGATGGGCCACCATTCTCCTGTCTTTTTTGGGGTAAGGAAATACCTGGAGTACAATCCTTTGCCCTGGTGTAGGGGTGGAACCCTCTCCATAGCTCTGAGAGCCAGGAGGGTAGAAACTTCTGCCTCTAGGGCAAGAGCCTCTGATGGATTTGCAGGTGGAAAGGATCTGGCTCTCATCTTCGGAAATTTTCTGAAGCTGAGAACCAGTCCCTGGCTTACTACTTCCAGGACCCACTTGTCTGATGTTAGAGACTTCCAGTCCTGGACAAAGTAAGCCAGCCTGTCCCCTACCAGTAGAGGAGAATCGACCCTGGCCAGCCCATCAGGGTGCCTGCTTGGCAGGGGCTTTAGGCTGAGGAGTGGAAGCAGGTCTGCTTGTACCCAGTCTGCCTCTCCCTCTAAAGAACCCCCTCTGGGCATAAGCTGAAGAGGAGGCCTGGGCTTGGTAAAAAGGCCTATGAAAAGGCCTGCCCTGCCCCTGGAAGGCTGCCTTTGAGGAGTGGCTTGCCTTTCTTTGGCCTGTGCACTCCTATAGGTGGTCCTATACTCATCCATTTTCTTCATGTAATTCTCTGTCTGCTTCCCAAACAGAGAGTTACCCACAACAGGAAAATCCATGGCCTTAGTCTGGGTATCCTGTAACAGGCTAGTACACCTGAGCCAAGCCATTCTCTGGGAGAGCCACAGATGTAGCCATGACTCTTGATGACACATCATTAGAGTCCACTGCAGCATGAAATTGCACCTTAGATGCCTCAATACCATCAGCAGCCACCTGCTCCAGCTCCTTGGCAAGCTGGCCAGGGACCTGCTTTGCTAGAGCCATAACAGTGTCCCATCTGGAGTTCTGGTATCTAGCAACATAAGCCATATAATTTGCCTGTCTGAGTCCCAAGGATGCTGCCATGTACTGTTTCTTTGCCATGGCATCAATCCTCCTGGAGTTCTTGTCAGGGGGGTGTGAGGCCAAGGGAATATTTGCCTTGTCACAGGCTGCAGCCTGCACTACCCCAACATGGCTGCATTGTTGTGTAAGGAACTCCATATCACAGCCTGACAATGTGTACCTCTTGTCCATTCTTTTATCCACAGGAGGTATAGTGTGAGGAGTTCTTAGAATTTTTACTGTCTGTTTCCCAAAAGATTTATGCAAAGGAATAGACAGTCTCCTAGACTCTGGGATATCCATCATTTCTACATAGTCAGGCTCTTCTTGATCATCCACAGCTTCCTCCATAGGGAGCTGGAGGGTTTCAGCCACTTTTTTATAAAACATAAAATGAGAAGGGGACTCAGAAAGCCTAGGGGAGACACTCCTGAAGGTCTGTCTGGGGAGATGTCCGGTTCAATGGGCACATCCAGACTTTCAAATCCACATTCACTCTCCTCATACTCCTCTTCCCCTCCTCCGGTTCATAAAATTCCTCTAAATCATACTCTTGAACGGTGGAACCTACCGAATCAGACGCTATTTGATGGTACCGTTCGGTCGGAACTGGGAAAGCGACTGGACAATTTTAATCGCTTTGGCTATTTCTTCAGCAGTTGGAGAGGGAAGTTTTGGCTCCACACCAGCTGATTTTCTAGTCCTTTTTGCTGGAACCGACTCCTCCGAGTCGGCTCTCCTTTTGCCCGAGGAAGTCTCGCCCTGGTCAGAGGGCACTCCTCCGGTTCCGTTCAGCATACTTGGCCTCCTTTCCTGAGCCTACCAACTCTTTTTTCCAGGGTAGCTGCAGGAAAATTTTTACAAATCTGACAGTCTCTGCATTGGGGTGGGTCAAACCCCAGACAATAAACACAGGTGGTGTGGGGGTCAGCCTTGCCAAGACTTCCCCACAGATACTGCAGTGTTGAAACCCAGTGGGCCCGGTTTTTCCTTTGGGTTTCTCAGACATAGTGCCAGCCTAACCAAAAACTTGCCCGTTTATGGCAATCCGCCAAGCAAGACTCTCTTATCGGTTCCCAACCGTGTCACAGGTCATGGAAAAAAACGTAATGAAATCTGTTTTTTTTTTTAGAACTGATAAGAACCGGGAACTGCGCTTCTAAAAGACAGATAATGTATTTAAAACAACCTAATCGGTTCAAACCGAACCAATAAAACCGTTTACAAGTTCCACACAGAAAGTAAATGTAAAACCTATCTAGTACTTACAAATATCACAGACAGAGCTTGAACCGACCGGTTGTGGCTTAAATTCGGTTAAAAAAAACGAAAAATTAATACTTTAACCGACAAAATGAACCGAGCAGAAGGAGAAATCTCCGGAGCGACTGTAAAGAATCTGACAGAGTTTTCAACCGAGCTCGAGCTCAAAAGTTCCATGCCTGACATGGAAAGTTAACGCTTTCACCTCCAGAGCAGTTCTAAGGTTGGGACTCACTGCATATGTCATAATATAGCAAGACTTCATGTTGTTTGAAGCACAACGACACCTCCCTAAAGGAAGAAGGCCAGGTGGGGCACTACAAGAGTGTCCGCACTGAAATCGCCCAAAAAGATGCATGCTGAATGCTCCGGCTTGTGCTGAGTGGGAGAGGTGACATGCAGATCCTCCAACATCCTTACGAGAAAACGCTGATACTCAGCGAGATCAGCAGCTGGGGAGATGTGGACAGACAGTTCCTCACGTCCTGAGGAGGAGGATGAGGAATCAGAGGACCTCAGAGGTTCAGAGGCTGGCTGTTTAGGGAGAGGATGAAAAACCTGTCTGTCCATGGCCCTAACATAAGAGGGAAATTGAGCAGCCAGAGCTATGAACTGCTCCCAGGAGAGAAGACCGCTAGGACCAAGAATACCTGGGAGAGCAGGAGAATGCAGTAGAGGAGAGGGGGCAGAGCTGACAACAGGAATCGGCTGTCCTCCACCTGGACTAGAGGGTGCACCTGGAGTCCCAAGAGAAGACGGAGCTTCGGAAAACTCAACAGCCGACAGCTGGTTAACTATACTGGAACTGCCTAGGCTGTGCCCTGAAAAATCTCCCCTGTGAGGTGACCAGAGCTGTGAAAGTCCAGAAGGACGGTCCTCCACCTCCAAAGAATTGTGCCCTCTCTAGGAAACTGAAAGGGAAGGGCGAGGGTCCACGCTACGACTTCTCCCAGAGCCCATGTGGGCTGCAGAAAAAGGTCGCCGCATGGAACCTATACCACTTGACCCCTCAGAATCTGAACGTGCCCTCCTCCTCGAAAGAGCCAGCCTAGGCAGCTGGCAACTCTGGTCTGCCCCCAAAAGGGCTATCCAAGGAGCAGCACCCTTCCCTCCTGTGGTTGCTCTGATCGGCCCCAAAGTTGGGTGATCCAGGCATACCACTCGAGGTCAGAAAACCCTCCAAGTCCAGGCTGCAGAGCAATGATGGCCTGCACTACTGCCTGCTGGTCAGCACCCTTGACCATGGTCCTGGGAGCCACTGTCCACTCCTCAGAGGGGGGCTGGTTCCGGCCTGTCAAGGACATTACCAAGGTGTCCACGTGAGCAGCCAACTTTAAAAATCAGACTGCCTATCTAACTCAGAGTCTGATTCCTCCACCAAAGAGGTGGAGATCGAAGTTCTGTGCCAAACGCTACATGGACGCCCGCTGCCATCCCAACTGAAAAGGGCATCAGACCCAGAGACTGCACCAGAGTCAGCACCGACATCCCCAGTCGCACCGAACAGTGTGGAAGAAGACACGGTTCCAACAACGGCAGCAGCATTGGAGTCAGAGCCTGTCACGGCAGCGTCCCAACCCACAGTGCCGCGAGCAGCACTGAGGCCAGTGATGGCACCAATGACAGCCCAGACTGCGCTCTTGGCATCGTGAATGGTGCCCAGGTTGGAAACCCCAATGGCGCCGTGTCTTCACTCAGAGCCAAAAGCGGCTCCAGAGCTGGACACAGCGCTGTGCTCAACCACGGTGCCGCGGACGGTGCCGGGGCGAGTTACAGTCAAGGACGGCTCCGTAGAGCCTCTCACGGTGCAGTGAGCACCATCTGTGCCATGAACAGAGCCAACAGTAGCAACAGCAGCGAGCAACGGACTGGCACAGACAGTGCCATCAGGGCCCATGGCCCCACGAACGGCGCCAAGGCCCAAGACGGCGCCAGCAGACGGCATAGAGGACGGCGCGTCAACTCCAGGCCTTATGTTGAGGGTATGACATCAGGGGAGCCCACCGCGGCGGGGCGATTGCCAAGGCGGCTCTCCCGCCTGTCCCCGGGGAAAAGACTGGGACTCCTGCACTGCGGGAGGGGCTTCTGCCATGGCAAGGCTACAAGAAGCAGAAGCCCCTTCCTCCTCAGTCCATATAGAACCAGGAGGGGACCCGAAGGAAAGGCTGAGAGAACATGGCTTGGCCCAAAGAGTGCGCACCCATCCCCCGAAAGTCAACGGAGCTCATCCAATTTTCCACGCACGTTGTTCGATGACACGATGGTCCACAGAGAAGCAGGCGTCACATGAATCTATGTCATGTAGCGGGCCAAGACACACGAGGTAATGGTCATGTTAGTCGGTGACAGAATACTTATAGCCGCACGGGCACCAACGCATAGGGGGTCATCCCGTCTTCATTGTTTTCTTGCCCCCCCGACTGACACATAACCTATGGAAAAAAACGACACCAAACAAGACCCGGTGTTGCAAAACAAGAAAGGAACCATCTTATTTTAATCTCAGGCAACGTCGAGTGGAGCAAAACTGAACCAGCAGGAAGAATTCAAAGACGGAGTCGACGAACTTCGTAACGGAACCGAAGGCTTCAAGAACGACAACAGGCCTCTCACACAGCAGAGCTACCCACAAGGTGACCTCGACGGCAGGAGATGAAGAACTGGCGGGAGGGCGGGTTGACAACATCAACAGCCAACCGCGGTAGCCGCGGTCATGCCTTCAAGGGTGGTGCCATGGTGCTGCAACTCCACCCATCCCAAAAAAAAAAAAAGAGCTCCCGTGGGGTCATGACCTCCGGTCAGTACCCAAAGGTGATGAATGGTGAAGACTGACACAGATAAGATCCCCTGATGCCCTGAAAAACCACCCAATGGGCTGCCAGCAGCTCACGAAGGTCGAGGGAAGGGGGCCAGTCCATTTATGGCCTTATACACCGGCAGAAGGATTCTAAATTCACAGCACCATCTTATCAGCAATCAGTGCAAATTTCACAACCCAGGTGTGATGTGATGTCTGGATATACTAGTTAACACTCTGGCTGCCGAGTTCTGGACTGACTAAAGATGGTGAAGCCGAATAGTAGGCCTGACAGGCCACAGTACAGTGTGCTGCAGTAATCAATTTGAGAGGTAGCAAAAGCTTGCACAAGTGTGTGCAGATCGCTTTAGGCAGGGAAGTGATGCTGTCTGACTACAATGTTTAAGTGGTAAAAATCTCTTCTAAAGACAGCACAAATTTGAGATGTTAAAGCCAGCTGGCTGTCTGAGATTAAACCCAGACTGCGAACGTCATCCCTAATCTGCAGTGTAGCCCCACTGATGAGAGGGAGGCCTAGATTTTACTTCGCTGAACAGACCAAGTGATCTGAACCCACCAGAAGCAATTCAGTTTTGCTGGGGTTGAGTCTTAGCCGGCTCACACTCATCCAGTTCCTGATCTCTGGGATAGCCTGCTCAGCCACATACATCGGATTACCATGCCCAGGTCTAAATGAAATGTAAAGCTGAATGTCATATGTAAAGCAGTAAAAACTCATGTTATACCTTCATATTACTTCTCCCAGCAGAAGCATATATACTGTAAATAACAAAAGGGAAAGCATAGAGCTGTGAGGGATGCAGCAGACTGAACATTTCCTAACACAGGAACTGGTGGCAATTTTCCTGTAAAGACCTGAACCAGTTTAAAACTGTGCCAGACAAACCACAGACACTCCCCAGACACTCAGCTAACTCCCTTGTGACAGATCAAAGAGAACCAAAACAGATACCTCTCCACGATCCTTTGCCAGGAGCAGGTTAGTCATGACCTGTACTAAGGCAGTCTCCATGCTGTGGCAAGATTGGAAACCAGACTGGAGAGACTCAGAGTCTGAATTTCTCCAGGTGTTCCATCAGATAAATTGCCAACACTTTCTGTATAACCTTTCCCACAAACAACATTTAGAGACGGGCCTGTAGTTTATGAGATTGTTAGGATCTCAACCTTTCTTCTTCAGGAGGGGCTTCACAATGGCCCCTTTAAGGGGATCACAGTAACACAGAATTTGTTGTCAGAAAAGGACAACTTTGCTCACCCAGTCTGCCCAGGTCTGGAAAGACACCCTCACTTAAAGATGATAGGAAATTATTTTTACATAGCTTATTGCTCCTTTCCATGCCAGTAATATAATCTGATACATGCCTATTTTTGATAAATAATCTAGCTTTGTGGTGCCCTCAGTTCTACATGGAGTTCCACTCAATCCAGCAGCTACCTCTCTTTCTTATCATATTTCCTAAGACATTCCAAACCAAAATTTTATTGGTAAGGAATGGGAAAGGGGAAATTGTTTAACCAGGAAAGGCACACTAATCTGGAGCTTGTTTCCTGGTGTGACCTGGGAGCATAAGGAAGTTAAGTGACTTGCTCAGGGTCACACAGTATATAAGAGGGGGGCTGATGGGATTCAAACCCAGGTCTCCAGGTTTGCAGCTCAGTTCCCTTAACCACTACACTATATTGCCTCCAAGCGCAAGTATAAAAAACACATGAAGTTAAAAACAGTCTTCTGAGAGTGCTGTCTATCAGAAAGTACATCTGCTTACATTTCGGCGCTCTGAACATGGTGGAGCTACCCAACAAAACGTAAACCATGCCTAGCGCCTCTCTGAAGGGCAATAGTGCTAGACAGCCATTAACTCTGACATAAGCTTGAGGGGCTAAGTAAGTGTTTTGGAGCCATTCCAAGAATGGGGAAGGGAACCCAGGGGTATACAGAGTATCCCATAGAAATCTCCAGGCTATTCTGTCAAACGCCTTCTCGGCATCCAAGCTGCTAACGGCTGCTGGGATGGAGGACTGAGTTATATGTTCCATGAGTAACAGGTGTGACGGATATTGTCCATCATCTGTTTGTGGCAGATAAAGCTAGACTGGTCAGGAGGAATACGAGATGGAATCAGATGGTCCAGCCTCTTTGTCCAGATAGCCATATACAATTTATAATCAACTTTTAAAACAGAAATTGGAAAGTAAGAGATGGGAAAAGTGGAGTCCTTTCCTGGCTTCAAAATGAAAGAACACACCACAATGAAGGTGGAGGAATTCCCTCCTGAACTGCCTGGAATGTAGTAAGTAGATGGGTAACATTAAGTCAGAAAAAGACTTGTACCATTCGACCTGGTATCTGTCCGGGCCTGGGCATTTAAGAGTTTTTGCCTCCTGAAGCAACATCTGGAGTTCCTCCATCCAAATTTGAGACAACAGAGATTTCTTCCTGGGTTTCAGTAAGAGAGAAGAAGGAGAATCCTGAAAAAATCCCTAATTTGAGGTGATAATTGGGAGGAGGATTCCATATACTATACAAAGCCTGGTAGCAATCCCAGAAGAGACCGAGTATCCCCTTGGAGTCACGTACTAGATGCCCCAAATGGTGGTACTTAAGCTGAAGGACACATGCGGCCTTTCTCTGTATTCTGATTCTGCAGACCAGAATCCTATTTCCTGTAGCACATCTTTTATAATAAGTATGTCTAAGGTAGGTCAAGGCCTGCTGCACTCTGGTATCAAATGATGGCTTGTATTTTGGCCTTAAGGGGATTGACACAGGCAGCTACCACCCTGTCCCCTTTGGTGTATAACTGTTGAAGAGCATTTAGTTCTGCTGATAGTTGCTTATACCTCTATTTATTTATTTATTTGTTGACCAGTTAGACACACTGAGACATATGTCCCTTTTTCAGGGACAACCTGAAATTAATTACATTAATGTACAGAGAAGAATTTGTATGTACAGCAGCAGTTTGTGATAACACTTGATTAGTTACATAAAATTAGAAATAAGTACAAGCAGAGAAGAAACTGTACATACAGCAGCAGTTGGGGATAACACTTGGACAAGGCCCGCCCAGTGGCGCTGAGGGTTGAGGCGCTGGATGCTACACCTCGTGCCACACCGGCGACCCAGGTTTGGGAACAGACTCGGGGGTTGGCAGGGGGAGGAAGGACTGAGCATCCTTAGACAGCTATCCTTCCTCGGGGGGGGGCAGTGTAGCATGCTGTAGACTGACACCCAGCAGTGGCTGGGGGTCGGCACAGGCACGTCACCCAGACCAGGGGAGGGCACCTTCCAGGGTGTATGGCTGCTTCCATGGAGGCAGGGGCAGTTGCCTCGCCCACTGCACGGTTCAGGTGCCCAGGGAGAAAAAGCAGAAAGCAGCTGGGAGCCGACGGGGTCCATGATGACCCAACACGTTCGGGTCAGAGTACAAGTCCCTCCGTGGAAGGGTCGGAGTAACCCGTCTGCTCCACAGAGGAGCCATAAAGTATAAATTGAAAAAAAAAAACACTTAGACAAATAAATAAAATACATATAACACATAGGTACACAGAATCAGTAATACATTCTTTTGGATTCAAACACATGTGGCAGGTAGGATATAAATTACAGCTTAAGGGAGGGCAGGTAAATCATGCAGGTAGTCAAGAAAGGCGGGCAGATTACAGGAGGCAGTCAAATGCAGAGTAGGGGCAAGAGACTACTTGTCAGGGGGCAGCAAAGACAGTTGCATATATTACACTCTAGTAAGTAGGTCTTTAGATCTTTTTTTTGAATCCACTAAGGGCGGATAGGTTTTGGAGGGCTGGAGGAAGATTATTCCAAAGAGATGGAGCTAGAGTTACAAAAGATATTTCCCCTACATGGGACTTCTAGTAATGTGTGGTTGGAGGATCAAAGTGATCTTCTCTGGGGCTTGATGGACAGAATATCGCACGGGCTGAGTGAAAATTACTGACCGATATTGCTCTTCTGTGCACTAGCCAAAATGCAAAAGAGATTAGTCTATAACCAGATTCAGGACTATGTGGAACAGCAAGGTTTGCTCACTAACTAACAATATGGGTTCAGAAAACACCATGGAATAGACACGGTTCTGGTCACATTGACCACTGACATATCTAGGGCCATGGATAGGGGTGTAAAATTGGTGCAGTCTGTACTGACCTCAACAAAGCCTCAGACCTAGTATATCATTCTCCTCCTGAACAACCTGTCACAATTGGGTATGGATGGACTACCCCTCTGGTGGTTGACTAACTACCTGGTCAACAAATCGCAGCTAGTAAGGTAGAGAGGAGTCCTATCAGGTCAGTGTGCAATTATGGACGGTGTCCACAAAGGCTCAATCCTTGGCCCACTTTTATTCTCCCTTTTTGTAAGTGACATGCCAGAGAACTGCAGAGGGGCAAACGTCCTGCTCTGTGCAGATGACACCATCGTATAACGTAGTGCCATTAGCACTAACAGTCTTAACTCTCAACTCACAAATGACTTTAGCATACTGGAAGTTTGGTTTGCAAACAGCAAATTAATCCTTATGCTGTTTGGTCCCAGGCACCTTGGGACAGCCCACCAGAACATACTGAACAATAATACAAGCCATGATACTCCCACTGAGGTTGTGGAATCCATAAAATACATAGGAATCCACATGGACCAAGTCTTGACTCTCAGACCCCATGCTGAGCATCTAAAAAAAGACTAAGCACCAAAAAAATGGGCTACTGTATCGCCTCAAAAACGACATAACCAAATAATTCTACCTACTGTGAGCACCACTCTATGTCCTCCACTGCTATATGGTGCCCTGATTCGAAGAGCAGCTAGGGCAACGAAATGCAAAAACTCAATTCCCTCTATCACAGGGTAGCTTGCTTTGCAGCAGGGTCCCCCAACACGGAATACCACTGTAAGGTACTAAAAATACTCAATTGGCCCACACTGGAGGGCAGACTAGATTATTCCCTACTCTGCCTAGCATTAAAACTAATAAAAGGACCTGCTTCATTCAACCTGAGCGATATTCTGTCCATCAAGCACCAGAAAAGATCACTTTGGTCTGCCAACCACACATTACTAGAAGTCTCATATGTGAGGTCCAATATCTTTTGCCACTCTAGCTCCATTTCTTTCAAATAATCTTTCTCCTGGCCGCAATGAGGCAGGAATAGCATTTTTCCTCACACCAATCAATGTCTCCTGATAACACTGATAAAAAGAAATTAGGGCAAGCTTGCCAGAGAGCATGCTGGATCTCCTCCAATGCAGCTCAAGCCTCCATCCACATCTTTTCCTTTCCCTCAGCTCATCATTAAACCAAGTAGAGCTGCAACATCCAAGTTGTGGGTGGAGGTGGACTGGCGCCACAGAGTCAGCCACAGCAAGGATGAAAAAATTACTCACCTTAGTAATGTTATTTCTTCTAATGGAGTCTTGCTATATTATGACACATGCAGTGAGTCCCAACCTTCGAACTGCTCCAGAAGTGAAAGAGTTAACTTTCCATGCCAGGCATGGAACTTTGAGCTCGAGCTGGTTGAAAACTCTATCTGTTGTTCTTCAAACTCAAACTGTCAGATCTTTACGAGCAAAACTCACTAAGACTCTGTGTGGAAGCTGTAAACCTACACTAGCCAACTGGCTACTAATTATATAAACACATTTTTTGGTGCCAAAACAAAGATTCAAGTCAGGAGACCCAAAAAATGACAAACACAACACAAGTCATGCCAAAAAGGAGGGGTGAAAAACAAGGTGAGCATCTACTAAGTAAGCAATAATACCCAACAGGGTTGGCGGTATTGTTATAATTAGACCGCCTAGGGCGTAATGAGGCCCGACGCTACAGGCGGAGGGCCCTATAGCCCCTGGAAGGTCCGGGTATAGCACAATACCGCCCCACGCTGGAGGGTATTATTGCGCTTAGAAAATGGGCACTGTAAAAAACATAAGTTAAATAAAAAGAAAATTAATAAAAAATTAGTTTAAAGTAATTTTGTAAAAAAAATAGTTCCTCCGCCTGCATTAGAATGATGTTTTTTGTTTTTTTTTTGAGTTAGGGTCTTTTGTCCTACTGGATACTCTTAAGTTTAAAAAAAAGTCTCTCCTGGGGAGCTCTATAGTGCAACAGGTCACCCATCAGCAATTGTTTTTTTTTTCTGTCTTTGTTTACTTTTAAACTACAGAAAGAGGCAAAGGCAACAGCAGTCTGTGTCAATAACTTGTAAAATGGCAATGTGGGCTATTTGTAAAAATGAAACATTTTTAATACATGAGGGTCTGTTACTATTACATTTACACCCAAGAAGATCATTTCATGTGGTTATATTACTGATATAGGCAGTGGCTCTTTAAATATCAAGCTTTGTCTGTACCTGCTGGTTGCTGTTGGTGTTGCTAGAGAACAGCTCATCTATGTTCATAGAGGTCATGAGGTTGAATAAAACGGGAGCTGGAACACATATGATGAGAATTTCTTTTTAAATTGGCTTAATTATGCTGAATTATGCTGAATGCTTACTGGAAATTACTTTCTTTTACTAAAGGACTCACGCGGAATGCATTGGGTCACTGTGGAACTGATCTACCTCGCACTGCCATGCAAGCGTTTTTGTGTGTTTTTTATTACTTTTTTTTTTACTTATTGTTTTGTTTGTGTTGTCACTTTGCTGCCTGTTTTTTAGGTTGACTTTTCTTTTACCATTGGGGTTTTTGATTCAGCTTTTATTTTGGGTATGTATGCGATCGGCCGAATGCCACAGAGGAGCAGTGCTGTTTTTCAACATCCGCTAATGGTTGTTTAACTGTGGGATTTATGACTAGGCAACTGCGGTCAGGGCTTAGTCACTGAGACTTACTGTTTGACGTGCCATCTGTTATTGTGTACAATTGGTTTTTATGCCCCATTGCAGAGAAGCGGTGAACAAGTTTTTCGGTGCTCATTTCAATCTTGTTTAAGAAAGGCACGCAATATTTTACTGCTGGGAACATTGATGGCTTTTAGGCGCAAATGAATATATCTGAGACCGCGAGACAGGCACATAGCAACATGGGAGATCGCGTATGTGGAAATGAATATGGAGGTGCACTTTATGCTGATTTTTTTTACTTTCTCTGTTCTGCTGTTGCTTTTTATGCTTGTTTGATGTGGTAATGATGCTGCTGTGAGGGGGTTGGCACTCGCTAAGGTTGCTCATTCAAGATGGCGGTGCTAGTCAGTTGAACATTCTAGTGGCCCACTTATTCTTGGAATGATATGAGGAAACACTGACTGATCTAGTTATTTGCTGGTCTCTGCTGTCTCATACCGGACCGGCTAATTGATGGTATTAGACAATCACAGAACAGATTTTTGCTTGCCCATTTTCTAAGTGCCAACACTGCCCTGCCCACCCACATCCCAAAAGTAAAGGTTCTGAGAGGGGCAGGCGGGGGGAGGTCATAATATAGCAAGACTCCATTAGAAGAAACAACATTACTAAGGTGAGTACTTTTTTCTTCAAACAACATGAAGTCTTGCTATATTATGACATATGCAGACTACATAGCAGTACCTCCATGGAGGAGGGACAGAACCTACTTAGGAAATAGGCTCTGAAGCACAGCTGTGCCAAACCGAGCATCACTCCTAGCCTGGATGTCCAGGGAGTAATGCTTGGTAAAAGTGTGAACTGTTTTCCAGGTAGCTGCTTGACATATCTCCAGGATAGGGATGTCCCTGGCAGCAGCCAGAGACGCAGCTATACCTCTGGTAGAGTGAGCCCTCAGGCCTGAGGGAGGAACCTTTACCCAGTTTTTCATAGAAGAATTGGATACAAGAGACAATCCACATGGCAATGGATCTTTTGGTGGCAGGTTTCCCTTTGCCAACCTCACCATAAGTGAGGAACAGTTGGAGGGAGTCAAACCTGTGACCCTTGGTACGATCTATGTAGTAGCTAAGGGATCTTTTGACATCTAAACTGTGCAACCTCCTCTCGCCAGAGGAGGAATGGTCAGTGAAGTACACAGGGGGAGACACAGATTGATTAAGGTAGAAATCTGAAACCATCTTAGGCAAGAATTTTCTGTTAGTCCTGAGGACTACCTTACCTTTGTGAAAGGAGATAAAATCAGGCTCCACTGACAATGCTTGTAAATCACTTATGCGTCTGGCAGAAGTGATGGCTTCCAAAAACACAGTTTTCCAAGTCAAGTACTTAAGCTCTGCTGAAGACAAGGGCTCAAAAGGGGGTTGCATAAGCTGGGCAATGGGTTCCCAGGCAGGGGCAGGATCCCTGAATGGGGGGGGGGTTGGTGTGAAGCAACCCTTTAAAAAACTTGGAGAAAACAGGATGGGCTGAAAGAGAAGAAGGTTTACCTGCTGATAAGAATGCAGACACGGCTAGCAGGTGCACTTTTAGGGGTAGCTGGTCTCAGCACCAAAGTATTTAGATGGACCATATAATCCAGGACCGTGGGTAAACCAGCAGATTCTGGGTGAATATGCTTTGCAGAGCACCATATAGAAAATCTCTTCCATTTGGAATTATAAGTAGTTCTGGTGGAAGGCTTCCTGGAAGCCTTTAGAATGTCCATAACACCTTGGGAGAGGTGTAAATCAGCAAACTCTAACTCTTCAAGAGCCAGGCCTTGTGATTGAGAGATTTGAGATTCAGGTACCAAACCCTCCCCTGAGCACAGGTTAACAGGTTGTAATTCCTGGGAAGAGACAGGGGAAGATGGACTGCTAAGGACAATAGAAGAGGATACCAGGGCTGTCTGACCCAGTCTGGAGCAATCAGGATCACCTTGCAGGGCTGAGATCTGATTTCGACTAGCACTTTGAAAAGGAGAGGGAAGGGGGGAAGCATACAGGAACTTCCCTTCCCAACTGAGAACTAAGGTATCCAGGGGGACTGAGCCCAACACTGGGGGCCTGCAGCAAAAAAGGGGAAGTAGGTGATTGTCTGGGGCTGCAAAAAGATTTATCTGTGGGGTGCCCCATCTGGAGAATATCACCTCCAAAACCAGGGGATCCAGTGACCATTCGTGATGGCCCTGAGATATCCTGCTGAGAGCATCTGCCAGGACATTTTCCTTGCCTGGGAGGTGTACTGCTGTGAGGGAGGTCTTCAGGGAATAAGCCAGAGACCACAACTTCATTGCTTCTGTGCACATAGGCTGTAGACCGAGTGCCTCCTTGCTTGTTGATATACCACATTGTGGTGGTACTGTCTGTTCTGATCTGAATAACTTTGTTCTTAACAGACTTGGAAAAGGCTTGAAGTGCTAGAAATACTGCTCTGAGTTCCAACAGATTGATGTGAAGCAGAGATTCCTGAGGGAACCACAACCCTTGGGTGGTCAGGTCTCCCAAGTGCGCTCCCTACCCCAAGAGGGGTGCATCTGTAGTAAGGATTAAAGAATGAGACTGAATGACAAAGGGAACTCCTTGTCTTAGATTGTTCTGATCCTGCCACCACTGCAAGGCCTGGATCCGTGTTCGAGTCACTGGGATCAGTTTGGTCAGAGGGTCCTTTTTTTGAGACCAAAGGCTCTCAAGTGGAACTGAATATCCCTCATCTGAAACCTTGCTTCCTGCACCACTGCTGTAGAAGCAGCCATGTGACCCAGGAACTGCAGGAAATGCCTTGCTGGGCGAGACACCTGTAGGGTGAATGAAGAGGCCAGTGTGATAAGGGTCCTTGCCCTGTCCAGGGGAAGGAAGGCTTTGGCTTTTTCTGCATCTAGCTCTGCGCCTATGAAGGTGAGGATCTGAACAGGTTCTTGAACCGACTTTGAAAGATTCAGAAGGAAACCTAGAGAGGTGAGCAGTTGCTGAGTTATCTGTAGGTGTAACTTGACCTGGTCTGGGGACTGGCCTACTAAGAGCCAGTCGTCTAGGTATGGGAAGATGACAATCCTTTTGCCTTCTTAGAGAAGCAACTACTACTGCCAGGCATTTTGTGAACACCCTTGGAGCAGAGGTTAGGCTGAAGGGCATTGCTCTGAATTGGTACTGTCCTGAGGGCAGCTCGAACCTGAGGTACTTTCGATGGGAGCTTCTGATGAGAATATGGAAGAAGGCATCCTTGAGGTCCAGGGAGACTAGCCAGTCCCCTGGCCTTAGAGAGGGTAGAATTATTCCCAGAGTCACCATTTTGAATTTTGGCTTTAAAAGGTGCTTGTTTAAGTATCTGAGATCCAGGACGGGCCGCCATTCTCCTGTCTTTTTTGGGGGTAAGGAAGTACCTGGAGTACAATCCTTTGCCTTGGTGCAGGGGTGGAACCTTTTCCCCAGCTCTGAGAGCCAGGAAGGAAGAGACCTCTGCCTCTAGGGCAAGTGCATCTGAGGGATTTGCAGGTAGAAAGGATCTGGTTCTCAGCTTTGGAAATATTTTGAAGCTGAGAACCAGTCCCTGGCTTACTACTTCCAGGACCCATTTGTCTGATGTTACAGACTTCCCGTCCTGGACAAACTAAGCCAGCCTGCCCCCTACAGGTAGCTGAGAATCAGCCCTGGCAATCCCATCAAGGTGCCTGCTTGGCAGGGGTTTCAGGCTGAGGGGTGGGAGCAGGTCTGCTTGTACCCCTTCTGCTTCTCCCTCTAAAGAACCCCCTCTGAGCATAGGCAGAAGAGGAGGCCTGGGCTTGGTAGAAAGGCCTATAAAAAGGCCTTCCCCTACCCCTGGGATGCTGCCTCTGAGGAGTGGCTTGCCTTTCCTTGGCCTGGGTACTCCTATAGGTGGTCCTATATTCATCCATTTTCTTCATGTAATTCTCTGTTTGCTCCCCAAACAGAGAATTACCTAACAGGAAAATCCATGGCCTTAGTCTGGGTATCCTGTGACAGGCTAGTACATCTGAGCCAAGACATTCTACGAAGTGCCACAGATGTAGCCATGACTCTAGATGAAACATCATTGGAGTCCACTGCAGCATGGAATTGCACCTTGGATGCCTCAATACCATCAGCAGCCACCTGCTCTAGCTCCTTGGCAAGCTGGCCAGGGACCTGTTTTGCTAAAGCCATGACAGTGTCCCATCTGAATTTCTGATACCTAGCCGTATAGGCCATATAGTTGGCCTGTCCAAGTCCCAAGGATGCTGCCATGTACTGTTTCTTTGCCATGGCATCAAACCTCCTGGAGTCCTTGTCTGGGGGGTGTGAAGCCAAGGGAATATTTGCCTTATCACAGGCTGAAGCCTGCACTACCCCAACATGACTGCACTGTTGTGTAAGGAACTCCGTATCTGAGCCTGACAGAGTATACTTCATGTCCATTTTTTTATCCACAGGAGGTATAGTACTAGGAGTCTTTAAAATCTTAAATGTCTGTTTCCCAAAAGATTTGTGTAAGGAAATAGACAGCCTCCTAGACTCTGGGATATCCATCATTTCCACATAGTCAGGCTCTTCCTGGTCATCCACAGCTTCTTCCATAGGAAGCCGAAGGGTTTCTGCCACTTTCTTATAAAACATGAAATGGGAGGGGGACTCAGAAAGCCTAGGAGGAGACACTCCTGAAGGTCTGTCTGGGGAGATGTCCGGGTCAATGGGCACATCCAGACTTTCAAAACCACATTCACTTTCCTCATACTCCTCTTCCTCCGGTTCATAATATTCCTCTAAATCATAATCTTGAACCAGTGGAACCGGCCGAACCAAGCGCCTTCCTGATGGTGCCGGTTCAGTCGGAACCGCAGAAAGCAACTGCACAATTTTAATCGCTTTGGCTATTTCTTCAGCGGCTGGAGAAGAAACTTTTGGATCCACACCAGCTGATTTTTCCTTTCTTGTTCTCTTAGTCGGAACCAACTCCTTGGAATTGGCTCTCCTTTTGCCCGAAGAAGTCTCGCCCTGGTCAGAGGGCACTCCTTCTGGTTCGGTTTGAACTGAACTGGGCTGGCCATCCGCTTCAGCGGACTTCTTGGCCTCCCTTTCCCTGAGTATACCAACTCTCTTCTCTAGGGTAGCTGCAGAAAAAGTTTTACAAATCTGGCAGTCTGCATTGAGGTGGTCAAACCCCAGACAATAAACACAGGTGGTGTGGGGGTCAGCCTTGGCAAAGACTTCCCCACACACACTGCAGTGCTGAAACCCAGTGGGCCCGGTTTTTCCTTTGGGTTTCTCAGACATTGTGCCAGTCCTAACAAAAACTTACCCTTTTAATGGCAATCCGCCAGGCAAGACCCTCTTATCGGTTCCTGACTGTGTTACGGGTCGTGGAAAAAAACATAATAAAATTCGTTTTTTTAGAACCGATAAGAACCGGTAACCACACTCTAAAAGTACAGATAAAGATTTTACAACAACTTGATTGGTTCAGACCAAACCGATGAACCGTTTACAAGTTCCACACAGAATAGAAAAACAATATAACCTATCTAGTACTCACGAATACCACAGACAGAGACTGAACTGACAGGTTACGGTTTAAATTCGGTCGAAAACCGAGAAAAGCGGTACTTTAACTGAAAAAATGAACCGAGCAAAGGGAGAAATCTCCGGAGTGAATGTTCAGTGCGGTGGAGTAAAGAATCTGATGGTTTGAGTTCAAACAGCAACAGACAGAGTGTCAACCGAGCTCGAGCCAGCGTTCCATGCCTGGCATGGAAAGTTAACTCTTTCATCTCCGAGGCAGTTCGAAGGTTGGGACTCACTGCTATTGTCAGAATACAGCAAGACTTCATGTTGTTTGAAGAAACAATGACTCCTGTTTCCTGTCCATCCCACTCATGACTGCCTCAGCAGGCCAGTCAGCTTTCACTTACCACATGCCCAAACTTTGGAACTCACTTCCCCTGACTATCCGGCAGACCCCCCTAGGCTGAACCTCAACTCTCTTCTCAAAGCCCATTTCTCCTCACCTGCACGTGTACCCATGCCAGCTCTAGGTGCCGACAGCTTCAAGGCCTCTATGCGAATTGTTGTTTTTATGTATCTGTACTACTTTCCATTGTCATGTGCCTCGTTCAGTGATTAGTTGTCTGCACTTAATCCATGTTTGATTCATAATTGTCAACATAAGAATGTACAGCTACCCAATTTGCATTGTACTGCTCTTAATCTTGTATGTTTTATAATGTGATTGTAATGTACAGCCTATAGTCCATCAAGCTTGTACTCCTTATTCCCACTGCCCCCCCCCGGTCACATCTGGAATCGAGCAGCTGTCTGCTCAGTATGCTCTCCTGGTAAAACCTTTGCATAAACAAAACAGCGCTGACCCATATTTGTGTGAAACGTGGGTATTATTATGGTGTTTTTGGCTGCAGAACGGGCGGAAGGAAAGTTGATGAGAGAGATTTGGCTACTGATGTATGCAGATGTCCAGTATGCATAGTTTTCTTCACTAGTGTTGCAATAGCTAGATTAGATTTGATGTCAAGGGAAACTAATTAAGGGATTTGAGAGCCATACAGTGGTGAACACTGGACCTGCAACCTATGGCAAATTTGCATGTTTTGTGGTACAGAGTGTGTTTTTGCTGTAGTGTAGATTTACTGGCAGCATCAATTACAACAGATCCATAATCTAATGATGGAACTAGGTTTACCACTGCAATATGGGTTCTGGCCTCAGAAGTTAAGAAATGTCGAACATGGTAGAGAGTGCCTAGCTTCTGATGCAAGAGGGCTCTGTTATTATCTGGGCAAGTTAAGCCTCTGCTAATGCTATCTTAATAGCACCCCTATGTCTTGAGACCAGTTAATGTTAAAGTCACAAGTATAATTAGTTCTCCTTTGGTCTGGTTAGAAAATGCTTTTGGATGGATCTCAACTGCTCAAGCAGCAACTTTGGGAGGATATCTCTGGTTCTGCAGGCTCTTCTATTTGGAAGCGAGGTGATAATATCACCTCTAAGGACAGTTTTCAAAGTGTCCCATAATGTAGGCCAAGAGACTTCCAAGGAGGAATTTTCCTCTACAATCGAAAAGAATGGTCCGAAAAGTTTCATCTTTAAGCGTGTGTGTGTTTGTGTTGGGGGGGTGAATCTCCAAAATACTGAGCAGTGTGGTTTACCCAGACCCACCTTCAACCAGAGTGGGTTATGGTCCAACAGACGTATTGGGCCATATATCAAATCTTGAACAGTGTCAAAGTGCTCACACATACTGAAAAAATAATCTACAAGGAAGTAGCTACTGTAAAGTGGTGAAAAGGAAGTGTAGGCCTGGGCAGTATGGGAAAAACTGCTGCCAGACATCCACAAAATCCATCTGAATGACTTGGATACATAGGTATTTTTGGACTGGAGAAGCTCTGTAGCAAGGAGGATGGGAGGAATCCAGTTCAGGAGACATAGTGATATTAAAATCTCCACTGAGGAAAAGCTGGCAATGCAACAGCTCGAGGAGTTTATTTAGGAAATGTTTAAATACTGGAGTTCCCAAGTAGGTGGGGAATACACATTAGCTAACGTCATGTCTGTATTTTAAAGGCGGCTCATCAGAATGACATAGCGGCCTGAGGGGTTGGTGTGTTCATGAAGCAAAGTAAACAGAGTCGTGGAGGAGGAAGAGGATAGCCATACCCCAACTTTTCTGCTGGGGATATGAGGAGTTGTAAACTTGGTAGCGGCCGCCTGAGGACAGCTTAAGGTGTTCAGAAAAGGTTATATGCATTTCCTGCAGATAAATAACATCTGCAGCAAGATGATGTAGGTACTGAAAAAGTTTGGTACGTTTCACCAGATTGTTCAGGCCATTGATGTTTTGTGAGAAAATTAGTCATGGAAACTGCCATTATATCAAAGATATTGTAATGGTTTGATAACACAGGTATTCTGTATTACCCGTGTCATAAGGACCGCAGTCACGCACCAGGAGCCAGAGAGAGGGGGATTGCCAACCCAGACATCAATACTGGGAGACCTGAAACAGCAGAATGTTGAAGAGGACAGAAGCACCCCACGAGAAGCCCCACGCCCACACTAGACCAGCCAGTCACACCGCAAACTTCCTGTGAAATTAAGTTTAAATGAAACCATGTGTCCTGTTGCTGATTCTAAGTTTCACCTATAGGGGAAGGAGGATGGGAACTAATTGAGTCATCCTAGAAGGGCAAAATTCAGCACTGTAAATCTGTGTGATAAAAGTGGGGGCACCAACTTGGTAGCCCAAGGAAAAACAAGTACATCAACTAGTACATTAAGTAAAACATTGTGAACACATTACAACATGAACAGTATCGTTACAAATAACCAGAGAGTTCTTAATCTGAATACAGAGCCCAAATACCTGGGTTCTGGATCCACTGGAAGCGAAGTAGGATCCCAACACTTTGGAGATCCTATACACGGTGTATAATTGGACTTCCAAGGGAGGGGCATGGAAATGCCCACACCCTGTATGCTCTACAGAGACATCTACAGATACCACTCTGTCACCTGAGCTGGAGGTAGCACCAGATAATGAGTCACCCGAGACTCCATAGGAAAGAAACCACCACCTACCCATAGGAAAACAGTCTGAACATGATGGGAAAACAAAAGAAGGAGGGGATGGAAAAATACTATGATGGGGAGTGATAGTCCACTTCAATTCCATTCTTCTCTCTATGTGCCAGCAAGCAAGTATACCAGGTGAGCCCTGGAAACATTGGCTGCTTTAGAGTGTACCTGCAGTTTCTCTGTTCATGAAGAGTGGGGGAGCAATGGAAAACAGTTTAGATGGCCGAAACATTTGTCCAGAAGGGCACCAGAAATTACATTTTGCCCATGGAAAGGCAGTCCATTGTTGTATCAATGCAGATGTAGGATTATAGTCAAGATCAACTAGTTCCAGTCCCGGTGTAGTCCAGCTCAACTATAACAATTGGCTGCAACTGTTTCTTAAGTTGGAAGCTCTGTGAGACAAGAATGTAGTTACAGAATAAACCCAAAGAGTCTATCAGCAGACAGTGATGGGGCTAGACACCTAGGCTGTGCTAATTAGTGAGGGCCCAAGTGTCAAATAATGCAGCTGCTGAGGTTTCCATGGGGAGAATTAGAGGGCTGGAGGGTGCACAGAACAGAAACTTACCTGGTGGGGTCTACTTTGCTCAGTTCAGCAAAGACAAGTTGGTGCCTTATTTTATGCCTGAGCCTTATTATAAGGAAGTGTTAAGCGGCAGAAGTTCAGCTTCTTCACCGTCAGTTGACTGCTTTATCAATACAGTGGAAATGCAGCACTTTAGTTGGTACGCAAATGTAGTAGGTGGGCCACTGAGGTTCATGTGTATGGAGCCAGTAGGCACAGTCAGCAGTTTTAATTTGTTAGTGGTGGTTGCCATTCAAGAAAGTTAGGTGGTAGGGAGAGACAGAGGGCTGCACTAAAAAGGTGATAGGGAGGGTGCATGGAGCCCAGGTGCAAAATCATTACAGCGGTGAGACAGATGCAGAAGCAGACCAGATAGTTCCCAGATTATCCCAGGTGAAGCAAGAGACTTCAACACCCTAAATGTATCAAGGATCAGAAGCAGCCAGAGCAGAAAGACTTAGGGAAGAATTGGAGAGGGTAGCACACCTGCTATAGGCGTCTCCTCCTTGAATCATTTATCATATAGGTGCTGTGGCCCAGAACCGCTGTACTGTGGTGTATTTACGAGATTTCCCTGGGATGAGCTAAGATTTTGCCGTTGCTATGGGGGACACTGGGCCAGTCAGTTCTACTGCTTCACCGCTCCCAATGTGTGGGTCCTCAAACCCACCCCCAGCAAAAACAAGAGTTTCTATGGACAAAGGCTCATTCAAGTCAAAGTAGAATCTCATCTGAAGGCAGTTAAGTGGGCAAGGATGTCTGCTCTGTGTTCTCTGTCTGGCGGCATCTGTGTGTGGTGGAGGAGCTTATCAGCATGGAGAATGGTGCATGCTTGGGGCCTTGGTCAGGTACGTCAATGCCCCATAATGCTATTAATTCCTTGTAAATAGTTTCAAGTTTTTTGTTTTTTTGGGGGGGGGGCACCACTTTGATTTGGGCTTTGCAGCTCCCACAGTGGCCTGGGCAAGCTCCAGTGCCTGAGAGAGTTTAGCTGAACATTTCCATGTGGGATCTGTCAGCATCCTCCTGTGAAGTCATAGATTTTGGTTTGTTTGTCCTGACCATGCTGCTAGATCCTTTCCACTATCATTTTGGAAGTGAATCTGGCTGAAATTACCATTAATCTCCACTATTCTGTGGATCTTCTCCCCTAGTTATTTTATTAAAGGGCAAAAACAATAGGATATGAAATCATAGGGGATATATATATATATATATATATATATATATATATATATACACATACATACATACATATACACACACACACACACACATGTACGTATATATCTATATACCATGAAATACTGCTAGCCTTTAGCTGTTCTACTTGCATCTCCATCAGAGAGTACCCACCGACCATGGCGCTGGGGAATAATCTGTATTCTGCACTTAAAAAAAAACCTATTGCTTGACCAGCCAGTTATGTGTTGACATTCAGTTCATGGACTTTGTGCATCACTACTGAGTATATCCTCCTCAGGTTCCTATGCTTGTGGTCTTCAAGTGTAACAACCCCATCCTGACAGCAGCAGGACAGGGCTTGGTTATTAGAAAGTCAGACCTGGAAACTATTGACTGGTAGAGTTTCCAGCATGATTGCTGAGAAGGAAGCCAAGTGTCAAGTCGAGGTTGACACAGAAGAGGATCGGAGTAATCGATGGCCATGGGAGAAAGATATGTCAGCTAGAGGGGACGACCCATCAGTGACACTGTTCCAACTACTGAGCTAGTGAAGGAGGATTATGCATGGTGGTCTTTGACAGCAGACATTGAGAGACATACAGTACATCCCAGGTAACAGCCCAGAAAGGTTTGAGACCTGCCACCACCAGCAGGGGCAACAGGTGACAGTGAGAGCTTTTTCTGGGTCAAAGGGGAGAAAAGGCACAAAAAGCATGCTCTGTCACACACTTCACATGGTGTTAGTGCTGGGCCGCGAAGTGGGCTGCAGGCCTGTGAGAAGATGAATGTTATTTAAACTACTGTATTTCATTTTATGCAAAACTTAAGTAAATGTGAAAAGGCAAGTTCATTTATGTAGTGCCCAATAAGTACAGATAAATAATGTACACAATACAACAATAAAATACAAGTTATGAAATTAGGCTAAAGAGCCAGGCCCAAAACATAACATACATAAACGAGTAAATACAATGCAGTGTCATGTACAATATCATACAAGCCTTTGTGGCTACATGCATAACTTAATCTGAAAACATTTTTGTTTATGAAAAATCATAAACAATTTAGTTTTATTTTATTTAAAGGCATAATGCTACTATAGCAGTCCCCTGAAGAAGCCAGATAATAAATGGCAAAATGTTGAGAATTCAGTGAATTTATTTTTTCTGAAAGCACCCCCTCCCCTTTTTTTATTGGTTGTTTGCAGTAAATTATTGACACATTCATGGCATCTGGGGTAGCTCCAACCTCAGAATTTTGAATAATGTGTCTTATTGCCTGCAGCAATTGTTTCTTTTTGAAAGAAGTTACATGACCTTCTAGGAATTTAACCCTGGCCTCCAGAATACCGGCCCAGTACTCTACCACTGAGCTATACAGGCTCACACAGTTGGATCTGGGGTCTCTGGACACACTTCCTCCTCTGATACTGCATATCCTTCAATGAGGAATGATTAAGGTGACAATTAGATGTTTGGTGTAGTATTAGCCACTGCTTAGCAATCGAATCACAAATTGTGTAGTGAGAATGAACAAAGAAATAATGTCCAATATGCAAGCAAATATTAAGGTATTCACCAATGATTGTCTTTGTTGTGTATCAGTCTGTAAATGAAATTTAATTTAGTGCAGATCCCCCTATCTCCCCCCCCACACACACACACACACCTGGATGTTGCAGTTGGTTCCAACTCAAGTTGCATTCAAACCTACACACTAGCCTCAACCAGAACTAATTGACTGTCTGCAACATAGAACATAGAAAGAACAGTTAAGTAAACTTACTGCAACAGTAGATCTTTGAGGGGGATCTCAGTCATCAAGTCACACCATAACAACTTCACCGTCGGTGAAGCAGGATCCATAGAGAAGACTTTCAGCAGTACTCTCGCTCCTTCCTCAGTTCTTTCCCTGTGCCATGGGAGATTAAGGAGGGAGAGAGAGAGAGAGAGAGTATGGTGCCCAGGCCCAAATATGAAGGCTGGATACACCAGTTAGCCAGTTCTGAGAGGAGATTCACATAATAGGGGGATGGTGAGAGGGAAGGCAGACCTGCTGACTAAGATCCCTTCGAAGATCTACTGTTAAGGTAAGTTCTTACATAACTGTTTTATCTTCAAGGGTATTTCAGTCATCAGGTCACACTGCAGGAACGAGTCCCAAGCAGTTACAGGTGCAGCAGAACAGTCTGGGAGGAAGGCCAACCAAAGTTTAAGACAGGAGGCCCTGCAAGACAGCCCAGCCGAAGCCTGCTCAGGCTCTAGAAACAATATCCAGACTGTAGTACTTGATGAAAGTATGGACGTTGCTCCAGGTGGCAGCTGCACAAATGTCAGTGGCTAAAACCTTTTTGAAACAGGCCACAGAGGTAGCCATGCCCCCCGTGGAATGGGCTTTCACCGTCCCTGGCAACTCTTTGCCATGCTTGTTGCAGCAGAACACAATACAGTGGGTCAATCATTCAGACAAACACTATTTGGAAACCATAGTGTCCTCTCTTCCTGGGGCGAAACAAACAAAAAGCTGTTTTGTTTTCCTGCAGTCCTTAGTTAGGAGCAGACAGTACTTCAGAATTCTGCGCTCATCCAAAGTATGGAGCAGTGGTTCCCCTGGATTGGTACATTCCGGAAAATAAACTGGGACGTGGATAGATTAATTCAAGGTAAATTCAGACTCCACCTTAGAGAGAAACTTAGAATTTGTGTGCAAAGACACCCTGTCTTTGTGAAAAATCAAATAAGGCTCCTCACATCAGAGAGCATGAAGCTCAGAAATCCGCCAAGCAGAAGTAATGGCAACGAAAAGAAAAAATTACTCACCTTAGTAATGTTGTTTCTTCTAATGGAGTCTTGCTATATTATGACATATGCAGTGAGTCCCAACCTTCGAACTGCTCCGGAGGTGAAAGATTTAACTTCCCATGCCAGGCATGGAACGCTGAGCTCGAGCTCGGTTGAAACTGTCTGCTATTCTTCAAACTCAAACCGTCAGATCTTTACAAGCTAAACTCGCAGAGGTCCTGTGTGGAAGCTGTAAACCTACACTAGCCAACTGGCTACTAAACATAAGAACACATTTTTTGGTCCCAAAACAAAGACTCAAGTCAGGAGACCCAAACAATGAAAAACACAACACCCAGTCACCCCCAGAAAGGAGGGGTGAAAAACAGCAAGGTGGGCACTTACTAAGTGCCAATACTGCGCTGCCCACCCACATCCCAAAAACAGAGGTTCTGAGAGGGGCAGGCAGGGAGGGAGGTGATAATATAGCAAGACTCCATTAGAAGAAACAACATTACTAAGATGAGTAATTTTTTCTTCAAACAACATGAAGTCTTGCTATATTATGACATGTGCAGACTACAAAGCAGTACCTCCATGGAGGAGGGACAGAACCTACTTAGGAAATAAGCTCTGAAGCACAGCTGTGCCAAACTGAGCATCACTCCTAGCCTAGATGTCCAGGGAGTAATGCTTGGTAAAAGTGTGAACTATTTTCCAGGTAGCTGCTTGACATATCTCTAGAATAGGGATGTCCCTGGCAGCAGCCAGGGAAGCAGCTGTACCTCTGGTAGAGTGAGCCCTCAGGCCTGAAGGAGGAACGTTACCCAGTTTTTCATAACAAAATTGGATACAGGAGACAATCCACATGGCAATGGATCTTTTAGAGGCAGGTTTCCCTTTACCAACCTCACCATAAGTGAGGAACAGTTGGATGGAGTCAAACCTGTGACTCTTGGTACGCTCTGTGTAGTAAGTAAGGGCCTCTTCACATCTAAGCTGTGCAGTCTTCTCTCCCCAGAGGAGGAATGGTCAGTGAAGTACACTGGAAGAGATATAGATTGATTAAGGTGGAAATCTGAAACCACCTTAGGTAAGAACTTCCTGTTAGTCCTGAGGACCACTTTATCTCTGTGAAAGGAGATAAAATTAGGCTCCACTGACAAAGCTTGTAACTCACTTATACATCTAGCAGAAGTGATGGCTACCAGAAACACAGTCTTCCAAGTCAAGTACTTAAGCTCTTCTGAAAACAAGGGCTCAAAGGGGTGTTGCATAAACTGAGCAATGCAAACATTAAGATCCCAGGCAGGGGCAGGGTCCCTGAATGGAGGGTTGGTGTGAAGCAATCCCTTGAAAAACGTGGAAAATACAGGATGAGCTGAAAGAGAAGAGAGTTTTTCTGCTGAAATAAAAGCAGACACAGCTGCCAGATGCACTTTTAGGGTAGCTGGTCTCAGCCCCAAGGAATTTAAGTGGACCATATAATCCAGAACTGTGGGTAAATCAGCAGATTCTGGGGAAATATGCTTCCCAGAGCACCATATGGAAAACCTCTTCCATTTGGAATTATAAGCAGCTCTGGTGGAAGGTTTCCTAGAAGCCTTCAGGATATCCATTACACCTTGGGAAAGTTGCAGATCAGCAAACTCTAACTCTTAAAGAGCCAGGCCTTGAGATTGAGAGATTTGAGGTGCGGGTACCAAACCCTCCCCTAAGCACAGGTTAACAGGTTGTGATTCCTGGGAAGACACGGGAAGATGGACTGCTAAGGACATTAGGAGTGGATACCAAGGCTGTCTGGCCCAGTCTGGAGCAATCAGAATCATCTTGTAGGGTTGAGATCTGATTTTGACTAGCACTTTGAACAGGAGAGGGATGGGAGGAAAAGCATAGAGAAACTTCCCCTCTCAATTGAGAACTAAGGCATCCAGAGGGACTGAGCCCAACACTGGGGGCCTGCAGCAAAAAAGGGGAAGTTGGTGATTGTCTGGGCCTGCAAAAAGATCTATCTGCGGGGTGCCCCATCTGGCAAATACCACCTCCAAGACCAGAGGATCCAGTGACCATTCGTGATGGCCCTGGGAAATTCTGCTGAGAGCATCTGCCAGGACATTTTCCTTGCCTGGGAGGTGAACTGCCATAAGGGAGGTGTTCAGGGAGTAAGCCAGAGACCACAACTTCATTGCTTCGGTGCACAAGGCCATAGATCAAGTGCCCCCTTGCTTGTTGATGTACCACATTGTGGTGGTGTTGTCTGTTCTGACCTATATAACTTTGTTCTGAACAGATTTGAAAAAACTTGAAGTGCTAGAAAAACTGCTCTGAGTTCCAACAGATTGATGTGGAGCAGAGATTCCTGAGGGGACCACAATCCCTGGGTAGTGAGGTGCGCCATGTGAGCTCCCACCCCAAGAGGGATGCATCTGTAGTAAGGATTAAGGAGTGAGACTGAGGACAAAAGGAACCCTTTTCTCAGATTGCTCTGATCCTGCCACCACTGTAGGGCCTGGATCAGGGTTCGAGTCACTGGGATCAATTTGGTTAGAGGGTCTTTCCTTTGAGACCAAAAGGCTCTCAAATGGAACTGGATGTCCCTCATCTGAAATCTTGCTCCCTGCACTACTGCTGTAGAAGCAGCCATGTGCCCCAGCAGCTGAGAAATGCCTTGCTGGTCGAGAGATCTGCAGGGTGAATGAGGAGGCCAGAGAGACCAGGGTCCTTGCCCTGTCCAAAGGAAGGAAGGCTCTGGCCTTCTCTGTGTTCAGCTCTGCGCCTATGAAGGTGAGTAGCTGGACAGGCTCTAGAACTGACTTTGAAAGATTCAGAAGGAAACCTAGAGAGGTGAGCAGTTGCTGAGTTATCTGTAGATGTAACTTGACTTGGTCTGGGAGACTGGCCTACTAAGAGCCAGTCGTCCAGGTAAGGGAAGATGGCAATTTTTTGCCTTCTTAGAGAAGCAACTGCTACTGCCAGGCATTTTGTGAATACCCTTGGAGCAGAGGTGAGGCCAAAGGGCATTGCTCTGAACTGGTAATGGCCTGAGGAAGTCTCGCCCTGGTCAGAGGGCACTCCCTCCGGTTCGGTTGGAACCTAACCGGGCTGGCCATCCGCTTCAGCTGACTTTTTGGCCTCCCTTTCCCTGAGCCTACCAACTCCCTTTTCCAGGGTAGCTGCAGGAAAACTTTTACAAATCTGGCAGTCTGCACTAAGATGGTTAAATCCCAGACAATAAACACAGGTGGTGTGGGGGTCAGCCTTGGCAAAGACTTCCACACACACACTGCAGTGTTGAAACCCAGTGGGCCCGTTTTTTCTTTTGGGTTTCTCAGACATAGTGCCAGTCCTAACCAAACTTACCTGTTTATGGCAATCCGCCAGGTAAGACTCTCTTATCAGTTCCCAACCGTGTCACGGGTCGTGGAAAAAAAACGTAATAAAATCCATTTTTTTAGAACCGATAAGAACCGGGTAACCACACTCTAAATGACTGATTAAGATATTTTAAACAACCTGATCGGTTCAAACCGAACCGATAACCATTTACAAGTTCCACACAGAATAGAAATAAATGTAAAACCTATCTAGTACTCACAAATACCACAGACAGAGTCTGAACCGACCGGCTGCAGTTTAAATTCAGTCAAAAAACCAAGAAAAACAATACTTTAACCGACAAAATGAACAGAGTAGAAGGAGAAATCTCCGGAGCCACTGTTCAGTGAGGCTGAGTAAAGAGTTGGATACCGCACTTGCACAGCCCGCGCCTTCACCTATTAAAGCTACCACTATGGCCTACCAGACACCCAAAAGTAAAAACAAAAAAATTAAGCTTGATACAGTCTATCATGAACTCTGTGCATTCCGAGCTGATATTAAACAGCTATATGGAGAAATCTGCTGAGATGTTACCTTGCTGGAGCAATGTGCTGATGATTCGGAGCGTCAGATTTCTGCCACAGAAAACAGGGTAGACGACCTGGAAACCCTTGTACAGCAACTTCAGAAGCAACAGGAGATGTTAGCTGCATGTCAAGAAGACACGAAAAACCGGGCGAGACTCAAAAACATCCATCTATACTGTATCCCAGAAGGGGCTGAGGGCCCTAAAATAAAGGACTTTGTGGCACTTTCTTAAAAAAGTTCTCAATCTCCCAGAGGATCTGCCCTTAGATCTTGAGAGGGCAGACAGGGCTCTAGCACCAACGCCTACTTCCCCGACTGCCACCCCACGTTCAATCACTGCCCACTTTAACAACTATACAATTAAAGAACATATTTTATTAACTGCCAGGCATAAACAGAAGATTTTTTGTGGTCAAACCAGATTCTATATAGATCACGATTACATGTGACAAACAATGAGACAGCGCAGAGCCTACTTTCCACTGCTCCCAATGTTAAAATCCCAAGGCATCAAGTTTAATATGCCCTATCCTGCAAAAACTAATCATTTTCATGCCCGAAGGGAAGCAAGAATACTCATCCGCTGCAGAGGCCAGGGAGGCCTTAACTGCCAAAGGCATTATCTTTCCAGAGAGAACACACCCCATCGCACTACAGGCTCCTTGTCCATTATGCTGGCAGAACACGCCCAAGACGACCCGCAACACAGACAGGAAAGAGAGCAGCATGACCACGCTCGATCCAAAAGCAACATCTGGCTGAATTTAGTAGAGATGATCCTACTGCTAAGGACACCTGAAGTCCGGAGATTGATCATCTTCTTCTCTGCTCAGCATGTACTGCTGTAAATAAGGTAACGAGTAGAAAGCTGGGGAGGGGGGCAGGAGGCGATGGGTTAGGCGAGAATTTTATTTTTTTTCTACTCCTGGCCTGGGCTATGGAGTTGGGCCCAACTCTAGACTGTGCTAGCACTTATGAGTCTAACCCTCTACAATTGGGTGACTTGCAATCACTTGTTGTGGCTCCACCCATGAGCTATATCTCTTCCTGATATTTCCCTCCCACCCAATTGCCTCGGCTGTTCTTGAAAAAATACCAAATTTACCAACTCTTTGACTCTGGGGCCATCGGAGGATTTGGCTACTAAACACAGTTGACTAAACAGGGGGTCCAGGAGATTGAGGGAACTTGAAACTTGAACCCGACTCCATTTCACCCTTTTTGGGCTGCTGCTTTTTTTTTCTCTCCTATAGTAGACATATGAAATAATAGAACTTGTCACTCTCTACATCAGGTAGGAATTTGATTCACATACTTTAACTGAGTCTCCAAGGAATCCCGCATATCTGGAATGAAGGACTATGTTAAATTGATAGCACAGCATAGTTATCCATAACGTGATATTTTATGTATTTTTCATTATTAATGGCTCAATGTAGTTTAAGCAACCTAAGATTTTAAGAGCCGTTGGAACAATTTGATATGGTGTGTTCTCTGGACATCCATCTAACTGGGCTTTTCTTTCCCCACCAACCGTATTTTGTTTCTGCCTCTATGTTTATATTTATTTCTGGGCCTCAGTGGCCCGCAGGGGGCCCAGGGTAAAGATTGCCTAGGATTTAACCCCCATTCTGGGTTGAAGCTTAATTCCACCTCTGCTTCTCCAGTGTATATAAGGAAGCAAAACATAGTTTCCCCTACCTTGGAAGCACCTTTTGTTTTTTCTTATAGGTTATATATTAATAGACAAGGTTTAAATACTCTCGTATTGCTAAGAGATATTATGTTAGCAATATCCAATATTTGGCTGTTTAACTTTTATAGTTTATACCATGCCCTGTTGGCATGGCAGTTAATGTTATACGACTGGCCATATGCAATACTATCCAAATCTTTTATATTTAAGGTGAACGACCTCTTGAGGAAGGACCCCGTGGCGGGGGGGGTTAGTGCTAGTCTTTCAACCCAGGGATAACAGACAGTCCTTACTCAAGGGCTCACATTATGTTTCAGAATCTCATAGGGATTCCCATCTTGCTGTTAACTAAGTGGCTTGAGAAAGGAGAGAGGAGTTGCCAAAACAGAAAAGACCTATTATCTGGCATTAACAATGGCTAATACTTCGCTCATCATGTCCTTTAATGTAAATGGCATACATAACCCTATTATGCGTGAACGCCTACTGCACTACTTTAAACAGAGTAAACCGGATATAATTCTCCTACAAGAAACCCACCTTTCTCAGGTGGAACACTCCAAATTGAAGGCATGGGGTTCCACGACGTTATAGCCTCTTCACATATCTCAGGATGGAGAAGGGGTACAGCTATCCTGGTTCCTCATGGAGTACAATTTCATATTCAAAAACAAATTATAGATAAGGAAGGAAATTATGTAATTGTGGTGGGTCAACTTTACTCGGTACAGGTTACTCTGGCATCAATTTATCTTCCCCCAGAAAGCACGGCCCGAGTAGCACAAAATTTTTTTGGCAAATTTATATCACGGGCACAGGGTCTGTGTTACATTGGGAGAAACTTATATGTTACTCTGAATACCATCCTGGATACCTCGGTGCCCTCTAAACATAGGGCTTCCACACTTCAAAAGTATCTCAGGCAAACCCTCCCCACATTAGGTCCAATAGATATTTGGAGACACTTATTTCCCTCCGTTAGGGCCTACACACACCATTTCCCCAAACCAGTACCTCGGCTTGGCTGGACTATTTTTTGTCCTCTGCTGAACTCCTGGAATCCATTAGAGATATTTTTATGGGGGCCTCTATCTTATCAGACCATACCCAACTCTTTTTAAAAATGGATGTTGCAAAGCCAAAAAAGCAAACTTTCTGGTGACTGAATTTACCTTATTTACAGGATCCAGAATTTGTACAAAGGATAGCAAAATATATTCCACTTATTAAAGCAGAGAATGATTCCCCTGAGACTTCTGCAACTATTAAGTGGGATACCCTTAAAATAGTCTTAAGGGGGGAAATTATCAAATACTCCACCCATAAGTAAAGAAAGAGAGAAGCCTTAGAAAAAGAACTACAAGAAGCCCTGGCTAGCTTACAGTAGAAGCTCTATAAGGGAGATTTGTCAGCTAAACTCCAGTTACTAATCATTGAGCAGAAGCTTCAGAGATTGGCAGATCAAAAAACAGAGCAGCAATTACTATATTTAAAGTTCAGATCCTAAGAAGGGGGCCTTAAGGGTGCCAGGAATTTGGCCAGACACCGTAGAGGAGCTAAGCAGCAGGTAATGATCAATAAAATACTTGACCCTAAGACCAATAGATTCCTGTTTCATCCTACAACTATCAGACAAGCCATGGCTGATTTTTATCGGACTCTTTTCCAAAGATATACACCACCACCACCCCCAGCAAATTGGCCACATACCTTCAAAATACACATCTCCCTCATCTCTCTCAGCAGCAGGCAGATAATTTACTCCAGCCCATTACGGCAGAGTGTTTCAGAAATTACTCCTCCCTGTGATGTTACCGGCTTTTCTAGAAATACAGGAAGGGGGTCTCCCTCCTCCATCATGGTGAAACGCTGAAATTGCAGCAATCCCCAAACTTGGGCAAAACCCTACTTTAATGGCCTCCTACCGCCCGATCTCAAAATTAAATTGCGACTATAACATTTTTAGGTCAATTTTGGCCCATAGGATAGATATCCTCGTACCCCAACTTATAGATCTGGATCAGGTGGGGCTTGTTCTTAAGTGACAAGTACATGTTGCTGTACGTCGGGTTCTGCTATTCACGGAGTATGCCACCCAAACAGAAATACCCCTAATCCTTCTCGGCCTAGATGCCGAGATGGCGTCTGATAGGGTATTGTGGCCCTTTTTATGGGCTACTTTAAGATGTTTTACTTTCCCAGAGAAATTCATTGCCCAAATCCAGGCTATGTACCACTCCCCAGTAGCTAACCTTAAATTTGATGGATCACTTCTCCCCCTTCCCGCTATCCAGAGGTACCAGACAACGTTACCCACTATCCCCCCTATTATTTGCACTCTATCTGGAACCTCTACCTGCCAACATTAGAAAACAAGCAAATATAGAGGGGATTCCTGTGGGGGGTAGATCGTATAAACTCACCCTTTTCGCAGACAAAAGCCTTCTGACCCTTGCCTCTCCTGAAACCTCAGTTCTGGCGGTCTGGGAACAACTTAATATTTTGGGTGACCTCTTGGGATATAAGATAAATAGTTCCAAAACTGAGGCTCTTAACTTTTCATTTATTCCTTCTCGATTGTTAAAGGCTGAATTCACATTTCACTGGAATAGGGTGGAGATGAGATATCTAAGAACCAAAATCCCCTCCTATCTGATACACCTGGAACTAGTTAACTTGGAACCTATCACCCTACAAATTGCTGCAGACTTATCTAAATGGGCTCAAATGTTTTTGGGATTGCTCAACCGAGCTGAAGCCATACAACAAAATGTCCTGTCCTGCATACTCTTCTTCCTACAAACCCTCCTCATTTTTCCCCTTGGATGGTTATTTTCGAACATGGGATAAATTGATTTCTAGATTTATCGGGGGGGGGACCCCAAATAAAATATACATTACTGCAACTTCCCAGGACACAAGGTAGGCTTGGCTTGACAAGTCTGAAAGATTATGCTCAGGCAACGCAGACTCGTACAGCCCTCTTACTTATGACTACTCAATACAATGCACACTGGAAAGATACTGAGGTGACATTTAATGAACTGGAGCACCTCCCTCCATATCTTCTAAGACCCCCGATGCCTTCCTTTGACCCGATTTTTTTAAATTTATGGGGGAATTCCTTAAATGCTGACTACATGTAACTAAGTATATTCTCTCTACATCTGAGAGATATAATCTCACAGCCATTGCTTACGACCTAGATCTCTGTCCGCCCTGGTTGGCACTGTCGTTGCTTATCTGGAAATCATAATCTATTTGTTTCACTTTCTAAATTGTGGGCACATTGGGTGTTTATTCCTTTTCCTATTTATCCCCTAGCTAGAACAATACATCTTACAGTGCTCAGTCTAAAGTGTCAAGTTAATACACACACACGCATGCGCACGCATGCACAGCTCTTACAGCTTTTTATTATTCTCACCACACTTTGCCCAACTCCATTTCCAAAAAGTTTTTTACTTTGTGGTTCTATTGCCTAAATTCTGTATCATTCGATGGGGTGGCTCCTTCATGTCTTAATCTTTATTTTCATAAAGGTGTATTTGCTGGGAGAAGGTAAGGAAACTAAATTAAACATTTTCTTTTTTGTTCCTTCTTCATTTTCACAGTTTCCATTTTGTACATGCTGGGTTTGCCATGACATGGGTTTAACCACAGATAAGCCGACGTTTCTGATATTGTGACGTCTTCTTCAGAGCTCTGAGGAAGGTGTTACAACGTCAGAAACATCAGCTCATAGAGTCAGCACCATTTCGCTTTTAGAGTTGTCCTGCTTGAGCAGGTCATTGCCACTGCAGTGTCTGATCTAAGTTCCCCTCACCAATGGCTGATCTGACGTAGAGAGAACAAGCAATAGAAAAAGAAGAATAAACAGCCATAGAAAACATTCCAGAGGCAAAATCCCCCACCTCAGGATCTAAACCAGAGGCATTTCTTAGTCCACAGGACAAACATTGGTTGTAACAAAAAAAAAAAAAAACAGCCTCAGAAGAGACAGGTTCTATAGTTCCATTTGCTAAATTGTGAGAAACTGTTATGGAATACTACCCAGAACATGGGTGGTTCTGAGACTTAAAACTAGCGATAATAAAGAGGGCCTGAGGTGATAGATTGGCCCAGAGTATCATGGCTATGATAGTTATCATCAACTCCAGAATCAGATGAGAAGTGTCTGTTTATACAGTCTCCTGATTCTGGGCTTAAGGAATCAGAGATTCAGAACTCCTCTGAGATCAACAACTTAAGCTCAGTCTGTGTGAAAACTGTTAAAAAGGTTTCAGGCTCATAGAGAAATGCAGAGAACCCTTCCTGTTGTTCGGCATCTAATTATGGTCTTATAGAACCTGTGATGTTTTCTGAACTGAGCTACTAGCCAGAGATTCTGTCAGAGCTACAGTATGATCAAAAGGTTCTGCAAGTAAAGATGCAAATTTCCCAATAAGCACTTTATGTCTAAACCAAATTTACTGATACAACAAGTTCACTAGATGCATGGGAGTTGGGAGTTCCTGGGCTACAATGCTTTGAAAAAATGAGCTAAGAAATTCCACCTGAAACTTGGTTGTTCTGTCACACTTGCTGAGGCTGTAGAAGTCAAGGACTGAACCTAAATCCACCCATCTCTTGGGGGTCACAAATAACTTGAAAGGTAAACAGTGTTTTTGTAGTGGCACCAGAAATATCCCCTCTATGCTCAGAAGGAGATTATCCAGAGTCTGCTTTATTACCAGTCAGTTCCTGTGCTTTCAGGAAACCAAAGACTTTCATCTCACTCAGAACCAAAATCCCATCTACATTTAAACAGTACCACGAGAATGGGTTTCTTTAAACTTGATCAAGCCACAGTGCTCTGATGGCTGCAAAAAGGGATAGTAAGCTTCCTGCAGAGTTCTCAGGCACCTTTACGGGATGAAAGAGTCTCTTCAAAAGAAAGCAGTAATCTGCACCAGGGGGACCAGCTCACATAGCTAATGCATGCCAGGAGAGGAAAAACTGATTGTATCAACCACACCTCTCCATCAGTCAAACTCGTCATTAAAATCAACCAAATAGAGGCTCTAAGTGCAGTGAGTTAAACCACAGCTGTGAATACAGTGTCCAGGATCCCCATTTCTAGAAATGCATTTCCTGAAGAAGAGAACACACATTTTATGGTTTAGAAAACGGCCCTGTCTTGTCCCACTAATCCTATTCTTTCTGGATGGAGTCTGAGAAAATCACTCAAGGAAATCCTTAGATGCATCACCTGATGTAGAGAATCCACAAACAGAATAGAAGTAAATTTGACTCTCCAATTACTGCATCCTTCTACAAGTCTTTTGATTAAAAATTAAATAAACCTTGATCCAAACTGAAAGAAGGAGACTCCAACCATTTGCTTTAGTCAACATCATACTTGTCTCACTTCACATATTCAGCAAACCATGAACACCACTGAAAGGGGACAGAAGACTCCAGGGAGGCTCTGACATTTCTCCTTTATTTGACTCTGAGCCCTGAAGTCCATGATGAAATCAGTCCTTTGGGTCAGCAGGATTATCCAAGAAAATCAATCCAAGATGAGGCAGAGGATTCCACAGGAGTCTCTGTTATCTTTCTTTCTTCTCCATCTCCACACTCTGAGGTTTAGCAGGACATCACTGCCTTGCTAACATAGGATTATTAATGCCCTTGATGCCCTCCAGATTATTTGACTAAGGATATGGTCTTAGTTCAAATAAATCTGAGTAAATCTGTAGTAGCACAATTCTTGCCCAGTTCTAATGAATGATGCCTTCAGACACTGGAACATACCTGTGATATTCCCTCTGACTTCAGGGGTTATCTAATCTGAAGTGGGCAACTGACTCCTCCAATTCATGGTCAGTGGGTAATCTCTATGGGATATCTTGTTTAGATACATTATAAGGCATTAACTCACTATTGCTAGTGCCAAATGTACAGCTAGATGTACCTGTCTAAGGCAACCCAGAGGACTGGGTTCTGGAAGCCAAGAAGCTAGTGTCAACTTTGCTTTTATAACATACTGTACGATTTGTAGGTGCATGAGAAAATTGGTTTGCAAAAAACCATGGTGTCAAGAAAAATACTATCTACATTCCCCATGTCAGAAAGCCTGATCGGGTACTTAATGACAGCAGCAGGAAATGCAAATCGTAACTGCACCCACCTGAAAACATTATCATGCTAACCGAGTTGCAAACCAAAACCTTTTAGGAGAGTTTTCTCCAAGTTCTGATACTGCATCTGAAAAAAGGTACAAACCAAACTTATATCACAGTGTTTCTGAAAATTTACACACTCTAAACTGCGCCAAGACGGAGTAATTTGCATCAGAAACAATGTACCAGCCACAACTGCAATAAAAATCATGGAAATAAATGTACCAGAACTCTGACACAAATGGGGACTGTCAAAACTCGATGAGACTGCATCAAAAATGTATGTAAACTGAAACTGCAATAAAAATTACAGCAACTGCATCAGAATTTTTTACAACTCAGAACTGTGCCACAGCAAGGTCGCAAATGGAAGGGTTTCAACAAACCACTACAGAAAACAGCTGAGAAAAATAGATAATGAGCAAAGGAGATTATAACAAAGTAAGAATTTTGCTAAAACATAAACTACATCATACAGTTTCCAAAATGTCATTTGCTACCAGTGTGTTAATCAGAAACATTCACTTTTATTACTATCACTTGGATAACTAAAAGGCCTGTATAGATGGAATGATAACAAAATAGGAACCAACATTTAAACAGCCTCTACAGAGGAAAATGACTTACAGGTTCATCACAGATCTCCTTTTAAAAGGTTTTCCCCACTGGAAAATTATGTTTACCACAGAAGGACTCAAACTTGCACTCAAAGTCATACCAGTTATGCACTCACTAATTGGCTACCTTTACCAAGCAGAATAAAGCTCAAGATATGTTTGCTAGCCAAAAAGGCACTCCTGAGACTAACACCTCTGCTTTAACAAACTGCTTCCACACCATCTTCAACCAATACAACACCAGGAACATGGCCAAGAATGCTCTTAAGCCTCCTTTCTGGCATACTCCGCTGGGCAAGCGGTCCTTTGCTGTTAGGGCTGCTAACCAGTTAAACAAACTGCCTGATACACTGCTGAATCCCCTCCCCCCCCCCAGCTTAATCAGTTTAAGAGATCTGTGGTCTGCCTTTGCAGTCCAATGCAGTTTTATGCGGGTTCTCTCTGTGCATGAGTTCTTACACAATGATCTGTATGGATTTTTTTAAAAATGTATGTAATTGTCCTGTCTTAAGTTCTTTGATCCTGACTCAACTGCATTTCCTCCTGAACTGCTTACTGCACTTATAAATTTTTTATGAATATGTATTTTGACATGCAACCTTTGTAAATGAGAACTTGTACTGAAAGGTAATCTCTGAAGTTTTCAACAAAATAAAAAAAAAATAAAAGGAGCTTCAAATAACCTAAGTTTAAGAAGGAAACCCCGGAGCACATGACATGGGGGGAATAAGTAAAAGACTCTGAAAGAGAAAAAAAAAATACACACCTCAGATACCATGCCAAATGCCAAACCATAAAGAACAAATTTATTCTTATTTACTGTATTTATCATTAAAATAGGCAGGCTTGTAGAATGCCTAGGCCCAGATATTCAGACTATGCCAGGCAGTGGCGCAAGCCTGGGCGTGGTGCAACTGGGCTCGCCGGGGCCAGAACCAGGCGATATTTTCAATGGTGATGCGCCATGGCACAGCACCATTGAATATGGCAAGATCTGTGCACATACTGCACATGGCACAGTGGCACTGCACCAGCACAAGCCATAGAGGGGGAGCATGGGGATGTACCAGCACAAGTGCTGATGAGCTAGGCGCATCACCTGCGATATTCAGCCAGGGGCATGCAAATGAGGCCATAATCTATGCAAGGTGCAAATGGGGCCATCTGCATGTCATTATGGTCCCATTTGTTGCATTGTGCTATGCATCCCGGCGAAATGCACCTGGCATCCTGTCAAGCTGCTGTTGTCAAGGGTTGGCTCCCGGGAGGGCTATTGTAGCCCCCTCCCCTCCCGTATGTCCAATCGTGGGCTGTAGTAATATCAAAGATCACCCTGGTGGTCTAGTGGACCCCTCGCCCTTCCTGTATGCCCGATCACGGGCTGTAGCAATAACAAAGAACAACCTGGTGCTCTAGTGGCACTCACCCCGTATGCCCGATCATGGGCTGTAGTAATGATAGATACCAACCTGGTGGCCCAGTGATGCCCCCCTCCCCACAGAGGCCCCCAGCCACCGCCCCATCATGGGCGGACGGCAACACCCACCCGCATATTGCGCAGCCACCCACCGAATGACAGCATACAGTATGATCTGTACGCCTATTAAGCCACAGTGTGGACCAATGAGCTTGCAGATCATACTGTACTACACAAGACCAGATATGGGAATGAACGCATGTAGTACAGTATGGTCTGCAAGCCCACTAGTCCACACTATGGCCCAACAGGCATACAGATCATACTGTACACTGTCATGTGGCCGGGCGGTATGCGGGAGGGGTGCTGCCACCTGCCGATGATGGGGGGTGCTGGGCGGCCGGGCGCCTCGGTAGGTGGGTGAGGAGGGGAGTACCACTGGACCACCAGGTTAACATCTATTATTACTACAGCCTGCAATCGGGCATACAGGGTGAGTTCCACTAGACCACCAGGTTGTTCTTCCCACTACTACAGCCCATGATTGGGCATACGGGGAGGAGGGGGTTCCACTAGACCACCAGGTTGTTCTTTGCTATTACTACAGCCCAGGATCAGGCATACAGGGAGGGAAGGGGGTCCACTAGACTACCGGGAGGGGGTCCTGGTGCTTGTGGAAGGTGTTCCTGCTGGGCGGGTGGTCACCCACGACTAGCAGCTGTTGTGTTGCACCTTGCAATACAGCCGCCCGTCTGTGGGTGGCCAGCATTTGAGGCTATAATTTATGGTTCACATTTGAGCACCAGTGTTTGGCACATGTAGGGGTTGTGCCAGCATACGCACCGCACATCCCGGGCTGAATATCAGGATATGCCACATATGCATGGGCACGCCCCCTGCATCTGCACCGCATACCTTACCAATGCGCCCTGGCGCATCATGAGTTGCGTCATGCAACCTGCCCCTTTGAATATCACGCCGGGGCAGATTGGGGGTTGTGCATGTGCAATCGCATTGAATATCTGGGCACCAGACTCTAGGAGTCAAAGTTTAAATACAATAGAAGAGGTTTAAATACAACAGAAAAGCCAATTAAAAAATGAAACATGGGCATGTTTTAAATTTCTCAGAAGGACTGTTTGAAAGAACAGATACTCTCATGCTGTAAGTCAATTTTGGAAGAAAAAAAAAACATAAAAATTTACGCAGAAATTTTCAAGCCAGAAGCACATACAGGTTCTTCATTCAGCTGACATACAAGAATTGGCTTGTAACTATCAATGGTACACTAATAGTTCTGTGGTGATGTCACAGTTTTGAGTGCATGTCTGCCTCTCTTATTGGAAGATGTAATTACCAAGCAGTTCTGGCAAATCCCTGTGACAATAATGAATGGCAAATACAAATATATTAACATATCTTTTCAATTTGCGTTTCTATTTGCTTCACAGGCTAAGTACTGTATTTTTAATCCTGCTCCCTTGCCAGACCGGTCACAAAACTTCAGTTCAATGCCATTAAAATTGTTTACTAAAATCTATAAACATGGATGATGATAGATCATTTGAGCTAAAAAAGTTTGTTTTCAATGGCATACAATTTATACAGCAATACATAACATTTACAGTGCTCAGTTAAAAATACGTAACATTTACAACGCACAGTTAAACATATAACTTGCACAAATTCTATCTGATAACTATTAGAACTTAAAAGATGGTTGAAAAGGGACCCAACTGTTGTGAAATACGCACATCCATGCCCCGAAGTACAGGGTATTAAATAGCTGGAACAGCATAGCAAAACGTTACACATATCACAGGGTAATGCTAGCCTTTTCTGAACTGTATAGCACTGGACTGCTAAACTTTTTTTTTTTATGTTTTTATTCAAGTTTTCACATTCAATATTAAAGCACTTTTCATTCTGCTAATCGGTCCGTGCCATGTACTATACATTAACACAATTGATTAAGCTCTTCAACTCCCTCCCTCTGGAACTAAAACTCTGTCCCTCCACCAATGCCTTCAAACACAGCCCTAATCTGGCTCCCCTTCTGCACTCTTTTCCCCTCACTCTCTGGTTATCCACCTCTGGTACTTACCCTCTCTTTCTAGCACTTGCAGTATGGATAATCCACCTAGGCTAGTTTTAGATTGCACTTACATTTGTTTCCCACTGTTATTATTATTATTAAATCCTCACTGAATGCTTAATGTCACCTTGTATTTGTTAATTCACCAAGGCTAGTTCATGGTTTGCCCTTTATAGTCTATATTATCCTGATTTTATGTACCATTGTATTAATCCTCACTGTTAAATGTTTTAGCCTATGTCACATCTCATGATTGTTGTATGTAACCGGACGCTTGTGTAACAGGCAGCAATGCTCACATGCCTTTCCAGTATAACCAATCAAAATGAAAATGAAATGAAATGAATGATTAGCACTTCCATGAGCAGAGCTGGCAATGAATATTTTTGGCTTATTTAATAATTGAAGTCGTTACTGTGTGGACTACATGAAAACCGATTAAAGGGGCACTGTCAACCTGTTTTTCATCATATATATTATAGTTGAAACCCCCACATTTTATGATTTCTTACCCTCTCTAAAATTCACTGATGTTGCTGTTTGTTTCATCTGTCTCCTTGCTTAGCAGAACTGACATGCATGGCAATGTGTATTTATAAACAACTTTGTTTTGTTTACAATCCTGGTTCTGTTCTCACTGCATACTTCCTGAGCATTAGAAACACACCCAAACAGTGCAGTCACTCATAAGGAAGTAGCCTCCTAAACTGCCACTGCGTCATGAGGGGCTAGACTGTTTTGTGGGTGTTCCCAAGTCCAGGAAAGATGCATTTACAGTTGATCAAAGAATATAAACAAACCTGTTTTGGTGTGATAACACCAGTATTCTGGGTAGTCTGTTTTTCACTTTTTTAAAGTAAATAAGAGTCAGAATAAAACTACCAGCTACCTCAACAATCTTTACAGAATTCTGGCAATCATAAAATATTGTTTTTAAACTAAGGATACTTTGAGACCTAAGGGGTTGACAATGTCCCTTTAAAAGCGTCTGGGATGGCAGCCGTGCAGAGAAAGACAAGCAAGGATGGAAGCAGCTTTGCAAAAAAAAAAAAGAATAAAAAATGTAAAAGAAACATGTATGTGCTTGTGGAATCTTCTGGTACTGTGCTACTCTGTATACTCTGCAAATTGTGTACAATGTTATTTATTGCTCAAGTGCACTCTATTGACCTTGTGTTTATCCCCCCCCAACCCCCGAACAGAACTGATGTATGTATTATCAACTATATTGTAACGATCCAATGTATCTTGATACAGATGTGCTTCTATCACCTTTGTTGTGCCATCTTAATGGCCCAGGTCGTGCCTGAAAACGGTCCCTGGGATCAATGCACCCACATGCTAAACAAATAAATGAATAAAATAAATACAGCTGAATGAAAATGTAGATGTCCAAAGTGTTTTAAAGTAAGAAAAAGGTAAAGCCCGGTTTATGTAATCATCTCTTTAAAGGTCTGATTTACAAACCTTAAGTGATTTGGTGATCATTAATCCTCTTCCTGTATCTGAAAAAGTGAAAAAGGACTCATATAAGGTGATCATTTTTAAACTCATCATCCATACTCTGTCCAGCAGCAGTGCGTTTGTAGCTTATTTGTTGGCATCTTCAGACCATGTTCTGATCTTATTCTTAAAAAATGCCATACACTACAATTACAGTGAGATATAGCATCTCCTTTTCAGTAAGGACCCGCATCTACTCAGTTTTGTAATGGCAGAACAGATGCACTGGGAGATCAAGTGACTCTCTGAAGACCACATAGTGAGGCAGTGACTGTAGCGGGTTTCAAACTTGTAACTGAATGGTTTACAATTCTGTGCTTTAAACACTATACCAAAATGCCTTAAGAGAGCACCACTCATTTGATTTCATACTAAGGATTTTAGAGCACAGGAAGGCTGTGGTGCCCATATTAATTGCTCCCTTCGTCTCAGAGATGATTGTATTCAGTTTGTTAACAGGGTAAAAACCTGCCGCAGTGATCTTTAAAACTTGTTTTAGAATCACAGGTAACTATGTGATCTGGTAACCTAGTCCATACTTCAACCAGAAATTTAGAGGGAAGACACATTTTCAACAGTTTTATAATGATAATAAACTTCATCAGCAGTGGCAATAGCAAACTACAAGCAATTCTGTAAAGACTGTAGAACTCTCCAAAGTACATACAGTATCTCAAAACTTAAGTTGGGTGCTTTGAAATAGCCATTTACTTCTGTTTGCATTACTTTGATACTGTAACACCAAGCATCAGGGCGTGTGACACAGGCCAGGGAGAAGAAGAAATGTGCCACTGAACAAAATGCAGTGTGTTATGAAGGATGGGGTGAGAAATAGAGAATACTGGATGGGTAACCATGCAGAACCAGTGTGTTCTGCCACAGAGGGATCTGATTCCCTGTGACCTCAAGAGCGAAGCTCAAGAGGTCCACGGAAATCAGACCCCAAGGTGGCAGAACACACTGGTTCTGCACTGGTTTACCCATACAGTATTTGTTATAGTGTATGGTACCCCCAAAATTATTTAACACTGTTTGTAGGCTTTTAACATGTATTATTTATATTAAGAAAAGAAATTCTTGTCTCCCATTTGTTAATAGTGAGTCGTGTGGTTGCTAGGGACTGGGCATCCCTATGTCAGTAGCACACACTTCCATTGGCTGCCTCTTTAGTGTGGGTGGAATTTTAAAACAAAAAAAAATGGGAGGTGGGATCAGAAATGGATACTATGGCGAAAATTGTAAGTTAAACTTACATATCTGGTTGAGCCAGCATTATGAGTAATGGCAAATGAACTGTTCCCCTTTTAGCAAACCGCTGTTGCCGTTACCGTATACCCGTAAATGATGGTGACTCACAGCGGTTTTCTGTATATGCTTTTAAACCGTGGCTTCAGCTTTCAATTCTAAATGAATGGAACGCTGTTCTGCTCGTAAGGTCAGAACAGCATTCCATTCATTTTGCTAAGTGTGGATGAACAGTTTTTCAATGAGGTGGGATTTCTAACAAAAACAATGTTCCATCATATACTATAGGGGATTTACCAGATACTAGGGGATGCATGGAGCTGAAATGGGAAGATGGAGCGGGTGCCATTAGACACTAAAGAGTGCTTTGCATGGTAAGGGAGACGAAGGGGTGCTACTCACCATCAGGCAGAGACAGCGCTAGATATCGCCAAAAGGGAAAAAGTTGCAGCTTGCCCAGAAATGACCCACTTTCCACAGGACAGTGGGTCCAAAGTGGTGCACCTGTCTCTAACAATAGCTGAAAGATGGAAAACTAAACAATAGAAAAGTATTTTCACTCAACAAATTTAAGCTTCTGTACTAGTGAAATTTCTACTTACGATTAGGTTTGGACCCAGTTGTTTCTCATTTTGACCCACATTTTTTACACCTATGGGTCTAATTTGACCCATGTTTTAAAACCCCTAGCGCTGTCACTGCCATCAGGGAATGTGTGGCACAGGGTGAGGAGAGTGAGAGGGTGCCAGCAGGTACCAGACAGCACTTGGAATGGGGCAGGGGGAGGAATGGGGCACCACTGAACACCAGGGAATGCTTGCACAAGATGCAGAGTGAGAGTGCTGACATTTCTTACATAGCAATGAAATGGTCATTTGGGCATCATTCTGCAGACCACTTACAACACCATACATGCAAAAAGTACACAGAAAACATCACAAACAACAAAACTCAAACAACCATGGGTACTTTGTGACTCACAATTTCACAATGCTAGCTAGATAGAATCTATATACAAACCAAATGTCAATCGAATACAACTGTAAACACATAATTTATTTTGAAAAAAACACTACTAGGGTGCGAGAAAACATTTTAGTTCTGTTTATTTTCTTTTGATATTACTGTTTTGATAAAATCTACTATACAGTTTTTTTTTGTGTCTTTTTCTGTGGATCAGAAGCAACATCTGCTTGGTGGCACCCTCCATATCTCTGAGTGTGGTCCAGTTTTGTTTTCAGCCTAAAATAAGGATGAGCCACAAACATCACACTTGTAGTTATAGGGTAGAAACTGTAACATATGGGCATAGGATATGTAAGCAATATGTCATAACACGATTTGCTTAAAGGATTTTAATGCAGATCCCAAGGGAGTGATGCAAGAGACCAAAGGCCAAGTGTCCTTATGCCCCTTGGGAAGTGCATTCAAATCCTTAAATGCACACCCTGTAGTGGCTTACTACATTAATGAAATGGTTTGCAGCTTGTATGTATTATATGTGTAACCACCCAGTCCCCTGGGGTTACTAGAATCCCATCAGTGTCAGGGTTAGGTAGGGAAGGCAGCTGGTGAATAACCAGTTAAATGGGTTTTTCACCTACTCACTCTCTTATTTACTTGGTCTCAGCTGAGATGAGAGAGATGAGGTCATTTAGAACTGTCGCAGCAGCATGAGCCACAGCAGCTGGCTGAGAGTGGGGAGTTTTAGAATCTGGAGCAAGTCTGTGAGTAGCAGTTGGTAGTTCTAGTCAGTAGTTGAAATGTGAGGAGTGAGAGCTGCTGTGGGCTCTGAGCGGTGAGCCTATTTTCTCACCCTAGTTCTGAAAGTCACCTGCCTGCCAACAGAAGTGATAGAAACCGTTGTCTACAGCAGGATCTCCTGATTTTCATCCCCGGAGGGATGCAAAGAACTGCTAGAGAATGGATCCTAGGGACAATCCCCTATTTAGTCCAGGACAATTTGAAGCTGCCAGTACTGTTCTAACTGTGAGCAGATTTGACTTTGTGCTTCCTGAAGAAAGTACCTGTACTTTGGGTGTTTCTCTGGTTAAAATGGAAAAGTACACCAGTTCTGTTCTAAGTCTGAGATTTTTCTCAGTGTAAAGTTGGCTGACAATTGTGGGGTCCAGAAGCAGACTAATGTACAGTATATTGTTCAGAACTTCAATTTCCTACACTCCCAAAGTAGTGTTTCCTAATGCTGAATGTGAAAGTTCATTCAAAGATGTATTTTCCTAAGTGTTTTTCAAGAAGTTTTAAGGTACAACTCTGAAAGAATGGCTGGGTATGAAAGTGGAAGTGAAGGGTGGGTAGCACCCTATTTGGAGTAACCAATTTCAGCACTACACGTTCCATAAGGTCACCTGGTTATTCAGGACACGGTGGTCAATGTTTGAAGAGAAGTTAACCCCCTGCAGTGGGTTGTGCCAGTAATGAGCCCCTGTGTGTTCAGTTGTGGCCAGTTGCCACTTGCTGAAGTTCTAAAGTCCTACACCATATGGGAAATGTGTGTGCTCAGTTCTGGCCAGTGCCACTAGAAGAAATGTGTGTTCAGTTGTGACCAGAGCCACTAGAAGAGAATTCAATGTCCTATGAAATATGGGACTATGTAGAGTTTCTGTCAGATGCAGTCGTTTTGTTCTACTGCAAATGTCTTGTGCCATGATGTGCAAACCTTGGGGGTCCACCCTTGCTTTAGAGAATATCTTTAGGAAAAAAGTCACACTCTAGAACCCCGACTCTAGTTTGGACATTTATGTTTTTGCTTCCTGTGTGTGAAGTTACTGGGTACCCCTCCAGAAGTGTAGGTCTAGCATAGCCCTAGCAAAAAGTTTTCTCCTCAGGACCTGGGTTGTTGTCAAATGGTATTGCTTTTGTACACTCCACCCCTTTTTCTAACCTCTAGAATTAATGAGCCTGGAATACATTCCCAAATCTAGGGAAGGTACCAATGTCCGAAGTAGTTTGTGCCCCATCAAGGGTACCAAGGGGTAGCTAACTGTGTAAAATAGTGTGGGGGGGGGGAGTGGCTACATATGTAAAGTGAAACTTTTTATTTATTTTTTTTTTTACATAAAATCATTTGCTTAAATGCGCTACCAACTGCTTTTCATGTAATCAGTTTACATGCTGTTTTTAAATCTAAACTGGAATATAATATTGAAAATACCTCCTGTCATTTTTATACTTAATGTTTTGCAATTTTTTGATGACCTGTTATGTTATATGTATTCTGGTCCTGTATTAAAATGGGCATTTAATGCCCCATGGGGTCTAATTGATCAACACCTTTTTATTCTTTTTTTTTTTTTTAAAGGCCCTTTAAATGACAAAGTTACATACATGAAGAAAAAAGTATTCACCTTAGCAACTGTATTTCTTCTAATGGAGTCTTGCTGTATTCTGACAATTTGCAGTTAGCTCCAACTCTTGAACTGCCCCGGAGAGTGAAGGGTTAATTTCTATGCCAGGCATAGAACGTTGGGCTCGAGCTCGGTTGAAAACTCTGCCTGTGTCCTTTCAAACCCAAACCGTCAGATTCTTACGAGCTAAAACTCACTGACTAAATGTGGAAATTTTAAAAACCCCTAGTAGCTAACTAGCAACAAAGAAATTTGGAGTCCCCAAAAGACTCAAGTCAGGAAACCCAAAGAACCAAAAACCAGATGAGAAGAACAAAAACTCTTAATTAAACAATTACAATGCACCCCACACAACAGGAGTGGGAAAAGACACCCTGGGGTGCAACACTGCACCTGCCCACCCACTTCCCAAAAACATGTTCGGAGAGGGGAGGCAGGGAAGAAGGTCAGAATACAGCAAGACTCCATTAGAAGAAATACAATTACTAAGGTGAGTAATTTTTTCTTCAAACAACATGAAGTCTTTCTGTATTCTGACAATTTGCAGACTACCAAGCAGTACCTCCAAGGAGGAGGGACAGAACCTACTTTGGGAATAGGCTCTGAAGCGCTGCTGTGCCAAACCTAGCATCACTCCTAGCCTGGATATCCAGAGAGTAATGCTTGGTGAAGGTATGAACTTTTCCAGGTGGCTGCTTGACAGATTTCTAACAAAGGGATATCCCTGGCTGCAGCCAAAGATGCAGCTGTACCTCTAGTGGAATGATCCCTCAGGCCTGAGGGTGTAGTTTTTCCCAGCTTTTCACAGCAGAATTGAATACAGGACACAATCCACCTGGCAATGGTTCTCTTGTTGGCAGGTCTTCCCTTACCTACTTCCCCATGAGTGAGGAACAACTGAAGGGAGACAAATCTGTGACCCTTTATATGTTCCATGTAGTAACTAAGGGCCCTTTTGACATCTAAACTGTGCAGCCCCCGTTCCCTGAGGAGGTGTGATCAGTGAAGAACACGGAAACAGACATAGATTGATTTAAGTGGAAATCACAAACCACTCTAGGTAGGAACCTTTTATTGGTTCTAAGGACCACCTTATCTCTGTGGAAAGAGATGAAGTCAGGCAGGGCTTGCAGTTCACTGATACATCTGGCAGAAGTAAAAGCAATCAAAAACACAGTTTTCCAAGTCAAGTACTTGAGCTCTGCTGAGGACACAGGCTCAAAGGGGAGTTGCATAAGCTGAGCAATACAAATATTCAAATCCCAGGCAGGAGCAGTATCCCTAAAAGGGGGACTAATATGAAGCAATCCTTTGAAAAATTTATAGAATACAGGGTGAGATGACAGAGAAGAAGACTTCCCCGCTGACAGGAAAGCAGAAACAGCTGACAAATGAACTTTGAGAGTAGCTGGTTTGAAGCCTAGGCCATTAAGATGGACCATATAATCCAAAACTGTAGACAACTCAGCAGTGTCTGGAGATATATGCTTCTTGGTACACCAAATGCTGAACCTTTTCCATTTGGAGTTGTAAGTTTTTCTTGTGGCAGGCTTTCGAGAAGCTTTGAGAATATCCAGAACCCCTTGGGACAGATGCAAATCTGCGTACTCTAACTCTTCAAGAGCCATGCCTTGAGACTGAGTGACCGAAGATTGGGGTACCAAATCCTCCCCTGAGAGGAAGCTAACAGGCTGTAATTCCTGGGAAGAGACGGGGAAGATGGACTGCTAGGGACAGCAACAGTGGGTACCAAGGTTGCCTGGCCCAGTCTGAAGCAATCAGAATCACTTTGCAAGACTGTGACCTTACCTTGACTAGAACTTTGAACAGTAGAGGGAAGGCATAAAGAAATTTCCCTTCCCAGTTCAAAATCAGAGCATTCAGAGGGACTGAGCCCAAGACTGGGGGTCTGCAACAAAACAGAGGAAGTTGCTGATTGTCTGGGGCTGCAAAGAGATCTATCTCTGGAGTGCCCCACCTTGAGATAATCACCTTCAATACCAAAGGATCCAGAGACCATTCATGATAGCCCTGGAAAATCCTGCTCAATGCATCTGTTAGCACATTATCCTTTTCTAGGAGGTGGACTGCTACCAGAGAGGTCTGTAGGGAATAAGCCAGGGACCATACTTTCATGGCCTCCATGCACAAGGCCGTGGATCGGGTGCCTCCCTGTTTGTTGATGTACTACATGGTGGTAGTGTTGTCCGTCCTGACCTGAACCACTTGTTCTGTACTGACTGAGAGAAGACTTGTAGGCAAGGAATACTACCTTGAACTCCAGAAGATTGATGTGAAGAAGGGATTCCTGGTGGGACCACAGTCCCTGGGCAGTGAGAGCCCCCAGATGGGCTCCCTACCCCAAAAGAAAAGCATCCATGGTAAGAACCACAGAGCGAGTCTGAGAGACAAATGGAACACCCTGCCTCAGATTGTCCAGGTACTGCCACCACTGAAGGGCCTGAATTAAGGTCTGAGTGACGGGAACTAGCATGGTAGAAGGATCTTTCCTTTGGGACCAAAAGGTTCTCAGATGGAACAGAATGTCCCTCATCTGAAACCTGGCCCCCTTGGACCACTGCTGTGGAAGCTGTGGAAGCTGCCATGTGGCCCAGAAGCTGAAGAAAATCCCTTGATGGTTGAGAAACCAGAGGGAGAAAGGAAGAGGCCAGCTGAGAGATGGCTTTTGCCCTTTCCAGAGGAAGGAAGGCTCCTGCCTTGAGAGTGTCCAACTCTGCTCCTATAAAAATGAAGAGCTGTACTGGCTCGAGAACTGACTTGGGAGGATTGAGAAGGAACCCCAGGGAACTGAGAACTTTCTGGGTAACCTACAGATCTGACTTGACTTGGTTTGGGGACTGGTCCACAAGGAGCCAATCATCCAGATACGGAAAGATTGAAATCCTTTTTCTTCTTAAAAAGGCTACCACTACTGCTAGGCACATTGTGAACACCTTTGGAACTGAAGTTAGGCCAAAGGGCATTGTTCTGAACTGGTAATGGCCTGAGGGCAATTCGAACTTGAGGTACTTTCTGTGGGAGCACCTGATGGGAATGTGAAAGCAGGCATCCTTGAGGGACAAGGAGGCTAGCCAGTCTCCTGGTCTCAGAGAAGGAAGAATTGTTCTCAGAGTCACCATCTTGAACTTTGGCTTTACTAGGTGCTTGTTTAAGTATCCTAGATCTAGGATGGGTCGCCACTCCCCTGTCTATTTTGGGGTAAGGAAGTACCTGGAGTACAGACCTTTACCCCTGTATGGAGTGGAAACTCTCTCTATGGCCTTTAAAGCCAGTAGAGACAAAACCTCTGCCTCTAGAGCAAGGGTTTCTAATGTATTTGCAGGTGGAAAGGATCTGGGTCTCAGTTTCAGAAAACTCTTCAAACTGAGAACCAGCCCCTGGCTTACAATCTCCAGGACCCACTTGTCTGAGGTAACAGACATCCAGTCCTGGACAAAAGTAAGCCAGCCTGCCTCCTACTGCAATGGGGGAGTCGGCCTGGGCTGACACATCAGGGTGTCTGCTTGGCAGGAGCCTTACGCTGAGGGGTGGATGCATCCCTGCTCATCCCCCTTCTGCCTCTCCCTCTGAAGAACCCCCTCTGAGAAAAGGAAGAAGAGGCCTGTGCTTGGTAGAAAGGCCTGTGAAGAGGCCTGCCCCTACCCCTAGCCTGCTGCCTCTGAGGAGCTGCCTGCCTCTCCTTGGCCTGGGAACTCCTCTAAGTGGTTCTGTATTCATCCATTTTCTTCCTGTAATTCTCTGTCTGCTCCCAAAACAGAGAATTACCTACCACAGGAAAATCCATGGCCTTAGCTTGGGTGTCCCTGCGAAAGGCTAGTACATCTGAGCCAGGCCATTCTCCAAAGAGTCACAGATATAGTCATAACTCTTGATGACACATCACTGGAGTCCACAGCAGCAGCATGAAATTGCACCTTTGATGCCTCAGTCCCATCAGCAGCCACCCCCTCCAGCTCCTTGGCTAGCTGGGGGGGGGCCTCCTTTAGTCAGTGCCAGTACAATGTCCCATCTGGACTTCTGTACCTGGCTGTACAGGCCATATAATTAGCCTGCCTGAGTCCCAAAGATGATGCCAAGTACTGTTTCTTTGCCATGGCATCTATCTTCCTGGAATATTTGTCGGTGGGGTGTGAAGCTAAGGGGATGTTTGCCTTGTCACAGGCAGCAGCCTGCACTACCCTAACATGGTTGCAATGTTGGTAAAGAAATTCCATATCCGAGCCTGACAAGGTATACCTCTTGTCCATTCTTTTGTCAACAGGAGGTACAGAATTAGGAGACCTAAGAATTTTTAGTGTCTGTTTCCCAAATGACTTATAAAGGGGAATAGACAGTCTCTGAGACGCTGGGATGTCCATCATCTCTATGAAGTCAGGCTCCTCTTGATCCTCTACAGCCTCCTCAATAGGAAGCTGGAGGGTTTGAGCCACTTTTCTGTAGAACAGAAAGTGGGGAAGGGACTCAGAAAGCCTAGGAGGGGGAAACACCAGGTCTGTCTGGGGAGATGTCCGGTTCCACAGGCACATCCAGACTTTCACCATCGTAATCATCCTCTTCAAACTCCCCCTCCTCATCAAACTCTGATTCGTAAAAATCTTCAGGGGAATAATCCTGAGCCAGGGGAACCGACCGAACTGAACCTCTGCCAGAAGGCGCCGGATCGGACAGAACCGGACAAAGCGATTGCACAATCCGAATCGCTTTGGCTATTTCTTCGGCGGTTGGAACATGCAGCTCTGGATCTGAACCGGACGATTTATCCTTTCATTTTCTTTTTGTAAGAACTGATCCCTCAGGATCGGCTCTCTTCTTGCCCGAAGTAGTATCTCCCTGATCAGAGGGCACTCCTTCTGGTTCGGTAGGAACTGAACTGGGCGGGCTTTCCGGGTCAGCAGATTTTTCGCCTCCTTATCCCTAAGTCTACCTAACCTTTTATCCAGGGTAAACTTCGGAAATTCTTACAAATTTTGTAGTCTGACTCAAGGTAGTCAAACCCCAGACAGTAACACAGGTGGAGTGGGGATCGGCCTTAGCAAAGACCTCTCCACACATACTGCAGTGTTAAAACCCAGTGGGCCCGTTTTTTTCCTTGAGTTTCTCAGACATGGCAAACCTAACCAACTTACCCTTTATATGGCAACCGCCAGGCAAGACTCCTCTATCAGTTTCACACGGTGTCACGGGTGATGGAAAAAAAACGCTAAAATTACTTTTTTTTTTTAAACCGATACAGACCAGTAACCACACACTAACTTCTTCCTTACTACAAGATCGGTTCAGCTGAAACGATAGGAAAATTTTCACAATTTCCACACACAGCCACAGTGCTAAGTACTTAGGGTACCACAGACAGAGTCTTGAACCGAAAAAACAGAATGAAAAAAAATCGGACTACAACAGAAACTTTAACCGCGAAGAACCAAGCTGAAGGAGAAATCTCCGGAGCGACTGTTCAGTGAGGCGGAGTAAAGAATCTGACGGTTTGGGTTTGAAAGGACACAGACATAGTTTTCAATAGAGCTCAAACTCAACGTTCTATGCCTGGCATAGAAATTAACCCTTCACTCTCCGGGGCAGTTCAAGAGCTGGAACTAACTGCACATTGTCAGAATACAGCAAGACTTCATGTTGTTTGAAACAGTCCATAAAACAGTCCCATATTTTGTATTTTCCTCCGTTTCGTTGCTTTGGTAATGAGATCTGGCTCTTGACCATGCTGCTGGTGTCTCTCAACCAATGAGGTTTCAGGATTTTCCTTTACCATTTTATAACAAAGAATTATGTGTCAAGAACAATAATGACAAAAAAAAAGTAAAAAGAGCCTTCCCTACTCCAGATGTTGCCTGTTAAAACCTTTCACTACATGCCAGCCTGGTGGCGCAAAGGGTTGAAGCGCTGGACGCCACACCTCGCATCACGCTGGCAACCCGGGTTTGGAAGCAAGCCCCAGGTGTCAGGCATCGGTAGGGGAGGGATGGGATTGAACATCTGGAGAACTGCTCTCTCATCCCAGGGAGGGATCCAGAGAACCACCGCTCTGTAGCGGCCCCCGGTGATGACTGTGGGCACTACTAGAGTGGTGCAGTAAGGGGTGGAGTGCGGCAGACGTCAGCGCACTGGTGACGTCATTGCACGCTCGCACTCCAGGGGGCTAAAAAATAGGAGGAAAATGGCAGCACAAAGCCTGCGGCAGTTTGACAGCCGCAGCTTCACCAGCCGGTGAATGCCTGGACAGAGGCGTGTAGTGGATACCGGCTGGGTGCAGAGGCATCGGAGGGGGGCCCCTCTCAATGGTACAGATGCATATGCCGGATGGGCACGCACAACTCCGGGGTCGCCGGTGAAAGAGAAGTGGTGGCTGGAAGTAGGAAGGGACTGTAGCTGCAGGAGGATCACAAGACAGGAGATTAAAAAAAAATGTCACTACTTTATGTAAAAGAACTCACAGATTACCTGGAAAGTGAGCTGGCTGTAAACCAGAGTCTCTGAAGCCCCGCTGCTTCAGCCATCTTCTCAACTGTATGTAATCTCTCTCATGGCTCAGATTTACTGCAGGAAATAAAGATAAATAATATGGCATATTTACTTGAAAAACTAGCATTGACTACTTCTAATTATGAAATGAGTAGAAAGAACTCTGGTTCCTGATTGGCCAAGCAGTACTTCCAACTGGGCCGTTATCCCAGCACAACGACCCAGCTGAAAGTAGCTCAATAAAAATATGTTTAAAAAATACATCCAAATTACTAAAAAGAACCCATTTCATAATCACCATGAGGCACTCCAGAGAGTGCCTTATAGGGGGCTAATGGCCATTCTTGGGTGGTGGAAGTCGAGGTGGGCCATTACTCACCATAATGCACCCCAGTCATGCTTATTGCTTAAGTTACGTTATATGAAGTAACACGTAGGGACCTCAAGGTCCTAAGGTGTAAACTCATTATGATTTAATGTCATTCTGGAACATTCTCCCTCCTCGGTTGCACAATATGCCTTCACATAATTGCTTTAAATGCAACTGCAGTATTGAACAATGGTGTGATTTTAAATGCAAGTATACTTGAATCATATGCATTTTTGCATATATCCTTTTATGTACTGTATTTATATGCAATACATTGTTATTGTTATATCACAGGACGATCCTGAAAACAGATTTGCCTAGTGACCATGCATCCACCACCTTTTCCATGAAGAAATACTTTCTTACATTTTCCCCTTGCAACCTCATATCATGCCCCCTCATTCCTGAAGATCTCCTTTTCTGAAAGATGCTACCCTTCGGTACCCTATTTATGCCCTTTAGATATCTGCAGGTTTCTATCATATCACCTGTCTCTCCTCTCCTCTCCTCTCCTCTCCTCCAGGGTGTACATATTGAGGTCTCCCAGTCTCCCTTCATATGACTTTTGGTGTAGGCCCTGCTCCATCTTTGTTGCTCTTCTTTGAACTGTCTCCACCCTATGTTCTTACGGAGATGATGCCTCCAGAACTGGACACAGTACTTCAAATAGGGCCTCACCAATGATCTGTACAGTGGCATCACCATCCTTTTCTTCTGCTGGTGATACCTCTCCATATGCACCCCAGCATCCCACTGGCTCTTCCCACAGCCTTGGCACATTGTTTGGCCCCCTTTAGGTCATCAGATATAATTACCTCCAAATCCAGATTCGGTAGCACTACCAGGAGAACAAAATACTTAACGCAGTTGCTAAAAGACAGCTGATGACTTTCCTACTTTACATAAAACAGTTGTCATGATTATCGCATATTGCATACTTGTTGAAATATTGAACTGGAAATACTGCAGTATGACTGGTTACTCTTGCCATTACTGATTTGAAAGGGATAGCCTTAGGCATAACTCATAAGAAAATAGAATCAAACTCTAACTCACAGCTTTTCAGCATGAGAAAACAAGTTGTTTAGAGATTTCTTTTGAAGTTCAGTTATTATGGCAACAGGGGTCATAAAAATGTCTTTCTGCTTTGGCTATAGCACTGTTTCTTGAGGAGCAAGTGCTACAGAAGCCTGACCAATGACAGCTGTGCCTGTCAGAAAGTGCAACCCATACCAGTGTCAGTGGCTCAGTAGGTAGCACACTCACCTCTGAGGCTGGGAGATCAGAAGGCTGTGGGTTCAGTTCCCACATCTGGCACCTGGGATAATATCCCAATACTGACACTGTAGTGCAGCATGAGGGGGGTGCTGCACTTCTGAGATGTGCTAAAGATCCCGTGGCACTTATCGAAAAGAGCAGGAGAATTTTTATTCAAAAACTTAACACGAAATATACAAAACTGAATTACAGCATACAAATCATAATAAGGAAAAGAAAAGGAAGAAAAATATCACAAATAATTGTTATGTTATATACTGAATCAAAAACAACACAACCTAGTGTTAATTTGCACAAAATATGCCAATCCTATAAATCAAGGTGGTATTATAATCAAAATTCCCTGAATGGAAAAATAAAGTAGAAGTCAAAATGCTCATCAATATCACCCCTCACTCCCATATATTGACAAAAATGGTGAGAAAAGTTAATTATGAACATCATATAAATTAGTATTATGATATATTAATCATACAAACAAAAAAAAAGGAGAAACATAAATGAATACTCCATTTAAACATAAAGCTCCAACATGAGTGATAATAAAACAAACCCTACCCTCCCTACTAAAAGGAGCAGTGAGATATTCAGAACTTAGAGAAATTTATATACGAGTCAATACTTATACAATAATATACATAAAAACTAGTATCTACTTTATATATAAAATGTGTGAAAATTAAATTCAGACTTTAACAATTATCTCCATAATAATTTAAAATTATAGAAAAAACCTATCATACTATATCACAAAATTAAATATGCGATAAACAAAATCAGAGAACATCCTTTTTTTAAGCAATCTGTCCAAAATCCATTAAGTATACATGTCTTGATATACATAAATAATAAATGGAATTTTTAATGCAAAATTAAGGTATACCCTAGATATTACAAATGATATTCCAATCAGGAACACACAATAGAATTCAAACATAGACAATAAAATCAAAATTATCCAGAAACGACCATACTAGTGTCTAAGTTACCTATCATCTAATTCCCCACCCAATCTAAACCTACCCAATCCTTTAAAAGGAAGTATTCCTTCACTCTTGTTGTTTAACAATACATATATTGCCTAAAATAGCTTGGAAAAGTTGCTTGGGTGACCAAATAATTTGTTGAAAAGTAAATTTGCATCTGGCTTGCCAGATCCAATATTTAAAACAAGCCAAAATAACCCTCAAAGTACTTTTATTCCGAAGAACCCTTCCCTGAGGAAATATCCCTAGACACAATGTCTCGGGTGTCATAAAGAATTTTGGTAGGAAAGGCCATTTTTTTATACACTAAATCCCAGAATCCTACAATAAAGGGGCATTCAAAAAATAGATGGTTCATGTTTTCTGGTTCCATTACACATGTAAACTTAGGGCATAATCTCTCTGACATCCATTTGTGCTTCCTATTATCTTTAACCGGCAATTTCCCATGGGCACAAAGCCATACTGTGTCCCACATCGGAGGGGGAATGCGTTTATCCGAAAATTGGTCTGAGATATCTTTCGTTTCCATCTTAGGTCTATCTAAATTTGGGGGGAGAACTAGAAAATATTGCCGTCGTATATGTAAATAGAACTGCTTTCTATCCTGTGATAAAATATCCACTGGTGTCATTCTCCAGGCCTTAATTTTCCAAAAACAATCTTGGATATAAACCGGATAAGCTGCCAACTTAGTTTGTTTAGGTAAAAGTCCTGTCTGTCTCCAAGTTTGCACTAAAGGGGAGCAGTGATCCACCACCCAAGGGCACCAAAAGGCTAAATTCCCAGCTAGGATGGGCTTAATGTTCGCATATAAAAAAATACTGTGATAGAAGGCAATTGGGTTAATCATTTTTAGACCTCCTAAAGAAATTTATAAATACAGTATAGCTCTCTTTGTAGGGTTCAAGCTACTCCCCCAGATGCTTTGAAAAAAAAAAAACGTTGAGTCTAGTTTCCAGATTTTTGGGCGGGGGGTATACATAACTAAGATACAAGAACATGAGAAGTAGAAAGGTATGAATCATGTATATCTGTTTCTTTTTGCTCATTCTCCACTGATTCCACCGTGTTATCCTATCTAAAGCAATATTGATTGTATAGTCCCAATTAAATTGTGCAGAATTGGAATAACCAAAATAAATCCCAAGGACATTCGTCCCTGTAGGGGTAAAAGGAACGTCAAAATGACCTTTATCCACCGGTGCTTGTCCAATGGGGATACATTTAGTTTTCTGTAAATTAATTTGGGATCCTGAGACCACAGAAAATTCTTTAAAAATACTAGCTACATATGGGGCCGATGTTTGATCAGCGATTAAAATACATGAACTGTATGCATATGCAAGCGTCTTAAACTCAAAATCTTGACTAGAAAAAGAAAGACCCTGTGTCTCTGGGTGAGAATTGATGCTTCTAGTGAGGTGATCCAAGGATAAAACATATAAGATAGGACTTAAGGGGCATCCCTGATGTACCCCTATATTAATTCTACATGGAGATCCTATCCTTCCATTCACATAAGGGGATAAGGTAGCTTTTTTATAACGTAATTGTATCCATTTGATTAATTGAACCGGGAATCCATACTCAGCTAAACATGTCCGGAGATATGCATGTGACACCCTATCAAAAGCCTTTGACTGATCTATGTTCAAGAGATATCCCATCAGTTCACCACTGTTCCCTTTTTCTAAGATTTCTCTTATCATTATCAGGACATGCGAGATTTTCCGTCCCGGTATAAAACATGTCTGAGTATGATGTATTATAGTGGGTATTACTGCCAATATCCTGTTGTTTAACAACTTAGTTAGGATTTTAAAATCAGAATTTAATAATGAAATTGGCCTCCAATTAGTTAAAGAATCTGTATCTCCTGATTTATGTATGAGGGTCATAAGTCCTAAATACATAGTGTTGGATAGAATATCTTCTGCTACCATAAAGTTGTAAAGAAGTGTAAGTTCTACATGTAAAAGTGGAAAAAGCTTTATATAAAAGGCATGTGGTAATCCATCTGGCCCCGGTGCTGTTCCTACCGTAAGCTGTGACATTACTATTTCCAGTTCTTTCTCTGTGATAGGCTGTTGAAGTAATAAACTGTCTTCTAAGGAAAGTTTTGGTAAAGGTCCCTTTTGTAACCATGCAGCAGACTCTTCTGATCCTTCATGAACCTTCCCATATAGGGAATTAGTATAATTTTCCACTGCAGCCATTATGTTTGAATTACCTTGAATGATCCGATTCCCTATTTTCAAAGAAGAAATGGTTTTGTTGTGTGCACTGGGAATACAGGACTCACAGGGGTTAGCGTGTAACTGAGTCCCTATGGTATTAAATCTTTGCTCAAATTCTAAAGAGCGAACCCTATCACACTGCTAAGAGGCCATTTCAGTTTTAGTTAGTTTAATCTGCACAGAGTACTCCTGATTAGAACCAGCCTGAAGGGAGAAAAGATGATATAGCTGTCTCCGTAACTCCTCATATTTTGTGGTTTGAAAACTTCCTGTGATTTCCCCCGCTTTTTTCCAAAATTCTGAATAATCCTGTTTACTATTTTCCCACCATTCTATAGAAGAATCATAAAGAAACAACACTGATTTTCGTGCTTTAGTAACGTCTAGAATGTCCTGTCAAATCTCTTTATTATCTAGAAGGGTAGTATGTGGCCTCCAATACACCTTTCCTTTTGTAACTTCTGATGAATATGAGATTTTAATTTCCAGTAAAGAATGGTCAGAGGTAGCTACCAGAAGGACTTTAGAATAGTTTACCGACAAATAGGGAGATATAAACCAATAGTCTATCCTGGGTTTTAAAGCCCCCTTGAAACATGTATACTGAGGCTTAGAATAGCTATCTAAAAAAACATCTTTTAACTTAGTTAATGTCAACATTTTGTTTAAAAATCCTGCGTCACAATAAGTTTTCTCAGATACTGAGCCTCTGTCTTTTTTTATACCTACTGCAATTAAAATCCCCACCAAGAAGGACTGCTTTTGCTGTTAAGAGGTATGGCTGTATTTGTCCAAATAATTGCACCCGCTTTGCTTTATCCTGGGGTGCATATACACTGATGAGTCTAAAGTCTTGTTTCCCCATGGTTAGATCTAGGAGAAAAGCTCGACCTGGCCATATATCTAATGTCCCAGTCACTTTCACCAAAGGATTATTAATACAAATCCCTAAACCGCTGCAGGTCTCTTCCCCCATAGACCAATGGGCGTCTCTCCAAATCCAATCTGCCCTACACTTTTGAATTTCTACTGTTGTAGAAATGTGTGTATCTTGAAAAAAAAAAAATCATATTTCTGATGATTAAAGTGAGCAAACGTAGATTTCTTTTTCCTCTCTGATTTCAAACTACTGGTGTTAAGAGAGGTTAGGGAAATGTTAGTTGTCATTCATTTTAATCTGGGGCCTTTTTTTTCTCCACATATATCTATTCCCCATTGCCCTTTTTTTCTTTTTAACTGTCTCTGTAGGGGTGGGGGCATGTTCCTCCACATCTGACATCCCATCTTTCTGTGAAGATTGTTCTGATAAAACATCAGATTCCTCTCCCATTTAAGTTTCTCCCCAGGACAGGGCAGGGAATTTGTTTTATAAAAGTGTGCCTTCTGTAGTCTCAGAAGGGGAGGGTTCTACTACCTTACCTCTTTTGGGGCCTACTGTTTGAAAACCTTGTTCCTCAAGGATCGGGGAGGTGGGGGAGGAGGTAACATTTCAGTTCTAGGTATACCTTCCTCACTTTGGGGGGGGATGATCCCAATTCTACCCTCTCCACTAGAGGAGTATTGTCCATGTATTGCTGCTGCTGGGAGGGCCCCGGTGTTGCCCTTGATTCCATTCCTTGTCTTGTGGCCCTATTAATGTAAAAATCTTGTTCAGCAAAGTTAGCATTGTCTGTATTGTGAGAGGCTCATGGACAAGAAAGAAAAGAATGGCTAGCTTCATCACAAAGATGGCATAAAGGAGTAGAAATTCAGTGTGCCCCTGTATGCCCTGTTTCACCACATTGTAAACATTTGACTACCTTGCAAGAATTGCTAATGTGCCTATGGAATCCACATTTATAACAAGAGCGGGGCTGCCCTTGGTAAAACAGGATACCCTTGTCTTTTCCTAAATAGAAGCAGTCAGGGAGATGAGAAATACCTACATCATCCTGTCGTAACTTTACCTTCACTTTCCAACCCCTTGTCCAAAACCCCTCTTCATCCACTATGGGATCTGGAGTACCCTGTAGATCACATTTTCTCTCAAGCCAAAATACCACATCAGTTATATTGACCCCTTCATTCCTAAACAGAATGGTTACCATTTTAAAAGTAGGCTTAGTGAGGGGTATTGCTTGAAAGGGAGACCACAAAGGAGTTTTTTTTCAGGGCCGTATATGAGGTCCAAAATCTATCAAACAGTTTAGCAGTCCTGAATATAACATCAAAAGTGGACTCTCCAGGTTCATGAATCAAAGCATACACTTCTGAGGGCAGAAAGCCTAAGTCATGTTTTAATAACTGCTTCCCCACATAAAATCTGTCAGGGGGGTACTCTAGCCCACCCATATATCGCAGTCTAACTGTGTGCCTTCTCTTTGCTTGCTCCAGAGGGTTTTTTTTAATAAACTAGCATAAGTGACTAGTGGTGCCTCAGTATCAGCATTAGAGTCTTTAGATGTCTGTCCTGATAATACAGGCACTACTTAAGTTAAAGCCTCGAAAAAAAATTCGGGCACACTGTCATTTGAACCTGAAACAATACCTGCCATGGTATTAGACAGAATGGATCTCTGAAATTCTACAGCCGTCGATGTTGATGAGTCCGAGGTTATTTCTGGCATCTCAGAGTCCTATGGGTTTGAAATAGTTACCTCCGGAGTCGCTTGCAATCCCGGAAGTGGAATCTTGGGGTCAGGTATCCACCCCCCTGTCCCTGTTAGTATCCAGCTGGCTTTTGAAAGCGCTGTACCAGGAGTCCATTCCTGATCATTTGTTCCTGCTACATCAGCTACAGTTTGTTGATGCATGGTGACTTTCAAAGATTTAGAGTCTGAGCTGAAAATAAATACTTTAGGAGTGCTCTTTACTGTTGGTGAATGTCCTGCAAGTCTCTTCTGTTTCTCCTCTTCAATCTGTTGTTTCTCCATATTATAATTCATTTCTAACTCAGAAATTTGGGCCAAAAGCTCCTGCTTTTGTCTGTTGGTGTATTCTTCCAAATTTTGCTCAGCCTTCCATAACTCTGTATCCTCCATAGGTACCTGGGATGGGTCCTCCATATTGGTGCTTTTATCTGGTATCGAGACATTCTCCGTTGCCATCAGAGAAATAATTGTTAAAACACTTTGCTGGCCGTCCTCACCCAGGTGCATCCCAGCTGTGTCTATTGAACTTCAAGCCCCTCTGGCTCCTCACTTCAATCCACCTGATCCAAAGAAGTGACAAAAAAATCCTTTCTGCCTCTCAAGGTATGCAAGACAGGGGAGGAAGCCTTCTCCCCTATCTCCCAAAAGTCTCAATCCTCCAAACTCCAAACACAACTGACGTTCAACAGTCAGTCCAACGTGGATCCCCCTACAGGGAAGTAGGGGAATTTCCCCGGTGTCCTGGCCAAATTTCTTCCATTCACTAAAAATACCACCAACAGCCTAATCTGGTTCAATTTCAGTTGCTTACCATCTGTATCCCCCTCCCCCCCGGTCGCCCCTGAATAAGGGACTTCTAGGCCCAGTGGGCTTACCAGATCAACAAAATTCAATAAATAAATGCCAGCAGAAACCTGACCATGGTGCAGTCTTACTGGCCAGAAAAGGTGACAGAATGAACTACTATGAGTGAGGCTTGAAGGAGAGTTCAGATTCTTTAGGGAACTTTAAGCCACATTTTCTTCCCCCAAAACCAGCAGAGTATTCAAAGCTAACAAACCTGACTTGAGATGTCCAGAACATCATCCATTTTCTTAACTGTTGAAGTAAACTATTTCATTTATTCATACCTTTTACTATAGTAGTACTGAAAGTAAGACATTACCTGGTCATGAAACTGTAAATATGTTCATTCTGTTATTTTATAGCATTTCTTCTTTGTTTTTTTAGAGTAGATAATTTTGTTTTATAAAACAAAAATATTTGTTTGATTCAAACTGTGGTTTGGATAGTCTTCTTTTGTGTTTCCTACCTGGGGTCCAGATGTTAATTTATGTAGGGGGTAAATAATAAACACTGTCCCCCTTGTAGCTCAGAACTAGATCAAAATTAATCAAAGTACCATTGATACTGAAGGCGCCAAAGAATGTCTGTACGGAATAATTATGTGGCTAGAAAGAAGGCTGACAGGTTTCTCCTGGCAATGAAAATAGAAATGGTTTAGGGGGATAGGCCTGAGACACAGCATCTATCAACTGTTGTGAGAAAGAAAAAAGTTCCACTCTGGAGATTAAACCCAGGCCCCCCATCTTCTACTGTTTGGTAGCCTGTAGCTCTACCACTAAAGGAAGTTTCCAAAGCAGTAAACACATGCTGTGGAAAAGGACATTTGAAGTAATGTTTTCCAAGTTGCATTTAAAGCTCAAAGTCTGAGCTGGGAAGTTTTCAAGTTATCAGCAATATAGAAAGTCAATCCCTGCTGAAAGTCTATCACTAACAACAGCAATGACATCTAACATTTCTCTCATACTGCATAAATTGTAGTAAGAAAGAAAAAAATGTTTCACTCTGGGGATCAAACCCCGACCCCTACCCTCTATTGCTTTCTGACCTGTAATCCTACCACTGTACTAAGCTTCCTACACAGGAGATGCATGCTTTGACAAAGGACATCCAGCAGTGAGTGCAAACAACCCTATACAGCTGCAGTGGATGTTTTGTAATTAACACTCTATCTGAAGTAGTGTTTCCCAAGTTGCATTTAAACCTCAAAGTCTGAGATAGAACTTCCGAAGTTATCAGCAACACAGAACTTCAAACCCTGCTGACAGTATATCACTATCATCAGCAATGACATCTAACACTTTCTCTCAAACTACATAAAATGCAGTGAGAAAGAAAAAAAAACCTCCAGTCTGGGGATCAAACCTAGGCCCCCTACTCTCTCTACTGCTTCACATCCAGTAGCTCTACCGTTGTACCAGGCTTCTTATACAGATGCATGCTATGGCAGAGGACATACAGAAGTGAGTGCAGACCTCCACCACACAGCTACACTGAATGTTGATAATTAACAGTTTGTCTATTTGAAGTAGTGCTTTCCAAGTTGCATTTAAATCTCAAAGTCTGAACTGGAAATGTTCAAGTTATCAGCAACATAGAACTTCAAACCTTGCTGAAAGTATAACACTATCATCAGCCATGACATCTAACAATTTTTCTCATACTACATGAACTATAATGAGAAAAACAAAACTGCACCACACTGGGGCTAGAACCTGTCTTGTGTAGGTCTGAAACCCTACACCATGACCAAAAGCCCCATCAGTGACATCATGCAGCTGAATCACTTACACTGAATGTAACCTTAAACTTGAAAAAATACACAAACGAGTATGCATGACCACAGTAGGTACTTACAGTAACGCTACCGGAGCCTACAAATAATGAAAAAGTCTTAAGCTTGAACTACCTGGTCAAGAGATGGTTTAAAAAAGGCATTCCTGGTAAAGCATAGTGAGGTTGCTAGTTTGGCCTTAAGTCATCTGGCACTCAAACAAAATTATTAATCAGGCATAGCAACAGCTAGTCCAGTGGCATGGAGGGCTAAGACACTGGACACAACATCTGCTGCTATACCAGTAACCCAGGTTCAGGAGTGGACTCAGGTTGCTGGGTGTCAGCCGGGGAGAGAGGATGAAGCATCCACAGAACTGCTCTCCTCTCCTGAGAAAAGGGGGATACTGGACCCAGTGCAAGCCTGGCCCCTAGCGATCACTGGGGGCATGGCAACCAGGGGCCACCATGCAGGAGGGAAAAAAGAAGGAGTGGTGGCTGCTGATGTCCTGCATGTATGTGGCCATCTTGGGAATCATTACACACTCAATCGTCCAATGAAGAAAACCAGGTGGGAAAAATATCAAACAAAATAAACAGTATTCTGGCTGCCTACATAACTACAGCCACCCGCAGGTCATGCACATGATGAGCACCCAGACAACACTGTGGCTGGGTAACTGCAAGTCCAGGGGAAAAGTCAGGGTTAATGGGCTGGAGTGGCTGACATGAAGGGAGGGTGCCAGGATAAGGGGATAAAGAGTGATAACTGCAAAAAAATATCAGGCATAGCCACAATACGACTGTTAAACCTACCAGGAAATTGTCACTACACTAAACAAATCATACAGTCAATAGCAGCAACAGGAAACCACTTCATAAAACAACACTACTTAATTATTTTATTTAAACCAGGTTTAAAACACCAGCAGCATCTTCTGAAAGCAGTCAGTTACTAGCAGATTAATGATCACTTTGTGTAGGACAGCCCTTGACTTTCCTCAGGGTGTCAACTACGATAACCAGTTTTAAATTGCCAGAAAATGCCATTGATCTTTATTTAGTAAAATCTATGAAATTATTTGATAAAAAAAACAAATAAGGTTCACAAATGGATTTCAACAGTGGAGGCATCTTACGAGGTGGCAGATTTACACTCAGTCACAACAAGCAGCAGGAAACTCCAGGAAAGTTCCCTCAGCAAAAGAAAACACCAATTTGGGAAAATAGACTACTTTGAACCAGACTGGAAAATCTAGAAAACATTACATACACACAAAATGGGAAAACTGTCAGTATCCTATATAGCCTGAAAGGAAATAATCGATGTTGCGTTATTGTAGACCGGTTACCCTCAAACCTGTGCCTTCTTTAAGAAATCCTACATTTGCGTATTGTAAAAAGACAAATAGCATGACCCCCTCCAAGAAAGCCAAGAACCATGAGCGAGTCATTCAGCGTGCGAAGGAAGACAAATGTTTATATATTCCTATCTTAGGTACCTCACAAGGCAATGGAAAAAGCAGTAGGACGACAACAACAGTTCCTGGGTGACATGAAGACTGACCATCAACTCCTGTTGCCAGCAACGCTCCACGATGCACTCAAAGACAGGATTCATTTGCTTTGGGACTCAAAGGATGCCGGGCAACTGGCTCAGAAACTACGAGCTGAGGGTTCAATGAACATACAAGAAGGCTGTTCAGAGGAAGATGAGTAAATGTGGCGCAGTATAAAAATGGAGAAGAAATCCATGTATCCTGATTACCAGATACAGTAGAAGCCACTTAATCAGGACATGGATAATTGGGATATCCATTTTATTTTGACATCCTGCCAGACAGCAATTAAGTGGCTATGTTATTCTATGCATGCTGTCAATGGTTAAATGGGGACACCCCTACCATTTTATTGGAATGATTGTCTCTCTAACATACATCTCCCAACTTGCCTCTCATACTGTCCCTGATGCTAACACTTCCCAAATTCCTTACTAATCCCTTTGTGGCACATTTTGCGACACTTGAATAGGTGTGAACAGAATTGCTGTTTCCTGTGTTCCCTCCATCTCCTACACTCTTTCCTCCCCCCATTTCTACCTGCCACTGCTATGCATTATGTTATGCTGAGAGTGTTTTCTTTAAAAATATAACAAATGAACTGGTCCCTCAATTCAAGAGGACACAAGAAAAAATTACTCACTTTAGTAATGTTGTTTCTTCTAATGGAGTCTTGCTATATTATGACATATGCAGCGAGTCCCAACCTTCGAACTGCTCTGGAGGTGAAAGAGTTAACTTTCCATGCCAGGCATGGAACTTTGAGCTCGAGCTCGGTTCAAAACTCTGTCTGTTGTTCTTCAAACTCAAACTGTCAGAACTTTACGAGCTAAACTCACTGAGGTCCTGTGTGGAAGCTGTAAACCTACACTAGCCAACTGGCTACTAAACATAAGAACACATTTTTGGTCCCAAAACAAAGACTCAAGTCAGGAGACCCAAAAAATGAAAAACACAACACCCAGTCACCCCAAAAAGGAGGGGTGAAAAAACAAGGTGGGCATCTACTAAGTGCCAATACTGCACTGCCCACCCACACCCCAAAAGCAGAGGTTCTGAGAGGGGCAGGCAGGGTGGGAGGTCATCATACAGCAAGACTCCATTAGAAGAAACAACATTACTAAGGTGAGTAATTTTTTCTTCAAACAACATGAAGTCTTGCTATATTATGACATATGCAGACTACACAGCAGTAACTCCATGGTGGAGGGACAGAACCTACTTAGGAAATAGGCTGTGAAGCACAGCTGTGACAAACCGAGTATCACTCCTAGCCTGGATGTCCAGGGAGTAATGCTTGGTAGAAGTGGGAACTGTTTTCCAGGTAGCAGCTTGACATATCTCTAGGATAGGGATGTCCCTGGCAGCAGCCAGAGACACAGCTGTACCTCTGGTAGAGTGAGCCCTCAGGCCTGAGGGAGGAACCTTACCCAGCTTTTCATAGCAAAATTGGATACAAGAGACAATCCACCTGGCAATAGATCTTTTAGTGGCAGGTTTCCCTTTACTAACCTCACCATAAGTGAGGAACAGTTGGAGGGAATCAAACCTGTGACCCTTGGTATGTTCTATGTAGTAACTAAGGGCTCTTTTGACATCTAAACTGTGCAGTCTCCTCTCGCCAGAGGAGGAATGGTCAGTGAAGTACACAGGGAGAGACATAGATCGATTAAGGTGGAAATCTGAAACCACCTCAGGCAAAAACTTCCTGTTAGTCCAGAGGACCACCTTATCCCTATGAAAGGAGATAAAATCAGGCTCCACTGACAATGCTTGAATTTCACTTACGCGTCTGGCAGAAGTGATGGCTACCAAAAACACAGTTTTCCAAGTCAAGTACTTAAGCTCTGCTAAAGACAAAGGCTCAAAAGGGGGTTGCATAAGTTGGGCAATGCAAATATTAAGATCCCAGGCAGGGGCAGGGTCCCAGAATGGAGGGTTGGTGTGAAGCAACCCCTTGAAAAACTTGGAGAATACAGGATGAGCTGAAAGAGAAGAAGGTTTACCTAATACAAGAAAGCAGACACGGCTGCCAGGTGCACTTTAGGGTAGCTGGTCTCAGCCCCAAAGTATTTAAATGGACCATATAATCCAGGACTGTGGGTAAGTCAGCAGATTCTGGGGAAATATGTTTTCCAGAGCACCAAATGGAAAATCTCTTCCATTTGGAATTATAAGTAGTTCCTGGTGGAAGGCTTCCTAGAAGCCTTCAGGATATCCAATACACCTTGGGAGAGGAGTAGGTCAGCAAACTCTAACTCTTCAAGAGCCAGGCCTTGAGATTGAGAGATTTGAGGTCCGGGTACCAAACTCTCCCCTGAACACAGGTTAACAGGTTGTGATTCCTGGGAAGACACAGGGGAAGGTGGACTGCTAAGGACATAAGGAGTGTGTACCAAAGCAGTCTGGCCCAATCTGGAGCAATCAGGATCATCTTGCAGGGCTGAGATCTGATTTTGACTAGCACCTTGAACAGAAGAGGGAAGGGGAAGGGCATAGAGAAACTTCCCTTCCCAACTGAGAAGGAAGGCATCCAGAGGACTGAGCCCAACACTGGGGCCTGCAGCAAAAAAGGGAAGTTGGTGATTGTCTGGGGCTGCAAAAGATCTATTAGGGTGCCCCATCTGGCAAATACTACCTCCAGTACCAGGGATCCAGTGACCATTCGTGATGGCCCTGGGAAATCCTGCTGAGAGCATCTGCCAGGACATTGTCCTTGCCTGGGAGGTGAACTGCCATAAGGGAGGTGTTCAGCGAGTAAGCCAGAGACCACAACTTCATTGCTTCGGTGCACAAGGCCGTAGACCGAGTGCCCCCTTGCTTGATGATGTACCACATTGTGGTGGTATTGCCTGTTCTGACCTGAATAACTTTGTTCTGAACAGATTTGGAAAAAGCTTGAAGTGCTAGAAAAACTGCTCTGAGTTGCAACAGATTGATGTGGAGCAGAGATTCCTGAAGGGACCACAATCCCTGGGTAGTGAGGTCGCCCATGTGAGCTCCCCACCCCAAGAGGGATGCATCTGTAGTAAGGATTAAGGAGTGAGACTAAGGGGCAAAAGGGACCCCCTGTCTCAGATTGCTCTGGTCTTGCCACCACTGAAGGGCTTGGATCAGGGTTCGAGTCACTGGGATCAATTTGGTTAGAGGGTCTCTCCTCTGAGACCAAAAGGCTCTCAAATGGAACTGGATGTCCCTCATCTGAAATCTTGCTCCCTGCACTACTGCTGTAGAAGCAGCCATGTGCCCCAGGAGCTGTAGAAAGTGCCTTGCTGGTTGAGAGACCTGCAGAGTGAAAGAGGAGGCCAGAGAGACCAGGGTCCTTGCTCCTTCCAAAGGAAGGAAGGCTCTGGCTTCCTCTGTGTTCAGTTCTGCACCTATGAAGGTGAGAAGCTGGACAGGCTCTAGAACTGACTTTGGAAGACTGAGAAGGAAACCTAGAGAGGTAAGCAGTTGCTGAGTTACCTGAAGATGTAATCTGACTTGGTCTGGAGAGTGGCCTACTATGAGCCAGTCGTCCAGGTAAGGAAAGATGGCAATTTTTTGCATTCTTAAGTGGGCAACTACTACTGCCAGGCATTTTGTGAATACCCTTGGAGCAGAGGTGAGGCCAAAGGGCATTGCTCTGAACTGGTAATGGCTTGAGGGCAGTTCGAATCTGAGGTACTTTCGAAGGGAGCTTCTGATGAGAATATGGAAGTAGGCATCCTTGAGGTCCAGGGACGCTAGCCAGTCCCCTGGCCTTAAAGAGGGTAGAATAATTCCCAGAGTCACCATTTTGAATTTTGGTTTTAAAAGGTGCTTGTTTAAATATCTGAGATCCAGGACGGGCCGCCATTCTCCTTTCTTTTTTGGGGTAAGGAGGTACCTGGACTACAACCTTTTGCCCTGGTGTAGGGGTGGAACCCTTTCCACAGCTCTGAGAGCCAGGAGGGAAGAGACCTCTGCCTCTAGGGCAAGTGCCTCTGATGGATTTGCAGGTGGAAAGGATCTGGTTTTCATCTTTGGAAATTTTTTGAAGCTGAGAACCAGTCCCTGGCTTACTACTTCCAGGACCCACTTGTCTGATGCTAGAGACTTCCAGTCCTGGACAAAGTAAGCCAGCCTGCCCCCTACAGCTAGTGGAGAATCGACCCTGGCCACTCCATCAGGGTGCCTGCTTGGCAGGGGCTTTAGGCTGAGGGGTGGAAGCAGGTTTGCTTGTACCCCATCTGCCTCTCCCTCTAAAGAACCCCCTCTGGGCACAAGCTGAAGAGAAGGCCTGGGCTTGGTAAAAAGGCCTATGAAAAGGCCTGCCCCTGGCCCTGGAAGGCTGCCTTTGAGGAGTGGCCTGCCTTTCCTTGGCCTGTGCACTCCTATAGGTGGTCCTATACTCATCCATTTTCTTCATGTAATTCTCTGTCTGCTCCCCAAACAGAGAGTTACCCACAACAGGAAGATCCATGGCCTTAGTCTGGGTATCCTGTGACAGGCTAGTACATCTGAGCCAAACCATTCTGCAAAGAGCCACAGATGTAGCCATGACTCTTGATGACACATCATTAGAGTCCACTGCAGCATGAAATTGCACCTTAGATGCCTCAATACCATCAGCAGCCACCTGCTCCAGCTCCTTGGCAAGCTGGCCAGGGACCTGCTTTGCTAGAGCCATAACAGTGTCCCATCTGGATTTCTGGTATCTAGCAACATAAGCCATATAATTTGCCTGTCTGAGTCCCAAGGATGCTGCCATGTACTGTTTCTTTGCCATGGCATCAATCCTCCTGGAGTCCTTATCTGGGGGGTGTGAAGCCAAGGGAATATTTGCCTTGTCACAGGCTGCAGCCTGCACTACCCCAACATGCCTGCATTGTTGTGTACGGAACTCTGTATCAGAGGCTGACAATGTGTACCTCTTGTCCATTCTATCATCAACAGGAGGTATAGTGTGAGGAGTTTTTAGAATCTTTACTGTTTGTTTGTCAAAAGATTTATGCAAAGGAATAGACAGTCTCCTAGACTCTGGGATATCCATCATTTGTACATAGTCAGGCTCCTCTTGATCATCCACAGCTTCCTCCATAGGGAGCTGGAGGGTTTTAGCCACTTTTTTATAAAACATAAAATGAGAAGGGGACTCAAAGCCTAGGGGGAGACACTCCTGAAGGTCTGTCTGGGGAGATGTCCAGTTCAATAGGCACATCCAGACTTTCAAATCCACATTCACTCTCCTCATACTCCTGTTCCCCCTCCTCTGGTTCATAAAATTCCTCTAAATCATACTCTGAACCGTAGAACTGACCGAACGCACACTTTTTTGATGGTGCCGGTTCGGTCGGAACCGGGAAAGCGACTGACAATTTTAATCGCTGGTTATTTCTTCAATGGGTTGTAGAGGGAAGTTTTGGCTCCACACCAGCTGATTTTCTAGTCCTTTTGCTGGAACTGACTCTCCAAGTCGACTCTCCTTTGCCGAGGAAGTCTCGCCCTGGTCAGAAAGGCACTCCCTCCGGTCCAGTTTCAACTTGAACCGGCTAACTCATCCGGTTCAAGCTGACTTTTTGGCCTCCCTCCTGAGCCTACCAACTCTTTTTCCAGGGTAGCTGCAGGAAAAATTTACAAATCTGGCAGTCTGCATTGAGGTGGTCAAACCCCAGACACAAACACAGGGTGGGTGGGTCAGCCTTAGCAAAGACTTCCCCACAGACACTGCAGTGTTGAAACCCAGTGGGCCTGGTTTTTCTTTTGGGTTTCTCAGACATAGTGCCAGCCTAACCAAAACTTGCCCGTTTATGGCAATCCGCCAAGCAAGACTCTCTTATCGGTTCCCAACCGTGTCACGGGTCATGGAAAAAACTGTAATGAAATCCGTTTTTAGAACCAATAAGAACCGGGAACCGCACTCTAAAAGACAGATTAATGTATTTAAAACAACCTGATCAGTTCAAACCGAACCGATAAACCGTTTACAAGTTACACACAGAAAGTAAATGTAAAACCTATCTAGTACTTACAAATACCACAGACAGAGCTTGAACCAACCAGTTCAGTTTAAATTCGGTTAAAAAAACGAAAAATTAATACTTTAACCGACAAAATGAACCGAGCAGAAGGAGAAATCTCCGGAGCGACTGTTCAGTGAGGCGGAGTAAAGAATCTGACAGTTTGAGTTTGAAGAACAACAGATAGAGTTTTCAACCGAGCTCGAGCTCAAAGTTCCATGCCTGGCATGGAAAGTCAACTCTTTCACTTCCGGAGCAGTTCGAAGGTTGGGACTCACTGCATATGTCATAATATAGCAAGACTTCATGTTGTTTGAAAAGACCTGACTGGTAGACTCAGAAAAAGAAAGGAAGAGCCATGGAGATGCACCAGAGGGGAGACAGGGGGGAGGGAGGCGGAGAGAGAGAGAGAGAGAGATATACATAAAACAGACAGACAGAGGAATTCCTATTTTTCTGTTTTGTTTTTTTCTTTAAAAAAATTAGATATGCTGTTTTGGCAGAGAGGGCTTTCAACTGAACATGTCCCCAACCCCTCCTGACTTGAACAGTCACTAATGATCTGACTGGCAGAGTGGGAAAAAGAGAGAGAGACAGAGATGCACCACAGGAGACAGAGAGAGAGAGAAAATGTACCATAGTGGAAACGGTGGAAGAAAAAATTACTTACCATAGTAATCTTGTTTCTTCCAAGTGATACTCAGGTATTTATAACTTTATGCAGTTATCCTTTCAAGTAGAACTGCCCAGACAGAATTTGGAACATGTGCAAATGATGGAATCTTTTGCATGAGCCACTTTTCAAATGCTGCCTTACACTAACTACCTTTGTTCTAAAGATTTCCTGGAAGCCTGGAAAGACAGGCCTATGGGGACTAAGTGTAATAAGAAAAAATTACTCACCTTAGTAATGTTGTTTCTTCTAATGGAGTCTTGCTATATTATGACATATGCAGTGAGTCCCAACCTTCGAACTGCTCCGGAGGTGAAAGAGTTAACTTTCCATGCCAGGCATGGAACTTTGAGCTCGAGCTCGGTTGAAACTCTGTCTGTTGTTCTTCAAACTCAAACCGTCAAATCTTTATGAGCTAAACTCACTGAGGTCTTGTGTGGAAGCTGTAAACCTACACTAGCCAACTGGCTACTAAATATAAGAACACATTTTTCGTCCCAAAACAAAGACTCAAGTTAGGAGATCCAAAAAATGAAAAACACAACACTAATTCACCCCAAAAAAGAATGGGTGAAACAACAAGGTGGGCATCTACTAAGTGTAAACACTGCACTTCCCACCCACATCCCAAAAACAAAGGTTCTGAGAGGGGCAGGGGAGGTCATAATATAGCAAGACTCCATTAGAAGAAACAACATTACTAAGGTGAGTAATTTTTTCTTTAAACAACATGAAGTCTTGCTATATTATGACTTATGCAGACTACACAGCAGTACCTCCATGGAGGAGGGACAGAACCTACTTAGGAAACAGGTTCTCAGCACAGTTGTACAGAAACCCAGCATCACCCTAGCCTGGATGTCCAGGGAGTAATGCTTGGTAAAAGTGTGAACTGTTTTCCAGGTAGCTGCCTGATATATCTCTAGGATAGGGATGTCCCTGGCAGCAGCCAGAGAAGCAGCTGTACCTCTGGTAGAGTGAGCCCTCAGGCCTGAGGGAGGACCCTTACCCAGTTTTCCATAGCAAAATTAGATACAAGAGACAATCCATTTGGCAATGGATCTTTTAGTGGCATGTTTCCCCTTAATAACCTCACCATAAGTGAGGAAAAGTTGGAGGTAATCAAACCTGTGACCCTTGGTACGTTCTATGTAGTAACTAAGGGCTCTTTTGACATCTAAACTGTGCAGTCTCCTCTCGCCAGAGGAGGAATGGTCAGTGAAGTACACAAGGAGAGACATAGATTGATTAAGGTGGAAATCTGAAACCACCTCAGGCAAAAACGTCCAGTTAGTCCTGAGGACCACCTTATCTCTATGAAAGGAGATAAAATCAGGCTCCACTGACAATGCTTGTAATTCACTTATGCATCTGGCAGAAGTGATGGCTACCAAGAACACAGTTTTCCAAGTCAAGTACTTAAGCTCTGCTGAAGATAAAGGCTCAAGGGGTTGCATAAGCTGGGCAATGCAAATATTAATGATCTTAGGCAGGGCAGGGTCCCTGAATAGAGGTTGGTGTGAAGCAACCCCTTGAAAAACTTGGAGAATACAGGATGAGCTGAAAGAGAAGAGGGCTTACCTGCTGATAAGAAAGCAGACACGGCTGCCAGGTGCACTTTTAGGGTAGCTGGTCTCAGCCCCAAGGTATTTAAGTGGACCATATAATCCAGGACTGTGGGTAAGTCAGCAGATTCTGGAGAAATATGCTTTCCAGAGCACCATATGGAAAATCTCTTCCATTTGGAATTATAAGTAGCCCTGGTGGAAGGCTTCCTAGAAGCCTTCAGAATATTCATTACACCTTGGGAGAGGTGTAGGTCAGCAAACTCTAACTCTTCAAGAGCCAGGCCTTGAGATTGAGAGATTTGAGGTTCAGGTACCAAACTCTCCCCTGAGCACAGGTTAACAGGTTTTGATTCCTGGGAAGACACAGGGGAAGGTGGACTGCTAAGGACAGAAGGAGTGGGTACCAAGGCTGTCTGGCCCAATCTGGAGCAATCAGGATCATCTTGCAGGGTTGAAATCTAATTTTGACTAGCACTTTGAACAGGAGAGGGAAGGGGGGAAGGCATAGAAAAACTTCTCTTCCCAACTGAGAAGGAAGGCATCCAGAGGGACTGAGCCCAACACTGGGGGCCTGCAGCAAAAAAGAGGGAGTTGGTGATTGTCTGGGGCTGCAAAAAGATCTATCTGCGAGGTGCCACATCTGGCAAATACTACCTCCAAGATCAGAGGATCCAGTGACCATTCGTGATGGCCCTGGGAAATCCTGCTGAGAGCATCTGCCAGGACATTGTCCTTGCCTGGGAGGTGAACTGCCATAAGGGAGGTGTTCAGTGAGTAAGCCAGACACCACAACTTCATTGCTTCGGTGCACAAGGCCGTAGACCGAGTGCCCCCTTGCTTGTTGATGTACCACATTGTGGTGGTGTTGTCAGTTCTGACCTGAATAACTTTGTTCTGAACAGATTTGAAAAAAGCTTGAAGTGCTAGAAAAACTGCTCTGAGTTGCAACAGATTGATGTGGAGCAGAGATTCCTGAGGGGACCACAATCCCTGGGTATTGAGGTCGCCCATGTGAGCTCCCCACCCCAAGAGGGAGGCATCTGTAGTAAGGATTAAGGAGTGAGACTGAGGGGCAAAAGAGACCCTCTGTCTCAGATTGCTCTGGTCTTGCCACCACTGTAGGGCTTGGATCAGGGTTCGAGTCACTGGGATCAATTTGGTTAGATGGTCTCTCCTCTGAGACCAAAAGGCTCTCAAATAGAACTGGATGTCCCTCATCTGAAATCTTGCTCCCTGCACTACTGCTGTAGAAGCAGCCATGTGCCCCAGGAGCTGTAGAAAGTGCCTTGCTGGTCGAGAGACATGCAGGGTGAATGAGGAGGCCAGAGAGACCAGGGTCCTTGCTCTGTCCAGAGGAAGGAAGGCTCTGGCCTTCCCTGTGTTCAGCTCCGCGACTATGAAGGTGAGGAGCTGGACAGGCTCTAGAACTGATTTTGGAAGATTCAGAAGGAAACCTAGAGAAGTGAGCAGTTGCTGAGTTATCTGAAGATGTAACTTGACTTGGTCTGGAGACTGGCCTACTATGAGCCAGTCGTCCAGGTAAGGAAAGATGGCAATGTTTTGCCATCTTAGGTGGGCAACTGCTACTGCCAGGCATTTTGTAAATACCCTTGGAGCAAAGGTGAGGCCAAAGGGCATTGCTCTGAGTTGGTAATGGCCTGAGGGCAGCTCGAACCTGAGGTACTTTCGATGGGAGCTTCTAATGAGAATATGAAAATAGGCATCCTTGAGGTCCAGGGACACTAGCCAGTCCCCTGGCCTTAGAGAGGGTAGAATAATTCCCAGAGTCACCATTTTGAATTTTGGTTTTAAAAGGTGCTTGTTTAAGTATCTGAGATCCAGGATGGGCCGCCATTATCCTGTCTTTTTTGGGGGTAAGGAAGTACCTGGAGTACAAACCTTTGCCCTGGTGTAGGGGTGGAACCCTTTCCACAGCTCTGAGAGCTAGGAGGGAAGAGACCTCTGCCTCTAAAGCAAGAGCCTCTGGAGGATTTGCAGGTGGAAAGGATCTGGTTCTCATCTTTGGAAATTTTTTGAAACTGAGAACCAGTCCCTGGCTTACTACTTCCAGGACCCACTTGTCTGATGTAAGAGATTTCCAGTCCTGGACAAAGTAAGCCAGCCTGCCCCCTACAAGTAGCTGAGAATCAGCCCTGGCAACCCCATCAGGGTGCCTGTTTGGCAGGGGCTTTAGGCTGAGGGGTGGAAGCAGGCCTGCTTGTACCCGGTCTGCCTCTCCCTCTAAAGAACCCCCTCTGGGCATAGGCAGAAAGGGAGGCCTGGGCTTGGTAAAAAGGCCTATGAAAAGGCCTGCCCCTGCCCCTGGGAAGCTGCCTTTGAGGAGTGGCCTGCCTTTCTTTGGCCTGTGCACTCCTATAGGTGGTCCTATACTCATCCATTTTCTTCATGTAAGTCTCTGTCTGCTCCCCAAACAAAGAATTACCACAACAGGAAAATCCATGGCCTTAGTCTGGTATCCCTAGACAGGCTAGTACATCTGAGCCAAGCCATTCTACTAGTGCCACAGATGTAGCCATGACTCTTGATGAGACATCATTAGAGTCCACTGCAGCATGGAATTGCACCTTGGATGCCTCAATACCATCAGCAGCCACCTGCTCCAGCTCCTTGCCAAGCTGGCCAGTGGCCTGTTTTGCTACAGCCATAACAGTATCCCATCTGGATGTCTGGTATCTGGCAACATAAGCCATATAATTTGCCTGTCTGAGTCCCAAGGATGCTGCCATGTACTGTTTCTTTGTCATGACATCAATCCTCCTGGAGTCCTTATCTGGGGGGTGAGGCCAAGGGAATATTAGCCTTGTCATAGGCTGCAGCCTGCACTACCCCAACATGGCTGCATTGCTGTGTGAGGAACTCCGTATCAGAGCCTGACAATGTGTACCTCTTGTCCATTCGGTTATCCACAGGAGGTATAGTGTGAGGAGCTTTTAAAATTTTAAAAGTCTGTTTCCCAAAAGATTTATGCAAGGGAATAGACAATCTCCTAGACTCTGGGATATCCATCATTTCCACATAGTCAGGCTCCTCTTGATCATCCACAGCTTCCTCCATAGGGAGCTGGAGGGTTTCAGCCACTTTTTTATAAAACACAAAATGAGAAGGGGACTCAGACAGCCTAGGAGGAGACACTCCTGAAGGTCTATCTGGAGAGATGTCCAGGTCAATGGGCACATCCAGACTTTCAAATCTACATCCATTCTCCTCATACTCCTCTTCCCCCTCCTCCGGTTCATAGTACTCCTCTAACTCGTACTCTTGAACCGGTGAAACCGGGCGCCTACCCGATGGTGCTGGTTCGGTCGGAACCAGGGAAAGCGACTGGACAATTTTTATTGCTTTTGCTATTTCTTCAGCGGTTGGAGAGGAAAGTTTTGGCTCCACACCAGCTGATTTTCTAGTCCTTTTTGCTGGACCTGGCTCCTCAGAGTCTGATCTCCTTTTGCCCGAGGAAGTCTCGCCCTGGTCAGAGGGCACTCCCTCCGTTCGATTGAACCGAACTGGCTGGCCATCTGTTCAGCGGACTTTTGGCCTCCCTTTCCTAAGCCTACCAACTCTCTTTTCCAGGGTAGCAAGAAAACTTTACAAATCTGGCAGTCTGCATTGAGGTGGTCAAACCCCAGACAATAAACACAGGTGGTGTGGGGATCAGCCTTGGCAAAGACTTCCCCACACACACTGCAGTGTTGAAACCCAGTGGGCCCGGTTTTTCTTTTGGGTTTCTCAGACATAGTGCCAGTCCTAACCAAACTTACCCGTTTATGGCAATCCACCAAGTAAGACTCTCTTATCAGTTCCCAAGCGTGTCATGGGTCGTGGAAAAAAACGTAAAAAAATCAGTTTTTTTTTTAAGAACTGATAAGAACCGGTAACCACACACTAAAAGATAGATTAAGATATTTTAAGCAACTTGATCGGTTCAAACCGAACCGAAAAATCCGTTTACAGGTTCCACACAGAACAGAAATAAATGTAAAACCTACCTAGTACTCACAATACCACAAACAGAGTCTGAACCGACCGGCTGCAGTTTAAATTCGGTTGAAAAACCGAGAAAAAACAATACTTTAACTGACAAATGAACCGAGCAGAAGGAGAAATCTCTGGAGCGACTGTTCAGTGAGGCAGAGTAAAGAATCTGACGGTTTGAGTTTGAACAACAACAGAGTTTCAACCGAGCTCAAGCTCAAAGTGCCATGCCTGGCATGGAAAGTTAACTCTTTCACCTCCGGAGCAGTTCGAAGGTTGGGACTCACTGCATATGTCATAATATAGCAAGACTTCATGTTGTTTGAATGATAATTATAATAATAATAATAATAATAATAACAACAACAACAATAACAGCACTATTAATTTAATAATAACAGAGGAACTTCTTTAACACCCAAAACAGGGGCCTCCAACTAGAGGGCATAACATATGAAAGGATACCCTTGAAGGTCCAGCTCGCCTAAAAAGGGGAGGAAGACAACAATAGTGATTACAGTCACAACATGTGTGCTAGAAATAGCACTTCTACACCTGTGAGCACAGTATTCAGGAGTGCAGAGGCCAAAGGTTCCAGAAGGGGAGGAGGGAGGGAAAGTTATGAATACCTAAGTATCACTTGGAAGAAACAAGATTACTATGGTAAGTAATTTTTTCTTCTAACCCCAGTAATACTCAGGTATTCATAACTTTATACAGATTACTAAGCAGTACCTTTGGAGGAGGGCACAGAACTTATTTTGGGAACAGCGTGCAGGACTGCAGTGCCAAACCTAGCATCACCCCTGGAGAGAATATCCAAACTGTAATGTTTTGTAAAGGTGTGTACTGTTTCCAGGTAGCTGCTTTACAGATGTTGACCATGGGAACATCCCCAACAGCAGCTATGGTAGCAGCTGTGCCCCTTGTGGAATGGGCCCTCAACCCTGTTGGGGCTAGTTTCCAGCCTCAGAATAACAAAAATTGATAAAAGCTGTACTATCCAGTGAGAAATTGATCTTTTTTATGCTGGGTTACCCTTTCCTACATTCTCATAGGTCAGGAACAGCTGTTTTCTGTCCTGCCTATGGACTTTAATGATTACCAAGTAATAGCTAAAAGTTTCTTTGACATCCAGACCATGAACACTCTTCACCAAAACTAAAGGGTTCAGTGAAAAAGACAGATACGATGGGCAGACTGGGTGGACTGTGGGCCCTTATCTGCAGACACTGTCTATGCATCTATGTGTCTAAGTATAATGGTTTGATTCAAATGGGAATCAGAAGTCATTTAAAAGAGTAACTTTATATTTGTTCCCAGAATCATTGTGTCTCTGTGGAATGAAATGTGGTCATGTTCAATGCAGATACACTTGAGGTCACTTATTCTTGTAGCAGAAATCATTACCACAAAGAAAAACGTGTGTGTGTATAGTCTTTTTTTGTTGTTTTTTTTAGCGATTTAAAATAAGCTAAAAACACAGGCTCAGAAAGGGTGACCCCTGAGCCTAACTATGCACACATCTAGGTCCCATGCTGACACTGGTTCCCTGTCAGGGGGTGCAAATGAACCAGGCCTTTAAAGAATCCTTTAACGATAGGGTCTGAGGCTTGAAAAACATTCTGTCCAACTGAGAAGTACATAAATACTGAGACCAGGTGGACCTGTAAGGTACTGTTCTGCAAGCCCAGTGAAAGCAAATAGGTAAAAATAGTCCAGCACAGCTGGAACACCAGCCTGTGCTGCTATGTGCCAGACCGTAAAAGAACCTCTGTGAGGCTAGGATCTGGGGCCATTAAAACAGTTTGTCCAGCTAATATGCAAGCACATACTGCAGGTAGGTGGACTTTGAGGAAGCTGGACTGCAAGTCCAATGAATACAAATAGGTAAGTTAGTCAAGCACTGCCTGACCCAGCATGTGCTGGAAACAGTTTTCTGGTTGAACACCAACAGTAAACCTTTTCCCTTCTAAAGCATACAGTTTCCTAATGAAGGACTTCCTGTAACCTCATACAATGTCCAGACACTGTGAAAAAGATGCAAGGTTGCATATTGTACAGTAGACTCTCAAGAGGCATGACTTGGGCCTGAGTGACCCATGGTTTGGGTACAAAAGCTTCCTGGTTGGAGATTATCTGGTTGTGCCTCTGAGAAAAGGTGTATTGGTTTGGAACCAGACATGGAGAGTAGTAGAGAGAGAACCATGTCTGCCTGGACCAGTCTGGCGTTATCAAGACCATTGATGCTGGCTGGGACCTGACCTTGAGAAATGCAGTGTATGCCAAAGGGAAGGAAGGAAGGAAAGCGTACAGATGCTTCCCCGGCCAACTCAGAAACAGAGAATCCAGGGGAATTGGTCCCGGATCTCTGACTAACTTAGTACTGTGGCAGGTGGTGGTTGTGGTTGGATGCAAACAAACCTACCTCTGGTATGCCCCACCTCCTGAAGATAACTTGCCCCACCTGACTATTCAAGGCCCATTCTTGATGGGACTGGTTGATCTGTGTCAAGGTGTCTGCCAAGGTAGTGTCCCTACCTGGCAAATGAACATCCTGAAGGAACTCATGGAGCATGCTAGACTCCATATTTTCATAAATCCTGAACAAGGAGGGCTTAACCTTGTCCCTCTCTATTTATGGATGTAATAAATTGTGCTGGTATTGTCTGTTCTGACCTGTACCACCTTTGTAGAAGTTGTGTGAAGACCTTTAGCACAGTAACACTACTCTTTGCCCCTGCAGGTTTACGTACAGGAGTAAATCTGCACTTGACCATGTGTCTTGGGTGGTGTGAACCCCCGAAGGGAGCCCTGCTCTAGTAGGTATGCATCTGTTATCAGACAACTGATAGTGGCTCTTTGCTGAAAAAGACGCCCCTGCCTTAGACAGGTTCCCTCTTTTCCTCCACTGGGGTCCTGTAACAATGTCCTTGTTACTAGAATTAGTTTTAAAAGAGGGTCCTGTCTCTGACACCATTGAGCCATAAGGCTACACTGAATGGCCCTGATCTGTAACCTGGATTCAAAGAATGTGCCAGTGGCAGATGCCATGTGGCCAGAAGCCGAAGAAAACTGTCTTGCAGTTTTTGGTTCATTCAGCCTGAATGAGCCCACTATCAGTGGAATACTTCTTGCCCTGTGTAGGGGCAGGTAGACCCTGCCTTGCAGGGTATTTAGCTCTGCTCCTATGAACTGGAGTGTTTGAACAGGCTGAAGGTCAGACTTTCTTTAAATTTATCAAGGACCCTAGAGAGTCCAGGAGACCTTAGGTGAGTTGCAGACTCACTCACTGGAGTGATTCTCCAGTCATCTAGATGTGGGGAAACTGTGACACCTTATCTTTGAAGGTGATCCAACCCTTGTGTACACTCCCAGAGAGTGACCTGATAACAGTCTCAACCTGAAGTACTTTCTGTGAGACTCCCTTATGGGAGTGTGAAAATAGTTTAAAGTACAGTGATGACAAGAACCCTTTTAGGTTTTTCCTGGGGTTTGACATGCTTTGTCTTTTTGGTTTTCGTGGAGGGTACCGGAGTAACAGCCGGACCACTCACCCACTTTTTTTTTTTTTTTTTAAACTGAATCACCCTTCTCAGGGGTATGTAAGAGACAGCAGTTGCACATGCAGATTTGGAGGGTGCTGGCTGGTCAGAGCCTAAAGTGCCCTTATTTGGTCTCTTTTGCAACCTTTCTAGTCCTTTTTTCCCCCACTGTTGTTAGTGGAAGGAATCTGAATTCAGAGACAAATCACTGACTTGCTACATCCAGGACCACTTCTCTGTGGTGCCAGAAATACCCTTGCTGTAGGAACTGCTGATGCTGAGGTGCAGCACAGCCTGATAGAAAAGAAAGGGCTTGCTGTGGTGTATATATCTCCACCTTTTTCATGTAAGCCTTTATCTTTCTCCAAAGAGGAATTACCCTTGACTGGAAAGTCTAAAACCTTGGTTTGGGTATCCTGAGTGGGGTCTGTGACTCAGAGCCAGGCAAAGCTCCTCTGAACCCCTATACTTGCCATCCATTCTGGCAGCAGCCACTTGAACTGTTATTTGGCTGCTCTCCTACCAAATTTAGCTATTTCCGCTAGATCATCTGACAGGGGAGTCTGGGCCTTGGGTGACATAGCAGAGGCTGACTACCACAGTGACTTTGGTATTGACATAGGCTTGAGATGTGTGCCTGCCTGCCTGATGGCCAAGGCACCTGATAAATGTATATATTTTTAAGCCGGGTCAATTTTTCCCGGAATCTTTGTTAAGAGGATAGGATGTGTCACAGGCTGTCACTTTAACCACTCCTTGGTGGATAGGGTGGGGGAGTAAATTTCAGTTCCCTCCCTGTCCAGCTGAAATTTCTTATACATCCTCTTATCCAGACGGGGAACAGAGCTTGGAGTTTGTAAAATCTTTAAAGTATCTTCACTGAAGAATTTATTTACAGGAATGGGAAGTTTTTAGTGGGTGTCAGCCCAATCTTTCTCACCAATGTGAAGAATGAGGAATAATCCTCAGATGTTCTGTGGGGAGAGACAAATTCATGTTCAGAGGAAACCTCAGATTCAATAGGTTCTCCTCCATTTCATAATAATTACATACTCTTCCTTTTAAAATATTAGGAAGACTGCTTTGCAAAGGTCTGCTGCTGAGAGACAGACAGCCCTTGTAAGTCTGAAAGTGTTTTCTTTAGCCGTTTCAGGCATTTCTCCACACCTGTTCCCCCTTGGAAAGTTTATAGATTTCACAATATTCATTTAGGTGATCATAGAGCCAGGGGAAGCAACACACAACTGCGCTTACCTGTCTTGGCAAATACTTCCCCAATTAGAACAGCCTGCAATTTCTGAAGGAATTGGCAGGCTTTATAGCAGACACAAAAATCCCCAAAATGCTGTCAGCAGGGGGGGGTATGTGTGCTTAGTTTTCTTTAATTTCACTGAGGGAACCAGGGAGTCAGCCGGTTCAACAAGCCTCTTAAAAACTGCTTATATGCCCATCTCAGGGCAGCAGTTACAATATTTGTTGTGGAGTCACCCACGGTAACTTAGGGTGTCAGCTGGTTAGAGCTGGAGGGACCCTTAGGTGGTAAAACCCTTTTTTTTTAAGCCTTATCCAGGCATTTCAGTAGTTTTTCCAGGACATGTAATGCAGATTTCACTCTGCTTTTAAATGTTCATGTCCAGATGGGCGAAACAAGAGAATGTTTGACTTAACACAAATTCACCACACTGAATACAAGGTTTGAAACTGGGATCACCAGTTTCTTTTTATAACATTTCAATGTAAAGCCAATAACAGTTGCAACCGCTAAAAAGAAATATTTAAATTTAAGTTTATTTAGCAGTTGCGGTCAGTTCCGGAAACATTGCAGGACCCAGGAACCTAGATAAAATGAACCAAGGCTAACGGTCCAGGAACCGGTATTAGCGGCTCTAAAACAAACTAATTTAATAAAATTAAGCATAAGTAATGTAGATTTTTAGTCAGAAAACTCTGATAAATATAAAATAAACCTTGGTTTACCCCAGTTATACAGAACCGGTAAAAACAGAGAAAACTTACAATTTAAACACTAAAACGATGGGTTTACCTAAATAACAAAAAGTAAAAGGCAGCAAATGAAATATAAAGAATACTTATAATATTTTATATGGTTTCTAACTTCAGTATAAAAGATGAGGAGAGGATCTCTGAGCATCTAGACTTGACAGGCAGCGAGAGAGAGAGAAATCTGAGGGGTTTAGAACAAAGGCAGTTAGTATAAGGCAGCATTAGAAAAATGGCTCATGCAAAAGATTCCATCATTTGCCTATGTTCCAAATTCTCTCTGGGTAGTTCTACTTGCAAGGATCACTGCATAAAGTTATGAATACCTGAGTATTACTGGGGTTAGAACTCCTGTTTTCTTCCATTTCTTCTTTAAAAAAAAAAAAAAATGCCCGCCATTATGCATTTTGCTGGAGAGGGTTTTCTTTTAAAACTAATGTGCTGCTGCAGCTCCACCCCCAGGCTGACACCACAACATAACTTTGGGCTCCCTCTGGCCACTGCCAGAGGGAGTGCTTCGTGCGGTCGTATCCCCATCCCTCCTCAGGAAGAGAGAGCAATCCTATGGACACTCGATCTGTTTCCTCCCCGCCAACCCCTCGGCTTCCCGGGTTCGCTCCCGAATCCGAGTCACCGGCGTGGTGTGAGGTGTGGTGTCCAGCGCCTACACCCTCAGCGCCACCAGGCCGATCTAATTTTCAATATTTTGACTCCAAACTCAACACTGGCACTTTTCCACACCACCTCATAAACATGACATGTCATTTTTTTAAATCCTGGATGAGATGTGTTGTTGCACCTCTGGTGCAAAAATGACATTTCAGCCAATATACTATAAACGTTACATGTCATGTTTTTAAGGCGAACCATAAAACAAGTATCCTGAAAAGTTGGGGTCAAACTTAGAAAAAAAAAATTGTAATTATCAACCTGTATGTGTACTGCCAGTCTTCACCCCAGCAGCCACACTTTGGGATCCCGTCCCTGTAGGCGGAATTCGGGGGCGAGTTCAGAGACCCAGCTGAATCGGGGGAAGGGGAGGAATGGTGCCGTTATGCGACACCCCCCCAGCCAGGGAACGAAAGGTGCAGGGTTATCCACGAGGGCCTGGGTATCATATAGTGACGACAAATGTCCTCTTGGCATATGGCCATGCACCTCTCCACCTGTGGGTGACATAGTGCTCTCTTTGCCAAGTGCATCTGTATCTGCAGCCACATGGAAGCGCAGGGACCACAGGGCCCTGTGCTTCCTCAGCCCACAAGACAGCCCCATGAATTCTTCACATCTGTCACTGAATCATCCTGGTAGCCCTCCTCTGCACTGCCTTCATCTGGTTTGTGTCTTTCTTGAGGTACGGGGCTCCAATACTGCACACTGTATTCCAGATGAGGGTGCACCATGGACCTGTATAGGGGTAGGACGACCTTCATCCTCCTGCTGGTGAACCCCCTTGATATGCAACCTGGCATTATGTTCGCCTTCCCTGCCACCTTTTTGAATTGTGTTGAAGGTTTCAAGTTGCTTATAGTTGCTATCCCCATGCCTTTATCCTCCTACAAAGGGGAATATTTTGTCCATTCAATTCAGAGAAACAATATAGGAATAAGAGAATTTATCAACTGTGGTACAGGTTTTGTTGTCTATGTGTTGTGGTGCTGCTGTGAAAAAGTGTATGTTGGTCAGTTTGTTCATTGAAAAATACAGATGCTGGAACATGTAAGATCCACTGTAAATAAAAGGGGAGATTCCCCACTGAGGATCCTCTTTTGGTAATACTATAATTCCAGCCACAGTGGCTCACAATGAATGGGACTATAATACAGGGCTCAAAATTCCCATTGAAATGGTGTTCTGTGCACACCAAAAAACTAGCACAGAACACCAGATTCTGCCCCCTGGTAAACCGCAGTGTATACCGCTTTAAGGAGCGAGGTTCAAGCAGCAGCCATGCACCCACATGTGTTTGTTGGGTTTTTTTTGCTCCCATTTCGGCTCTGGAGACTGTCTGGTGCCTTCTAAGACACTCCAGCCAACTGCAATGCCGCATTTTGTCTGCCCAGCCGAAGACCGATCGAAATCTCGCATTCACTGGTGAGATTTTGGTCTTGGGCTGAGCCATTGTGCACTCGCTTTTCCTCACTCCCAGGGCAGCAACCACGCTGAAAGGACTCTCTTGCTCCAGGCTCCTCTCTCTGGACATCACTGCAGCTCCGGTCCGTAAATTGGGGCGATTGAAACGGGAGGGTATAGGGAACAGTACAGTCACTATTGGGAGGGAGGGTGGATATGGGAGACTCAGAATGGTTTTCTGCGACATTTTAAGTGTCAGTGAGCTTAGGAACAGTCAGGGGGGTCTGGAATAACGGAGGGCAGATTTTGCTGTGTTTTGCAGACTAGCCAATTTTCAAAAGTTAGGCAGACTGCCTAAAAAAGAAGAAATAAATGAAAAAGGCCAACAAGGGAAAACTTTTACAGGGAGGACACTGCCAGAAAAAAAACAAAGGCAACAAAAAGCCTTAAAAAAAAATTAGCCATTTTGGGCACAGATTCCCTGGCACAGAACAAGGGAAAACCAATTGCCTGACAGTACTTGGGGTATACGTTCCAGCCCAGAGATAGATTAATTGCCCAGTTTCACTCAGGGAGGTGCACTGTGCACACAAAATAACAGGCAATCATGCCCTAATGTCCTGATTTGGTGAGGCACAAAAGGCTGGTCTTTTCCCTTGGTACCCCCCAAAAAGAGACACCATACATCTTTTAAATTTTAAATGAGTTATTGAAAAAAAAAAAAAAAAAAAAACACATTAGGCTGTAAAATGTCATTGAAGCAGCTTTATTTGTGCAGCTCATTTTCTTTTCTGGGCAGACTTCACCCTGTGGTGGAAAAAAAATTAGATTCTGGGCAATTGGCCAAGAAGAATTGAGAATGAATTTAACAAAACCTCGACACTGACTCACTCCCCACTGCGGAATCTGCAACACAGCAAACCCCCCAGGACTAAAAATAAATTGTGATCATAAGTCTGCTTGACACTCACCTTGCATAGAAAATTATCTCGATTGCTGCAGGAACCCATTCTCTCTGGGGTGTCACAGGGTGGATTTATCCCAGTTAGTTCTGCATCCACTGCCCCGTGCCTGTTTGGTCAGGACATGCTTCTTTGCTGGCAAATTATAAGAAATTGCCAGAACTGCCAAGATGTGGCATTTTTGGAATGGAGTAAAGAACTGTAAGACCTTAGCAGCAGAGAAGGAGGCTCTTAGAAAAAAGAAAAGAGATGCTGCTTATGACAAAAGTAAATGAGTGTGTACTTTTCAAGAACACTGGTAACAAAGTATGCTTGGGTTGAGCTTGACCCTGAGAAAAACATAATGTTTTGTAAAGCATGTAGGAAATTCCCAGACATTGCAGACACAACATTAGCATATTATGAAGGGGGCTGCGATAATCTCACTGTGCAGTCTTTACAAAACATGCCAAGTCTAAGAGGCACTCCCTCGCTGATGGCAGATTTGTAGCTGAATCCCAGCAGGCATCTGCTGCCGACAGAGCAATCGAAATGCTCAATTCCAATGTGGCACGTGGTGTGCAGATCTTAATTCAAAATGCACATGCCTTGGCCAAACACGCTAGGCCATATACAGACTTCCAGGGGATGTGGCCATGACAAATGTAAATGGGTTGATATTGGGGAACCTATCACAATGACAAATCATGCTGCATGTTCATTAGTAATATAGCTGAGGTGGAACATAAGAAGTTGGTAGATGTGGTGAAGAATGCGGACTTCATGTCCATAATGACAGATGGTGCAACAGATTCCAGTATAAAAGAACAGGAAATAATTTACATAAGAACAGTAAACAAGGGGGTGCCAGGTGTTTTTTTTTTGTGTCCCTGGAAAATCCACACAAAGCTGATGCAGCATCAATAACGGCATGCATCGATCAGGCCACGCTGTCACAGACAGAGTCAGCAGAGTGGAAAAACAAATTGGTAAGGCTTACCAATGATAGGGCAGCAGTGATGACTGGAAGAAGAGGGGGGATGGCCGCACTACCGAAAAAGAATCGTTCTCATCTAGTCATAATCCACTGCAATGCACATAGGCTGGAGTTAGGTCTAAAAGATGTCTTAAAAAACATCACATATCATAAAAAAATAGACAAATTACTGCTGGGGATCTATCTGTTTGATCATTTTTCACCTCAACCGTAAAAATCTGAGAGTCTCCTGTCAGGCAGCGGAAGTAAGATGCCTTATTCCAACCAGAGTGGGAGGAACCAGATGGGCACAACACACATTAACAGCACTGGAAGTGCTCATCGCAGACTACCCCGGGATCCTGCTGCACTTTCAACAGGTATGTACTGTCCAAGACTCCACTTTAAGCACAGTCTAGATTTGTTTTAAAATTGGAACTACTAAAGCAACAACTTGTGCCATTTTTTGTCTTCTCAGATGCAACTTGGCAAATCCCGAGGGAATCAAGCAGCGAAGGCCAAGGGCTACCAGAACACCATGCAGACCTGGAGATGTCTACGCTACATTCCCCTGATGGCAGACATCCTGGAAGAGTTAACAAAAGTCAGCCTGCTTCTTCAAGCAAATGATACTTCAGTGGGAGAGGTGCTGAATCACTTCAGGACCTGACGGACTACTTTGTAAAGCTGAAAACAAGGTAATTTTTGTTTTCCAGATTGGTTAACTAGACTATAGCATTTTCCCTCCACCCTAGCCAGAAAAAAAAAGTTATCTCTGTCAGTAAAAGTTAGGTCAGGTCAGGGGGATAAGTCTGTGCTTTTCCTTTTGTTCTTGTTTTCTAGACCTGGAAAGCATTTGCGAAATCTGGATGCCTTGGAGGGACCTGAATTCCATGTACACATCCCATCTCTTGACGAAGCGGACCAGCTTTCCGTTGACAGATACACGCTACTGACAGCCATGATCTTAAATGTCACAAACAGGTTTGAAGACATACACCAACCGGACTCCATTATGGTGTCCATGAACCACATTGTGAACTTTAAACAGTGGCCAACAAGCCATGTGGACTTGGCAGGTATGTTAGGGTGAGAAAATAACTCTGGCTGGGTGGCACTGGGAGAATCATCTTTAGCTTAGCAAGGTGGGAGATGAGACAGTTTTTTTCCCCAATTTGTTTCAGATTATGCGGAGGATGCAGTAGCTGGTGCCGTAGAGGAGTTCAGACCAGTCCTCACAGAACAGAACATAGATCCAGACATGTGTGCAGCAGAGTGGACCAAAGTAAAAAAAAAATCACATAAAGAGAAGATGAGTTTTCTTCTTCTACCACAAACAATCAGCTAAGTCTCGATACTGTCAGGCTGCAGATCAGGTCAGGGTATTACATGTTTGTCCCCCAAAAAAAGGTATGCCAATTCTGTAGAAGCAAAGTGGTGAGATATTCATCAGACTTGCCAAGACTAATGCCCCAACATTTTGGGACTGGTAACCTTAATTCATACTCTACCAGCAAGTACAGCTGTTTGTGAATGTGGGTTTAGCCTAATGAAAAGAATAACATCTGATTGGCGAAGTTCATTAGGAAAGGACAGTCTCATAGACTTAATAAGGATCTCGTTGCAAACACCATGTGAACAGGAATTTGATCCAGTTCCAGTTGCTGAGTACTGGTTAAAAAGTGGCAGACAGAAAAAAAGGCCTTCTTTGCAGCCATATGGTCCACGGAACAAAAAACAAAGAAATGAGCAGGAGATAGAAGAGGCAGACAGTTCAGACTCTGAAGTAGATTTATATGAATCTTTCACATCTGAAACTTATTCTGAAACATTTTTGTCTGATGATGATTCTCATGTTATATCTGATGAAGAACTTGAACGTACTCCCATGTCAGTATTGTGCCCTAGTACTGCCAGTTCACAGGAAACTGTTAACTGTGGGGAGAGGGGGAATTCTTGCATCACTGAGTTCTCTCGTGATGATGACATGAATCTGTTGTGATCATGTCCTCTACATTTAAGGTTTGGCCTTTCTTTGCCACCCAACTGTTGAGTCCTGCTTGGACTAAATGTCTTCATTTTTCCTACAAAACAGTTAATATTGCTATCTGCAATTAGTTTAACTTAGTTAGTGTCACTCCAAGTTTTTGGTCGCAAAAATAATTGTGCCTAGTCACGGTGCCACCAGACATACAAGTCATGTAGGTTGATCAGTACAGTCTAATTTGTCAAAACTGTCAGCTCTCTCAGTCCTTGTTCTACTAATTTCAGTTTTGTTATAACCGACATGGCTGTGTAGACTAATGCTAACTTGTCGAGCAGCAGCACAGATAGCCAGTCCTAGTAGCACAGTCCACCAGTCAAGTACAAGTTGGTGAGGCAGCTGAAAATAATACACCAATCAGGTGTTGTTTTATCTTACAATTAAATGTGCCTGGAACGTATCTGAGGTAGGCAGCTGAGCACCAAGTAGTCCAGATATGGGTACGTCAACGGAGTATCTTTCAGTCTTCATCGTTTTTCTTCCCTTCCTAGTATAGCCCCGACTCCCAATAAAATAATCATGGAGAGTCCATACACTGACAAGGAGACGTGGCTTATTGGACCACTCAGCACAGCAAGAATTAGATAACGAACGGTACAGTAACATTCTGGCCAAATTGGATTTCACATAAAAATTACAAAAATCTATCACGATTTAGGAGCAGGGTGTTTTAAATTTGTAAACTCTGGCCAATTGGTCATGTCATGGTAATAAAACAATCACATACTGTAACGGTGCTGTAACAAATCATGTCGGATTAACTGAATGATGCGCTTCTGTTTACACTAGCGAGATTTTTTCGCAGTGTCGTCTTGATGGGGTAGACAAAAAGCAAGACGACAAAAAGATACTCAATCATCAATGAATGTCAATTGTTGCTTGAACATGTCAGCTGTGCATAAGCTCACGGTCATCACTGAAAGCAAAATGACTGTCCAGGGTTTTGTGCTGCGTTTTTGGGTTACACTGCATCACATAATGATGTAGTGTGAGTGTCTATACTCTGCCATGGATTTCAGACAGACTTTCTGTTTTTTGCTGCTTGTGAAATGAATATCAACTGTGATGAGACTGCTGTCAGTCAGTGCTGCAAAAGCACTTTGAAAAACATGTAAGTAATGCCTGGCTGCTATTTTCATTCTGTGCATCACTCTTTCTGTACATGCACAGAATAAAGTGGAAGTTCAACACCTTACCTACAAGGTAAAGAGAAAAAAAATACAGAAAAATAAATGGAGAATTTTTAGAACTTGTTTTTTTTTGCTTTTATTACCTTTTATTTAGTCAGACAAGGATGTACTGATGGTTGGTGACATTTTCTAGCAGGTATACAAAAAAGGGGGTGGCATACTATTTTCTGGGATGGAATACCAAATCTGGGGAATTGGTAAATCGTGCGGTACACCACTTTTTAAAATGAATTTCTAGCCCTGTAATGCATCCTACACTCAAGAGGGGAGGAAACTGTGGTATAACACTGCTGCAGAAGAAGACATGTTGTATACACATCCCAGATGGCTCAAATGATCAAATTAATTTTAACCCATTTTTATAATGACTTAGAGATGTGCACACAGATTAACATTTAGTACTAACTATTGTCCGATTGTCCATTTCTACCTTTATCTCAAATAAAAATTCTTGCTGCTCTTTGTCCTGGAAGGGCAAATGATCTGACTATGTGGCTGGCGAGCCTTAACTATGACAAGATCGAGTACTGAGTGATTAATATGACATAGTGATTCTTCCTTTTTTCCATTTTTTATAACCGGTGTCTATTAACTCTTGGGGATATTACCAAGCAGTCAAGAAGTATAAAGTCAAAAAAATGCATCAGTGAACTTGTTCTCATTGTAATAATGGTGCTATGCACTGGAGTCTTTCCATGGAACAAAACACTTTCATAAAGATTCATTTTTATTGCCGATTTGTTCATACTGCTGCACTGTTACACACTGTCTTTAGTTACAGGAGTTATCTAAAACTGCATTCTTAGTATTTCTGGTCCTTAACTTCTCTAAGTTAAATGAATATGGGTTAATTTTAAAAGTAATTGCCTTAAAAAAAAAAGTTTAGATGTGCATTTTGCAGTGTGCAATTACATGGAAAACAGGTTTCACATAAAAAGATATGGAAAATCCCAGTTAGTAACTTGGGACATCTACTAGGGACAACATGTAAGTGTGGAAACGATAGTGGCATTACAAGATTGCTGTACTTAAAACTTGTGACCCCATACCTTTGTCTATACCCCCTGACAAAGCCCCTGCAAAGTGAAGCACTGGGGCTAATGGACATGCTAGTCTAAGGTTCAACAATGTGGCAAACTCCATCTTTTTTTTAAATTTGTAGTTTACTGATGTTGTAGAAACAAAAAACAGCACACTCAAGAAACCTGAAGCTGGTGCCCACTAAGCCGCCATACTAAATGGCACAAACAAAAGTGGCACTCGAAAAGCCAGAATAATCATTAATGTGAAAACTTTAAGATTCATATGGACAGAATTGCACAAAATTTTGCATGTGCAGTCTGGATGGCAAGGTCTCAAGATTTGCCAAGCTTCGTTCCAGTCAGACGTGCAGATTCCAAGATCCCGGATAGCGCGTTTTCAGGAAAAATCGGGAGGGGGAGAGGGTTGATTTTTCTTTTTTTGTCATTGCCTACAACCCAGACGGTTTGGAATTTTGGTCTGAAATTTTCATCGTAGAAAGGGCTTGCCCCAGACTCAAATGGTGCCTTACGTTGACTTGATGAAAAAATATTAATCTATTCCCAAGTTATAAGAATTTGAAGCTTCAGTTCTGAGCATGCTCATTAGGGACTTTTGGACAGACGATTGATACCTTACTGCGCATACTCAGAACCAAAATTTCAAATCCTTAGAACCTGGGAACAGATTAATATTTTTTCACCAAAGAAAGGCACCATTCTGGGGCAAACCTTTTACACTCTGAAAAATTTAGACCAAAATTTCAAACCGTCTTCGCTGTAGGTGATGACAAAAAAAAAATCCTAAAAAAATGCAGCATCTAGATCTTGGGATCCACACATCTGACTGGAACAAAACTTGGGAAATGAAGACACCTTGCCCCCCCCCACCCCTGACTGCGCATATAAAATGTTGTGCAATTCCACTGAACAGGAGCAAAGCTATTAATATATTTATATGCAATGTATATATATATATATATATATATATATATATATATATATATCTCTACATACAATATTATAATGGTGCTATTACGCTATCGCACCACTACAGTTAAGGTTGTGTAGGCTGTTTACTGTTAAACCCCTAACTTCACACCTTAATAATTTTGTCCCCGTTCAACAGAATTGCATCCCACTGTTGAACATCTGGACTGCCATCACAGCAAACTGTTTATCATTTGAAAACAAGGCTGTCTGCACACCAATACTTAAATAACCACACAAGCTCCCACCATTGCAATAGAACACAGTATTAAATCATGTTACGAAAGCTAAGGACCTCTACCTCCATTCACAGTAGCTTGTGCCTGCTTGTGCTTCCTCTTACGACTTCTGCTGGTGCGGCCTTTACTTTTCTTCATGTCCTGGGAAACTAGTCAGTGAAAACACAGAATTTTTTTTTTTTTGCACTGCTCATTTCAATTACATATTTTCGTGCTTGCTATTCAACTGTGTTCCATGCAGACCCTAGAGAGCGTGATAATAAGCAATCACAGCAGTGTGCTTTTTCATGTCTCAGGGGTACTTTCTCCTACTAAGATGAGAGAGTTTACCAAACCACTGTATTACTTTCTCACTTTCATTATATTAAGTCACAAAAACTGACTCTGCTTTGAATGGAAACTGAGGTAAACAGAAGTCCTCCATCATAAATTTATTTTATTTAAAAATTTTACACAGCAAGATTGTTCCATTGATTAAAATTTTCCATCTAGGCAGACCCTTGGTGAAGTTTTAGGACTTCTGTTTGTGACATCAGCAGCCCGTGTTCAGGAACAAGCCACGAACATTGGGGGCTGGCTTGGGGAAGGAGACAGAAGCATCCCAGAGGATGCTCTCCTCCTCCTCCAGGGAAGGAGGCTTCACTGCCTTGGCCACAATGCTGCCACCTAGGTGACCACAGGTTGAATCACAATGGAGGCAGAGTTGGTGGACAGATGCTGATCAGGGCTGAGGACTCCACATCGCTGCAAGCGTGCTCCAGACCTCCTGAGCCCCTTGCATAAAGATGTCTGACGGGATGAGAGCAACTAGGAAAAACATACCCAGATCATGCAAGATAACGGATGGCTCCCTCCACAGGCTCGTGCACTGCTGACTGTAGCACCTGCCTCCTGAAGGCAGGAAGAGAAAGTCTTGACGGGACCTGGGGCAGTCCCTGATCATCAAAAGTCCCTCCATGAGGGGGAGCCACAGGGGTCAATGGAGGTGGGGCAAGTCCCCAGGAAGACAGGTGATGGGGCTGCAGGAAGCCGAACTACAGGGGGCAAGATGAAGCACAAGGGGGCATAAAGAGCAAACAGAAAAAAATATTTTCAAGGTAGTCCTGAGAGAAGCAGGCAGGTATGTTATAAAACATTCATACCTCACATAACACATTAGCATACAATAACACATGTACTACTATAGTTGCACAATTGATACACAATATTATGCACATATCTGAAGGGCTGGGATATCATACAGAAGTGCACGAAGACAGTTAGTAACCAGTTGTAAATACACATTCACTTGTACTATGTACACTGTAACCCACTGTACTAAGTATTTGTATGTGAATGTACAGCAATTATTCCCTAGGACTTCCCATGCTCTCTTCCTCCCCAAAGGTAGCAACTGGCTGTTGGGCTCTGGTTGCTTACCTGGTAAAATAAGTTTAAAATAAATAAATAACTAAACAAAATATTGTAAAATAAATAAAGTAAAACAATACAACTGACACAAGACCCAAGACACAAGACACAAGACCCGACAATACACCCGACCCAAGAATACCGCCAGTTGCCATTGCCCCGAGAGGGCTAGCTGGGGACCAGGTGGCTACAGTCGATGGGTCCTGGTTCTCGTCACGGCCCAATGTCGCCTCCTCTAGCCGCCTCCCGACCCAAGAATACCGGTAAGGACACTCCACAGGCTGGGGAAGCTGAGATTGGCCAACTGAGCTCTGTGCTGCGCACTGATTGGCCGCCGGCTCCAGACATTGTTTTTGATTGGTCTGGGTGACTTTGTGGCTTAGCTGGGCTCGGAGCCCATTGACTTGTAGTGCTAAGTGCCGAAATTTTACGCTTTTGGACATTTTCTCAGCCTTATTCCCTACTGTTTTTCTACCTCTGATCCACTATCAGTTCTGCTAAATGTTTTAGATTTGCAAATCGCTCTACTTTGCCTGTTTTTAAGATGTTAATTTTATGCTGTGCTGCCTGTTATTTCCCTTTACTAAACAAGATTAATAGACTCCTGTTAAACTGCTAGCTTGCCATTATGTTTTGCTTAAATGCTCTCTCCCTTTTTTTCTGACTTCATCCTCATGCCTTGTTGATTGATAATTTAAAGAAAAAAAGCTTAAATCTTGGTTGTATAAAGGGCTTGTGGCTGACTGTCTCTCTACCTACTCCTTCTCTCTCTCTCCTCCTCTCTCCTCCCAGCCCACTCAGGGTGTCAGCATGTAATTCCTCTCTTCTTACAGGCGCTATCAAACTGCCTACCTCTGCCACTCCCTAGAAACTCTCACTGTTCTCCCCCTCTATTTCTGCAGCTCTAGGCAGCTGTCCCCTGCTTCAAACAGCATCTCCTAACTCTTTGTTGTATAACAAAAAAAAAAAAAAAAAATCAAAAACTTTTAAATTGCTCCTCTTTTCTCCTGCTTTCCACCCCCATTCCCCTGTCCCTCCTGCCTGGCGCCAGCAATCCACTGGACCTGATTGTTTCTGGCTAACACCTCCCCCATTTACAGTCCCCTCACACGCTGACCTCTTCAATTTATGGTTTTGCCTCCCCCCTCACCTCGTTGCCTACGCCTGAATCTCCTTCCTCCCTTTCTCCCTGATGTTAAATTGCATCACAGCCTACTGCCACTGACTATATAAACTCACTCGCCGCCCTCTTCTCTCTCTCTCTCCTTAACCAGTTGCCATTGCTCTGAGAGGGCTAGCTGGGGACCAGGTGGCTACAGTCGATGGGTCCTGGTTCTCACTGCGGCCCAACGTCGCCTCCTCTAGCCGCCTCCCGACCCAAGAATACCGGTAAGGACACTCCATAGGCTGGGGAAGCTGAGATTGGCAGCGATTGGCCGACTGAGCTCTGTGCTGCGCACTGATTGGCCGCCAGCTCCAGACATTGTTTTTGACTGGGCTGGGTGACTTTGGGGCTTAGCTGGGCTCGGAGCCCACTGACTTGCAGTGCTAAGTGCCGAAATTTTACGCCCACCCCCCCTCTCCCCTCCTACCTCCTACCTTTATTAAATAGTCTGCTTGTCATCGCCCCTTGCTCTAAATACCCGCCCACTGTCCCACATCCTATCCTGAACCACTAGCTAAACCACTCCCTCTCCCTTCTTTTCTCTGCTGCCGCTTCCTCCCTGAGGATTTTGCAGGCTACACCCCACTGTGTTTTTTTTTTTTAGCTCTTTAGACCTCCTTTTCCTTCCTCTTCCTTATCTCCTCCTATTCTCCCCTCCTAGCTACTATGCCTCCCTGTAAACATTTTCTTCTCTCTCTTCTAGCCCTCTCCTTGCTTCCAACCTTAACCCACCTACCTACCTCTTCCTATCCCTCACCACCCTCTACTCTGGTCCTCTTGGCTAACTACCCAACAACAGGCACGATTGCAATCTCCCCCTATACGCATAAATGGTACCATCCAGCTATGGACTGCTTAAATATGAACAATTACGACGATTGCATGGGGGCACCTGGCACCTATTACTGGTAGATGCGTTACACTGGGATCCTAGGCGCCTGTACTGGTCCAAAACACATAAGCAACCAAGGCTGGTCGCCACCTGCTGTAAATCACAATGGACTCTCAAACTCCTCCTCCTCCTCCTCTTAATATCAGGAAGTGTTCACCTAATCCTGGCCCAATCTCCTACAGTACAACAAAGCCTGCCAAAACAGAGGGGGGACTCACCTTTGTCACCTTAAACATTTGTAGTCTCCTACCAAAACTGGCCTCCCTACAAACCTTTGTCAGTCAGCATAACCCCGATATCCTAGCCATTTTTGAAACTTGGCTGACACCAAGCACCCCTGACCATGCTATATCTCTTCAAGGCTACAAGATTCTCAGGCTGGATAGGACATCAAAAAGGGGTGGTGGCTGTGCCATTTACATAAAGGAATATCTCAACTGCCTCTCTATTACGTATACCACCACTAACTCGGCTGTACAACTCCTCCCTATCAAACTTCTCCTTGGTGCCCAAAACAAAGTCCTCACGGTTGCTGCTGTCCATATCCCACCTAAAGATCCTGGGCCCGGCCTCCATTCTGTACTAGATTTTGTCAGATCTCAACCTCCTGATGCAGAGCTCCTCCTCCTTGGTGACTTCAATATCAACTGGCTTGCAACAGACACAGGGTCGACTAAGGATGCTATCTTTGCTGCAAACTTAACACAGCTGGTCAATTCACCCACTAGGAAAAACTATAAATCTGGTAATAGTACCCTAATAGACTGGATCCTCTCCAACCACCCAGCCCGGATAAATAATGTTGCTGTTCTCCCGGACTCTCTTAGCGACCACTCTCCTATAATATGTACCTGGTCAAACAAGTTCAGAAAACCACCCCCTAGACCCATCACTAGCAGAGTACTACCTTTTGGAAACCTTACTCCACTCAAGGAAAATCTTAGACAGAAAGACTGGTCTCCCATTTACAATACACAAGACATCGATGAAGCCCTTAACCACTTTATCTACACCTTCAGTGATGCCTGTGACTCATATGCATCTGTAAAAAAGTGCAAAGTGAAAGCACTCTCTACTCCTTGGCTCACTGCTAAGCTAATGGCACTACACAAAGGAAGAGACCACCTCTGGGCTATTGCAGGAGACTCTGGCTCTCCGTCTGACATCCTAAAATATAAACAGGCCCGAAACTACTGTAGCAAAGAGACTCGTCGAGTGAAGAGCGACTAATTCAAAACTGCTCTCTCCAACACCTGGGGTGAAGGGAAATCTTTCTGGGACAATCTAAGAAATATCACGGGTAAGCAGTCCAAATCCTCTCTACTATACTGAATGTGGCAGGCTCTACCACCCTTGACCCTTTGGTCATAGCAACACCTTAAATGAGACCTTCACCGAGGCCTCAGCGGTGTCCTTGCATCTGACTTCTTGGCTTCTACTGATCCCCCATCTCTATATCCCCCTCTGCCTCTCCAAACATTTCCACCCTTCCATCTTAAAATAGTTAAAGCACACAGTTTATAAATACATAAAGAAGGCTATATCTAAATCAAGGGCAAGCAGTGACTCTCTTCACTTTAAAATACTATCCCTTACCCTGGATGAAGTTCTACTCCCCCTCACCAGAATCTTCAATCTCTCCCTCTGTTTTAGCAAATTCCCTAGTATATGGAAGGCTGCTATAGTTACCCCTGTGCACAAAAGTGGTGATAAGTCTCTGCCTGGTAACTATAGACCAATTTCAATACTTCCTCCCTTATCAAAGGCTTTTGTGAGCGTATGGTAGCTGACCAGCTTACAGACTACCTGCAGAAATATAACATTCTTTGTGACCAGCAACATGGTTTCAGACAAGGCATAGCACCACCACAGCCCTGCTCGAATTCTCAGGAGTAATCCACAAGGCCTTAGACAAAGGACTCTCTCACGGAGCTGTGTTTATTGATCTACGAAGGCATTTGACACTGTTCACCATGGCCTACTCATCAGTCAACTACAGACTCTTGGGCTCTGGTGCCTGGATAAAAAGCTACCTTGCCCAACGCACCCAGGTTGTAAAAATAGGTGGAGTTCTCTCAGACCCTAAGCCTGTCCTCTCAGGAGTTCCGCAGGGATCCATCCTAGGCCTGCTACTCTTCAGCCTCTTTCTAAACTCCCTCCCTAAATCCTGCCAGGAGCAAATCATCCTCTATGCTGATGACGCTGTGATTCTATCCTCACACAAAGACCCTAACCCCTTACGCCTCAGCCTACAGCATGCATTTGCAAGTGTTGAGGAGTGGTTCGTTGAACACAAGCTAGTCCTAAACCACAAAAAAACAAAAACTATGCTCTTCGCTAGTCCGCAGAACAAGAAAAGGCAAGCTCCACTTACTATCAACACTTCCCTTGGAATGACCCTTGAACAAGTGGCTACCTTTAAATATCTTGGAATCACATTTGATCAAGGCCTAGTCTTTTGCAACACATATTGATGGTATTTCCAAAACTATTAATCAGCGGCTCGAATACTCTACGAAACAGACAACTCTTCACCCATCCAGCACTGAAGCTAGCTATTCAATCATCAATCATCTCAGTCGCCGACGGCTGACATTATTTATGGGTATGCCCTCCAAGCGCACTGAAATGGATCACAACCTCCCTAGACAAAGCATGTCGGCTGCTTATAGGTGCACATCGACTTACTCATACCTGTGAACTCTGTGCTGATACTGGGTGGTTACAACTATCAAACCGTTTAAAGTTCTTCACCTGCCTAATGGGCAAGAAATCCATCATGGGCCTCACTCCACCCCTGCATTCAAGACCTGCTATGCCAGAACTCAAGTGTACGATCTACCAGAAGATCAGACGCCGAGCTTCTCCAGGTCCCCCATTGTTGGACCACACATGGTCAATGATCATTTGCCTATCGTGCCCCCAAGTGGCTAAACACTCTCAGCACCTCTATTACCTCCTCTAACTCATTAGGTGCCTTTAAATCTAGACTATTCTCTCACCTAGCCACCTCAAACTCCTGTGACTGCCTTGATTAAATCCTAATCTATTCTCGCTTCTCCTCCCTTGCCCTCTTACTTGACAAAGGCCTACTAGTGGATCCTCGTCTCCTACAATGGTCTGCTCCTCCTCCCACCCCTCTTTCCTCTTTTTCTCACTTACACTACCTAACTTACCTCCCTTACCTATCTTCCCTCTCCACTTGTTTTCTATATAGTGAAAGTGCTTAAGTGATTTATCTGCTGTTCATAAATGTCATTAGATTAGCTATTTTTTTTGTCTCTGTCTATTTCCACAATGTTACCTAAATGTGCAAACCTGTACCCCTATTGTTTGTAACCGATTTTTAACGCGGAACCTTTGTAAAAGAGCCTTGGCTCAAAGGTATTTAATTCTTAGAATTTACAATAAACAATAAAAAACAAATATAAAGCAACATAGCACCAGTACTGAAGTAAAAATAGAATACAGCATGCAGGTTAAATAATAATATTAAAAAATACCATATAGCAGAGAATTTACCAGATTTTGAAAAGTGCTCCAATCGGGATCAGATTTGCAGGCAGTTGCTACCACTGCAACTTGAGCAGTACATGACCTCTTTTCTTCTTGTAAACCACAACGCCCCCCACCCCCAACCAAGGGAAGGGCTGAGACCAGCAGTTTTTAACTGTGGCACTCACTTGCCTCTCTAAGACTTAAATTATACTTGTGGTGCAGCCGATAAACATTTTTTGCCACTGCAGTTATAACCATATCTCAGTTAAAAGTAGCAAATCTGAAAATCTTTACCTCATGAGTTATTGTACTATAGTATTATCATCATAACAAGTATTTCATCTGCTGTGGATGCCTCCATGCCTACACACAGTTAAATAATTAAAGAAAAGAGTTCTTGTACAGCTCAAGTTGCACTGTTACTATTTGTATACAAATCCAGTCCCAGCGCTGGCTCAGTGGCACTGAGGGTTGAGGCGCTGGATGCCACACCGCACGCTGCACCAGCGACCCGGGTTCGGGAATTACCCTGGGTCATCAGGGGAAGGTAAAGGATCAAGCATCCACCGGACTGCTCTCCATCCTCGGGGGTATGCAGCTACCAGTGCACTGGTGGTCTCTAGCGATGCCTGGGGGTGATGCAGTTACACAGGCAGTCAGGGGGGATGTGCTGGGGCCAACGTCAGGAAGGTGTGCGTATGGTAGCATGCGTGCACCTGTCTTTTGGTATCACTGCATGCCTCACACGCCATGGGGAACCAGAAAAATGGGAAAAGTGGCACCGGTCATGGCTGCATGAAGGCCGTCTCCAATGGGAGCATACGGCTCCAAGGGTATGCAGCGAAACACTGGATTCGGTCTCGGCGGAGGGCATAAGGGGGGCTCGCCGCTACCCCACCAAGGGGGGTAAGCCACAGGTGTACTTGCTGAGGGACCCAAATGGGAGCTGGGGGTCCCTGGAGATGGTGGCAGGAAGACCTGAGGAGATGCCAGGACGTGACAGAGGTAGGCAGACCAGGGGGCCTGGGGGGGGAGAAGAATGACCAACAAAAAAAAATCCAGTCCCAGCTGGAGCACTTGTCAACATCAGATAAATTCTCAGCTGTTTGATATATCCATGCCTACACACTTAATAGATAATACCTGGTTTACAAGAAGAAAAATGTACTTGTACTGCTCGAGTTGCAGCATACTTTCTGCATGCAAATCCGATCCTGATTGAAGCATTTGTCAAAAATGGTCAAAAGCTCTATCTGATATGTAAATGGAAACTGGACACAAGTGGAGTTATTTACAGTAATTATTTCTTCAGTAGGTTCCATATCAACGTGGACTAAGACTTGAAGCAGGGAGCCTTGTGTACTACTGTTTCTTTAAGAATGGACTTTTCCTACAGACACTGGTTTTTATGAACACTGTCACGTGCTGTCACTCATTGAGACATATAAGATGCTCAGCCAACAGGAGCATGTATATTTGAATATGCTAATTAATTTCATTTAAAACAGTAGCATCGCTATTGGCTGTGTTACCTCTGAAGAAGCCCGGGGGCACTAGGTCAGGAAGCTCTTACCTGTTGCTGTATTGTGCACCTGACGAGTTCACTGGGAACAGGATGACTTGAGAGGCAACTATTCCTGCATCAGTGTTCTTTATGTTGTCTGCAGTTTAAAGGGGTGAGTGTTGACCTCTACCTTTCTTCGAGGCACAATAATATGTGAAAGTCCCAATTTTAATATAGTATTTTTTTATTTATTTATTTTATCAATCGGATTTACAACCTTTGAGTCAGAGACTCATTTATAAAGGCACCTCGTCGCAGGGAGGATAAAAGACACATGACACTGAAAGACAGAGAGGACGATACAAGTGTGGTACAGCAGAGGTAATATACACAGCAGTGCTAGATATTACATAGAAGAAAATAGGTTTGCAATTAATTACAGATTCGACCAAACATTCTCAAGACAGTATAATAGGCCTGCTCTAGTGTATCTAAGGAGCAGGTACCTGGGGAGGGTGAGGACCAAGGCCTTGGGGGGGGGGGCAGTCCGAGAGGACATTGTTAGATACAGACAGCTGGAAAGAGTGTAGTCTCTAGGACAGTTAGGGGCACCTAGAGATCCGAGTGACCGTGAGGTGTTTCTGGAGGGCAGTTTAAAGGGGCCTATTTTGGGGATGCTGGTGATATGAGGGGGGAGAGAGTTAAACCAGGAGGATGCTCTGTAATAGTAGGACCTTTGGGTGAGCGAGGTCCTAACTCTCGGAACCTGGAAGGTGGCCTTGGCTGCGCTTCAGGTGGCAACCATCCGGTAGGCTGGTTTTAGGGACTGGTAACCCCAGGAGGGGACAGCCCAAGAAGTGTTTTTTTGGCCAGTATACAGGTGTGGTAGCACAGGCGCTCCTCAAAGGAGAGTAGATTTGAGGAGGAGTAGAGCTGGCATGTGTGAGTTCTGCTATGGGCACCTGTCAGGAGTCTACAGACCTTGTTTATTGAGGTCTGGACATTGGAGAGGGCGGTGTTGTCAGCCACAGCATAGATAGGAAGCCCGTAGTCAACCAAGGACAGGACAGAGGAAGTGACAGCCAGCTGGAGGGCAGCCTGAGGGAGACAGTCTCTGTGGTGGTATAGGAGATCAATCTGGGTGTTTACTGCAGTGGACGGGAATTTGAGGTGGGTGTGGAAGGTGAGTGCTGAGTCGAAGGTGATGCCCAGGTATTTGTATACTGTAACTTGCTCAATGGTGTGTTTGGTGCTGGGAAGGATGTGTAGGGGGTCATTACTGGTGGTGCTCTGATGGTGGGCGAGGAGCATGGATTTAGTTTTTTTGAGGTTCAGGACCAGGCAGTGGTCATGGAACCATTTTTCAGCTTGACTGAAAACGATCTGAAGGGAGTCCTGGATGGTGGTAGGGTCAGGGTGGGAGGCGACAAGGACCACATTGTCAGCATATAAGAGCATTTTGCCTGAGCAGGTAGTGGGAAGAGTGTTGAGAAAGAGACTGAACAGAGTAGAGCCCAGGATGGACCCCTTGGGGACACCGGAGTAAACAGGTAGCACGGTTAATAGGGTACCGTTTATCTTGACCCGTTGGGATCTGTCACGGAGGTAACTAGAGAACTAGGCAAGGGGGGGGGCCTGATGAGAACCCCAAATTATGGAGGGAGTCGAGTAGGAGGGGGTGACACACAGTGTCAAAGGCCTTAGACAGGTCTATGAACACTGTCCCGGTGACGTCACCAGACTCAAGTGCAGAGTGTACATGTTGTGAGAACTCCACCAGTATTAATAAGGCATGACGAGGAGTTATGTCAGTGGTCAGTTAATTATGCTCAAGGGGCATTTAGCACTTGGCCATGCCTCATGCCACATTACACGCCTCAAAGGTGATTAACAGACCACTGGCATAACCCCTGGTTACACCTTACAGCTTATTCTACAATGGGCATCAAAAATTCTTAAGGTCGGATTGGCTACAAAGGCAGTTTACCCATGAGTAAATGTGTCAACAGCCCATGGGTAAAGTGCCAGCCAAATGCTCAGGCATGTTACAAAACTAAAAGAAACTCCCTGCAGTACATGCACTTAAACTTTTCAATTTGCTTTCTGCAAGGTCGCTTAGACTATGCCTTAGGCAGCTTAGTAGACAACTCACTTAGAAATTAACAACAGTCCTCTTACTCAGCCTTCCTAACAAACAGGGCTGCCCAACTAGTTCTCAGGGCATCCTCTGTCCAACCGCTTTTAATCCCCTGAACGTCCACCAAAAAAATTTAGCTTCTAAACCTGCCACACTCACATGACAGAGTTTACCATTAATTCTGAGCCCGGTGCTCCCATTCAAATCAAAGAGATGATACAAATCATCACCTCACTGACACAAGAATCTGCGGATCCTGCCCCAGTTCACTTACCTGACACTCCTGATGAATCAGATATATTGACTGCTGAGTCACCGGCAGCAGAAACTTGGACCCAGAACCACAAACTGCTGATGAACAAATACCACTGCAAGCAAACATAAAACACACAGTCAGTACAATTCCAAAAAGACATACCATTCAATCAAACCCAGAAACAAATCTACTAGAATTAAACAGGAATGAGCAGGTCTTTGCACCCTGGAAGAATGAAGAATAAGGGGCGATCTCCTAAACATGTATAAATTCCTGAACGATGCTGAATTAACATCAGAAATGAGAACTGTACTACACGATAAGCCCTATTATTTAAGTGGACACAAACTCCAAATCAAACTGAACTGTGGTAAAAAATGACTGAACTTTTTCATACATCAGAATGGTAGGATTTGGAACCAACTGCAGAACAAGGTGGTTTACAGCAGCACCTTGGACACCTTTAAAAAGAGTATAAACAATGTGCAGTGCTACTGCTCAGCCCTGCTATGTCAACCGGGTGCACACAGCAGGGTTTTATAAATAACAATTATATACACCCGAGGGTGTAAGTGTCTATGCGCACTCTGAATAAAACAGGTTTGACACCTTTTTTAGGAACATTTGTTTGTGCTTCAACCGATCTTCGAAGTGCTTTCCTTTAAATAATTTTACTGGAAGTGCTATTTAACAAACCAGACTCAAGCTGCTATTTGTTTGTTCACAATTTCATTTGACATTTATTTATGCAGTTCGATGTTTGCCATTTGTATTCAAATGTCACCAACATCAAAATCAACAAGCCAGGGAAAGAGACCCAAAGTACTTATCTGGCTTTACAGCCTGTATGTTCTTTCCTGATTTTCTGGCTCAATTGCCTAATCCACACTATATGCTCCTTTGCTGCGTGCTGTTTGTAAGCTCCTGCTTGCTACTATGAGTGGGTGTTTGTTTAAGATAATGATTTGAGAGAAGAAAATTCTCTTATTCACATTGTTGAGGCGACCATGAGCTACGCACTTCAATGCACTTCTGTGCTCTCTCTGAGTGCTGGGCCGTCCTGTGCCATGCCTTGCTTCAGGTGTGGTCGCGTTCACAATGTGCTGACGTTTCAGAGCGTAACACACTCCATCTTCAGAGCTGGGGCGGTATTGCACATCCTCCATCATTTATACTTTCAGTGGTGTGCACCATCAGCTATAGCACAGGTTACCTTTTTTGTCTTCCCATTATTTAGAGAGCTCAACCAAGCTATATGAAATGAGCTATTCAGTACGTATACTGAAGCCTTACCCCTGTGAATAGTAATTGCTGCACAAGATGCCAAATATAGCCCTGTAGTTTTCCAGTACAAACACTCGAAAAATTGTTCTGACCGGGTTTAACTTACTTCCCAGTCTCCAGTGCAGCCTACGCTTCGCCCCCATGCACAGCCACGTTATGATGCAAAGCCAGAGAGAGAGCACAGGGGCGTGCTCCATAATAGCCTATGGGGGACAACTTTCCAAGTGTTTCTATATATTATAATGGCGACAGCCAGCTGGTGATCAGTCAAGGACACCGATCAACTAACAAGGCCCTTGCTAGTCGATTGATCACCAGCTGGCCACTATAATATATAGAAACACTTGGAAAGTTGACCCCCATAAGCTGTTACAGAGCACGCCCTCACGCACTCCCTGGTTTTGCATCATAATGTGGCTGTGCATAGGGGCAGAGCATAGGCTACATTAGAGACAGGGAAGTAAGCTAAACCCAGTCAGGACGATTTTAAGAGCATTTTTACTGGAAAACTGCAGGGCTATTTTGGCACCATGTGCAGCAATTACTGTTTGCAGGGGTAAGGCTTCAGTATACCAAACATGTTCTTTCTAATTCATTCATTATGACATTTTAAAGGGGCCATACATTCCACTATCCCTATGTAAAAAGGCTCATTTTAACTTAACATCAATTGTTAACAAAACTATTTATGAACACGAGTACATATATATTTTTTCTGATTGCTATTGTACCAAATACATTGGTATCCTAATTTAACAGCTTATCAGACATGGGCTGACTAACAAGGCCCTTGCTAGCCGATCGGTGCCCTTGATTGATCACCAGCTGGCCATTATAATATATAAAAACACTTGGAAAACTGTCCCCCATAGGCTATTATGGAGCGTGCCCCCATGCACTCCCTGGCTTTGCATCATAATGTGGCTGTGCTTTTTATGCCATTCTATTAACACAGAAACAATTTTGGCTAAAAGCTAATGTTTGTTTCTATAGCAGATTATATTCTAAATCATCCCTACACTTTATTATATGTTTGACTGGGGTTTGGGGACTATCAGGATTCATAAATAATTACTAAAACCGTTATCATCATTCAGTCCTTTCGGATGCATCGTGTCCATTTCATAAAGTCAAAACACTTCTCTTTGAAGCAGTAAGTCTTTCATGTTACCCCCTCATTCAGGGATCTTTACTGCTTCCAGACCCACATATGTCAAAGGTGCTGCAAAGCTATGTCCTGCATCTTCATAATGTTGTGCCATGCCATATTTGAAATTCTTACATTTTATAGCTGTCGTTACGCTCTCCAGTTCTAGTTTTAATGATCGCTTTGTCTGTCCAATGTAGGCATCCCACACGGACAGGTTAACATGTAAACAACATTTTCTGTACTGCATGTTATGAAGCCCTTTATTTTATATTTTCTACCAGATCTTGGGCGGCTAACTGTGATTGTTTTTGCTGGTACTATTAAATTGGGCACAATTTCCGCACTTAAAATTCCCTTCAAGAGGGTAGGGGCATCCAATCAGGTTTGTTACTTTCATTTTTCTCTGTGAACATGGTTTTTACAAGAGGGTCCTTCCTATTTCCTTTTGTGTAGCTAATCAATAGGCCTTGTTTGACCACATTTTCCAACCATCGATCAGCTGCTAGAATGGTCCAGCATTTTTTTATTATATGCCCCACTTCTCCACAAACTTTGTTATACGTTGTACACAAGCTTACTCTTTCTTGCATCTCAACTTCAGTGGTGCCTTTTTTTTTTGTTTGTTTTTAGTAGATCCAACCTACTTTTTTGACCGCTGTTAGTACTACCCCTGGGGTATAACCCCCTACTCAAAAAAATCTCTGACAAGTGTTCACAATTTAATTTTCCATCTCACTTTTTTCGCTGCAGTTTCTTTCAATCCATAACAAATGACCCAAGCGGATACTGATTTTTGTGTGTCTTGGGAGATGGCTTTCGTAATGTAACAGTGTATTACGATCTGTGAATTTTCTGAATAATTTAATCTCTAGTCTCTGTTTTTTCACATAAAAACATAATATCTAGGAAATGTATTTCTGTTTATTTTTTTTCTGCTTTAAATTCCTTTAAAAACTTTAAATTCCTATCACATGTATTGATGAAGTCCAAACATTTTTTCATCTCAAGTTACCTCTCCATCCCATATGAATAATACATTGTCAGCAAACCTCAGCCATTTTGTAACATTTTTATGCCATTTATTGACGCTTTCATTCCAGATAAATTGATCTTCCCAATGTCCCACAAATATGTTTACCAATGAAGGGGCAAACATGGTGCCCATTGCAGTTCCATGTATCTGTTGGTAATATTGATTCCCAAAACTGAAATAGTACTTTTTTTAAAATAAATCAGCTAGCTGGGAGATGAAATTAGAAGGGGAGTACAATGTCCTGGGGTCTAGATTTTAGTTTAGCATTTATAGTTTCAATTCCTGCCTTGTATGGAATATTGTTGTACAGATTTTCCACATCACACATCACTATTACTGTGTTTTCTTTTACTACCACATGTTTTATGTGGTTTAACACATCCTTTGTGTCTGCCAAAAACGACTTTACCTCTTTAGCTAGGGGTTTTAAGAAGGAGTCCACATATTTTGATGGTGGTTCTGTTAGAGAGCCAATGCTGCTCACAATCGGCCTACCAGGAGGGTTCTGTTTTGTTTTTGTGAGCCTTTGACAAGAGGTAAATGACTGTTTTGGAGGGCTTTCTGTAATAAGGAAACTTTTTTCTGAATCGGGTATCCAATTTTTCTCTTTTGCATTAGAAATTGTATTTATTGGTTCTTTTTTATGTCTTCTGTTGGATCCCAAATCAATTTCCTATAATATTTCTCATTATTCAACTGTCTGTCCATTTCACTGGCATACATGTTCTTATGCTAAAGGACAACTGCCCCACCTTTATCTGCTTTTCTGATAACAGTGTCTGGATTTATGAAATGGACACGATGCATCCGAAAGGACTGAATGATGATAATGGTTTTAGTAGCTATTTATGAATCCTGATAGTCCCTAAACCCCAGTCAAACATATAATAAAGCGCAGGAATGATTTAGAATATAATCTGCTATAGAAATAAACATGTTAGCTTTTCGACAAAATTGTTTCTGTGTTATAGAAGGGCATGAAAAGCTGAAATTAGCTATGAATATAAGCCCATGGCTGATAAGCTGTTAAATTAGGATACCAATTTATTTGATACAATAGCAATCAGAAAAAATATATATGTACCCTTGTTCATAAATAGTTTTGTTAATAATTGATGTTAAGTTTAAATGAGCCTTTTACACAGAGACAGTGGAATCTATGGCCCCTTTAAAATGACATAAATAATGAATGAACAAGAAAGAGCATGTTTGGTTACATAATGGGAGGTCAAAAAAAGGTAACCCTCGCTATAGCTGATGTGCACACTACCGAAAGTATAAATGGTAGAGGATGTGCAATACCACTCCAGCTCTGAAGATGAAGTGTGTTACACTCTGAAACGTCAGCACGTCGTGAACACAACCGCACCTGAAGCAAGGCACAGCACAGGACAGTTCAGCACACAGACAGAGTACAGAAGTGCACTGAAGTGCGTAGCTCATGGCCGCCTCAACAATGCAAGTAACAGAATTTTCTTCTCTCAAATCATTATCTTAAACGAACACCCACACATAGTAGCAAGCAGGAGCTTACACACACAGCACACAGCAAAGAAGCATACAGTGTGGATTAGGTAATTGAACCAGAAAATCAGGAAAGAACATACAGGCTGTAAAGCCAGATAAGTACTTTGGGTCTCTTTCCCTGGCTTGTTGATTTTGGTTGTTGGTGATATTTGAATACAAATGGCAAACATCGAACTGCATAAATAAATGTCAAATGAAACTGTGAACAAACAAATAACAGCTTGAGTCTGGTTTGTTAAATAGCATTTCCAGTAAAATTATTTAAAGGAAAGCACTTCGAAGATCAGTTAAAGCACAAACAAATGTTTATAAAAAAGGTGGAAAATCTGTTTTATTCAAAGTGCGCATAGACATTTATACTCTCGGGTGTATATAATTTTTACCTCTAAAAAAAGAGGCATGATCTCGAATTATTAAAAAAAAAAAAAAAAAGACCCACTTGTTCCCGCTGATGCGGGTGGACGGTTAAAATGGGCACATAGCCTTCTTCCGTCTAAACTACCCAGTATGAATAAACTATGAAATAAACCAATTTGGCCCTACATGAATACCTAGACAGGTGCCAAGAAATTACAATCACTACTGATTTAGAAACTGCTACAAAGGAACACAGAAATCGTATCCTGCACCTAAGCTGCAGTTCTATAAGAAACAACCTAAGGGAACAATATGGACTAAGTAGCTATGTAAGCCTGCGATCAAGACTTAATAGATGCATAGATGACCCTTCTAATGGCAGATCCCTCAGCCTCATGACTGACAATGCTTTTCCCGTAGCTAATCATGTATTTAAAGTGGTCATAAAAGAAACACATCAGAAAGGAAGGCAGAGACAAAACAACCCACCAATGGCAGAAGGAAAACTATTACTGCTTAAAAAATTCTGCAAGCCTATCACCAAACACCGCGACAGGCCTTGTAGGAATGTGGAAGCTATTTGGGTCATCTTGCTGACGCAAGGGGGTAAGGGAGTAGAAATGGAGGGTATACAGACCACCAGCACTGCGGAGATCCTAGAAGAAAGTTTGGTAGCAAATCTCGAGGGACACTGTAGATTAGGAAAGGGTAATAGTAATGAGGGACATCAACATGCCAGGAATAGACTGGGGGACTATGACATCACCAGTGGCCAGAGAGCAGAGGCTGCTGGATGTCTTCCAGGATGCGTTTCTGACACAACAGGTGGGTGAGCCAACTAGGGAGGCCCGGACACTGGACGTGGTCCTGGCAGACAGTAATCAGATTAGGGGCCTAAAGGTGAGGGACCCGTTGGCTGGGAGTTGTCACGCCACAGTCTGGTTCTTCCTGGACCTGGGGAGCGAACAAGGATGGTAGTAACCGACTTTAGGGGTGCAGACTCAGGAGATGGGAAGGATCCTTAAGATCATCTAGACAGGATAAGACTGGATATGGATGCTGACAGCAGGTGGGGGATCATTAGGAGGGGAATACAGGAGGTTATCAGATCCTGTGCAAGGGAAAGGCACAAGGTCGGTTAGGCCAGGGAGGTAAAGGAGGTGGTGAGGGAAAAGAAGGTAGCCTATAGGTGCTTCAAGTGGTCAAGGAGTGAAAATGATCATGAGGAAAATGAGCTGACAGCCAAGAGAGTCACCAGGGTGGTGAGAGCAACTAAGGTAAAAAAGGAGCAGTCCTTGGCCAGTGGGATCCAGAGGGGGGACAAGGGGTTCTTTAGATACATAGGGGAAAAAAGGAAAGTAAGGAAGCAGATCAGCAAGATAACTGTAGGGGATGGTTGGGCACAGGAGGCGGGGGAACAGGCAGAAGTCCTAAATGAATACTTTGCCTCAGTTTATACCGGGGGGGGATGGAGGGGCTATGTCTCGTGAGGGGAGTGGGGGAAACCGGAGCAAGGGATGAGACCAGTAGAGATCAAGGGCCCTGATGGGTCTGGGTAAAGGAAGTGGCCACCACAGACAGGTGGGGGCTCAGCAGTGCATTGTGAAAAGGGGGAGGACGAGGCTGAAATCCCAGTAGAGAGAGTAAGGGAAGCCCTCAGGTCCCTTCGGATGGAGAAAGCACTTGAGCCAGATGAGACACATCCCAGGGTGATGAGGGAATTGGTAGATGTCCTGGCAGGCCCTCTAGCGGAGCTTTTCAACATCTCTCTGAGGACTGGGTGGGTGCCCCAAGACTGGAGGGTGGCCCATGTCGTGCCGATCCACAATGGTGGGGGGGATCAAGAGAGGAGGTAGGAAATTACAGGCTCGTTAGCCCGACATCGGTGGTCAGCAAGGTGATGGAGGGTATTGTCAAGGAAAGGCTAGGGAGGGTTACTGGAGCAAACTGGGTACTTGAACGATAGGCAGCATGGCTTTGTCATGGGAAGACTGTGCCAGACAAATCTTGTTGAGTTCTATGACTAGGTGACAAGGGCCCTGGACCAGGGTAGGCCAGTGGACGTACTCTTTCTGGATTTTAGCAAGGCATTTGATTCGGTTCCCCACAGTGGTCTGCTGGCTAAGCTGAAGGAAATGGAGGTAGGGAGACAGTTGCTAAGATGGATAGGAAATTGGCTCTCTCAGCATACTCAGAAGGTGGTGGTTGGAGGGTTAGCCTCATCCCCAAGGTGGGTTACTAGTGGAGTTTCCCAGAGGTCAGTGCTGGGGCCACTCCTGTTCAATGCCTATATCTCAGCCATCAGGAGGGGGGATCAGGAATGAGATGAGTCTCTTTGCAGATAACCTAAAGCTAGGTGCAGTGGTGGATGGGGAGGAGAGGAGGGTGGCCTTGCAGAAGGACCTGGAAGCTCTGGAAAGGTGGTCAGAAAAATGGAAACTAAAATTCAATGCAGGGAGGTGCAAGGTTCTGCACCTGGGAATCAGAAATCCAGGCCAGGGATATACCATGGGAGGAGACATGATTCAAGTCACGGAGGGGGAGAGGGACCTGGGGGTAGTGGTAGATGTCAAAATGAACAACTCAGAGACTCATAGGAGAGCAGTGGCAAGGGCAAATAGGATGTTGGGATGCATCGCCAGGGGAATTACCTCCAGAAAGGCGGAAGTGATCCTTCCACTGCACAACTGCTTGGTTAGGCCACACCTCGAGTATTGTGTAGAATTTTGGAGACAACATTTAAAGAGGGACATTACACTTCTAGAGAGGGTCCAATGGAGGGCAACCAAAATGATCTGAGGCCTGGGGAAGAGGACCTATGAGGAGAGGCTCAAGGAGCTCAACATGTACACCCTGGAGGAGAGGAGGGGCAGAGCGACATGACAGATGTCTTTAAGTACATGAAAGGGATTAATAAAGGAGGCCCAGTCAGGGTGCTCCAAAGGAAGGAGGGTGGGGCAACAAGAGGTCACGGGTGTAAGCTGGAAGGGGGCAGGCCCAGAGCGTAGAGGAGGAGATGTTATTTCACTGAAAGGGTGGTGGAGCCATGGAATGCACTGCCCAGGGAGCTGGTAGAGATGGAGACTGTGGATGGGTTTAAGAGGGGATGGGACAGGTACAGGGGGAGGAAAATGTGACCAGGCACAATACAGGTGGAACATCTGGGACTGGGGACAGTATAACTCAAGGGGGAGGTGGGGAGACACCAAAATCAGCCCTTAGTGCATGTGCTGAAAATCGAGCAGACTCGAGAGACCGTTAGACCTATTCTGCTGGCATTTTAGTGTGTTAGTAAGAAGATTTGGTTTGACATCATGTTAAAACATGGCCCATCGTGGTAATGAAGGGGGGTTTGATCCCTAACACCAGCAAGCTTTGAAATTAAAATGAACCAGCAAGGGCCATATCACCCAACAAAAACTTTTAATGAGGAAACAAAAAAAAAAAAAAAAATCACGATCCCAGCAACAACTGACAAGAGGTTTCCATTTTGAGCTGCCTAACAATCCTCTATGCCCTATCCAGCTCTGCCATAAATTTTCTTTCAAAGCTCCCTCCAAACCCTCCATCTGTGTTTTGTCACCCAAAAGACAAAGTGTGGAGGTACTGGACAATTGTCCCATATGGTATTCCATAGAACCTGTGGGTATAAACTGCCTCAGCAGCATGTTGTCCTGAATATGCAAGGAAGCTAACATGCCCACCATCTACACAAAACCACTCTCTGTGTACAACGGCTATTACCCTACTCTCTGAGGCAGGACTGTAATCCAGAGAAATTATGTCAATGACAGGACACAAAAACATGGGATCTCTCTGCAGTTATTCACAACCTGATCTAAAAAGCAGATAAATCGAGTGCTGTTTTAGCAGGTAACACAGCTCTTAACACAGAAGCACTGCAGCCTCTTACAAAGCAAACACAGCTCTCTACCACTGCCAAAATTCAGTCACTGCAACCCAGCCTACAAACCAATCCTTCAACAAAAAGAAAATCAGCAGTTTTGCACTAATTACCCCTTGTAAATCCCGCCAAAACTTCAACTAATGTACATTTGCTTCCACATTGCACACTACCACTTCTAACAACCAGCAAAAATGACTAGTTTCCCAGCAAAAAGAAAATATTGCAAACATTAGCGTCATCCACTCCCTTTCTCTCTCAAATCTTGCAAAAGAAAATAATCCTGCAAAAAAAAAAAAAAAGTCTTCAACACCGTACCACTCTGCAACTTACCCAGATCAAGAAACTATTCAAAACAATGTCCACAACCAACTTTGAGCTGCTCTCCAAGAAATCTGTTGTGGAAACAGACAGCCTCAGCCAAAAGCCGACGCCCAACATGGGCAGAAGACCACACAGACTGCTGAGTATCCCAACCAACACCTTGTAACTCCTCCCACCATACTTCTTCCCAACAGCCAAACCATGGCTAACTTCGTCAGCTATGAAACCATGACTTTTACTTGTGACCACACTAACAAAAAAATACTTTTATCAGTTTAAAACCTTTCAGTATTGTTGAATGTTCTATTACTGTTAAACACTAAAATGCATTGCTGACAATGAAATGCACAGCCCTTTTCAGTTGAAAATTCTTACTGTTGCTGTTTGACTTGTTCTTAAAAAATACAACTTAAAATTTTAAGCCACTTAAAAAAGTGCACAGTAATAAAGAGTGTATTTCCCAATTACTGTACATTACATTATCTGTTTCACCACAAAAATATTTTCTCAGCGTAATGACAATTGCCTGCTCCAGCTTAAAAATAAAGAATAAAAAACTGTTAAACTTATTTGACTTTCTACTCGTTCTTTTTCCTCTGTAATCACTGCATAACCACAATAGTCTACTCCAGGGTGTTGGTTGTTGTGGAACTTACCCACTCACTTCTGGTGTGTTTTTTGTCACTTTGCCTGCTGTCTCGTGACACACCACACCAGGCATAGGTAAATTCCACAACAACCCACACCCTGTTGTGGATTACTGACTAAATAGAACACTTCAATTACAGCTCTTCTGCAGTGTGTGATGCACTGAGCTCCCCTGTGCCTCACTTCCTGAGGCACAATGATACCCCACATTATAAAGTAAGTAGGGAACATAAGAATCTGCCGGCAGAAGGAGACCGTGTGGTTCATCTAGTCTGCCCAGGTTTTCTACCCCCCTATCAATTTGTTTTGCTTAGGGGACTATACTGTCTATCCCATGCCTGTTTGAATTCACTGACTGTCTTGGCTGCCAATACCTCCAGTGGAAGGCTGTTCCAAGGGTCCACCACCCTTTCCATGAAAATGTACTTCCTAACGTTTGTTCTGAATTTACCTCCCACCAGGCACATGTTGTGTCCTCTAGTACGTGCAGCCCTGTTTTCCTGGAAGAGGTTCCTGGTGTTTGTACTGTGCTGATCCCTATAACAAATTTAAATGTCTCAATAATGTCTCCTTATTCATCCTCTGCTCGAGGGAGAATAAATTTAGCTGGCTGAGCCTAGCTTCGTACATTTCATGGTGCAGACCCTGCACAATTTTGGTGGCATGTCACTGCACGATTTCCAGAAAGTCAATGTCCTTTTTTAGGCGAGGTATCCAGAACTGTACACAGTACTCCGAGTGAGGTTTCACCAAGGACCTGTACAATGGGAGGATTATATCACGCTTTCTACTGGTAATACCCCTACCAAAATCTCCAAGGAGGATGCTTGCCTTTAGTGCCGCTTTTTCGCAGTGTTCCCGATTCATTGTTTTAGGGCGGTGGGCCACCACCTATATTTTTACCACCACCTATATTTTTGCCACCACCCTATATTTTATCTATTTTTTATAAAATTCCAAAATTGTCTTTCATTGACATCCTTTATTGCAATACTACCCATTTAATACCAGCACACTATATGTTACTTAAAAGCTACTCATGCACATGTACAGTGCATATAGGAGGTCCCGAAAAATAACGCACCACTTGACCCGATCACCATTGCCACCGCCCTATATTTTCAGAGAGTGGGGAACCCCGTTTCATATTGCTTCCCTACCTTTAAATTGTTTGAGATCATGACATCAAAATCCTGTTCCACCTTTTTTTCTTCTAGTACCTGCTCCTCCAGGACATACTTCATGCATGGGTTCCTTCTACCCAAGTGTATGATTTTGCATTTTTTGGCACTGAATCTCAAATGCCAGTTCCTGGACCATTCCTCTAGCATCCTGAGATCTGTCCCCATTTCTGCAATCCCTTCCCATGTGTCCACCCTGCTGCTGAGCAGAGTAAAGAGACAGACTTTGCCTTTAAGTGCTTCAGAGATGTCGCTGATGAATATGTTGAAAAGGATGGGGCCTAGTACTGACCCCTACGGCATGCCACTTGACACCTTCCCCTCTTTGGGCATGGTGCTATTTACCACAACCCTCTGTGTCCTGCCTTGCAGCCAGCTTGCGATCCATTTAACTACTTTGTGACCAATGTCAGCTTGCTCCAGTTTGTTAGCTAGCCTTCTGTGTGGGACTGTATCAAATGCTTTACTAAAGTCCAGATACACCACATCCACTGCTACCCCATGGTCTACTTCTCTTCTAACCCAGTTGAAGAATTCTATCAAATTTGTTTGGCATGAGTGTCCTGATGTGAAGCTATGCTGCTCTGGGACAAGTTGCCCTCTTGCTTTCAGGTAGTTCATTATCCTTTACTTAAGCAATGTCTCCACCATTTTACCTACCACTGAGGTCAGACTTACTGGGTGGTAGTTTCTTGCTACCTCCCTGCTACCACTCTTGTGCAGTGGCACAACCATGGCTGTTCCAGTGAACTGTTAAACAGTTCAGCAAGTGGGGCAGCAAGTTCATCCCTCAGTTCTTTTAGAACTCTTGGTTGTATTCCGTCAGGGCCCATTGCCTTGTCCATCCTTATTTAAGACAATGCCTCAAGAAGCCTATATTTCATAAAGGAGGATATGTCAGCTCCCCTGGTATGGGGAAGTGTCCTAGCTGGTGCTGGACCAATACCAATGTCTTCCTGTGTGAAGACCAAGTAGAAGAATTTGTTGGAAACTTCTGCCTTGTCTTTGTTATTTTTCACCAGGTGTCCCTTGTTTGCCAGCCATGTTATTCCTCCTTTGCTCTTTCTTTTTTCTCGAATGTATTGATAAAATGTTTTGTCCCCTTTTTTATTTCTTGAGACAGTTTTTCTTCAGTCTGGGCCTTTGTCATCCTAATAGCTTTCCTGGCTTCCTTGAGTTTTTCTCTGTAGGCTTCTCTATCCTTTTCAGATTTGGTCTCCTTATACTTCTGAAAAGCTTTTCTCTTTTCCCTAACTACAGTAGCTACCTCTATGGAGAACCAGAGGGGGTTCCTCACCCTTTTGGGCTCGCCGATTTGTTTAGTTCATAGCGCTGTGACTGACACTATAGCATCTTTCAGCTTTGTCCATTTGTCATCCACATTTTATGTAGTATCTGCTGCTAGCAGGGGCTTGATCCTTTCCCTCATTTTCAAGAAATCTGCTTTCCTGAAGTCGAGCACCAATTCTAGAGTGGCAAGGGTCTTCAGTCTTGCTAACTGAGAACCAGACTGACCTGTGGTCACCGGTACCCAGATTGATCTCACTTGTACATCTAATACCATGGCACTGTTAGTAAGTACCAGGTTCAGGAAAGCTGATTCTCTGGTGGGAGAAACCATCATTTGAGTCAGTCCTGCCCCCCTCAAAGCCATGAGGAAGTCTCGACTTCTCTCTGAGGAGGCTGTGAAGGTGGACCATTCTACATCTGGTACACTGAAGTCCCTTACTAGCAATAGCTCACCTATGTTGGCCATCCCCAATATGTCTTCCAGAAGAACCTTGTCCTTTTCGATCTCCTGGTATGGGGGTCTATAGATAACTCAAACACTGACAGGGTTCCTGTTTCCAGCTCCCAGAGTGATCCATAGGACCTCTGTCTCGAAGAAGGCAGTATAGTGTAGTAATTAAGGGCACTGAGCTGCAAATTTGGAGACCTGGGTTTGAATCCTGTCAGCCCCCACTTGCATACTGTATGACCCTGAGCAAGTCACTTAATTTCCTTGTGCTCCCAGGTTGCACCTGGAAACAAGTTCCAGCTTAGTATGCCTTTCCTGGTTAAACAAATCCCCCTTCCCTTGTGTTCCCTGGTCTCAGTAGCATTTATACCTTCCCCGATATAAATAGCGCTTCCCCCTTTCTTATCTATGTGGTCTCTCCTAATGAGAGTGTAACCAGGGATTGCACGTCCCAGGTATGGTTCTCTGCGAACCAGGTCTCTGTGACAGCAACCGAGTCAAGGCTATTCTCTGCCATCATTGTTGTGAGATCTGTGATTTTGCTTGGAAGGCTATGGGCATTGACACACATTGCCTTCCAGTATTGGTTTGTCCTGCTTGCTTCGCGATTTCTCCATTTGTGGTTTGTGTCCCTAATGTTTTGAACATCCCTATCACGTTTGAAATGCCCGTGTGGAGTTGTGACACACGTGGAGCTTGTGATGCCTGTTTTGGTTCCGACTGATTTTCCTTAGATGGGGAAGGGCATTCATAAGCTCATATGGTGCAACTGTTGTTGAGGCCCCTTCCCCTCCTTCTAGTTTAAATGGTTGATGAAGATGTTGGATTTATGTCCAAGAGCACGTGTTCCCTCTTTTGTAAGGTGTAGGCCATCAAATCTAAAGAACTCCCTCTCACAGAAGTTCTGCCAGTTTCCTACATAGCCATAATCTATTTGTCCTGATTGTTTAAAAGGATTCCAAAGCATCTGGTTCTTTTATTTTGCCTGGCTCCCATGGCTTTCAGAGACGGCCTCGTACCTCCTCCTACTTCACCCACCAGGGCAATCCCCACAGCATCCCATCCCCAGTTTCATCCACTCGTAGGGCCAGGGGTGTTACATTTTTCCCCTATTTTCTCCCATTCCCCTGGGATGACTGCGCTGAGGACTTACGTCCAGGCTTGCCGACATGCTGATGCCCGCCGACAGCCACGCGCATAACAGCTTCCCAACTCCAGTAGAGCCGCCGGTGCCCCAAAAGCCCGTGCATCCACTGGCTTCAAGGGCGTCGGGTGCTAGATGCAGCCCTGGTATCCCGCCCCCCCAGAGGAAGGAAAGCATCCGCTGGGACGCTCAATCCTCCCTCTCCCCACCAATCCCCAGCCACCCGAGTCGCCAGCGTAGCATGAGGTGTGGCGTCCAGCGCCTCAACCCTCAGCGCCACCCAACCAATCAGAAACCCCACGAACTAATCCACCTCCAGGGCATGAGGGATGGCTCTTGACCAGGTACAGAAGTGGCCTCCCCCCTCAAAGGACTCCGCAATGCCATGGGCAAGTACATGTACAGACTGCCCATCCAAGAGAAATCCAGCCATCCAGTCCACACCTCCCTTCAGATTCAGGGTGATCTGGCTGCATAAGACTGGTGATTCCCTGTTACCTCTTCTGTACAGACCTTCCAAGACTACAGTGCTGCCACTTACACATATACATGACTGTGGCAAGCCTAATCTAAGCTCTATATATATATATATTATCTTTCCTCACTTGCTGGAGAAGGAGAAAACAGGAAAACTAGAGCCTGTGGGGAAAAAATGGGAAAATCCCTTCTCAACTCCTATGGTGATCGCCCCTATAGGGACAGCGAGCTCCCTACTTGCTCCCAGTCACCCCCCCCCCGCTTTTATGAGTGAGGGCTACTACCCCTGCTTGTGTGGCTAGTAGCAGGTTATGGGGCCTGAGTTCTGAAATGGATGCCCCCACCCACAGGTCAGGGTTGGTAGTGGTCAAACTAGCCTGGGCACAGCCCTCCTGGACACTGTAACCCCACTCTTTCCCTGCTAGTGGCCGAAACAGTAAACAGTAATTACGTTCACAATACCCCTGATATACCATGCAAGTACCCACACTGTTTGCTCTTACCACCAGGGCTGGTTCCTCCAGTTCGACCCTGGGGACCCCCTGTAAAACAAGGTCAGACAGAGCAAATAGCAACAGTACAGTACTTTGGGCACAAACTGGAACCACAGTCAAGTTGAATGCAGAAAAAGGTAGATCTGATTTATTAAGGGGATTAGAACAAGGGGGGGATATAATCAGGTTAATTAACTTAAATGCTCTATCAATCACATAGCTGTGCATGCATTTAGAGTCCCTAATACAGTCACACTCTCTGGGTACCCAGGTGGAGGAAAAGTGGGCTAGCCAGGACCGTTGCCCGGGGTTGCCCAGCGCTGCAGCTGGTCGGGGCCCTGTGATGGAACAACAACTTGCACAACACACTATTTGTAATCCGGAGCCATATGGCTCAGCTCGTGAAGAAAGAGAAATAACAAAGAAATCAGATAACACACTTAGATTAAACTGTAGCTGCAGGGAGCTACCCTGATAGTTACTCATAAAACCCAAGACTGGACACAGGATGGACGAAAATCTAGACAGCAGGTGGATTCTCTGGAGTACCAGGAGAAGCAGGGCCCACACGATTTGCCAAGGCGTTGTTCCTGTTCAAGCGTGGAGCAGGAGGCTGATCCCCGGGCAGGTCTCTCGTCGATGGCTTTTCTCCGTGCAGTAGGGTAGTCTGGCAGGGCCCTCATGGCAAGGCATAGCCGCACGGAGATAACCGCGGATTCAGTCAATTTGGGCTGGATGCAACTTTCAGCAAGCCGAACACAGTTCACACAGTGGGGAACCAAATCACAACCCCCTTCCAGTACACACCAAATTTATATGCAAGGAAATTCTACTGTACCAGGCAAAATGCTCCCCAGTCACAATCGCAAAGTTCTTTGCACAGGTCAGAAGTTCTAAGGTGAATGGGATTTCTGGCAGGCCGATCGCACTAAGCACAATCTTCGGTCCTCCTCAGGTTGAGCCTGATCCCACTTCAGTAGCTTACTTTAATCACACAAACTCAGATTCAGTCCGATAGCAATTCTCTTTCTCTCTCAGAGCAGCAGACAGGCATGCAGGCCAGAAATCAGGCCTTTCCACAATTCTGCCACTCGAAACTATGCATACGGCTGCTCGAACTATCACGAACTGCTCCTCTCTCAGCTTCCAACTTAGATCTGATCTAAACAGCAGGCAGCCTGGGGTTTTCCCTCTGATCCAAAAGGTTTGGTTGGCTGATTCGGCTGTCAGTCAAAGCAAAAGCTCCCCCTTCAGTTACAAAAAGGCACCAACAGTCCAAAACTACAATTCCCAAGTTTTTTCTCCACACAGCCCCTCCAAGCAGGCTCCACTTTAGAGTCCCAAAGTACTGATTGGTCCAATTAGGCAGTTCGGGACCAAGGTGGTAGAGATAGCAAAAAAACCCTCTTTGCAAAGAAGGCACGCAGGTTAGAACAAACTACAATATTATTACTGCTCTAACAATCAGTAAACGAGCACATTCTCAAACAAAGCTCCCTCTGCACAATTAGCAATGGCAGAAACGGAGCAATCATCAGGCAGCCCGGGCAAGATTAGAGCACGAAAACACTTAGCCCCCCCCACCGATCAAATATAGACTGCAACCATGCAGCTCTTAAAGGGACAGCACACAGAGGTTCTACAGGCACTCTCTAGCATCACCATTTAAACTGCTAAATGCAGGATACCAACCTGACAGTGAGCATTTAGGCAAGCTTAAGGAATACCTTTCGGGAACCCCATTTGTAGAGGGTAACTGCGAGTGTGGCATTTACATTTCTTCTTCAGGGTGTGGTACACTGGAGGATTTACCACGGCTGGTGTGATTCAGTCACGCAGGCGCATGAGAGGACCGAATCACACCAGCAGTGTTAAATCCTCCAGTGTACCCACACCCTGGAGGGATAAATTTTATTATACAATGTCAATGTTTTTTTTTAATGTTTTTAACTATGTTATAACTGATTGAGGTCCCTACACTTCGAAAGAGGAGGTAATTTCTAAAACTTTATCACTGCTGTTTTAGCTTAAGCGGCGAGGACAAACCGCGGCAGTTTCGCTTTTGTGAAAGCGACCGGATTAGCACGGTATAAGGTTGGCTGGCACTTCTTCCAGTGGGTACACTGGAGGATTTATCACGGTGGTCATTGTGCCAGCCAACCAATCAGGATGCAGGATTCGGCATATCGGATTTACCACATTGTATAATGGTGGGTTTTAACCTGAGAGAGAGGAGCAAGTGAGGGAATCCTCTCAGGTACAGCCACTTTTATGTGCTATGCTCTTCTTCTCTGGCTCTACTCCTTCCTCCCACTGGGAACTCCTACCTGCCTACCCCTCTTCCCTAAGTGGGCGGTTACCTCCCAACCTGCCTGTCCGCCCAGGTGTCACTGAAGTCTGTGCCCACAGACCAAAATCCCACTCACTATGCTTTGCAGGCTACCTCTTAATCAAACATATGGAGAATTGCTTGCCCAATGGTGTGCTTGCAATCGAAGGCTGACAAACAGTGTTTAGCACATTTCAAGCATTACTGGCATTGACAAAAGTTTTGAAACAGCTTTATCAATGTGTGGTTTTAAAGGTCAAGGAAGAATCAAAAATGAGACTGAGGGATACTTAAATTTAGTGACAAATTCCAGTGGGTTGTTTTTCAAAAGGATTGAAAAAGAGTCTGCCAGAGACGAGTGCTGAGACCCAAACGGCATTGCTCGAGTCTTCCTCCTATAACGTAGCAGTAGAAAATTATCTAAAAACCATTTCGCTACAAATTATCAGTCGCCCTAAAGGATCGTGGCAAGAGATGAAGGAGATCTGTGAGCACAGAAAATAACCATGTATTCCACGTATGGCACAGCAAAGATCAACAGGGGTCTACAACAACATTAAATAAAATAGCACCAGTCATACAGACGTTTTCCATAAGCACTTTGCCACTTCCTAAGTTTAGTTTCCTGCTTTCCCCGGTAGCGAGCAGTAGACGGGGCTGCGTGCCACTGTGATCCTCCGGGTTTGGGCGATCAGACCAAGAAATAATCCCACAGCAACCAGTTGTTCCGACAGGCGGGTTTTTTTCTGTAGAGGCTTCTATGACGACGCGCAGTGCACGAGTGGAACGGAGAGGGCAGGGAGCTGTCGTCATTGAAATGTGGGGAATGCGGAAGTAAGGTGGAGTTCGGCTCCTGACGTTGCCGTCTACGCATGTGCTGTTGTGACTCGGGTGTGAATTCAGCCCTAAACAATTTTTCCTGCTCTCCACGTGGGGTGCTGCTAGCTTGCTGCTGCTCTTCGGTCACGGTATTCCGTGTATGTTCATATATATTTAACTTTTATGGAATGCGAATCTGTTGTATGTGACATTCATCATGGTGTTCTCTCTCTTATTTCTGCAGCAGCGAGATGGCTGCGTCACCCAGTGTCCGAGTGGCAGTGGTAACTGGTGCCAACAAAGGGATCGGTTTGGCGGTGGTGCGTGCACTGTGTAAGCAGTTCACCGGTGATGTGTACCTGACAGCCCGGGATCCTGAACGGGGAGCGGCCGCAGTGAGAGCCCTGCAGTCCGAGGGGCTAAACCCACTCTTCCACCTGCTGGACATCACAGACCTTCAGAGTATTCGAACCGTCAGGAAATTTCTATACGACAAATACGGAGGGCTTGACGTCTTGATAAACAATGCTGCCATTGCTTTCAAAGGTAAAAAAAAATAAATAATCGGCTTCATGTTATCTTATTGTGTATTATACAATGGAGTACATTGAAAGTACCAAATTCTGTGTAACCACCCCCTACCGGCCCCCCTTGGAGCAGGGCTGCGCCTCTCACCACATGGCGCCAAACAGAGGGTTGGGGGTTGTCACGACAAAGGCCCCATCCACACTACACCACTCAGACCCAGTAACGGACAGAAACCGTTACAGCCGGGGAGGGGTACAGTGTGTCCACACTGCAGCGGTGACCAGTATGATACTGGTACCGCCAGTCCACACCTCAGGAACTGGGTGACCATTACCATGGCACCCAATCCCACAATGCAGCTCACGCTGCGCTACGGGCCCTGCAGGGGACCGTTACCGCCCGTCCACACTACCGCCAGTAACGTTACCGAGGCGGGACCGGTTTCATAACCGTTGTTGAAACCACCTCATATGTGGTTTCAACAACGGTTACGAAAACTCCTTCTGTAACGTTACAGATGTAAACGCAAACCGTTGCGGTAATGGTTTGGGCACTCTGTAACGTTGCAGAGGCATAGTGTGTGGACAGGGCCAAACAGTTTACAGTACATCTACATCTGAGCCTGCCATACACAGACAGGGAAACCAAGTGTGGCAATTGCCTGGCACACACCTAGTGGGACCATTTACCTTGGCCATCAACTCGGAGAAATCATTTGCTCACAGTTATGCTAGGTTTGCACTTCTGGTCCGGGCACCCAAGTAAATCCAGACATTGGAAGCAATAACATTACTGTCCAAACCAAGTTGGGATTCTAGAGTGTGGCTTTTATTTACATATTTTTTTTTTTTAGTTGTTTAACCAGGAGTAGCACACTAAACTGAAGCTTTTTTACAGGAGCATCCTGGGAGCACAGGGAAGTTAAGTGACTGGTTCAGGGTCACACAGTATGTAAGTGGAAGCTGTGGGAATCAAACCCAGGTCTGGCCTGCTGGATGTCACCAAATTTGCAGCTCAGAGGCTTAAATCACTGAGCTGTACTTACTGCCTCCAAAGAGAGATACACAGAGGAGAATCACAAAGCGAAGGTGAACCCCCACAGGGCTAATCCTACTGGTAATGCAGATTACTGAGGTACAGAGAACACACACACACCTCAGGTTCCTACTTGAACAGCAAACACCCTGGTTCTGAATTACACAGTGAACTCTCTGGTTCTGAATTAGAAGATTGGCACACACAGCCAGTTAGCAAACAATATACCACAAGATGGTGTTGATGATGCCAAGGGTACCTGACCTGGGGTGTTATCTCGGTCCGCAGTAGCGGCGGATGACCAACAACACACCAGAAGTGGGTAAATCCTGTCACCACCAACATTCTCGAGTGGTATATTCCAATTATACAATGTGTCTGTTTTTATTGATGAAAAAAATAAAGAAAAATGTGTTTGTGCTTTGTCATTTTGTTTTATTAATTAATTTATTTTTTTAATTTTTTTTTTATTTAGCTGTTTAACCAGGTATAGCACACTAAGCTGGAAGCTTTTTTACAGGAGCGACCTGGAAGCACAAGGAGGTTAAGTGACTTGCTCAGGATCACACAGTATGCAAGTGGAAGCTGTGGGATTCAAACCCAGGTCTGGTCTGCTAGATGTCACCAGATTTGCAGCTCAGAGCCATAGGCCACTGCGCTATACTGCCTCCACGGCAGTGGCAGATAAGATGCAGCAGTGTCCGTTAGTAGAAAGAGAGTATGATGGAGCGTGGTGTGAGGACTAGCAGGCTGCATCATTGTGGTTTCAGGAGTTGGTTTCCGTGATAAAAAAAGAGTTAGGAAATTGAAAGACTGAGCTGATAAAACGTAAGGCTAGTTTGTTATAATGAGAGAGAGAGTTAGTTTCCGGCGTCAGGTTCCAGGTCTTAAGTGTGGGTCTGTGTCCTCCGATGATGGGGCTCAATGTTCTGCGTGTAGTCAAACGTGGTAAAAAATGTTTGATGCCAACATTTATAGAAGTTTGGAAATCAGTCGTCATTCCGGATCGGCATTCACGTGGGACGAGTTTGATAAAGACAGAGAGGGTGAGGTAGGCTTTAATTTATTGCCAGGGACTATCGGGAATGGAGAAACGAGTAGTGCATTTATTTTTTCGATTTTAGATGGGGTTTGTTTTGAGTCTCGGACTGCTGAAGTGGGTAAGGTCAAAGTGCGCTACCGTTTAATTTCAACTGTCGAGCCAACTTGGCAGGTTAGCAGGGTTCAGTATGGTGGCTTTGGTTGGTAATTTCAGGGGTCGGATGGGTTTTAGAGATGCAGCTGCCTGGCATCTCTTCCTGTGGGGTGATTGTAGCTTTTACAATGGGAGAGGAGTGCCAGGTAACCAATCAGATTACAGGATTTGAGCTTCATTTCCATGCCCATTGTGTAATGGTACACTTTCCTCTTGACTATGCACACACGCCCAGTACTAGGAGACTTTCCCATATTTAATGAGGAATTACTGGTGGCATCCTCGACCACCAAAGAGCACATAAAGGCTCAACAGAAAATCCAACCCACGTCTGGGTAACTATTTCCATCAGGCACTGGCCAAATGCACTGAATGAAAATTGAACTGGTGCCCAAACTGAAACCGGAGAGGTAAACTGGTTACTCGAGATTGGAGGGTCTCCCACCTTTTGCTTTCAGGTTTATACTTGGCCATTCATCTAGTTAATAACACCCTTATTGAAAACTTGTAGACGCTATCTTTAAATGTTTTTCACACTTAACATACTACACAACTAAAAGTTCTGTACCTGGACAGTCTTTTTTTCTAGACTCCAATGTAGGCAGACACTTTTAAAACAGAAAACAGTCTTAGTGACAGGGTCCCTTTGTCAGAGAAAATTCATCACAAGGAATGCAGGTGCCCCTCCTAGGTTGAACATCAAAAGTACTCCGTTTTTGAAGTTGTCACAGACAGCGTCACTAAACAGACTGAGTAAGGGGATTGCCCCTGAACCCTGAAGATCCCCCCCATCCCTCCTGGGATGGGGCAAAGGAAGAAATAGGTTGAGAACAAACTACCCAAACACACAGTGGTAGCTCTCTGTCAGAGCTAAAACTAGGGAGCTGTTGCAGGCTGCAGCCTCTTCCTGGAACTCCACTCTACAGACTGAACGAACATTCTAAAGCTATCTCCCTTGCAGCTAGACAAGTGTGACTTATGCAGCTGCATGAGTTCCAAAGTGACATCATCACTCCAGCTCAGCTGAGACTGAAAAACAGAGTGTGACACTGTGAAATCAATTTACCTGGCATTTCACAAACTGCCTATCCCTGTCTGCCTCTGGTTCTAACTGGGATTTTAGTAACCCTTGGGAATGTGGGGGTTACACTCACCCTCAGGCAGCAAAATGACTGTTGCCAGTCATTACCTACCCGGCACCAGGCCATCCTATCATATGTGTTGACTACGGGGAGGTAGTGCTACCTTCTCCCCTACCATGTCCCAGGCACAGGAAGAGAACACTAAGGGCCCAGAGGCTATTGGCTAACTCATTAGCCCCTACACTATGATCTTACTATGGATAACCAGTGGCTCTGGAAGAACTGTCCAGCATAGCCCTAATAGACCAGCACTGTGGCCCTTACTGCAGGTCAAGACCACAGCCTGTCTAGCCCTCTAGGGAAAACCCATCTAACCAAAATAAACCTACCCCAAATCAGGGACCCCCAGTGCAGGACACCTGCAAACCAAACATGGAGCTAACACTATACACAAGCATTACACTTCCAACTACACCTGTGGAAGGAAAAGGTTAACACGTTAACAACTACACAGTACTTTAAAAAAACATTTTAAAGCACAGAGGAACTCCGATGAGTCCCTCCAAACCTCTTCTTGTCTTCTTTCTCCACCAGGATCCACCTGAAAGAGAAAAAGACGAAACGTACCCCAAACCTGCAAACACACAATACAACAACAGTAACCCTTACCATCAAAACACTGGAGAATCCCCAAAAATATTTAGAAAAAGTAGAAAACAGTAGAAAATAACATTATGGACAATACACCTTTTAGGATGGAAGACCCTAAATGTCCCAGCTAGTGACAAACAGTGCCCGAAGGCAAGGTCCATGAAAGAGTCTTTCCTGGGCCAGAGCCCAGTGAAGCACAGTTCCTAAAGTACTGTAGTCCCAAAGGGGAGAGTCTTTGTGGACAGTTCAACAGTCTGTAGTCTGCCAGGTGTAGGAGGTGTATTGCAATATCAATAAAGTAAGAAAAAGTCTGGACATGCCAGTCCCTTGAAGAACGAAAAATGAACATCACCTGGATCTCCAGCTGAAGACTCTCCCTAGCAGCATTTTTCAGATACAGCTCGGTGGAAATCTTCCAGAAAACAAGATGGACATCTGGAAACTGCTGTCCATCTGCGACACAGGCATGGAGACATCACGAGGAATCTGCTCCGGCAGTAAATCTACACCCTCTTCCTTTGTACCACACTCTGCTGGGCCTCCCCCGACAGGTTCAACCTGGTGCTGTGTGCTGCTACTTGCAGGATCTTGTAGCTTTGTCCAGGTGGGAGCCAAACAAATTTTGGGTGTTTAGGACAGACCTTGTTTCTCTACCATACCTACGTAAGGACATAGGGTAGAGAAGGTACAGAGGAGGGCAACAAAGATGGTGCATGGATTGCATCACAAGTCCTATGAAGACAGGTTGAAGGAACTGAACATGTACTCCCTGGAGGAGAAGAGGGAGAGAGGGGATATGATAGAGACATACCTGTATCTCACAGGGTGGAACAGGGTGCAGGAATACACTATTTTTAAGTGAAAAAGATGTTCCAGGACTAGAGGGCATGGGATGAAGTTGGAGGGAGGATGATTCGGAGGAAACATGAGGAAGAATTTCTTCACAGAACAGGTGGTGGACAAGTGGAACACCCTGCCAGAGGAAGTGGTGGGGGCTGAAACAATCACGGGATTTAAGAATGCATGGGATAGACATAAAGGAATTCTGGAGGTCAGGGGTAAGGGGCAACAGACTTCTAGGAAAACATAAACTGAACTTACAAGCTCAAATGGGCAGACTGGGTGGGCCATAAGCCCTTATCTGCCGACACTGTCTATGTATCTATGTAAACACCCTGAACAGTGAGGAATCATGAATATGTCCCTTCCAGCCTTGAAGCACATTATGCATACTCTCACAGGGTATCCAGGAATCACAACATAAGGAGGTAAACTTCCACTGTAGAAACATGGCTCTGTTTGTTCAAGCTTGGTAACCTCTTCAGCTGTCATAACCTGGGCATGGTCTGGGTAGCGGGATGGTCCCGAAACCATGACTGTAGATAAACACACAAAAGTTCACTGCTATTACTGAGTTCACTTTACTTTGAACAGTTTCATAAAATGGCTCCCTGCTGCTATGTTTACATTACTGCCCCTCCCTGTAATGGCGGCAGCACTCCTGGCACATCAATAGTCTGTATCTGACTCAAGCCATTGTACATCCGATTTACTGCATACTGATAAATTTTACTCGGACTGTACTGACTGCACTGCTTTTCTTCCTCAGCACATCTATATAATTTTCTAGGACTTTACATTAGCTTTCAATCAATTTTACTTACTTAAAGTCACTAAAGCCACAATTTCTTGGACAGCATTGCCTGTTTGTTGCCGCTTCTCATACAACTCACAGTCTCTCTGTTGCTCAGAATTCTTGCTTGAGTTTGATTACTTTACACACAGTCCTCCTTTGCGAAAACAGTCACACTGTTTACACACGGATCCAGCTGGCTTTTGAAAATCACACACAGTTTGAGCTCAGTTTTGCTGAATGGTACTCCCTGAATCAGTAGCTGGCATGCTCCAGTGGAAAATTCTCAGCCTAAAGCCGATCCTAGAAGGCCTCTAGGTTGAAACTGGCTGGCAATCCTGCCGATTTTGTCCCTATGAACACCACACTTTCTCCCCAGTTGATCGGAATACGGGTTGAGCGTGATTTAGCACAGAAAAGTCTGATGTTTTAACTTTTAGAATGTTTACAGTCACCACGAGTCTCCTCCTGGCTAGCCAGCTCACACACCACTCGCTCTGTCCCTCTCGAACACTGGGCAGCACTCTGAAGCTGGCTTGGGGTCGGGACTGATTGCAGTCTCACCAATCACTTCAACGCCACGCAAATGAGCCTCTGTCCCTTCTCGTGCTCATCTCCTTCACGGCGATCGTCGAGCAGACAAAATTTCAACTGCAAAACAACTTTTTTCTTTCAACTGCAACTTTACAGCAGGAGCACCATTTTGAACCATTTTTCTTGGCTATTTCTTTAGCGACTCCTCCGTTCATACAGCAAGCATTTTAAACTTTTGGGGCACAATTGTCTCTTTGTTTCCCACCGTTCACAATACTTTTTCCTGTCACAACTTGAAAATTAAAGATGGCAAATGTTCTTTTTGATGCAGGACATGGGGCACACACAATCTGGCTTTACAGCTTCTTAGTAAATGGCACAATCACAGCAGCACATGAACAGCAAACGCACAGCGGCACATACGGATGGCACTACTCTGGGCAAACTCCTTCTATGCAGTGCTTCAGATTTTGGGCTACCAACTGCCAGACAGACAAAATGCTAGCCACAGCCTAAGCAAACCTCTCTTGTTTTCTCGCAAATTCAAACACTTCCACAGTGGTGCCTCCATTTTGTAACCACCCCCCACTGGACCCCCTTGGTTAACTAGCAGGACTGCTTCTCTCACCACATGGCGCCAAAGAGAGGGATGGGGGTTGTCACTACAAACAGTTTACTGTACATCTGCATCTGAGCCTGCCGTACACAGACAGACAAACCAAGTGTGGCAACTACCTGGCACTCACCTGGTGGGACTATTTACTATGGCTGTCACCTAGGTCCCTGGGAGAAAACATTAGCTCGCAATTAAGCTAGGTTTTCACTTCTGGTCAGGGGCACCCAACTAAATCCAGATACTGGAAGCAATAACAATACTGTCCAAACCAGGATGGGATTCTAGAGTGTGGCTTTTATTCACATACTCAGAGAATAATCACAAAGCAAAAATGGACCCCCACAGGGCTACTCCTACTGGTAATGCAGATTACTGGGGTACAGAGAACACACACACAGCGAACACTCTGGTTCTGAATTACACAGCGAACTCTCTGGTTCTGAATTAAGAGATTGGCACACACTGCCAGTTACTGTTACATTTCCCTCTTGACTAGGCACACACGGCTAGTACTAGGAGACTTTCCCATATTTCATGAGGAATTACTGGTGGCACCCTCAACCACCAAAGAGCAGGTACAGACTTACAGAAAATCCAACCCACGTCTGGGTAACTATTTCCATCAGGCACTGGCCAAATGTACTGAATAAAAATTGAACTGGTGCCCAAACTGATCCCGGAGAGGAAAACTGGTTACTCGAGATGGGCGGGGGGGCTCCCACCTTTTGCTTCCAGGTTTATACCCTGCCATTCATCTGGTTAATAACACAGTTACAGAAAACTTGTAGATACTATCTTGAAATGTTTTTCACACTTAACATTCTACATGACTAAAAGTTCTGTGCTTGGACAGTCTCTTTCTCTAGACTCCATAGTAGGCAGACACTTTTAAAACAGAAAACAGTCTTGGTGACAGGATCCCTTTGTCAGAGAAAATTCACCACAAGGAATGCAGGTGCCCCTCCTGGGCTGAACATCAAAAGTACTCACAGTTTCTGAAGTTGTCACAGGCAGCTTCACTAGGCAGACTGGGTGAGGGGATTGCCCCTGAACCCTGAAGATCACCCCCATCCCTCCTGGGATGGGGCAAAGGAAAACCCACTTGGAACGGTTTCCACCACTTCAGTCTTTTTTCTGTGTTGTTCTTGTAGGGTGAAAATAAACTACCCAAACACACAGTGGTAGCTCTCTGTCAGAGCTAAAACTGAGGAGCTGCTGCAGGCTGCAGCCTCCTCCAGGAACTCCACTCTACAGACTGAACGAACATTATAAAGCTACAGTCGTGGCCTAAAATATTGGCGCTGTTTCAGTTTTTTCTAATAATGCACCATTCCGTCTAGAAAATTGTTGAAATTAAAAAATAATTTGGTATCCACATATGTATTTTTGGTTTGCAGTGGAATAAAACACAAAATGCAGAAAAAATTACTAAGTCTTAGCTTATTCCACATAGAAATCCTTAAATGGCCAGGACAAAATTATTGGCACCTTTTAGAAGTAGTTAGAAATAATTAGATTTCAAGCAGGTGATTCTCCTTCACTTTGGAATTGAACTCACCTGTAGTGAGTTGCAGGTGCCTGCAATATAAAAATCACTCATTCAACCAGTTTGAATAGAGAAAAGGACTCATTCTCCTGTTTTGTGTCACTGTGTGTATCGCATTGAGCATGGAGTAAAGAAAGACAGCCAGAGAATTGTCTGAGGAGGTCAGACAGAAGATTGTAGCCAAGCATAGACAATCTCAAGGCTACAAATCAATCTCCAGAGACCTTGATGTTCCTGTTACCACCGTACGTAATGTTATCAAGATGTTTAAGGCCCATGGCACCATAGCCAACCTCCCTGGACGTGGCTGCAAGAGAAAACTTGATTGAAGATTGCAGCACAGGATTGTTCGAATGGTGAAGAAAGCACCTCGATCAACTGCCAAACAGATTCAAGCTGACCTTCAGACACAAGGTACGACAGTTTCAACTCGCACCATCCGTCGCCAATTCAGTGAAAGGGGGTTATATGGTAGGAGGCCCAGGAGGACCCCACTGCTGAGAGAGAGACATAAGAAAGCCCGACTGGGGTTTGCCAAAACACACCTGAACAAGATAAAATCCTTCTGGGAGAATGTCCTGTGGACAGATGAGACCAAATTAGAGCTTTTTGGTAAAGCACATCATCTCTATGTTTACAGAAAACAAAATGAAGCCTTCAAAGAAAAGAACACCTTCCCTACAGTCAAACATGGAGGAGGTTCAGTGATGTTTTGGGGTTGCTGTGCTGCCTCTAGCACTGGGTGCCTTGAACGTGTGCATGGCATCATGACATCTGGAGATTACCAGGCCATTTTGGAGCACAGTGTTGAACCCAGTGTCAGAAAGCTGGGTCTCCATCGAAGGTTATGGGTCTTCCAGCAGGACAGTGACCCCAAACACACTTCAAGAAAGCACCCAGGAATGGTTCAAGACAAGACACTGGACTGTTCTGAAGTGGCCAGCAATGAGTCCAGATCTAAATCCCATTGAAAACCTGTGGAGAGATCTGAAAACAGCAGTTGGGAGAAGGCACCCTTAAAATCTGGGAGAACTGGAGCAGTTTGCTCAAGAAGAGTGGGCCAAACTGCCAGTAGAGAGGTGTAGGAAGCTCATCCATGGCTATAGGAAGCAGTTGATTGCAGTTATTTTGACCAAAGGCTGTGCTGCCAAATATTAAGTCTAGGGTGTAAATAATTTTGTCAATGCCATTTCTTTTCATTTTCTGATTTAAAAAGACATATTAAATTCTGAATCAAAAACAAAGGTTCTGTAATATTAACAGAGAAATAAAGAATTGTGGAGACCAAATACTGTACTGTTGTTAATTTCAACTTATGTTTAGGGAAATTGTGAGTTATTTATTTATTTATTTATTTAAACAGCAGTTTGGAAAACCTTTGAGCCATAGGCTCATTTACAAAGGTACCTTGTCACAGTATGACAAATGAAAATACATAGTATAACAGTACAACACAGTATAACAGCAACTTAAGACATGGATACAAACAAGCTGGTACAGGTAGGATTGATGCAAACAATACCAGAGTTATGTTGTCCTTAGCAGCTTAGTAGTAAGCTTTGTCATAAGTATTGAGTACGGCTTTGACTAGCGGCAATTACAGCTTCGGGTGTTAATAAGGTGGTTACGTAAGGAAGTTTTGAAGCACGATATAGTTGGAGCTTCGGAGATGGAGGGGGGCAGTGTGTTGAACCAGGAGGGGGCCCTAAAGCTGAAGGCTGTTTGGCCGTGAGAGGTCCTAGCTCTAGGGATAACAAGAGAGGTTTTCCCAGAGGTCCGAGTATGAACTAGTGGGACAGGCGGCGTGGTGGTGGTCAGTCCTGGCAGGGGTAGCCAGGAGGGTCTTTTGTAAGGGTACAGGTCAGATATTTGAGGCGCCGCCAAGATCAAGTACCAGCGCTTAGCGACAGTAGACAGGTGTGTGTTAGCCTAGGTGCCCCAGTAATTAACCTGCAGGCCTTATTCAGAGAAAAGCGAATTTTATGGAGTGCGGTCTGATCAGCAGCACCATACACCGGCAGTCCATAGTCCACTAGGGGCAGGATAGGAGGCGGTGATCATGATCGAAGAGCCTCCGGGAGGCAGTGTTTATACCGATGTAAGATGCCCAATTGGATATTAGTGGCAGTGGCTAGGGCAGCGATGTGTCCATGGAAGGAGAGGGAGAGGTCAAATGGATCCTAGGTATTTATAGGAGCAAACTTGTTCGAGTGGGAAAGAGGACCCAGAGTGAATGAGGAGTTTGAAGTTGCAGGACTTGTTTTGAGGATGAGTGAAGAACATGGCTTTTGTTTTTTTAAGATTTATCACCAATCTATGTTCCTTGAACCAGCCCTCGGCTTCAGCGAAGGACTTCTGCAGCAAGTCCTGGAGGGCAGTAGGGTTACAACTTGTGGCAAAGATGACTGCATCATCAGCGTACAATAGAATGTTCCCCAAGCAATAGCGTGGAAGGGTGTTACGGTAAAGGGAGAATAGTAAGGGGCCCAGAATGGAGCCTTGGGGAACCCCAGAAAAGATGGAACAGATGTCTGAGTAGGTCCCATTAATTTTTACATGCTGTGAGCGGTCAGACAGATAACTGGTGCACCAGGAGATAGGCCCAGCAGCAAAACCAGAGAGACTAAGGGCATCAAGAAGGAGGGGGTGGGAGACGGTGTCGAAAGCTTTAGAGAGGTCAATGAAGACCGCACCAGCCAGAGAACCAGTGTCTAAGGAGGAGTGGAGAAAGTTGGAGAACTCTAGGAGGGCTGTGTTGGTACTGTGGCCGGCCTGAAGCCATGCTGCTCTGGACATAGGACATTGTAGGTGGAGAGGTAGTCAGAGATTTGAGAGGCCACCACTTTTTCCAAGGCCTTGGAGAGAGGAGAGAGAATAGAGATTGGCCGATAGTTTCCAGCCACAGTCCTATCACCACCTTTAAAGATAGGGGTGATAGTGGTGACTTTCCAGGCAGTTGGAACCTTCCCCAGGCAAAGAGAGTGGTTGATGAGGCACGTGATCGGGGTAAGGACTGTGTCTAAGACCAGCCGTAGGATACACGGATCCAGGGTGTCACTGCCTGTACTATTACTCTTGAGGGCAGTGACAAGGTGCGGCCTAAGTTCTTGGGCAGAAACACCGGAGGAGAAAATAAGGGCGAGAAAGATTTACGGCAGGTGCTGGGGAGGAGGGTCAAAAAATTTGTAGGGAGGATAGGGCTAAGGTCAGTGAATGAGGTGTTGAGGTGGTTGGCTATGAGGGCTGGGTCTGAGGAGATCACGCCATTAATGTTGATATGGGTGAGTGGGGGGGAGTGTGTACTCCCATTTAACTGTTTAATGTTATCCCAGAAGGTTCTGGGGTTCCCCCATGAGGCAGTGAGTGAGGACCGATAGTGCTCAGACTTGGTCTTTCTGGTGGCCTGAGTGCACTTGTTTCGGGTGGCAGCATATAACTACCTGTCACTGGGCCGGCCAGTCTCAGTGGCATGGTGCCACAGGTTGGTGGATCAAAGCTGGGGTTACCCAGGGGGCATTCTGCCTTTTAGAACGGCGGATCAACATTGGGGCAAAGATATCACAGGCATTATTAAAAGTTTGGGTAAAGAAAGAGAGAGCTGTGTCGATGTCAGAAGTTGCCTGTATAGGGGACCAGTCAATTTGGGACAGAAGTTCCTAAGTTTTATCAGTCCACCAGGTATTAGACGCCGCCAGCATATGGACTGTGCTATGGGTTTGGGGACTGAGGATGACCAGTGGAATAGAATGGGGGAGTGATCACTGAGAGAGTCTGGGAGGACTTGTACATTGGGGATCCGATTAGGGCGGTTGGTGAGTACCACATCAAGCAGGGTACTGGAGCCTTTCTTGGGGTTAGTCCTGGTAGGGTGGGTAACTAGTTGCGTTAGGTCTATTGCAGAAAAGGAGTCTCGGGTAGAGGAGGAGGAGGAGGAGGGGCTGAGCCAGTTGACATTTAAGTCACCCACCAGTATTTGATCAGCGAAGGAGGTAGTGAGGAAAGGTATTCTGTAAGAGAGAGACAATGGCCTGCGTTTGGTCGCTGGGGGGCACATATGCAGTAGTCAGATAAAGGGGTCCCTTTAAAGGGTCAGGGGCTAGTTTCAGCGTAGGCGCCTGGGCCCTGAGTCAAGGATGGGAGCAGGCAGGGCTAGTACGGGAGAGATTCTTGACATAACATAAGAGCACGCCTGCCTCCCAACACGGTCAGACCGGAAGAGGGTGAAACCAGGAAGGGAGACTAGGGAGTCAGGGGAGGATTTCCACAGCCAAGTCTCAACCAGAGCGATGACATCAGGGTTAATTGATGTGACCAGGCATTGTAGTGAGTCAAACTTTTTTAGGAGGCTACAGATATTCATGGAGACCATGCATAGGCCTGTGGTGCTAGTCGGGGAGCTCCTGGGAACCGGGCCAGGGTTTGGATGAATGTTCCCTGACAGGAGTAGTAGTATGACTAACACCCTGGCTGGGAGATGGTGAGAGGTTTTCCTCGATTGACATGGGGAGGCTAAGGAGCAGGGGTGGGCAGGGTGGTACAGGAAGGAAGGCAAGAATAAGAAGACACCCAGATGTGCCTGAGGTGAGGAGGAAGCTAGGGGAGGGCAGGGAGGACCGAGACACACAGAGGTCCCAAGGGGCAGGAGAGCAGGTTCAGGAGCAGGAGGGAGGAGGGGGTGCCAGGGCACAGCGGAGTAGCAGATGGGTAAGGGGCAAGTGCACTGCTAGTGGGGATAGGCACAGGCAGAGCGTGAGGCAGGGCCAATACATTGTGGTGAGCAAGATCCAAGGGAAGTAGTACTGTACAGGTAGGAGTAGGAGAGCGGGAGCATAGGTCCTCTAGTGGCCAGCAGGTATAACCTGCAAATGGGAAAGTGGGGAGATAGGTTTTGGGCAACAGGACGTGATGTCACGGATGTGATGTCATGGGGTGGATCCTTAAATTGACAGCCGCTTCCTGGGTGGTGGGCGGGGCAGATGGTGCGTTGTTGTCGGGCTAGCACCCCCTGCAGGCGCTCCAGACGAAGAGAAGAGGCTCTCTTTACCTCAAAAGTTATCAGGCTGGAAATTCAGCTTCCTCAGCTCCTCAGGTGAGCTGCTTGTGTTGCTTGTTTGTCCCGAGTGCCTAGCTGGGGGGGGCTGCCTATGTAGTGGAGAAAACAAAGCCTCTCATTACTATGCAGCGGGAGAATATGTTGTGACTTTCACAAAGGAGCTCCACTCTAAGCAAACAGGGCTATTCCAAAATGAGGTCACACTAGGACCCAGCTATCCTAATACCTTCAGTTACAAGCACAATTAGATCCAATACCACAGTATTCAACAAGTCTGCTCTATATTAGCTGCTTAGTATATCTGGCTTTAAGGTATAATCAGCAATTAGATTCAATACCACAATATTAAACAAGTCTGCTTATTTGAAAAAGTGCAAGGGTGCCAGTATTTTTGGCCACAACTGTATCTCCCTTGCAGCTAGACAAGTGTGGCTTATGCAGCTGCGAGAGTTCCAAAGTGGCATCATCACTCCAGCTCAGCTGAGACTGAAAAACAGTGCGACACTGTGAGATCCATTTACCTGGCATTTCACAAGCTGCCTATCCCTGCCTGCCACAGGTTCTAACTGGAATTCTAGTAACCCCTGGGAACGAGGGGTTTACATCTGCATTCTCATTGGCTGGCTGGCACCTTTTCAGCGTGGTAAATCCTCCAGTGTACCCACTGGAAAAGGTGCTAGCTGCTAGTCTGCCACATAATAAAGTATCCCTAAAATCACTCTGACTGTCACCAGGCCAAGAGTAGCAAATACTGCAACAGACGGCGAGACATCTCTGCCGCCACTTACTCGCCCTACATTGCACTTCCACTCAAGACTCTGTTTAAAAAAAAAAAAATTGTAAACCAACACAACTGCTAAAATCCAGTCATCTGCTTTCACTTTTCCCTTCTAAATGTATCTAAAAGAAGTTATAAGACATCACTCTCACACACACGTCCGCTGATCATCCCACCGCCCCTTGCAACTACATACCGGTTATGGGGGGGGGGACTGATGTATCCATTTCTGTGCCACAGTACCTGTTGTTCTCCAGCATGGTCCCTCCTTCTACTTTTAGCAACACTGCCCGAGTGCCCCTCTCAAACCTCATTTGCACTCCCTGACCAAAATCTCGCCTCCAGCTTCACAAACAGCAGCGAAAGTATGAGGCACGCTTACTCGATAAACTTTCACTAACTAAACACCTGCAACCGCTCACTCCACTCTCTCTCGGAGAAAACACTTACTCACAGATCCCACTCTACAATTGCAAAACCCAGCAAATAAAAATGCCCACAAACTCTAAATACCCTTTTTTTTTGGGGGGGGGGGGTTCTACTATATGGGCAGGAACAACTTTCATCTGCATATCCACACAGCTGAGGAACTGAAGCACCACCTCCCAAGCATCAAAGAATAATTTTTTTCTCGAGCAAGAATAAAATCATTAAAAATAATTAAAAAAAACCAAAACTATATTTTTTCTTTGTTTTTTTTTCCTAGCCGAAAAAGGTAGACATTGTATAATAGCAGTATACCCCTCCAGCGTGTGAGTATATTGGTAGATTTACCACTTCTGGTATGATTAAATCATTCGGCTGCACCTCGTGACCGAACCACACCAGGCGTGGTAAATTCACCAGTATACCCACACCCTGGAGGGGTATATTGCTTAATTATACAGTAGAGGTCTGCTGGGATGGGGCAGTTGATATTGCATGCGACTTCAGTGTTGCATGTGCTTTAATTTCATTCATGTACAGCATTTCTGATTAACAATACAGATATGTTGCCCCTGTTAGAAGGCAGGCAAGTTTTGTTAAAATAGAATGGATAAATTAAACCCTCTCCTTTGCTTAACTGCAATGTATATTCCCTTTGTGATATTACTGTAACACCCCTTCCCCAGTTTTGGATAACTTTATATGAAAGACGGGCATAATTATGGGGGGAAGACACAGCCCCCCCCCCCAAACATTTCATCATTGCAATTTTAAATAATTGTGTTCTCTCCCAAAAAAAACTGTTACACCAAAGTTACTCTGCTGAGACTACATAAAGTGCATGCCGAACTGCTGTTGTGCGGTGCCCCACCCATGCCTTACTAACCAGTAGAGAGGCTGGAGCTGCCTTGCTTTTAATGCAGTACAAGATACAAGTTTGTTACTTTCCAAAATGATGCATAGATGAAGTAAGGAACTAAGGCAGGGGCCTGTCATTGTGGAGTTTTGTTTTTCTTTTTTTGTTGTGTTTTTTAAGAAAGTGCCTGGGGGCATAGATGGTAAATGGCACAGCCATGATAAGGCCATCACCAAGGCACTAAATAGCATAGGAAGTTTTCAGTGAAGGTAAGGCACAGCACATTTATTTATAAAGTGGCCTATCCTTTAAGTGCAGAGTGCTGTGCAGTTCATAGAAAATAACACAGCAAGTTACAGTTAACAAACCAAGCAAATTTTGTATAAATCGGTTCATTACAATATCTGGCACTCGGGGATGGTAAGTTAAAACTTTAAAATCAATGTAGAAGAAAACAAAACTCACTGCTGGGGCATTCCTGTTACTAAATAGATTTAAAAGCATGCCCAGAGGTGTAGAATTTCAGCTGAAATGCTTCCACTGAGGAAGACTTTTATAGACTAATGAGTAGAGCATTCAAGATTATTGGCACAAGTGCGAAAATTGCCCTTACCCCTGACTGTTTCAAACTAGACCTCAGAAGAGTCATCAGATTTGCATTGGTGGAGTTGAGAGTGAGGCTCAGAGTATGTAAGGACAAGAGATCTTTTAGGTCATACCTCACTCTCAAGCTTTTGTCGCTAAAATGAGTGACACAGACATTAAAAAACGATGGACAATGACCTTCATAATGAGAGACACATATTGAAACATGAAAAAAAAAGCTCAGAACACTTTGGAAGCCATTATTTTTACTTGTACCAAAGTTTAGTTTTGGTTTAGCATCTTAGACCACAGCCTCCACTAGCAGCTTGCAGTCCATAGTGGCATCCAGATTGTTAACCCTATATCAATAGAAATGTTAGCAATTCCTTCATCATTGCTGACCCATGAGGACCTAGTTCCACTGGTAATCCCTCTGTCTTTCTCAAATTCACGCTCATCCAGCTGGATGCCATCCACTCAGAAATCTGCTTTGCATTAGTCTAGCACAGAGACTTAATCATGCCTATCTGTTGCAAATGACCAGTACAGTTGGATATCCTACATAGCAGTATAGCTTCACCTGCTGTCACCTGATGGAGTCTCTCTCAAAGGCATCTTGTATATGGTGAATAATATGGGGAACAGAATCCATCTCCCTGGGGCACCCCACAGCTTATCGCAGTAGGCTGCCCAGAAAAGGGACTTACCAGATTGGAAGGCCTCAAACCACCCGAAAGCTTTTCCAGTGAACATTCCATATTGCTTTATTCAACCCATCAAAACTCGGTGATTCACCATATCAAAAGCTTCTGTCTTTCGCCAGGAGAAAATTATTGAACACCTTGACAAGTGTGGTCTCTCTGCTTGAGGCCTGAAACTACATGACTGTGTGGGCACTGGGGGCTGGTAACCGAGAGCAGAGAGACCCTCTACCCGGTGAGTCCTGAACTCTCGCCACACCATGACTTCATGTCCACACCTCGCTTGCAGCCTGCCCATCTTTCCTCCTCCAACAACAGTGTTCTGTTTGGAGTCATGGGAGGGGGTGCAAGTGGCAACCAGCTGGGACAACCAACACAGTTCACTGAGTCTAGTGATGTGTAAGGCAGGGAGAACAAGGTGTTTCGCTGACCAGGTGACACAAGGTTTAGTGCATGTTGGCCACCACCTGCCCTTCCTAGTAGACACCAGGAACTGTTTGTTTTTGTCTCTTCACTTTAGTCACTGCAGTGCCGCTCGACCAGAAGAGGGTGACAGCCAGTGCCTGCTACTTGCTACTGGCCAAAACATTTAATTTTTTATTTGGTCAAGTCCAGTCAGTGGCTTACCATTGGTCACCAGCCACTACTCACACAGTACACTGGCCATTCCCAAGGGCAAATGACCCATCTCTGTCACAGCTGAAACACTCTGCTTTCACCTACCCTGTGGTGGCATAGGTGTGCTTTCGACAGTTTAGTAGCTCGTCTGTTAAGAAATGGATCACAGACCTGCCAGTTACGCCAGGTTATTTATAACCTTAAAAATACACTCCCTCTAATCTTTCTAGGACCTCATCTGTCCTTAGCATGAGATATGCATCTGACCCTGTACATCTGTTAAGCTTGCAGTGGTTGATGCAGTTTCTCGTGGTCCCGTCCTTTCTGGGGATCGGTACCACAGGGAAGGCCCAGGGGCTCCTGTACTCCTGGATGACCCTAAGAGCCAGCATTTCTTTGCTGTTACCCCTCAGCGGCATGTTTAACTTCCTGGGGACTCTGTTGGATTTGGCTGCCTCAGCTGGGCTGGGATTTTATCTCCATATGGTGCTCTACCAGCGTGGTATTCCCTGGTTTCCCCATGAACGTTTTCCCTAATGCCTGCAGCACTCTACACTTTTCAGCAGCTTGATTCATGTCAGCCTCTCCAAGAGGGTGACATCATCCACTGAGGATTTCCCCTGCTCAGGCCTCTCCACCTCCTGCAGCCTGCAGCGCACTAGCATGGGAGACTGGACCAAAGAGGGCCGATGCTGCACACTTCCGAGGCTGTAATGTCAAGTGCTAGTGATCCCAGTTATACCACTTGACTCTTCCGTCTCGCTTTCTCTCCATACTCAGTCTGAGCTCTGCACACTTCCCACCATGCACATGGGGATCAAACTGCCATGCACACTACAACTGAGCATTTGGCACAGTTGAACATCCTGTACCCAGCCTGGCTACTCAGGAAAAAAAATCTGTCCATCTCCCAAAAACTACCTGTTGGGTGAGGGTCCAGTGCCCCACCCAGCTCATTAGAATAGAAAAATCTGGGCCCTCTTCTTCCTGCTACACAACAGGTCTGTGTCCAACACGATCCATTAGACAATAAAACAAAAAATATGTTCCTTTACCTCCACCCAGTGAACTATCTTATGAATCCAGGTCCAAACTTGGGCTGTCGGGGAATTAAAATAAAAAAAAATCTGACCCCCAACAACCTGACAAATCCCAAGCCCAACCCACCTGTCGGAATAAAAAAATATCTGCCTCCTCCCCCAAACTACCTGATGGGTCCAATGGCCAACCTGGGCCATCAAGGAACAAAAACATGTTGCCTTCTCCCCCCCCCCCCCAGACTGCTTGACAGGAATGTCTGGTGCCCAATCTAGCCCAGTCCCCTCCCAATTAGCAGACGGGTCCAGTGTCGATCCCGGAGAATCATAGAATTAAAAAAAAAAAAAGTTGGGGGGGGGACAGTATGCGAGTTTGGTGTTTGTGGGATCAAATATTTCACTGCCTTCTGTTTGTAAATACTCATGTTTGAGCAATAAATCTTTTTTGTACACTGGAAGTGTTTGGTTATTCGAGGTGGTGTGGCATTAGTGAACTTAGATTTTTTGCTGGCATCTGGCCTCATATTAGTCCATGGCCTGGCCATTCCCGGAGCAGCTGATATATAAAAAAATTCAGTTTAGACAAAACTAATTGCCTGATTTTGGGTGGACTTGAACCATTGTGTACAGTGTACAAAACATTACTGAAAAGCAATGCCACTGCGTCAAAGCCCTCCTTGTGGGTACTATATGCAAAAATATCTGTAAAACTGATGTTGGATGTAGTCCTTCTATAACTAACTAAAATTATAACAGTGAGATAGTGAGACAACAAAGCTTGCTTGAGAAAATAATTTGCATTTAAACTATATTAAAAATATTTGTAACACGGCTCTCAGTCGGTGTCTCAAAAGCAGAGCGGCGATAGGCGCAATCACCACAGCTGACTGAAACCGAGCGGGTATTAAGCCACGCATAACGCCCGCTCGGTCAGTACCAGCTGAGGCCATGGAGGCTGCCGAGAGTAGCAGCCCGCTCCGGTAGTACCTAGATCTGCCAGGAGCGAGAGGGTGCAGCACTGAGCTTGCAATTTACAGGGTCAGAGAGCAAAGTCAGAAATCGGGAGCGCGCCTGGCAACACTGGTATACAGAGGCAGTTGCACTAGGTAGCTGCCTGCTGTGTCGCCGATGAAACCGCTGGACTCGTGAAGCTGCTGCCACCCATCCCCTAGTAGTACCTGAGCCATGGAGCTGTTGTCGACCTCGGAGAGGACCGGTGCGGCCAACCCAGCAGGTCCCCGAGTACAGGCAGACAGGCAGGGACGCCGACAGCTTGTAGAACAGTTGGAGCCGCCGAATCATTTAAGTGCGCTCCAGCACGTAAGGTTTTGGCACTGTACCATCATAAAAAAAATTTTGTTTGCACACCTGACTCCCGCCTCCTGTGTTGGTTCGGCTCCGGGTGGAACAGAGACAAACCGTGATCGTACCGGGCAGAAGGTGATCCCGCCGGAGGCGATGCCGGTAACAGAGGTTGTGCGGGCGGCGCAGAGCCTCTGTTACAAAGCGCGTACACGCCTTCTTGCCGGCTCCACCGGTGATTAATGCCCGCTGGGTGCCTCGGCACGGCGCCCCCCCCAGCGGCATTAATCCACCGGTAGAGCCCTCAGCTGGCGGTGATTAATGCTTACATAATACATTACGTGACATGATGGTTATTGGAAACCCCACACCGTCAACAGGAGAAACGGACAAGTGCAGGTTCTGTAGTACAGAATTAGAAACAGTTGCGCATCTTGTGACTGGATGTGAAGTACTCATGGCAGAAGGCCTGTATACTGAAAGACACAACAATGTAGCAAGATTGATCCACTGGAAACTGTGCAAGCAGTATAACATACAGGATGCAGAGAGACACTGGAAACATGAACCACAAAGAATCACAGAGAATGAAGAAGTAATGATCACATGGGATCACCCAATACCTACAGCCAAGAAAGTGGAAGCAAGAAAACCCGATATTGTAATACAAGAAAAGAGAACAAAGGTAGCATTGCTGATTGAAATAGCCACCCCTAGTGACTACAGTGTCCTGCATACAGAGAGACACAAAATCATGAAATGCCAAGATATCCAGTCAGAAACCAAACTGATGTGGAATAAGGACACACAAATTGTTCCAGTAGTGCTTGGAGCAATTGGACTAATCAAAAAGAACTTTCAGGTACACTTAAATATGCTACCAATACTTGTGACACCTTATGAACTTCAAAAGGAAGCCATTTTGGGGACGTTACGTGTGCTGAGAAGAGCGCTCTCAGCAAACATCAAAGATTAATACAGTACTAATTTCTTGAGTTTTGAATATGTCCTGGCTAAAGAATGGGGTCCATTCTTGCCACGGTGTAAGAAATCCCTAAACTTTTGGAGACACTAACCCCGAGTCAAACTAACTGCATGGGAGGAGCACACAATTCGCAGTAACATTATTTAGAATGGTACAGACACAATGCAAATCCATCATAGCTATACAGGACTGAACAAGCCTGATAATCACAATATGATGGGCACATCAGATGAGACAACCAGGGGAGATGAGAAATAAAGTAGAACAAAAAAATGAAATACTTTAAGGAGGCCAAAGGAGAGAAAAGGGGGAAGAGGGGAAGAAAGGCTAGCTGCAGGAGCAGACAATAAAGCTTTTCTGCTGTTTTCTGCCAGGTATGTCATCTACCTCACCCTATTAAAGGAAAACTACACCCAAAACTTGAAAAAATATATGCTGTGCAGAATGTTTTAATTTGTATGTGACGTTCTAGTGTTTCCTTTCCTCTGACTGGTATTAGGAGTTTTTCCTAAATTAGCCTGCTTGCTTTAAGGTAGTTTTACGAAGAACCCAGCAGATTCTGGAGAAATATGCTTACTAGAGCACCAAATAGTGAACCTTTTCCATTTTCCAAGTTCTTCAAGGGATTGCTGCACACCAATCCCACCTTTAGGGAACCCGCTCCTGCTTGGGACCTTAATGTTTGCATTGCTCAGCTTATGCAACCACCCTTTGAGCCTTTGTCCTCTGCAGAACTTCAGTACTTGACTTGGAAAACTGTGTTTTTGGTAGCCATTACCTCTGCCAGGCATATCAGTGAATTGCAAGCCCTGTCAGTGGAGCCTGATTTCATCTCTTTCCATAGAGATAAAGTGGCCGTAAGGACTAACAGGAAGTTTTTGTCTAAGGTGGTTTCAGATTTCCACCTTAATCAGTCTACGCCTCTCCCTGTTTTCTTCACTGACCATTCCTCCTCTGGAGAGAGGAGGTTGCACAGCCTGGATGTAAAAAGGGCCCTTAGCTACTACGCAGAGCGCACCAAGGGTCACAGGTTTGAGTCCCTCCAGTTGTTCCTCACATATGGAGAGGTCGGTAAGGGCAAACCTGCCACTAAAATATCTGTTGCCAGGTGCATTGTCTCTTGTATACAGTTCTACTATGAAAAACTGGGTAGAACCCCACCTTCAGGCCTGAGGGCTCACTCTACTAGAGGTACAGCCGCTTCCCTAGCTGCTGCCAGGGATATTCCTATTTTAGAAATTTGTCAAACAGCCACCTGTAAAACAGTCCATACATTCACCAAACATTACTCTCTGGATATCCAGGCTAGGAGTGATGCTCGGTTTGGCACAGAAGCACTTCACAGCCTATTCCCAAAGTAGGTTCTGTCCCTCCTCCATGGAGGTACTGCTTGGTAGTCTGCAATAGTCAGAATACAGCAAGACTTCATGTTGTTTGAAGAAAAAATGACTCACCTTAGCAATGTTGTTTCTTCTAATGGAGTCTTGCTGTATTCTGACTCCCCCCCCCGCCTTCCCTATCAGAACCTGTTTTTTAGGATGTGGGTGGGCAGGAGCAGTGTTGGCACCCTAGAGGTGCCCCTTTCTCACCCTCCTTTATTTTGGATGTGTTGTGTTTTGTTTTTTGGGTTTTCTGACTTGAGTCTTTGCTTTGAAACCAAAAAACCCTTTTTTGATAAATTTAGTTGCCAGTTGGCTAGTGTGAGTCTTACAGTTTCCACACAGAACTTCTAGTGAGCATTGCTCATAAAGATCTGATGGTTGGAGTTTAAACAACAGCACACAGAGACTTCAACCGAGCTCGAGCTCAGCATTCCATGCCCTGCATGGAAAGTTAACTCTCTGTTCTCCGGGGCAGTTCAAAGGTTGGTGATCACTGCAATAGTCAGAATACAGCAAGACTCCATTAGAAGAAACTACATTACTAAGGTGACTAATTTTTTCTTTGGGGACACTCTTTAATAAGACACTCGTCTGACACAACATAAGACAGACTGCGATAAGAACTGAGACTTGGAAAACTTTTACAGAAACTTCATTTATTTTCTGGACTTCTGATTCCCCACAAACAAGGTGGAAACTAGACAGTTAAATTTCACAGTGCGTTTTTGTATTTATATTTTTCCAACTTTGTTTTGTTATCTTGTAACCAGATTTCGGAATCTTTTGTTCGTAGATCTTGTACAATAATTATTTAAGTACTAGTAAAAGCACTTGCTTTTATAACTGCTTGTATGTCATTTGTGTGTGTGTATAAAGGTGAAGGGTTTATTCAAATCTGAGACCAGTCTGTTTAATGCAAGGCATCACCATCGCTACCAAAGACTAGGATCCTGTCTAAAGTAGGGGAAATACATAGATCTCGGGAGGGGTCTGTGAGGGGGAACTAGGTTGCTGTACTACCCGTGGGAGAAGACACAATCAGGGTTTCAAGAGACCGCCTCGAAGAGCTTGTAATGCCTGGATCCCCCACCACCACCACCAAGGAGGGTTCTCACCTGGCTGCAGACTTGAGACTGTATTTTATCCTTACCCAGATTAGAGAGGAAGCCCTGGGACCTTGTGGTGAATATTCAGTTGTGAACTCGGCGAGCACTCTAAAAGGGCGCATCGAGGGTATTCCTGTTCCTCCCCCATCACGGATTGCACTTAGGCAGGGTTTTAAATAGCTGGTGTAGCATAGCAGACGCTATGCAAAACAATGGGTAACACTAACCATTTCAGAAATGCATAGCAGTAGACCGCTTACCATTTTGTTCAACGAGTCTATGCACACTAGATAAAATTAGTAAAATGTATATCCATTTTTAAACTTTGCTAACCATTGTGTCAAGCACTATGCATTTGTACAGCTGATTAGCACTTTCACATGTAAAACCACGAATCAGTTTTTTTTATTTATTTGATGCCCTGTTAGGGGTGTGCACTGTGAGCTCAGTAGACCTAGCCCTTAGGAGTGGTTTCTAAACATAGCCTACATCTGCTGAATAGTGACATTTCTAGCATATCTAGACCGGATCTGCTGAACAGTGACATTTCTGGCATGTCTAGACTACATCTGTTGAACAATGACATTTTTAGCATGTCTAGACTGGATCTGTTGAGAAGTGACATTTCAAGCATATCTAGATTGGATCCACTGAGCAATGACATTTCTAGCATATCTAGACCATATTTTCTGAGCAGTGACATTTTTAGCATGCCTTGACTGGATCCGCTGAGCAGTGACATTTCTAGCATGCCTAGATTGGATCCACTCAGCAGTTCAGGCTAAGAAAAATACTATTGCCCGACAACCCGAGACAGTAGGAACCCCATTATGAGCAATTTGTTTTTGCTCTTTAAATGTCTGCCAGGTAACAGAGTTATATTTGGCAGTTCGTGCATGCGTTGAATTTTACAGCGCTCTGCATGCGTGACTGCCGAAATAGACCCTTTTCCCCCCCTCAAAGTCCCTTTCCTACACTCATCGATAAGAGGCTGTAGTCAAGAAGAGGAGCGTAGCTGCACAGTCGCCTGGCAGGATAGCTGCTACATTGTCAGCTGACCTAGGTGTCATCAGTCTCCTTCTGTCCACCTCCTTGAGAAGCAACAGACGTCCCAGCCAGTGAAGAGTTGTGAAGGAAGGGGGTTGGGTAGGCAGACTGAAAAATCGTGCACCAATAGTGAGCACCTTCCGAGCACTGGGACAAGCACAAGAATGGTACAGCTTGGAGCAGCAGTCCGAGCCGGAGCAGTATCTGTAGTCTTGTGGTGGAATGGAGGCAAAGCAAACATGAAATATAAAAAGTGTTTTTAAGAGCTGACATTTGATTCCCCTATTGGTGGTTGTGTGTGGACCTGAGGGAAGTGAAGAGGTACATTGGGGGGCAAGTTTCTGCCACTTGTGTCTGGAGGAGGAGAGATCAGGACTGGAGTTAAAGTGATGGACCAGGGGGCCGGGGAGTGGGAGGGGGCAGAGGTGAAAAGTGAGAGTGATCCATGGGTCTTGGATGAACAAGGAAAAACTTTGTTACAAATAATGAAACAGCTCTGTGTGTGTAGAGCTTACTTGTTTGAGAAGCCTGTCTGTTGCAAACTACAGTTAGGCAGCACTGCTGATCTGAGTTCTAAAACAGGAGGAGAGGAGACTTGATACGAGGAAGGATGCAGGAGAGATCTGACAACTGCAGTCACCACAACAGCATTTACTGGAGTCAGTGGCTGCCTGTGAGTGAGTGAGTGTGATAAATTAAGTTTTGTATAGACTTTAAAAAAAACAGAAAGAAATACAGCCAACACTGCTGATCTGAAATGGGAGGAGAAGACACTTGAGAGAACAGAAGGGGGAGAGATTTGAACACTCTAGTCTCCAACAGCACCTTTAGTGGAGTCAGTGGCTGTGGGAACGTTTTGTATAGATTAAAAAAAAAAGTAAAGAATTAAGAACTACAACCAGTGCCAAGACTGCTAATCTGCATGCTGCAGAAATAGAAGACGGTTGAAAGCTTGATAAGAGGAGAGAGAGAAGCTGAGTATTCCACGCTCCAACAGCACATCGATTAAGTTTATGTCAGAATTCCAGGACAACAGAACACTTGCACCTGACAGCCAAATTTAGGGTCATGGATGTCGGTGGGCAAATTTATTTCAAAAAAAATTTCCGAGCCTGGAGCAGTTACGTTTGTAGCATGTGTAGACTGGATCTGTTGAGCAGTTAAATTTCTTACATGTCTAGACTTGGTCTGCTGAACAGTGGCATATTTAGCATGTCTAGACGGACTCAGCTGAGCAGTAATTTCTAGTATGTCTTAATGGTGAATCTGCTGAGCAGTGACATTTGTAGCAAGCCTAAGCTGGATCTGCTGAGCGGTTACATTTCTGTCATGCCTAGACTGGATCTGCTGAGCAGTGACATTTCTAGCATGCCTAGACTGGATCTGCTGAGCGGTTACATTTCTGGCATGCCTAGGCTGGATCTGCTGAGCGGTTACATTTCTGGCATGCCTAGACTGGATCTGCTGAGCAGTGACATTGCTAGCATATCTAGACTGGATCTGCTGAGCAGTGACATTTCTAGCATGCCTAGACTGGATCTGCTGAGCAGTGACATTTCTAGCATGCCTAGGCTGGATCCGCTAAGCAGTTACTGTACATTTCTAGCATGTTTAGACTGAATCCACTGAAGAATGACATTGCTATCATGACTAGACTGCATCTGCTGAGTAGTGCAGTTTGTATCATGCCTAGACTTGATCTGCCAAGCAGCAGTGTTGCTAGCATGTGCAGACTGGATCTGTTGAGCAGTGAATGTTCCACCCTTACCCATTGTTTGTTGAATATAATACATTAGGATGGTTATTGTTATGGAGATCACATATGCTTTCATGGTATGGCACCTGAAGGTTTCTTACAGCAATGAGGGAATGGTGTGTAGTGAGTGCAGGTAGCGGAGATAGTGGAGAGTGTCAGACCAGTCTTAGAAATATGTTCAATGCATAAATGATGCAGTGCAAAAATTGCATAACATGTTACGTCATCAAAATTACTAATACGCGGTGATTGAGGATGGTGTTATATTGTTTGTTAGTCAGTGTTGGTAATTTTTTTTTTTTTTTACTATTTAAGTATGTTGCAAGAAAACATATATTTTATAAAGAAAAGGAGAGGTGCAGGGGGCACAGCCCCCCGATTACAGAAAAAGTTGGCACATGCCTCTTGCCACCGTTGGCTTACTTGACGAGCTCTCTTCACCTCGAGAATTGTATAGCGTAATGCTTACATGTTGCGCGTGTAATGCAGTTCAGGTTGAGATTATGCTATGCAAGATCTGGTGGTCTGACATTCTCCACTATTTCTGGAGTTTGGGGGTTTTGCTGGGGGTTTGGGAGGTTTTTGCGTAAGTGTTTTTTCCCTAGTTGTTACGCAGTTTAATTAATTTGGCTAGCTTACTAATGCAGTCTATAATTGTGCTGTTAGTGATGTCCCATGGAGTTTAATGTAGTGTAGGTGTATACTTTTTATTAGTGCAGGTATATACTTTTTTAATTGTTTGATTAGTGTAGGTTTATAGCTTTAGCGTAGGTATATAGCTGTAATTGATTGGTGCAGGTATATGCTTTGAATTGATTAGTCACAGTTATACAGCTTTAATTGATAGATTGGTCAGAGATATACAGGGAAATAAATGGAAGCCTTTTCTATGGGGAAACGTTCCCACCCATGTATTATAAAAACTAATTATTAGCAATCTAGTGTTCATATTCCCCTACCCAGACCCATTATTATGCAAATAACCCAGGTGATCCTTTGGTATCTCAGTCCCGGTGTAGGGCTAATGAGTTTTCGTTTTCAAAGAAAAACACCTGTAACAAAAAAAAAAAAAAGAATTTTATATTTCAATCAAAACTTGGGAGTTAATTTTTCGTGAAAATGTCCAATGTGCACCCGCTTTTTGGACAGGCCCTTAGTTTTGAGCTGAACTTTTGTTCAAACATTATTTGCCCCTCAGTTTGGGGTGGAAGAAAACAGTTTTAAGATTTTGCCAGATGGAATTGTCCATGTTAACAGAAGATCATTAACTGTGCCGTTGCTTCCCTGAAGCCCTGTTCCCCAACTCTGAGACGACCATTGTCACTTACCCTCACCTCACCTCCACTTTTAGATTCCGTTTAACTCACACAAGTATATTCCATTTCGCTGCAGTGAATGGCACCTGAAGGTTTCTTACAGCAGTGAGGGAACGGTGTGCAGTGAGTGCAGGTAGCGGAGATAGTGGAGAGTGTCGGACCAGTCTTAGAAATACGTTCAATGCATAAATGATGCAGTGCAAAAATTGCATAACATGTTACGTCATCAAAATTACTAATACGCGGTGATTGGGGATGGTGTTATATTGTTTGTTAGTCAGTGTTGGTAATTTTTTTTTTTTTTTTTTTACTATTTAAGTATGTTGCAAGAAAACATGTATTTTATAAAGAAAAGGAGAGGTGCAGGGGGCACAGCCCCCCAATTACAGAAAAAGTTGGCACATGCCTCTTGCCACCGTTGGCTCACTTGACAAGCTCTCTTCACCTCGAGAATTGTGTAGCGTAATGCTTACATGTTGCGCGCGTAATGCAATTCAGGTTGAGTTTATGCTACGCAAGATCTGGTGGTCTGACACTCTCCACTATTTCTGGAGTTTGGGGGTTTTGCTGAGGCAGGGTTTTAAATAACTCTAAAAATTGATTAGCGATTTGCTCATAAAAGTTCTAAAACATTGTGAAAATGAATATCACTTTCCTCATTGTGTTTAACAAACATGACACTTCTAGAAAACCAATATAAATACTTTCTGTACAGTTAGTATTGTTCCAAGAAAAAAACTGCTAATCAATTATTTAAAACCCTGTGGGGGTTTGGGAGGTTTTTGCGTAAGTGTTTTTTTTCCCCTAGTTGTTACGCAGTTTAATTAATTTGGCTAGCTTACTAATGCAGTCTATAATTGTGCTGTTAGTGATATCCCATGGAGTTTAATGTAGTGTAGGTGTATACTTTTTATTAGTGCAGGTATATGTAAGCATTAATCACCGCCAGCTGTGGGCTGTACCGGTGGATTAATGCCCGCTGGGGGGGTTTGTGCACGAGGGCGCCCCCCAGCGGGCATTAATCACCAGTAGAGCCCGAAGCAGAAAGTGGTTAATGCGCTTGTAACAGAGGCTCGGCGCGCGATGCAGAGCCTCTGTTACCGGCATCACCTCCGGCGGTATCACCTTGTCAGCGGTCGGCTGACGATTTCTCTCTGTTGCACCCGGACCAGAACGAACAAAGGAGGTGGGAGTCAGGTGTGAAAACACAATTTTTTTTATTAGCTTACAGTCGCAAAATCTTACTTCCTGGAGCACAGTTCAATGATTCTGCGGCTCCAAGTGTTGTACCACGTCTCGCAGTCCCTGGCTGTCTGGCTGTACTCGGGGACCTGCTGGGTTGCACGCACCGCTCGTCCCTGACCTCCAGAAGACCTCGATCGCTGAGCTGGTGGCAGTGGATCGGTGGCAGCAGCTTCAGCGCTCCAGCGCTTTGACGTCGGACACAGCAGGGCTCAATGATTTTGGCCGTCTGCTGTGTATCGGAGGTGCCCGCTCTGCATTTCAGGCTGGGCCCACTGCTGCCTGGCGGCATGCATTACACGCTACCGAGGACTGACGGTCTCCATCTGTGCTGCGGGGGGAGCGGGGAGGGGGCGGGCCCCAGCTGCCTAGTGCAACTGGCTGTCTCTACCACTGCTGGCAGGCGTGCTCCCGATTCCTCCTTTCGGTGTCTCAGCCTGTTCATTCCAGGCCCAGTGCTGCACCCTCTGCCTCCTGGCCAGTCTCGGTACTACCCCAGCGGGCTGCTACTCTCGGCAGCCTCCATGGCCACAGCTGGTACTGACCGAGCGGGCGTTATGCCTGGCTTAATACCCGCTCAGTTTCAGTCAGCTGTGACGATTCCGCCTATCGTCGTGCTCCTTTACAGAGCCCGACTGAGAGCCGTGTTACAAACTTTTTTAATTGTTTGATTAGTGTAGGTTTATAGCTTTAGCGTAGGTATATAGCTGTAATTGATTGGTGCAGGTATATGCTTTGAATTGATTAGTCACAGTTATTCAGCTTTAATCGATAGATTAGTCAGAGATATACAGGGAAATAAATGGAAGCCTTTTCTATGGGGAAACGTTCCCACCCATGTATTATAAAAACTAATTATTAGCAATCTAGTGTTCCTATTCCCCTACCCAAACCCATTATTATGCAAATAACTCAGGTGATCCTTTGGTATCTCAGTCCCGGTGTAAGGACAATGAGTTTTCGTTTTCAAAGAAAAACACCTTTAACAAAAAAAAAAAAAAAGAATTTTATATTTCAATCAAAACTTGGGAGTTAATTTTTCATGAAAATGTCCAATGTGCACCAGCTTTTTGGACAGGCCCTTAGTTTTGAGCTGAACTTTTGTTCAAAACATTATTTGCCCTCAGTTTGGGGGGGAAGAAAACAATTTTAAGATTTTGCCAGATGGAATTGTCCATGTTAACAGAAAATCATTAACTGTGCCATTGCTCCCCTGAAGCCCTGTTCCCCAACTCTGAGACGACCATTGGCACTTACCCTCACCTCACCTCCACTTTTAGATTCCTTTTAACTCACACAAGTACATTCCATTTCGCTGCAGTGATATTGCACTTGCACAGCAAATGTTTATGGAGTTTTCTGAATGTCTGCACATTATTAGTGGGGACAGTAGTTAATGAATGCTCCAGCACATAATCCCTATTTGTAACACGGCTCTCAGTCGGGCTCTGTAAAGGAGCGCGGCGATAGGCGGAATCGCCACAGCTGACTGAAACCGAGCGGGTATTAAGCCAGGCATAACGCCCGCTCGGTCAGTACCAGCTGTGGCCATGGAGGCTGCCGAGAGTAGCAGCCCGCTGGGGTAGTACCGAGACTGGCCAGGAGGCAGAGGGTGCAGCACTGAGCCTGGAATGAACAGGCTGAGACACCAAAAGGAGGAATCGGGAGCGCGCCTGCCAGCAGTGGTAGAGACAGCCAGTTGCACTCGGCAGCTGTGGCCCCCGCACTCCGCCCCGCTCCCCCCGCAGCACAGATGGAGACCGTCAGTCCTCGGTAGCGTGTAATGCATGCCACCAGGCAGCAGTGGGCCCAGCCTGAAATGCAGAGCGGGCGCCTCCGATACACGGCAGACGGCCGAAATCATTGAGCCCTGCTGTGTCCGACGTCAAAGCGCTGGAGCGCTGAAGCTGCTGCCACTGATCCACTGCCACCAGCTCAGCGATCGAGGTCTTCTGGAGGTCGGAGACAGCGGTGCAAGACAACCCAGCAGGTCCCCGAGTACAGCCAGACAGCCAGGGACTGCGTAGACATGGTACAACACTTGGAGCCGCCAATCATTGAACTGTGCTCAAGGAAGTAAGATTTTGGCGATTGTAAGTTAATAAAAAATTGTTTTTTCACACCTGACTCCGCCTTGTTCGCTCTGGTCCGGTGCAACAGAGAGAAATCGTCAGCCGACCGCTGACAAGGTGATACGCCAGAGGCGATGCCGGTAACAGAGGCTCTGCGTCGCCGAGCCTCAGCTACGGCGCAAACGACAATCACCTTCTGCTTTGGGCCTCACCGGGTGATTACGCCCGCTGGGGTGCCTCGCCGCGCCTCGCACCAACCCCCAGCGGCATTAATCCACTGGTAGAGCCCTCAGCTGGCGGTGATTAATGCTTACGTATTCACTCCCCAGTGACAATGTTGGAGCTAACAGAAAAGGAAACTATGGTAAGTTTGAAGGAATTTCTCCTTTTGTTGACTGGGAAAAGAGGGTTAGGCAATTCTGCCTCTTTGAAGCCTTGTCGGGCAGTTCGGGGGAGTGTCAGATGTAAACTAACATATTAAATCAGGTTAAGCTGTTGCTGGTAGTTTTAGCAAATGTGCTTGCACGAATTAGATAGTGCCCAGCAGTGGGGGTGAGCAAAGGTAAGTGCTGACCACTGATTTGGGGGCTGGAGAATAGGGCAGGCGAACTACCAGGGATTGTGGAAGCAGGCGTGGGGTGCCAATGGGCCACCATGGTTATTTAGACAAGAAAAGGACTGGATGTGGGAGGACCACTAGAAGATAGGCTGGAATTCAGTGTAGTTTATTACTGGGATGGGGGGGACACACACGATACCAGGGTTCTCTTTTTAACAACATGTTGTCATTAGCATGTTGTTAGAATATGGATCATGGAAGCATTAACTGGTCGTTTTGCACTTGCTTAAACCATTTAAAATACTGGTGTGCATGGAGGCATCCTTCGTTTGCATGGGTACTTGGATACCATTAGCACTCCCGGGTTCCCACATTAGTGCCACACAAATTACAGATAATCAGTTAGGAAAATACCACACTGTGGACCTGATTTTTAAGTTAGCACGGCACTCTTAATGTCAAAAATGTTGAGTACATTACTCAGATGCCTATGTTATCTGGAGCACTGTGAGCAGCTCTTTTACTCCGCCTCTCTTAAAGCCCTGTATTGCTTTTGCATTGATCAGTTTTTCAGGCAGCTTGTTCCACCCTCCCACTACTTTCCTCTGTGAAAAAGTATTTCCTGATATTCCTGTTGAACCCCTTCCATCACCAGAGACAGACAGACAGACACACACACACACGTTTCTTACTATTCCCTCTGGTGTCTGTATTGCTGCCGGCTGTGAACAATAAACTGAAGTCCATTTTAATACCCTACATGTATTTACATAATAGATTCATAACATTAAGAGAGTAAAAATATAATTTTGAATAAAAGAGTTTTAAAAAAACAGTATCTGTAGAGCATTTCCAAGGGTTGGGATGCATATTGGTACTCAAAAAAAAAAAAATTTACTTAAGAATATTTCTTAACATTTGGTTAATAAAATAGGTCAGTACTCACCTTATCTGGAGCACTGGCTGGTCATGTGATCAGAGGGAGTTCAGTCATGATTCTGTAACGAGGCATATATAGCCTCATGGGGCAGACTGGATAGACCTCTAGGCCTCCTTCTGGCAATTTTCTATGTAAACAAGCTTTCAGGGTTTAATAATCTGTCCTGTAAAAATATCTTCAAATAAACGTCACTGTATTTTCTTGTCTTTTTTTTTTTGAAGTTGCTGATAGAACTCCTTTTGGTATACAGGCAGAGGTGACACTCCGAACTAACTTCTTTGCAACCAGGGATGTCTGCACTGAGTTGTTGCCAATTATAAAACCACAAGGTAAGAGTTTCATAGTAGTTATGTCATTGGGTGCTTTGGGCCATGGGGGGGATAGTTCACTAACACTCATTGAAGAAGCCCAAGAGGACCGAAGTGCCAGGGCTGAAAGGGTATCCTGACCGCTACTTGGGTAATTCTTTTGGTAATAACCTCATCACTGTTTTTTATATGCACTATGAACTAGCAAGCACTAGCACTTTAGAAGCAGCATGGTTTGTACTTACACCGCCAGATATGAGTCTTACGCCATATTGCCTGATGTGATTTTTCCATTTATATGGGATTGGATGAATTTCATCGTTTTTGCACAATAATATGGCGACTAACTATTGGCATTTTTTTTTTTTTTTGCGCTGTGAGTAAAGATCATAAATCAGGGATTGACTTTAGCAGTGGCCCAAGGCCAGCCAATTTAAAGGAGGGCCAGGGAATGTCCTACTTTGCTGGCTTGATTGGCCAGCACCTTTTTATGTTGCTTGCACGCATGTGCAAGAAACATAGTGCCATCATCGGAGATTTCGGAGGTGTGTCACCTCCTCCTCCAATTCAGTCAGTGTGCTGGCAGGCGCGGCCCCTGTAAGCCAATGCATTTTGGAGCTGTCTGTGACACGCTCTAAAATGCAGTGGCATACAGTTGAAAGGGGGAGCTACGCTTGAGTGAGCAGCGATAAGATATCGCCTGCTCATGCGCAGCTCCCCACACACACACACACACACACACGCCGCGCATCTCCCCACAAGACTGTATAGCCGCTAGGTGCCCAATCCCCGCCGGGCTGTGCCATGCCTCAAAGGTTGAGAAATGCCACACCGGGTGCCCACCCCAGCGTGGCAACTATCATAGCCGACGGGGTTCCCAACCCCGTCGGCTTGCACTGTCCCCCCGAGTAGTGAGTGCTACGCTGGGAGCCCACCCCAGCGTGGCAAAGTATTCCTTAGTGACGGGGTGCCCAATCCCCTCGCTGAACGCCCCCCTGTGCCACGCTGGGAGCTCACCCCAGCGTGGCAAACGCCCCGCCGCCTATTTGTTTAATTTTAACCTGTAAAGAAAAAGATGGTCTCACGCGCGCGCCTCCCAACCCCCCCACAACCCGCACTCCACCCACTGCGCACCCAACTCTCCACACACCCCTCACCCCATACTTACCTCCCTCTGACTGCTTAACGATCTTCAGTGGACCGAACACGCCTGCACTCTTCAAAGCCAACCGCAACTGAGGAAATGCCAGTAAGCTGTATAATGGGCTAGATAGGGGTTTCAACTTGTTGCATATCTTAGGTATTTTTGGGATTTGTCTGACTTTCAACATGGTTTTGGGACTATGCATGACAGCTGTCAGCAGACAGCGAGCCTGTTCGGCGTGATTTCGCGACACCGACCGGCGCAGTGACTGCTAAATCACCCTTCGGCCCGAATAATGCCATGACAGTGACATCATTCATGAGAACGGGTCCTAAAACCCCATGTTGAAAATTTGGTCCCAAAATTCAAAAATGACTGTTTTACTATACGCAGCAGTTCCTACGCGAGGCTCGTAAGTTCACTAAATTTCAATATTTTCACTCCAGATTTTCAACATTGCCATTTTACCAACACCTTCTTATGAGTAGTACAGCTGTCATTTTCACATCTCACCTTAAATGTGTTTCCGCCCATGTAGCGAGAATGGCGCAGTCGGTAAAGTAAAATCAATGTAATGGACAAATTAAGAAAATCACAGACACTGTTCATGAGCAGAGGTCTTAAAATGGCTATGTTGAAAATTTGGTGAAAAAATTCCCTTCAGATGTTCTGCAATATTACTAATGAAGACATTGAACAGAACTGGCCCCAGGACCGATCCCTGCAGCACTCCACTGGTCGCCCCCTCTCCCTAGACTGCATACCATTTACCACCACTCTCTGCCTCCTGTCTGTTAGCCAGTTTCTAACCCAGTTTACCACCCTTTCCCCCATGTCCAGCCTACCCAGCTAGTTTATCAGCCTCCTATATGGGATGGTGTCAAAGGCTTTGCTGAAATCAAGGTAGCGTTGTCCACTGCCCCACCCTGATTCACTTCCTTGTCACCCAGTCAAATAAATCAACCAGATTTATCTGACATGATGTCCCCACTGTGAATCCATGTTGTCTATGGTCCTGGGTTCCGATAGCATCTAGATGCCCCACTATCCTTTCTTTAAGCAATGTCTCCATGATCTTCCCCACTACTGAGGTGAGGCTGAATGGCCTATTTTTCCCTGCCTCCTCCTGCTGCGGACTTGTGTAGAGGGACCACATGTGCCCTCCTCCAATTCACTCATGTTGAATGACTCAGTGAACATGGCTGCCAGAGGTACTGCTATCTCCTTCGCAGTTCTGTTAATATCCTTGGGCGATGCCATCTGGTTCCATCACTTTGTTTACCTTCAATTTAGTGAGCTCCTGCAGGACTTTTGCCTTTGAATGGACCATTGTCCACCTCTTCACCTCTCGGCGTCTGCTGTATTGCTGTGGCCCTTGCCCCTCCCACTCTTCTGTGAATACTGAACGGAAAGACACAGTGGATGTCTTGGGAGGAAGGCATGAAACTGTCACTTCCAAATACCTAAACAGCACATACAAGCAAGCAACATTCGGCATTGACAAATGCTTGTTAAAGTAACTACTGTACTGCACGTTTATGGAATGAAGGGTTGCCAGTGCTGGGAATCTCCAACTTGCTGGCTGCAGAGACTGATGTACTTCCGCAGGAACTAACATACTGGACCTGCAGTCATGTGCAAAGAATCACACACGGCAATAGAGAGTCGGAACCTTGGGACTAGTCAAGTCAAGGTGGGCAGCCACTCTGGTATGAACAGCAGGACCTGTCACAGAGGAGAAGAACAGGCTGGACAAATATAACAGCAATGGAACTCCCACAATGATAATGCAACTACTAGCTTCTAGCTGACTTTGGTGACAGGTGCAAGAACGTGCAGTGTTGGGCAGCAGGCTAATATACCCTGAGCGTATTGCAATTGCTAATTTAAACAACAAACTCTAACCAAACATTTTTTTCAAATTCATCATGGTGAAACCAGATTTAAAAGAAGTGGCAAGAATTCATTCATTAGCTGGGGGGAGGGAACTGCTGCTGCGAGTTTGCAGCCTCTCAAATAGAGTTTTTTCTTTTCCACAACAATTCTCCATTTAAATACATATCTGCTAAATGTTTGAACTGTAGCTGTGTACATTAACTCTCCTCAGAAAATCTAAGTTTAGTCCATCAGTATACAGTCTTTAAAAGCGTAAGAGTGGTGCTCTGTTAGTTAAGTACTAAAATACTGTAATAAGTAATTAGTGTGTCATAATTCGGTCACTTCTTTCGTAAACCAGTCTCTGTGCCAGTTTCCTTTCCCTAGGCCCCAAACATCTGTGTTCAGTTTAATTACTTGGAAACTTGCACTCATTCTGTGCCCCACACACACACACACACACAAAACCAAACGTAATTATCAGGTTTGTCCTTTGTCCTGTTTTCAAGACAGCGTGAATAGGGTAAGGCAGCAGTATCATCCTGGTGGGCCACCAACATTTAATGCAAGCCATTAATTTTAACTTACTCACTGGCCCGATGGCCATCAAGCTTTTGGTGCTGAAGTCGACCCTTGTAAATGAAATATATTCTGAGCTTCTTGGATAACTCTGATATTCATCAGGGATATCTCCTTCATTGATCCACACCTTAGGAACTGTTAGCAGTCAGCATCAGGATCACTCAGAAACTTTTGCTAATGGGGGGACCATCTATATCAAGTGGGTCAATCATCCTCATCAGACCTCCTGAGAAACAGCGTTGAAATCGCTGTTGCTATTTGCTTGTTTTAATTATTTAAGTATCTTTCATTGTCATCTCTATATGTCACCGAAGGACAAAGAACTTTTGTTCCGATATTGTTCCTGCAGCTACAGAATCTGCAGGGATGACACTCGAACAATTTGTGTGTGTTGTTTGGGCCTATCTCACAAGGTAAGAGCCTGTGAGATCTGCCAGAGTTTTCAACAAGGCTTCAAGGTAACGATGAAGGAAGGCCTTAGAAAACTTTTAGCAGCAGGGCTGGGTCCGGTCTGCTGCCCTCTTCAGGGGGGCGTCTGACCACGAACAGTCTGGTGCTCGGGAGAAAGGGCGGTCCTCCCGAAAGCGCAAAAGAAGCGGGTCCATTCCCTATCGAGGTCGAGGACCTGGTGCCACTTGACCTCAAGCTCTTTTTCACCCCACTGGACGAAGAAGAAGCGGTACCACTCGAGGTCACCCTCTGGTATGTCTACACAGAGATCTTTGGTAGCGGGGGACAGGAGGCCGACCCTGGCTCCATCGGGATCATCTGTGACCTCGGTTCCTAGCGGCTGCATTCCTTGACTCCGGAGTCCCTCCCTGCCCCCTTGGGGTCCTCCATTGAGTAGTTTCATCATTGGGCCACTTTTATGGCACAGTGGGTCCAGCGGTTGTCCCAACTGCCCTTACCTGTGGATTCAACCCCAGGACCTGGGGGCCATGGTGAAGTGGTTGGGTAAGTCCCGTCATGCAACACCTTCTTTGGTACCCTTGACGCCGCTCCCTCATGTTTTTCCCCCTCACATGGCTGTGGAGAAGGGGCCAGCATGGGTACTGCTTTTTCCTATTCCTTGTATTTTCATGTCTCCAGCTTTGGGTGCCCCGGTGTCAGGTTTGGGGTCCCCAGGCACTCGTCCACCACCGGCTGCGGTTCTGCTTCCAGTGCCGCACGCGGCACCAGGGTTCTCGACTCCAATTCTGGGAGTGCCTTCTCCTGCTCTTCTTCCTCCCTTTCTTTTCTGTACTCTCCCTTCTGGGTTAGTAGGAGACTATGTTGAGTCTGATCTTGATTTACGAATAGGGGATGATCTGGATGAGGATTCATCCTTTGGAGTGGAAAGTAAGCCCTTCATTTCAGCAGAGCCTGTGGTTGAGGACCTTTCTTTTAAGTCTCTTCTGAAGAATATGAATTCTACCCTTTCTCATCAAACTTCTGTGGTGGATACTGGGAAGCTTTTGTATCTTCAGTATCTGTATGTTCCTGAGATTCCTGTAGCATTAACACCACTGATGCAACCCTCTTTCGAGACACTTTCAAAGATGGTGTAGGACAGACCGGCGCGTATTCCTTCTGTGGCCAAGTCTATAGACAGGAAATACGCTCCCCTTAAGGATAGGCCAGTCCTTGCTTCTCAAGCCTTTGCGGATGCCATAGTGGTCTTGGCAGACAATGACAAAGCCGTTCTTCCCCAGGAATCCACGGCCCATCCAGTGAATAAAGAAACCCATAAAATTGACACTCTGGGGATGCAAGTATTCACTGCTGCTACCCTAGGCAAGCATATTGCTGGCTATCTGGGCTATTTATCTCAAAGTGAGTATACCCTTTGGCATTCGCTCAAAGAGACTGTGGAGGCTCTTCCAAAGTCGGATGTTAGCTCGGAGCTTCTTCAGGCCATTACTAGGGGCATTGAGTCCAACAGTCAGCAACCTAAGGCTGCTATGGATACCTTTGACACTGCTTCGAGAGCATCAGCGGCCGGGATATGCACCCGGCGTCACTTTTGGCTGAGGACTTATGAATTTCCATTTGATGGTGTTTATCTGTTTGGCCAACAGGTGGAACAAACACTGGAGGCCACTCAGAAAACTAGGACTGCTATTAAGATAGCCAGACCGGCCCCTGCTGCCCCTCAGCAGGACAGGAACGGACGGCAGTTTCATAACTGGCAGTCCTTTCGTGGTAAAAGCCATGGGGCTTTTAACAAGAACCAAGCCCCTCAACTGCAAAAGAAAATGCAGCAGAAGGCACAGGGCTTGAAGGTGCCCAGTGCCACCGTCTGAAGATCTGGCCCATGTTCCACCTCAACTGCCCAAGGGTGAATCTTCTTCGGCGTTAGGAGGGCATCTGACTCAGTTTTTCAACCAGTGGAAGTCCATAACAATGGACAAATGGGTCCTCGGGATAATGCAATAGGAATACTCTCTAAATGTTTCAGAGACCCCTCTTAATCGTCCACCAAAATGACTGTCTACCACTCAGTCAGACCTCCATGCTTCTGAGATTCAGGGCCTTCTGAACAACAGGGCAGTAGAAGTGGTTCCACTAGAAGAAGGGGACACAGGTTTCTACCCCCACTATTTCCTATTTCCAAAGGAAACAGGCAGTATGCTCCCTATTCTAGACCTGAGGAAGTTAAACAAATACTTGTTCAGAAGAAAATTCAAGATACTATCGCTAGGAATGCTCCTTCCTCTGATTCACCGAAATGATTGTCTGTTGTCTCTGGGCAGGCAGGATGCCTACCAACATGTCCCAGTGCACCCAGGTCACCACAAGTACCTACGCTTTCCTGCTCTGGGCCAGCACTACCAATTCAGAGTCCTGCGCCTCGAGTCTTTACAAAGTGCTTTGCAATACTGACAGCACATCTCAGAAAACTCTGAATTCAGCTGTTCCCATACCTGGACGATTGGCTCCTAGCAAGCTCCTCCAGGATAGGGACACAGGAAGCGGTTGCCATGGCTTCTAAGTTCCTCACATTCATGGGAGTTCTCCTGAACCTGGAAAAGTTGCAGCTTCAACCCCCCCAACAACTTCCCTTCATAGGAGCTCTTCTGGACACCTCCAGGGCAAAAACCTTCCTTCCAGAGGCTCGCTTCATCAAGGAGAACAACTCTGTTCGAGCTCTCTCCACACAGCGGATGCTGGGTCTCATGGCGTCATCTATGTTCACGGTGCCACTGGCCCGCTTGCACACAAGAACCACACAGTGGATGCTCAGCACTCAGTGGTGTCCAACCACACATGCGCAATAATTCCACATCAAGATAACTGAGCCTCTAATGAGGTCACTCACCTGGTGGACCCAGGAGGACAACCTTCTCCAAGGTTTTCCCTTTGTCTCACTGGAGACGCAGATCACCATCACCATGGATGCATCTCTGACCGGTTGGGGAGCTCACTGCCAAGATCACACCCAGAGTCTGTGGGGTCAGGAAGATGAGTCCCAACTGCACATAAATGTTCTGGAGATGAGAGCTATCCTGTACGCTGTCCGAGCCTTGAAGGATGTCCTCTGGCACAAGGTAATTCTCCTTCAGACGGACAACAAGGAGGTGATGTACTACATCAACAAGCAAGGCGAAACACACTCTTACCCTCTGTGCAGGGAAGCCATGAGAGTGCGGGAATGGTGTCTGGAGTACAACGCCCTGATACAGGCAGTCTACCTGCCAGGAGTCCAGTACGATCTGGTGAATCACTTCAGCAGAACAGAGGTGGATCTTCACGAATGGTCTCTCGACTCAAACATTGTGCAGTTGGTATTCAAAGAGTGGGGCACACCGTACCTGGACCTTTTTGCATCCCCACTCAATGCAAAACTGCCTCTATTCTACTTCAGAAATCCAGAACCTGGCATTTTCTGTCAGGATGCATTCAGACTGTGGTGGACAAGATGCTTTCTGTGTGCATTTTCTCCTCTTCCATTAATTCAGAGGGTGCTGCTTAAGCTGGAGGCACAGGGGAGGCAGCATGATTCTCATTGCCCCATACTGGTCTCGTCAGATATGGTTTCTGTTAATCAACAGATTATCGGAGGTTCCACTGAGACAACTTCCACTTCAAACAGACCTCCTGACCCAGGGTCCGTTGGTCCCTCCCAACCTGCTGTCCCTTCATCTCCATGCCTGGCTTCTGAGGAGATAGAAGTGGGTAGGTTCAGTGTCTCTCACAGAATATCAGACATTCTCCTAGCAACCACGGAAGCTATCTACTAGGAAGACCGCACGCCAAATGGAAATTCGTTTCCACTTTGCTCTGTAGAAGTCCACTTGCTCACCAAACAAAGTGTTAGAGTACCTTCTAGACCTGTTGAATGCAGGACTGCAATACTAGACAGTGAAAGTACATCTTTATGCTATTTTGGCCTACCACGAGCCTATCCACAATATGTTGATGGGCCAGCTACCGTTAGTTAAGAGATTCCTTAAAGGTATACTGCACATTAGACCACCTAGCAGAAGACCAGTAGCCACTTGGTATATCAACCTTGTGCAAGACATGCTCACCCGTAAACCATTTTAGCCTCTAGCAACCTGCGACTTGAAATTCCTGACCTGGAAGGCTGCCTTCCTTGTGGCTATTACTTCCGCTCGCAGGGTGTCTGAAATACATGCCCTCATCACAGATCCCCTTTCACAAGGACATGGTGGTTCTCAGGACTCACCCTAAATTCCTTCCTAAAGTAGTCTTAGGATTCTACCTGAACCAGCCCCTGGTCCTTCCGACCTACTTTGCAGATTTTCAGAATGAAGGGGAGCGTACCCTACATTCTTTGGATGTAAGGAGGGTTTTGCGATTCTACAGCGACAGAACAAAAGAGATTAGCAAATCTAAGCAGCTCTTTGTCTCATTCAGCATGGCCCGGCTGGATCAATCTGTTGCCATGAGGTGCATTTCAGCATGGCTGGTAGCATGTCTCTGCTATTGCTATTCGATGGCGCAGGTCAAGCTGGAAGGCAGGGTGTACGCCCACTCTACCAGAGCGGTCACGGCATCTTTGGCAGAGATTCAGAACGTGCCCATCACAGACATCTGCAGTGCAGCCACTAGGAGCTCTGTGCGCATTTTTGTGAAGTACTACACCTTGGATGTCCATGCCAGACAGCATCCTTCTTTTGGCAGGATAATCCTTAATTCTGTCCTGAGTGAGCTCCTTTCTTCTGCCACCCTTCTCGAGGGATTGTTTTAATTCGGTACTCTCCCACTAACGTGAATGAGTGGTGAAGACCTCATATCTAGGAAGATATGAAAATTCCATGCCTACTGTAATTCTTGATCTTCTTGAACAGAGTCTCCACCACTCATTCACATGCCCACCCACTATCCCCCCGAGCTCACTCACTCTGTTCTGGTCTTCACTTCTTCGTGGGCCTAGGCTGTGAAGACACTGATGTGTTGACCCTTCTTACATGGGTTATACAGACTATTTTATGTCTGAAATAGGTTAGTTATGCTGCATCTCCTCGGTAAAAAAAGGTACTGAGGCGGTTAGAGGGTTGACACTGAGATAGCCTATATGGCGCGAGCCAGCCGTGCATGCATGATCCTACCTTGGTGCCGGCCCTTCTGAAGATTTTTGGCTCCCGCTGGGTCTTAACGCCTCCAGCATAGTCCCACTAGTGTGAATGATTGGTGGAGACTCCATCCAGAAAGATCAAGAATTGCGGTAGGTACGTAATTTTCATTTTCTGTGCACTCCAGGGCCTGGAGTTTTTGGGTGAGATGCAGTATCCCTTTCCTGGAAGGGAGGGTTTCTGTACACGTCTTTTTCCAATTCCTCTTGAGTTCACTGGATATTGCTATAGCTTCGAGTGCATGGGGCTACAATGATACTGGTGGCCCCTTTCTGTCCCAACAAATTTCGTTGCTTCTGCTCTAGCCTATTGCAGTGAAATCTCCTGCAGTACTCCCTAGCAGGGCTCCTGTCTCAGGACCAGGGCAAACCCAGACCTTTAGACCATGCAGCTTCATGCATTTCTCCGGAAGACATAGAACTTCCCTCCTTGAGCATTTTCCAAACAATTTCTGATGTTCTGTTGGTGGCGCATAATTCTTCCATACAGCACACTTGTTCTCCTAAATTGAAACAACTCAGTATTTGCTGCACCTCTTGCTCCTTTGGCCCGTTTTTATGTCCAGTACTGAGCATCTTGGACTACTTCCTGTCCCTATCGGACTCTAGCCCCGAGTACTCCTTTGTCAAGTTGTGGCTTTTGGCCATCTTTACATTTCTTTTCCCCTCAAAGGTCAAGACTATGGCCCTCCCCACAGCCTTGGTACATTGTTTTGCTACCTTTAGGTCATCAGATATGATCACTTCAGATCCCTTTCCTGTTTGGTGGTTGTTAGTAATTCTATACCACTCATGTAATCCTCTCCTCGGTTCCTGCGCCCCATGTGCATGATTTTACACTTTTTTGCATTGAATCTTAGCTGCCACACCCTGGACCATTCCTCCAGATTAGCCAGGTCCTTCCTAATTTTTTCCACCCCTCCCAAAGTGTTCATTCTATTGCAGACTTTTGTGTCCCCTGCAAAGAGGCATACCTTCCCATCCAGCCTCTCTGCAATGTCACTAATGAAGATATTAAACAGTACTGGCCCCAGAACTGATCCTGTGGCACCCCACTGGATAGCCTCCTTCCTCGGATTTAGCTCCATTTACCACCTTCTGTGTTCTAGCCCTCAACCGATTTCTAACCCAGTTAACTGCCTTGTGACCAAAAGCCAGGCTTCCCAGCTTGTTCACAAGCCTCCTATGTGGAACTGTGTAGAATGCCTTGCTAAAATCCAGATAGGCCAAACCCATCACTCGCCCCTGATCCACTACCCTGGTCACTCAGTCAAAGAAATCTATCAGAGTTGTTTCACATGACCTTTCTGACATGAATCCATGCTGCTGTGGATCCTGTGCTCCACTGGATTCTAGGTGTTCCACTATTGTTTCTTTTGCCAGTGATTCTGTTAAGTTTCCCCACCACCAAGGTTAGACTGACAGCTCCGTAGTTTCCAGCCTCCTCCTTACTCCCACTTTTATGGGGAGGGACTACATCTGCCCTTCTCCAGTCCTCTGGAACCACTCCCGTAGCTAGTGAGTTGTTGAATAGGTCAGCAGTGGTGTTGCCAGCACCACCTTTGGCTCCTTTAATATTTTAGGATGCATCATGTCTTATCCCATTGCCTTGTCCACCTTCAGTTTTATGAGATTCTTAAGGACTCTGTCCTCTGTAAATGGACTTGTGTCCACCTAACTTCCAATCCTGCTTCTTACCTGTGGTCCCTTCCCTTCCTTTTCTTCCGTGAATATGGAATAGAAATATTTGTTTAGGACTTCCAGTGACGTCACTGTAATGATTGCAGGCTGACTTGTGGAGCACCCCCACAACCCAGTAAAAATGTGATTTAATCCTCTGTTTTTGCTCACAGACCTACTGATCGATGGGACTTCAACTTACCGGAGAAGAGGAAATTGTCAAAATCGAAACTTTTGAAAATGGCAGCAGTGCAGGGCAAAATGAAGCAATTGGTCTTGGGGGACGCATTGGAAGGCCTTACCACACTTCCTCCATGCAGACGCCTACTCTCAGAGTCATTGAAGGAGCTGGAAATGGACGACTCAAACCCAGATAGTAACACTGCTGATGCTTTAAAACAAATCCTTAGACATGCCGGCCCGGTGGCGCAGAGGGCTCAGGCGCTGGTGCCTTACCTTGAACCACGCCAGCAACCCAGGTTCAGAAAACTGACTAGGGACGCTGGGGGCCAGCAGGAAAGGAGGGTATTGAGCATCCGTAGGACTGCTGTCCTCTCCTGGGGTGGGTAGTGGGATGGTGTCGCTCTCCAGCGGCCTCCGGTGGAGACTGGGAGCACTGCAGACGCAATGCAGGGAACGTCACCAGAAAAGCAGAAATACCTGCTCCACGTTCAGCTGGATGATAACTGCCTGGCTGAGGCCATGGAAAGTCCCACAGAGCCATCCGTCTCAACAGCATCCTGGGGACAAGTAGTTGCGCTTGTTTGCCCCTGACCAGTGCCTTCCCTCTTGGAGGAGAGGGACCCACCCCATGAATGGTTACATCCGGGTTACCCTGGGACTGGCTGCTATGTGAGACGGTGGCTCGGGGAGTGTGATGGGTCGGATCCAATCCTTGGCATAAAGCCTGAAGGAGTGGCTGAGGTAGAGCATTTGGGGGGGATAGGGGGATAAAGAGATAAGGCAAATAAAAATTAAAAAAAATCCATAGAACGTTCATCAAAATCGATTCATCGTTGGCAGACCTTAGAAAAGACGTACATACCTTGGACCAAAAATTCACTGAAAATGCAACATGAGTGACGGGACTAACTGAAGCGCAAGACACCAACAAATGACTGCTCCTCCTTTTGTTGTAGAGGGACTGGGACTATCGACACAGAATGGAGGACCTGGAAACAGGTCCTGCTACAACAGTTTAAGGATTCACAGTGTCCCAGAGGATCAAGAGGAAGGATTCGCCACGGTCCCACATTTTGTACAGCAGCTGCTGCACTCAGTCCTCTCGACCCCCTCTGACCTTAACCTTGCTATAGACAGGGCGCTTGTTGCAAAGCCAACTGACCCAACGGCAAGACCACGCTCCCTTGTAATCCGAATGGTATACAACCAATCTAAAGTATGGATCCTTTGGGAGGCCTGACACCATAAAGAATTAAAATACTACGATGCCCCAATTTCTTTTGACAAAGATTTCTCTAATGCACTCCAGGCTGAAAGGCAGTGGGCTAGGAGCATCATCAGAGACGTGAAAATTAGACATTCGTGCCCAGCTGCAATATCCTGTACGACTGAAAATCTTCTTGGACTCGGGTATCAGGATATTTCCCTTGTTACTGCAAGCAGTGCCCCTCCTGAAAGAATTGGGTATTCCAACTCCAGACTTGGAAGTGAAGTTGCTGAAGAAAAAGTTGAAAGCAGATGTCTGGTCGACAGTTACTAAGACCTCCAGCAAGAAGAGGGGTCTACCTGGATCATTTCCACAGGCAGCCACAGCAGATATCCAGAAGTTATTGCAGCAGTCGGACCAAAGGAACCAGAAAAGTACTGCGACACCCTCGTCCTCTAAGTCACCGAGGAGGTAATCCTGCGAGATACAGAAAGTACTGTTTGCTCCATTGAAGAGAGGATCATGTGTTGTTGTTAGGCTCCTTTTCTGAATCGGACATAGTTGAGCCGGGGAGCATGTGAGGGCGAGGCCCACCTCCTGACTTAACTGACTGCAATGCCCAAAATGGCCCCTGCGACAAACCTGTTTTTTCTGTTAAAAATTAATTTTTCGGCTGGGACATTGAATACAGATCCTCAGAGGGATAGGAGAGCAACAGGGGGACATTTGTGAATGGGATGGGGGGGAAGGGTGAGAAAGGTAACTGCTGTGAGCATATAAGCGATGGATATCGGCCTTTTGGGGAGATGTGCTCAGGACCATCAAAGCGGGGAGTGCTGTACTTCACTTTCTGCCGATGCCTCGCAAAGGTGAATAAGACTCCTTCAGAAAGAGATGATCTTTACTTTAAGACAATAAATGCTCGAACTGTGGTTGCGGGTTTACGAGGCTGGGGACTGGACCCTTGACTTTCGTTCAGCTTGACCCTGTCTTCATATTCAGATTGAACCACACTGTGCGATGATCACTAGACCCCAGGTGTTCTCCCACCATGCCATCTGTAATTCTGTCCCCGATGGTGAGTATGAGGTCCCAAACCGCTCTCTCCCAGGTGGGCTCAAGCACCAGCTGCTTGAGGCATGCCCCTTGCAAGGGAGTCCAGGATGTCCCTGCCCCAGGCTGTTGCAACCACTGGGATGGTCCAGTCAATGTCTGGCAAGTTGAAGTCACTTACCAGTAACATTTCCCCTTTAGCTGTCATCATATGGATGGCTTCCAGTAGATCCTTGTCCATTTTGTCCCAGATCACCCCTGTGCATATAGCTGTGCAGTTGCCTGTCTCCAGGCTGATCCACAGTGCCTCTGCCTTTCCCTGCATCTCTTTTGCCTCCATTGCCTTTATACCCTCTCTGATGTAAAGAGCTACTCCTCTCCCCCCCTTTTTTTACCCTCCCTGTCTCTCCTGAATAAATTATACCATGAAATATTTACATCCCAGCCATGATTCCTATTGTACCATGTCTCGGTAATTGCTACAATGTCCAGTACAGCTTCTGCCATCGAGGCCACCGGTCCGGGATTTTATTTTCCAGACTGCAAGTATTTGTACACGTGGCTCTCCATGATCTGCAAAACCTCCTCCTGATTCCCCCCTTTTGCTTATGTGCCTGCTCACTAACCCCCCTTCCCCCATAGCTGAGTTTTCTTCCTCAGACCGCCTTGGCTAGTTTAAATGCTTGTACTTTTTTGAGGGACAGTCCTGCATCTGAAACCTCCAATCAGTTCTCCTGTTCCCGGCTTGGGATTTGAATTTTGTTTCAGAGAAACTGACCTTGTCTCCTTTTTAGCCAGCTACGACTTGTGAGCTACTTTTTCTTTCCTGAAAAGCATTATTTTGGGTTGCTTTTAGTTCTGCTTGAAGGATTTCCGAGCTTCAGGCCCTCTGGTGCAAGGAGCCTTATTCGATTTTTCACAAAGACAGGGTGTCTTTGCGCACAAATCCTACGTTTCTTCCTAAACTGGTGACTGAGTTTACCTTGAACAAATCTGTCCACCTTCCTGTTAATTTTCCTAAGTATGCCAATCCAGGGGAAGCACTGCTCAATATGTTAGATGTGCGCAGAACCTTGAAGCATTACCTGCTCCAGACTAAGGAATGCAGAAAGTCGAAGCAGCTTTTTGTTTCTTTCACCCCAGACAGAGAGGGCGTTCGGGTTTCTAAATAATATTTGTCTAAATGGGTGGCAAATTGCATTGTGCTCTGCTACAGTAAGTATGACAAAGAGTTGCCAGGAGCAGTGAAAGCTCATTCCACAAGAGGCATGGCTACCTGTATGGCCTGTGTCAGAGGGGTCTCAGCCGCTGACATTGGCGTGACTGCCACCAGGAGTACTGTCCATACCTTCACCAAGCACTACAGTCTGGACAGTTACCTCAAGAGACCGTGCAGACGTTGGCAGGGCTGTGCTGCAGGGCCTCCTGTCTTAAGCTTAGGAATGGCCTTCCTCCCTGTTTCTGTGTATATGTAACTGATCGGGACTCGTTTCATCTGTGGGAGCTGATGACTGAGATACCTCTGAAGAAGATATAACAGTTATGTAAGAACTTACTGTAACATTATATCTGTGAGGGGATCACAGTCATCCAGTCCACCATCTCTCCCACCATCCCTCTTTTGGGGTCTCGCTCTTAGAACTGGCTATCTGTTGTATCCACAGGGTTTTAAATAAGCTCAGAAAATTGATTAGCAGTTTTGTACAAGAAAGTGCTAATCAATTGGAAAAATGAATAGCACTTTCTTCAATTTGATTATCAAAATTAAAAAATGCGTGTGTGTCCGTTTAATGTATCAGTTAGGGTTGTTCCACAGCGACAAGAGAGTGAAATGCGGTGTTAGGTTACCTTGCACTTGCCGTATCCATCCCCACCAACAGCCGCTTGGGGTGCGTTGTCATCGGTCCTAACTTTCACCCCATCCCACGTGTAAACAAGCTGAGGTGGTGCAGTATAGGAGAATGGGGAGAGTTAGGATCGACGGGACCCCAACACACATCCTGATGCCTGTTGGTGGGGACGGGATAGGCTTGGGGTGCAAGGGGTGGTAACCCTAACACCGACTTCAACAACCCTTGCTTTTGTCGCTGTGGAACAACCCTAACTGATGCATTAAACTGAGTTTTTTACCATGCATTTCTCTTCTTTTTGAGAATGAGCACTGTAAATAGTAAATGGAATGTAATGGTGGGAGCGCGGGGCCCAACGGTAACGCAAGCGCAAACGGTAATGCACATGGTGACGCAAACGTAAATGATAATGCAAATGGTAAGAGAAACGGAAGCGCAAATGTTAATGAAAACAGAAATTTTGACGCAAACGCTAACAGCAACAGAAATGCAAATGTTAACGGAAATGCAAACTGTAAGAAAAATGCAAACGGTAACACAAATGCAAGCAGAAATACTAACAGTAAAGGCAACGGCGCCGCAGAAGGAAACAGTAATGCAATCGACAACGGAAATACAAACGCTAAAGCCAACAAAAACCAAAACAGTGACGAAGATGCAAACAGTAACGGTAACGCAATTGGAAATGCAAACAGTTACAGTAACAGCAATGATGACGCCAAAGCGAACAGTAATGGAAACGCAAGTGTGTACTGAAATGCAAATGGTAACGTGCATGGTCACGGTACCGCAATTGGAAATGCAAATGCTAATGATAACGGCAATGATGATGCCAAAGGAAAGACAAATGCAAACGGAAGCGTGTACGCAAGTGGTAATGCACACGGTGACACAAAACACAAACAGAAACAGTAATGGAAATGCAAATGGTAACAGTAATGCAAACGCAAATGAAAACGTAAAGGGTAACGCACACAGTAGCGTAGATGGGAACGCTAACGCAAAGGGTTACGGAAACGCAAGTGGGAACGCTAACTGTAACAGTAATGAACCCTTTTTTGCCCCCAGAAGCTGCATAGAGAAACACAGTGAATACAAAGAATATATGCATAATAATGGGCCCCGGAGCAGAAAATGAACACTTGGAATACTAAATTGCTTATCTCAGGAACTATACGACATAGAAAAACAATTCATAGGATTTATGACTTTCCTGGCTAGTTTTGGACTTAGCCCTCTAATGGGGGGGGGCTAAGCATTTTTCAGACGAAAAGTCTGTATCGCAAAGCGTTTCCGAGATACGGGCCCTGAAACGCGTGGCGGACACCGTAATGTTAGTCTGTGGGAAAAATAGTCTACTTCAAAGTACCATAACGTTGCAGCCCTGTCATATTTTGTCACCAAACCACCAAAAGGCACATCTGTGGGATGTTGTCTGTCTTCCCTCCAAATTTCAGCCCAAAAGACTAAACTGTTCTTTTGCATAAGGGTGACAAAGCTTTCCTATTCTTTTGGGCATAGTGTCACAAAGTAGTGTCGCAAATCATGACACTTTCACAAAAAACTCATGAAAGTGTCACAAGTGCGACACTACAGTTTACAAAAATTTAAAAAACATATTTCTGGGGTGTTTAACCCCAAAGAAAAGACATAGCCAGCATCCTCAGGGCTCGACTAGGTGAACACAAAAATAATTGTGTCCCTAGAGGGTCCCAATATTAAATGGCAAGCATTTCTGTGACCAGTAACTGAAAAAAAAAATGGCTGACTCACGACACTACAGGGGTCATTCGCAACAATAAAAACCTGCATTTGTGACACTGTCTGACTTTTTGTTAACTTTTCCCATTGACTTTAATGGGAAACTTGTTTTTTGAATAACTTTTGAACCGTTTAATATTTTTTCACAAACTCTTTGAAAGGCACATCAGGGACCCCGGCCACATGTTCTCTAAAAGTTTTTGGACCAGTTGCTCAAATCGTGTGATCTGTAGGTGCAAGCAAAGAATGCGTCAAAAAAAGGTAAATACAACTTTCTATTGCGTTTTATAGCTCTGCAACTATATATCCAACTGTTAAGAAACTTGGCAGATGCAGAGATCTGTTGTACTACTCCATGCATGCCAAATTTCAGGCAAATCCGTTATACGGTGGCAAAGTTATTAAACTGCAAAAGTTACACTTTAACCTTAAATGGGGTACTCAACCCTAACTATAGTGGCACTACCATGCCACTATAATATATAGTGTAACCAAAATAAATGTTCATTAAAATGAACTCTCTGTGTCATCTGTTTCAGTACCCCCCAACACGCGCCGCACACTGTGAACCCCGCCATGTGCTCACCCTTATGGGTTTGACTGCAGCAGCTTAGGTCCTCCCCCCACCACCCTGGATGCACCATCCTTTGGTTTGACTCTCAGCAGCTTTTTAATTGAGCTCACCAATATACCTGCAGCGCCCCTTCCCCTCCCATTTGCATGCTTTAGATGTGCAGATTCTTACCAGCACACAGGAGTAATCATAATGTACTACCTCAGCTGGAGTCTACTCTGGGCAGGCTGCGTGGTGCAGTTAGCTAGCTACCTAGCTTAGCAGCTGAGGAGATGCAGTAAAAAAGCAAAGGCTTTGGCCCTAATGTACAGTTACAGCCTTTCTTTAAAATGATCCAACCTTAGAGGTAAGAACCCTGGACCTGGCCTGAACAGTAAACCAAGAATCTTGACTTGACTAGACCTCTATCCTGACTGCATTTCCACACTTGCAGCACTGTGCAGCATCGTAAAATCCTAGTGACACAGACTAAAACCTCAGGAGCTACGAGCCAGAGTGAGAAAGGATCAGAATAAACGTTTGGGCCATCAGCGGAGAGACTGGTTTAAAATACAGCAGGCAAAGCCTAGTGTGACCACAACCAAAAGACAGGCACAGCTCAGAGCAGCAGCATGAGTAGAGTCTGGCTGATGGGTCAAATTAGACTGTACATTTGGGACCTTCATGGGGAGTTAATTACTTAACAATGCTGCTGTCTCAGATCCAATGCCAAGTGCTCGATGTGGGGAGTAGAAACATGACAGACTGTAGCAGACCTAATTGCAACCTTCCCCAAGGAACAGAAATTAGTAAAATCAGGTAAACACATCAGAATTTTTACATACCTTGAGACTACCACTGCAGTTTTGACAGCTCAGCCCGAGCCCACTTGTATAACAGTAGCCATTACATCTCCCGCTCACTGATACCACAAACCGTAGCCAACCAATGGTTACTGCCTTGTACATTGTATGCTGGAGGGTACCTATAGAGATCCTCAGTGTGTTAACCAACAGCATTCATGTAATTTCACTATACCCGCCCCTTATCAAAGTTTAGTACTGGATCAGCGCACAAGGAAGCAAACACTTTATTTTTGCAATATGCAACGTCCTGTGCCTTATAAATGGATCGCACTTTTTTGCAATCCATCCAACAGTTTGAGTCGCACAACCTCCCAGTTTGCATCGTAAAATGCAATGCAATATTGGCTATTTAAAACCCTGATCCAGCCTTTTATTTAGGCCTGAGCGTCTCTCTCTTCTCCCCCCAATGGCTCTTTGTTGCCAGGGCAATGAACTGAGGAGGGAGTGGGGCCGCTCATGGCTTTATAGGGTTGGTGACGTTGGCACATCACGTCAGCGTGAGCAGCCCCAGTTGTACTGCTGAAAATCTTCTATGTGGATCCTGCTTCACCGACGGTGAAGTTCCATCTGTGGTACCTGATGACTAAGATCCCCTCGAAGATCTACTGTTATGGTAAGTTCTTAAGTAACTGTTCTTTCCCCTGCCTCTGTGTCAGGACCTGTTGACACAGGCTCAGGGGACCCTGGTCCATCCAGACCTCAAGTCCCTTTATCTGCATACATGGCTCCTGAGGACATAGCTATTACTCGATCTGGGGTGTCCCAGAAGGTGGCTGATGTCCTAGTGGCTGCCACAAAACCTACCACCGGGGGCCACTTACTCTGTGAGGTGGAAGCAGTTTGCTGTCTGGGCTGCTTCTCACCAACTGGGCCCTTTCACCTGTCCGGTGAACCAGGTTTTGGAGCATCTCCTGACCTTGTCTGATTCTGATCTCAAATACTCCTCCCTTAAAGTGCACCTGCCATATCAGCTTTCCACGTGCCCATTGATGGCAGTGTGGTGGCACAGCTGGATGTGACCCGTACTTTTCTGAGAGACATTCTCCACTTGAAGCCTCCCTTCCATAACACGGTTCCAGCTTTGGACCTTAATTTTGTTTTGGAGAAGTTGACCCTGCCTCATTTTGAGCCAGCCACATCTTGTGAGCTACGTTTTCTGTCATGGAATGCGTTATTTTTTTAGTTGCATTTACTTCTGCTCGAAGAATTCCAGAGCTACAGGCACTCGTGAGCAGCCGTAATTGATTTTCCACAAAGACAAGGTCTCTTTGCATACTACTACTAAGTTTCTCCCAAAGGTGGTGTCTGAGTTTACCATAAACCAATCCATCCATGATTGCCACTTTATTATCCAGAGCATGCCAATGCAGGGGAAGCATTGCTCCATACGTTGGATGTGCATAGAATTTTGCATTACTGTACACACCATACCAAGGACTGCAGAAGTCCAGTTAATTGTTTCTTTCGGCCCTGCTAGAGAGGGTGCTCCAGTTTCAAAACAGTGCTTGTCCAAGTGATTGGCCAAATGTGTTATTTTTTGTTACAGGAATTACAGTAAGGAATTTCCTGGAGTTGTTTAGGGCCATTCCACTAGGGGCATGGCCACTTCAGTTGCCTGTCTCAGAAGCATGTCTGCAGTCAAGATTTGCACTGCTGCCACATGGAGTACTGTCCACGCTTTCACTAATCACTGCAGTGTGGACACTGCATCCCAAAGAAGGGAAGGCTTTGGCCTTGCTTCAGGGCCTTCTTTCTTAGGCGTCTGACCTTCTGCCACCCAGACTGTCCTTGCTCACAGCACTGCTTGGAGCTCGTTCCATAGGTGTGACCTGATGACAGAGATGTCCACGAAGAAGATAGAACAGTTACGTAAGAACTTGTCGTAACAGTAGTAGATCTTCGAGGGGTCTGTCATCAGTCATCTGAAATCCCTCCATCCCCCTTTCCTCTCTTGCTCTCTCCAGCTTGGCTGTCCTGTTGCTCTAGCTTTCTACTTGCTGGGCACCTTTTTGTCTCTCCTCCGTTCTCTAGTGGAACTCCTTTCTTTCATGGCCTCCAGCTAGGGAAAGAACTGAGAAAGGAGCAGGGTCGCCTGCGCTTTTATAGGGTGAGTGACATCAGAGCCTGACATCAGCATGGGTGGTCCCTAGTAGAGAGCTGCAGAAAAGCTTCTGTGGGATCCTAGTGCCTGATGGCAAAGTTCCATAGGTGTGACTTGATGACAGATTCCCTCTAAAATCTACTGTTACAGTAAGTTCTTATGTAACTGTTGTTTTTACAGTTATGTTTTTATCTGTTTTTTTAATTCTAGAAGTTTCACCACTTTAGATAACCTGTACCCTGCTTCTCCTGAATTTAACACTTGCAAAATGCTTGCATTGCTTATAGACAGGTATCACAACATATTTCACTGAACTCTATATTAAGCGTTGAGATATCAATGTATATTAGTGTTTGATTATTCTTTTTATTGCCAGTAGACTTGAAGTTATTAAAAAAGATAATGTATTTGAAAAAGGCTATTTTTGGAAGCGTAAAAGCTGGGAACTTTGTTTTTAAATGAAAGCCCAGAGTCAAATTACTATGGAACAGTGTATTTAATAGACTTTCACTGTATTTATGTAGAATACTAGAAATTTGCTATGTCAAAATAATAATGTATTTCTACTATATTTAAAGAAATTAGTTTGTTAATGTTAGTATCAGTACACTGCAGTGATATACTGATACCACACTTACAGTACCTCAGCAGAAATAATTTTTTTTTTTTTAATCTTTGGCTGGTTCCATGGTATGGTTCCATGGTGCTGAGGTGCCCACTTCACAGGCTGGTAACCCAAATTTGTGCCCCCAGCAAGGGCCAAAAGGAGTGAAAACCAGCCAGCAGGAGGGTGACAGTGTGTACGTGAAGGAGCTGTCCTGGTGAGGGTGTGCTCTGCACCTTTTCTGGAGCAGCCCTTGATAGTGGCCCAGCAGAGATATCACTTGGTGGTGTGGATGATCCCCCCTGCGCCCCATGTGCCCCAGCATGCACAGCCATGTGGGAGGGAAGTGGGGAGAACAGCAGAGATTACCTCATGAGTGTAGCAGATGATGGCCCCTTCCACCTCAGCATCCCCCATTGTCTAGAAATACCGGGTGGCGGCTGTGTTGATCAGGCAACGTGCACACTATTTCCTTTGCCCTTCTGTATGTACTGTACACATGTGTTTAGGAAGGTACAGAGCACTGGTATCAGATTTAGTGTAGTAGTGCAAGGAAGGAAGGAAGGAAGTAAAAGACATTTTTGGATTATTGTATAAACACAAATGTAAAAAGTGTGCGTATTACATGTCAGAAGGTACTAACTGTAGTTTATGAAAGAGAACCAGTCTTTTTTTTTTTTTCCAATTTTTCTTGTTACTGTGTAGTTACATACTGAACAGAGTCGCTAATGCACCTCTTTTTTTCACTTTTTGTTCTGATTGCCTTAGAGTCTACAAATTGTTTATCTGTGTGTGTGTCTGTGTATATGTGTGTGTATGTATATATATATATATATATATATATATATATATAAATATATATATATATTGTATGTTTACTTGTAAATACTCTGTGCAGTGTAATAACAGCCCCTGCGTGCTACCTGAGATCTTCTTGAATACTAGGTGATGCAGTTAAATTAGGCTATCTTGATGTGTGAATTTTTTGTGTCTATTTAAATAAAAATAAGCCTTATTGCCAGACACAATATAAGCCAAGGTCTGCAACTCCTGACTTTTCAGCAAAAAATTTTACTTGCAAAGCTTTTGAAAGTGCAGTCCAAAGCATCTTCTCTGGAACTATTCAAGGCAGTAACCATGACAGTGTTTCATACACCACATATTTTCACACAGCATCATGGTATGTATGTGCCAAATTGCCATGAAAGAATTTAGACTGGTTCTGCATTAAGCAGGAGTATATGGTGCCGAATGGCCTCAACCATACACATACACACACACAAACACAGTAAAGGCTGAAAACAGAAGACTGATTGGTGTGTGTCATTAGTATTTCATCCTAAAGATGAACCAGCCTTTATGATGGCCGTATAATTCTGCAATGGGAAAATAATCTAAAACACAACTGCAGCACAGTAGTACAGAGGCAGGGGTTACCCAGAAAGGGCTTAGACAGCAAAGTCAGGTATCGGAGAAATGCAGTGTTACTCATACCCCAGTAATGTAAAGCATCATGGGATGTATATGAAAATCATTTAGACTGGTTCTGCTTTAAGCAGGTATAGATGGTTCCAGATTGTCTCCCACACACTGCACAGGCTAAAAACCAAAGACACAGATGTGTGTTTCATCCTTCTCAGCACTTCCCAGCGTGCCTTCTCTGTATTCCAGCTCATAGGAAAGATGAGCCAGCCCTTATGGTGGCCTTAGGGGTTTGGGTCATGGTGGGCTCGATGTAGGAGAACAGTCTGAAAGACAAAATAGTCTGTCTGGCACCCTTACCTAGAGGCCTAAGGCACAATTACAAGAGAACAAATAGCATAAATAACAGCAAATACAAAGCACAGAGGCAAGGTTTACCCAGAGAGGGCATTGGTGACAACGCCACATTTCGGAGAAATACAAAATCACACATACCCCAATAATGCAAAGCATCATGGGATGTATATGCAACTCACCTTGATATAATTTAGTCTGGTCTCGCTCTAAGCGGGAGTCTGTGGTTCCAAATAGTCTGTGACACACATTGTAAAAGCTGAAAAGTCCAAGTCTAAAGGCAGAAAAAGTCTTGAGTTCCTTTAAAGGAAATGTGCATATACTTCCCATAATGCTTTGTATTACTGAGGTTTGTGTGATTTTGTGTTTCTTTGAAACCTGGCTTTGTTGCCAATGCTGTTTCTGGGTAACTCATGCCTCTTTACTTTTGTGCAGAGGTTATTTGTCGTACAGATATTTTGACTAGATGACCATTGGCTATCAAAGATAACATATTTCTTGACACTGCAGTGAAATACAGGATCTTACTTCAAGGGTATCTCTTGCAGCAGACCACACTTATGGAACTATAGCCATCAAGCACTAGGACCACACAGAAACTTTTCTAGCTAGGCGTTCTACCAGAGGGCCACCCACTCCGACATCATATGCCGACATCAACCTGTCCTATAAAAGTGGGCAGCCCCCGTGCCGTCCTCAGTTCTTATCCTACCATCGTACGTCGGACTTGATGGAGATCTGCCAGCTTCTTTCAATGACAAAAGATTTAGTTGAACTTTTATTTCTTATTTTTCTCTCCATAGTCTGTGTCACTTTAGCAATAAAGTGATTTTTCCTCTCCATTTATGCCAAGCTACACCACCAGGAACCTCTTCAAAAAGTGTGCCTGCAGGCAGAAGATCCCTGAGAAGGATGACCATGAGGCTTGCGTCTGCTGCGTAGGCCCAGAACACGACACCCAGGCTTGCATGATCTATGGCTTCAACCAGGCCACCAGGAAGCGCCGAGTACAGGCCCTCGAAATTTTTCTGCTGAAGCGGAAGGTCGTCCAGATGGAGAAAGAGCTTCAGGCTCGACGTTCCTCTGCTTCCCCTGCAACATCCTCAGGCTCGCAACCCTCCAACGCATGGGACAAGTCATCTGGGAAGCGCATGCATCAGTACAAAGAACATCTCAAGGTGAAGACCCGGTCCTCCTCATCTTATTCCGGTCGCCACTCCTTGCATCGACCACAGCAGGGCCATCCTGGTCATTGAGGTCAGCCCCCTCTGCCTCGCACGCCCTTTCTCCAGCCAGGCTACTATTGGCAGCTCCCTCACCAACCCTTCGGTGGCGGGCATCGGTTCCAGGGGCTCTGGCACCCTCCTGACCTCTCGACCCCTGCTGTTCAGACCCTTGTTTTCGGCAGGCAGTCAGTCAGGTGGCTCTGCTGGCTCGTCATTGATGAGCTCAGCATCGGTGGATGCCAGTAGACAGCCTGACCCCTGCATCCAGTTTCTGCCACTTCTTCAGTCATTGCCTTGGGCCTGGAGCCTCTACCCTCCCGAGTCCCCTCGGCCTGAGGATCGGTCACCATCACCTTCCCTGACGCTGATCCATGCTGAAGAGCTTCCCCATAGGCCCCAGCCTGTTCAGCTTCCCTCCCCAATGCCGTCCGATGTGTACCCTCAGCCGACACCAGTGGGTCCGATGCCAATAGCGGTGGACTTTCACTCCATGCTTATGCCTTATGGGACTTTATGCAAGCTGTGCTTGCTTCTCCACAAGGCCAGTCACCGCAGTGGCCCCCTGCTCCTCCGGTAGGACTGCAACCAACACCTCAGGACCCTCGCTTCCCCCCTCAGGACTCGGGGGATGAGGACAGCTGTCATCTAGACCTCATTTCCCCCAGATGAGGGCGATGACGAGGAGCCACTCCTTACAGCTCCTCCTCCACGGTGTTATGCAACAAGACCCCAAGGTATATCCTGCCCCTCCCACCCTGGATTATTTCTCTTTTGTTTCGGTTATCAGATAGTTATAATTAGCCATGGGCTTTGGCACCAAGATGTAAAATCCGCTCGGTGTCAGCTGGCCACTTATTTGCGATTCCTGTATGCTCCTCCTCTGGTCATCCCCCTTGATTGAGCCCTGTAAGGATGCTACCCTGGCTGCCTGGCACCAGCCAAATTTGATACCAGCTATGCTAAGGAAGGCAGACAAATTATACCAGGCTCCAGCAGGGAGACCTTTCTTTGCCGACCAGTCTCAAATGGATCTGGTGGTAATCAATGCCGCCCATGACTGCACCAAAAGACCAGAACATCTTCAGTTCCTTGCCCTCGGATAAGGAGCCCCGGAAGCTGGATCATATTAGCAAATTAACTTTTGCCTCTGCCACACTGACCATCAGAGTGTTGAACTGCATTGCCCATATGTTTCACTACCAAAACCAGCTATGGGACCAGGCCCTTGACAGTGCATGGGCTCTCCCAGAGGATCCTCTAAAGCAGCAGATGCTGCAGTCTCAAGGCAGGTTCTGACGTCAGCACTTGCCTCTTAGGGCTGCCTACAACGCCATGCATGCCTTGACCAGGCTGCCACAGCAGCCATTTGCCTGCGAAGACACTCTTGTCTGAGGGTGTCAGGCTTTGCCCAGGATATTCAGTTATTCATCCTGAATGCCCCCTTCAGAGGCTTCAAACTGTTCGGGGCAGATGTACAGGACATACTGTTTCAACTGCAAGCCTCTGACCACACCTCGCAGGTGGTCCAATCTATATACCACACCAACCAGCCCAAAATGGTCAACGAGTGCTCTTTCGGCAGTCTGTCCATTGACCCAAGCCCTCCGACAAGCTTCAGGGTAAGCGCTGGGCCACCCTCACCCTGCCCACCACCTCCTCTTCCATGGGAACACCCCCAGAGAAGGTGGGGTGGCCACGACCACCTCTGCCAGCTCAGCCTGACTGCTTGCCCAACCCAATGACCCCCCCCCCCCAGTAAGGCAGGAGTCGGTTGTAGGGGGTTGTTTTTCCCCTGCACTTGGACAAGTGGAAGGGAATTACCAGAGCTGCCTGGGTACTGCAACTAATAGTAAGCAGACACACTCTGGAACTTTTGGAACACCCTCCAGAAATACCCCCAGTTCTGTCCTGTTATACTCCAGACCACATCCCAGTGCTCTGGGATGAAATCCACTCTCTGCTAAACAAAAGGGCCATAAAACCCATCCTGGAGACCCAACAGAGCAGAGGGTTTGGCTCAAATCTCAAGTGTAGACCTCTGGTAGCTAGACCTGTTCATTCAGTGCAAAAAATTCCTGATGGTGACACTTCAGGGTCTGCTGCCCCTTCTGCACCAGGGAGATAGGATTTGGTCCCTCAACATTCCCTAGGCTCCCTAAATTTCCACCCTCAATTTGCTGCTGGTAGCCCCTTTACCCCCCTCCCTCCAGCCTTTCCCTTCCCCTCTTCCTGTGCACCTTCTCCAACCTATCTCATCCCTCTTTCCCACCACCCCCTGCCCGCCTCACCCTCTTTTTCACACGATAGCCTAGTTTGACAAGGCCATTGATTGCCTTTCACTTCCCTGTTGTCACTTTTCTCCCCCAACCCCCACATCTCTCCTATCTCCCACCTTTTCTACTATCTTGATGCCCATTTAGTTAGTTTATAGTGAATTTCTTGACTGCTACTATTGTATCAATCTGTTCATGATTATGTTTTACTGCTAGCTAACCAATGTTAGTCTTCCTCTGTTTCTAACCCTCCCCTCTGATGTGGAACCTTTGTAAACGAGCTGCTCTGTGCTCGAAGGTGTAATAATCCTAGACTGAAATAAAAATAAAATAAAAATCATGAAGGATGCCAACCTGCATATCCAGGTACATGCCTCCCACAGACAGTACCCAAGATTCCATTTTCAGGGGTGCATTCCAGTTCCTGGTCTTGCTCTTTGACTTGTCCTTGGCCCCTCAAGTGTTTACCAGATGCTTGGCAGTGGTAGCAGCTGCCCTCAGGTGAAAGGGACTTTATGTCTTCCCCTACCTGGACAACTGGTTTCTCAAAGACCAGTCCAGGAAGTGCCTGTTACAGACTCTGGAACATACCACCTGCGTATTCCAGGATCTGGGCATCATGGTCAACCTACCCAAGTGAGTTCTTACCCCCTGCCAGTGCCTTCAGTACTTAAGGGTATTTCTGGTTACTTCTCAGGGCATGGCCTTCCAACCCCAGGACCGGACAGATCACTTAATAGTTCAGGTCTATCTGCTGTACAACAGCTGCTGTGTTTCAGCCAGACCTTCCTCCAGCTCTTGGGCCTGCCATTGTCACAGTGCCTCTAAACAGATTGCATATGAGGATTCCCCAGTGGACACTGAAGGTCCAGTGGGACCAGTGTACCGACGACCTGGAGCAGCTGGTCTTGGTCTCCTCTCCAGTAAAACGGTTCTGCTTTAGTGGAATGAACCCAGCAACCTGTTACGAGGACTTCCTTTCCTCATTCCTTCCCCTTAGCAGATTCTCACAACAGATGCTTCAGGGTTGGGTTGGTGAGCTCATCTAGGACCCCACCAGACTCAAGGGACGTGGTCCCAGCTGGAGTCCTCTCTCCACATAAATGTCCTGGAGATGCAAGCTATTCTTTATGCCTTGCAGGCCTTCCGGACTCTATCCCCGTGTCTTCTGCTAGTTCAGAAGGACAATATCAGTGTAGTCCACTACATCAAGCAGGGGGGCACTCACTTGTACCCCCCTCTGCTGGGAAGCAGTGAAAGTCTGGTATTGGGCTCCAGATCATGGTCTCAAACTGTCGTCCGTCCATGTTCTAAGCATACAAAATGTCCTTGCAGACAAGTTAAGCAGGTCACAGTCCTGAATGCACAAGGGGGAGCTGCTGACCTCAGTAGTAAAAGACTTGTTTGAAAAGTGAGGTCATCCACAGTTGGACCTTTTTTGCATCCCTACTCAATGCAAAACTGCCACTTTTTTGCTCGCTTGATCCAGGGCCTGGAGTTTTCTGGTGAGACGTATTGTCCCTATCCTGGAAGGGGAGGATCTTACTTGGAGAGGGTTCCTGCAGTAGGTCGTCACAGATAGGACTGTGCCATCTGGCATCAGGACCACACAGCAAACTTCTCCAGCAATGCCTGGTGGGGGACCATCGACCAGACATCACGTGACGGACATCAGCGTGACCCAGTATAGTGGGCGGTCCCCATGTCCGCCCTCCAGTTTTTTCCCATCGTCGACCTGCGCAGAGTACCTCATGGTTACACTTGCCCAGCCGATCACCATTTTTTGACCTATTTTTCGCTCAAAAGCTAATCTCATAATTTTGTTTGTCTTCTCCACTGCCGACTAAGTCGAAGAAGTGCAGCGCCCAGATTCCTTATAAGGATGGCCACCTTCGATGCCTCTTTTGCATGGGCCCAGAACAACTGCTCCAACTGGCAGCCCTTCAACTAGGCCACTTGGAAAAGGAGACAAGAGGCCCTGAAAGCCCATATTTTGAAGTCTAGAATGGCTTCACTTGAGAAAGAAATGCAGAAGTTAAGGGACACCGCATCTTCCCCTTCTTCAGAGTCTGAACAGAAGAAAAAAGAAAAGAAGCATCGGGAGAAGGAGCGCTTGGAGGATCGGAACCAAGGGGATTCCTGTAGGCCCTCGACCAGCAAAGCCGCTCCCATGGCTCCTCCAGGTACTTCTACTGCTGCTTTTCTCCCGATTTCCACCAGTAAGTCATCCGCCATCTCCTCCAGCGAATGCCCGGTTCTCGCCGATAAGTTGGCCCCCGGCTCCTCCAGGGTCCGCCCGGCTGCCGTTACAAGTCCCCAGGGCTCTATTGGTACTTGCCCGGCCTCCACCGGTAAGTCAGTCGAGGGTTCTTCCCTCAACCGCCCGGTAACTTCTGCTTCCGATAAGCCGGCCATCTCTGACATCCACCTGGACCCTGCTGTCCCGTCGGGGGCTCACGCTGTCTCACCCAATGTCTGGATGAGCATTGCTTTGGCTGTTAGCCTTCCTTCCCCCCCAGGCTTCTCCTAGACAGAAAACCTTCCCTCCTACCTCCACAGGTGGTCCCTCCGGCCCCTGTGGTCACCACCAGTTTGGAGGAGGGGACAGGATCCCTGGAGGTGGTTCTTCCTTTGCCCACCCCAGTGTCGATCCCTCAGAAGCCTGCAGAAGGCCCCAGACCAGAGGCTCCGACGACGACCTCTAACATCTCTGTCTCGCTCTCTGGAACATCAGACTTTTCATTAGGTCTCCTCACGTCTGCACTGCCTTTCCTTCCAACAGAGGCTATGACGTGTATTTGGTCTGCCCCTCCATCAGGGCCTTTGCATCTGATCCTGACAACTGCACCAACCTGCATTTGGTCGGCTCCTCCATTGGTGCCCTCGCGTCTGATCATGATGACGTCATTAATTTCATCAAGCCTGACGTTGCCTACTTACACAATGGCTGGTTTGACAATGATTCACCTGACGTCAGCTCCTCTGATGTCGAATCTTTTTGCAGGGTTTCACACCTGGACCCTCTCAGCCTCACGTCCCAATTTAGCAGCATAAGAGGCACCCCGTACTCAAACAAGCAGACACACCTATGTGAGGAACAGGAGGAAGCAGTAGATCAAGGAGAGACACCAGTTAAACAGCAAAGACACAGATTGCAAGTTTCTCCAGAAACGAAACAAGGAAGTGGAAGCGTGCAGCCAAACAAGGCATGCAGGAAATCTAAAGCAGAAGCTTGATTAGTGAAAACTGGAAGTCTGGTACATTTTAAAGGAACTACAGAGGAATGCCAGAAAATCCGAAGTAGAAGCTGGGTTTGAGAAAACCTGAAGTCTTTCACAGTTCAAATGAACTACAGAAGTGAGAAACAACAGAAGGTACCAAAGAACCAGCTAATTTAGAAGGCAAACAAGCTCACCAACTTTTAAATTAAGAGAAATAAAAAGAAGCTCTTTTAAAAAGCACATAATGTGCGAAACGTAAGGGCAATTAAAAGGAATTTTAATAAAGTTTTGAAGAATAACAGCCCAAGTGGAGTATTTTGTTCTCCCCCTTCCCCAAACTACAGCTAATTACCCCCATCATTCTTTTCATGGACAGGGTGCTCCAGGCCTACCACTATCCACCCACCCATGTTCCTCCTCCACCCACTTCTGCTCCTTAGCAGGATTTTCAGACCTTAATCCATTCATGGTGGAAGGAGGCCAGCTCTGAGCTGATGTCTGATCTGGGAAAAACGCATACCAGCCCCAGTGGTTACTCCTCCCCCTTGGTCTCTATCACCCTTCAGCTCAGTGCACTCGATGGTGCATGTGTCGGGGACCCATCCTAAGGAGGTCATTCTTCCATATTTTGAACCCCCTTCTGAGGGAAGAGTCCCTGGAGGAGTCTTCGGACAAGCATTCCTGCGTACCCAAAGGGAAGGATTCTCCTAATCCCCCACCCCCCCACCGAAGATCCTTCCTTTACTGAGCTCTTGCGAATTATCTAGCAGTCCACTGGCTGGAATACAGAGGAGCAGGATCCTAAGAGGAAGCGCCTCGCAGAACGTTTAGATATGGAGACAGCTTCCCCGATGCCCGTACTCCCTTGGATGGCTCCTCATAAAGACCTCACCAGTACCTTCTGGCAGCTACCGCATTCCATTCCTGCAGTCCCCAAGAAGGCGGACCAGATCTACTGTACTCCAGAGGGAGTTTCCTTCCTGGACGCTCAACCCGAGGCTGATTCGGTCATCATTACTGCAGCCCACGACCATTCAGCTGTCCAAAACACATGAGCATTTCTCCCCAGATAAGGAGTCTCAGCAGCTGGACCAGTATGGCAAAAATGTTTACTCTTCAGCCATATGTGCTCTCCTCTCCCTCAGTTATGTAGCGCACATGGTATCTTTCCAAAAGGTGACTATGGCCAAACTTGAGTCTCTTATCCAGGCCCTGGAGTCTTCAGAACTCAAGGAGGAGTTGGTCAAAGACCTACGTTTAGCAAAAATCTCATGCCGCTACATGCTCAGGGCTACCTATGACACTGTGGACGCGGTAGCCTGCTCCTCTGCCACAGTGGTGTCCCTCAGACGACACGCCTGGCTTCGCATTTCTGGTCTCTCTAATGACGTCCAGTCTGTGATTGATGCCTCCTTTGGAGGTGACACAAAAGACATTATCACAGGCCTGCAGGACAGCAGCCAGTGGCCAAGCCCTGAGGTCCGTGAGGTCCATGTACCAATTGGGAACCCAGAGAAAATAGTCCTTTCAGAGATGGACCAAATGGCAGGGTAAACAACCCTTCACTCGGTGACAGGGAAAAAGAAAGGCCACGGGATCCCCTTTCCTGTCGTGTGTCCCCCCCTCCCCTCCGCCATAAAGCTCAAGCGAGGATCAAGGGCACCTCCTCCCCCCTTGATCCTCCACTTCCTGAATGACCTGCCTTCCCCTCCCTCTGCTTATGAAAGCAAAGAGCCAGGAGGAAGATTCACCTCCATGTGCAGGAATAGGATGGACATCAGACTTATGGGTTGTGCAGCTCGTATCCAGAGGGCACACTTTGGACTTTCAGGAGATTCCCCCCAGACTTCCTCCTGGTCGCTTGTCTTACTTTCCTCCTCAGGCTCCTCTAGTCAAGGAAGAAATTGGGTCTCTAAGCCAGAAGGCGGCCATAGAGTCTGTCCCTCTGCTTCAAAAAGGGAAGAGATTGTATTCCCATTTTTCCTGGTTCCGAAAAAGATGGACGACCGCAGACCCTTCCTAGATCTCAGCAGTCTAAACCTTTACATGGAGTACAAAAGGTTTCACGTGCTGACACTGCAGAGTCTCCTATCCCTTCTGCAGTAGAATCTTTGGCTTTGTGCGCTGGACATGCAGGATGCTTACTTGCATATCCCGGTGTTCCCAGGCCACCGCTGCTTCCTGCATTTCTGCTTCCAAGGGGAGCACTACCAATTCACAGCCCTCCCGTTTGGCCTTTCCTTAGCACCTCGGGTTTTTACCAAGTGCCCTTTGGTGGTGGCAGCGGCCTTACACCATCGAGGGATAGGAGTTTTTCCTTATCATGACGAGTGGCTGTTGACAGTCTCCTGGAAGCTCTCTCATGCGTGTTTGACCTTTTTTCTCACCTTAATATCACGGTCTGCTTCCCAGAGTCGACCATTACCCCTTCCCAGAACCTTCAGTTCATTGGGGCCATATTTTACACTGTCCAGTGCAAAGCCTTTCTCCCCCCGGACAGAGCAGAGACCATTCGAGAGTAGGTCAAAGTAGGTTAATATTCTGATCTCTTCCAGACACCTTCTGGCCAGGGCATGGTTACATCTCTTGGGGCCTGATGGTGGCCTCCGTCTCCATGGTCCCATTTGCCAGGTTGAATATGAGGATCACCCTGCAGGTCCAGTGGGATCAGCGTGTGGATGACCTGGACCATCCGGTTGTAGTCTCCAGTGCAGTCTAGAAGGATCTGCTTTGGTGGTTAGATCATCTGAACCTTTCGCGGGGCCTTCCATTCAGAGGTTCCCCACTGCTTTGGACTCTCACCACAGATGCGTCCTGTCTGGGTTGGGGAGCCCACTTAGGGGACCACCATACCTAGGAAACATGGTCCCAATAGGAGATGAATCTCCACATCAGTATTCTGGAAATGAGGGCAGTTCTTTATGCTCTCCAAGCCTTTCAGTCCATTCTTTCAAAAGGATCACTGCTAGTCCAGATGGACAATATGTTGGTAGTCTGGTACATCAGCAAACACGGAGGCACCCAGTCGTACCCTCTATGCACTGAGGCAGTGCGGGTGTGGAACTGGGCAGTGCAACACGGTCTGTTTCTCACTGCTGTGCATGTTCCAGGAGTTCTAAACATCCTGGCAGACAACCTTAGTCGGACCTCATCCCTCTCCCCTCGACCACGATGGGAACTCTGTCAGGAGGTAGAGATTCTCTGTTTCTAAGATGGGGTCACCCAGACTTAGATCTGTTCGCCTCCCCATTCAGTGCAGAGCTTACCAACTTTTGCTTGCTCGTTCCAGAGCCTGGTGCTTTCTGGCATAACACGTTGTCACTTTGTTGAACAGGCAGATCCTTGTACGCCTTCCTTCCTTGTACGCCTTCCCTTTCCCATTCTGCAGAGGGTTCTCCTAAAGCTCCAGGCAGAGGAAGCCCAGATGATCCTAATTTCTTCCCTCTGGCTGAGACAAATCTTGTTTCCGCTTCTGCAGCAGCTCTCAGCGGAACCCCCAGTTCCTTTTCCTCTCAGACACGACCTGTTGACCCAGGATCAAGGCAGGTTAGTGCACCCTGGGCTCAGGACCCTGCATCTTCATGCGTGGCTCCTACAGACGTAATTGAGTCTTGATTCGGGGTCTCACATAAGGTTGCTCAGGTCCTGGTAGAGGCCAGGAAACCCTCTACCAGATTGACCTATGCTATGAAATGGAAGAGCTTTTCGTTTGGGCAGTACCTAAGGGCTGGGACCCCTTTACATGCTTGGCTCCACAGATTATGGAGCATCTATTACACCTGTCCAATTTGGGTCTTTCTTTCTCCTCCCTCAAGATCCATCTGTTGGCCATTTTGGCCTATCATGATTTGGTAGGGGGGAACCCATGGCACAGCTGGAAATCTCGAAAACCTTTCTGCAAGGGATTCTCCATCTGAAACCCCCCATCTGTAACCCCACACCACTTTGGGATTTAAATTTTGTGATTGAGAAGCTTACACTCCCCCCTTTTTGAACCAGCGATGAGCTGTGGCATGCGCTATCTCTCATGGAAGGCGCTAGTTTTGGTTGCTGTTGCTTCTGCTCGAAGAATTTCCGAGCTTCAGGCACTGATGTGTAAGGAACCTTATTTGATTTTTCATAAGGACCTGGTGGTCTTACAAACAAATCCTAAGTTTCTTCCCAAGGTGTTTTCAGAGTTCACCCTCAGTCTGATGGTCGAACTTCTGGTGTATTACCCTAACTATTCTAATAAAGGTGAGGCTCTTGTTCATACAGTGGACCGTCACAGGATCCTGAGATGCTACATCCACAGGACTAAAAGCTCCAGAAAGTCCAATCAACTTTTCGTTTCTTTTGCCCCAGAATCTCTGGGTTCAGCAGTGTCTAAGCAGTGCTTATCCAAATGGCTCGCTAACTGTGTTCGGTTTTGTTATCAGAAGTATGACAAACCTCTGCTGGGGGAGGTCAGAGGTCATTCCACTCGAGAGCCTTTCTGAGAAACGTTTCTGCAGCGGAAATTTGTGCAGCAGCTACCTGGAGTTCAGTCCATACCTTCACGAAGCATTACAGTCTGGACATTGCCTCTAGGCGTAGGGCCGGGTTTGGCCTCGCCGTTCTGCAGGGCCTGTTGTCCTAAGGCCAGTCCTGTTCTGTTCTTTCAGTTGCTCCTTCTCCCATGAGACTCTCAGTTGTTTTAATAGTGACTGCTTGGGATTCAGTCCTATCTGTGATGACCTTCTGTAGGAACCCTCTTGAAGTAAGATAGTACAGTTACGTAAGAACTTACTGTAACAGTAGATCTTCGAGCAAGGTTCCTGCAGTAGGTCACATTTTCCCTCCCACCTTTCCCCAGTTTTTGCATCTGTTTCAGCATTTGTCTGAACTGGGCTCCAGGATTCCATCCTATCTCATCCTTCTTGGATCTCCAGCGGGAGAGTTGGAGGGCAGGCATGAGGACCGAGCACTATATAAGGTCACGGTGACATCTGTCACGTGCCGTCTGGTGGACGGTCCCCTGCCAGGCATTGCTGGAAATGTTTGCCGTGCGGTCCTGATGCCAGAGGGCGCAGTCCTATCTGTGATGACATACTGCAGGAACCTCTTTCAAAGATCTACTATTACGGTAATTTCTTGCGTAATTGTACTTTTCTGTATGCATTTCCTCCCTTTCCCCTGCTTCAGAGGGTTCTGATCAAACTTCAAATGGAATGGGCCACAGTGATTCTCATCACCCCCTTCTGGCCTCATCAGGTCTGGTTTCCTTTACTACAACAGCTGGCAGTGGGACCTCCAGTACCGCTTCCTCTGTGCACCAGCTTGCTGTCCCAGAACTGGGGCACCCTGGTCTATACAGACCTCTAATCCCTGCATCTTCACACCTGGCTCCTGTGGACATAGCCATGGCTCAGTTTGGGGTGTCACCGAAGGTAGCTGATGTCCTGGTGGTGGCCTGGAAGCCATCCACAAGGGTCACTTATTCTGTGAAGTGCATGCACCTTGCACTGTGGGCTGCTTCACATCACCTGGATCACTACACTTGTCCAGTGAATCAGATTCTGGAGTACTTACTGTCTCTTTCAGACTGACCTGAAGTACTCTTCTCTTAAGGTGCACATCTGCCATCTCTGCCTTCCATGTCCCTGTGGATGGCCGTACGGTGACACAACTGGAGGTATCCTGTACTTTTTTGAGAGGCATTCTTCACCTGAAGCCTCCTATCTGCAATCCAGTCCCGCCTTGGGACTTGAATTTTATGTTACAAAAACTTACTATGGCTCCTTTTGAGCTGGCCACAACATGCAAGTTGAGCTTTCTGTCATGGAAAGCATTATTTTTAGTTGCTATTACTTCTGCTCAAAGAATTTCAGAGCTACAGGCGCTCACGCGTGAGCAGCCTTATTTGATTTTCCCCAAAACAGGGTGCTTTGCGTACTGACCCTAAGTTTCTTCCTAAGGTGGTGTCTGAGTTTACTTTTGAATAAATCCATCCATTTGCCTGCTTATTTCCCAGAGATTCCAATCCAGGGGAGGCATTGCTCCACACTTCAGATGTGCATAGAATTCTGCGTTACTACACAGTGTATGAAGGACTGTAGGAAGTTCTCTCAGTAGTTTGTTTCTTTTGCTCCTGGGAAAGAGGGCTTCCCTGTTTCGAAACAGTGCTTGTCCAGATGGTTGGTCAACTGTATCACTTATTGCTACAGGAAGTATGGCAAAGATCTTCTTTGTGTTCTTGCAAACAAAGCCGAGCACACTCCACTTCTCATTACACAGACACCATCAATAAGTTTAAAAAATTACGTATTATTAAAAAGCACAAGAACACCTTTTGCATTAGTGTTCTTCTTGGCTGCTAGGAGCACCACCAGCACAGTATGAGACTTCTTCACGGCAATAAATCTTCCTGGCGTTGTTGTGGCTACTCCACCAGAGGCATGGCCACTTCTGCCTATTTCAGGAATGTGTCAGCTGCAGAGACCTGTGTTGCTGCTACTTGGAGTTCTGTCCACACCTTTACCAAGCACTGCAGTCTGGACATTGCCTCTATGCATAGGGACAACATAGGCCTAGCTGTCCTCCAGAGCCTACTTTGTTAGGCTTGAGGTTTCCTCCACCCAGACTGTGCTGTCTGATGACCGAACTGCTTGGGACCCTTCCATAGGTGTGGTCTGCTGCAAGAGATGCCCTTGAAATAAGATAGTGAAGTTATTTAAGAACTTAGACTGTAACAGATCTTAAAGAGACTATCTTGCAGCAGGTCATACTGTCCCTCCCTTCTTCCCTCTAGGCATAGGAGGTCCTTCTGTGTCTGTACCTCTTCCTCCGTTGTTTTTGTCCTTGACGGGAACCTTCAGTTCCTCCTCGATTCCCTCAGCTGGGACTGAGTGGCTTATGGTCTCTGGCGTGAGAACTGAGGAGGGCGCAGGGGCTGCCCACATTTATAGGATAGGCCAATGTCAGCGTATGACATCAAAGTGGGTGGTCCCTGATAGACTGCTAGCTAGAAAAATTTCCATGTGATCCTAGTGCCTAGTGACTATAGTTCCATAGGTATGGCCAGCTGGAAGAGATCCTCTCAAAGATCTACTGTTACGGTAACTTCTTACGTAACTACTTTGTTTCAGTGCTGTGATTGTCATGTTATGAATAGAAATAATGATCAAAAGATATAGCAATGTAATTTTAATATCAGGTTAGTACAGCAGCCCGTGTTTGGAGCACCATCGGACTGGGGCATCAAACTACATACAGTCTTGACTGTTGTGGGGGTGCCCTTCACATGTTTGTGGGGATGGGGCAGTATAAAAACCAAGGGATACTGCATAAATAATTATTGTGATATGAAAAATTCAGCTAAATATCAGTATTAAGCCTTTCAATACTGCTGAATCATATTACCAGTGCAACAGACTGAGTAATATGAGCATTGAGCAATCATTTCCTGGCAGGTACCTACCCAGACTATAGCCATTATTGAAGCTGCAGATAAGCTTGACACTTGAACATGCTAACATACTATCATTAAGTATTATTATCCAGTAACTACAGACTGATCAGCCTAAACTCCATTGTGGGGAAGCTATCCTTAAAGAGAGGTTGGTGATCTTTCTGGAGAAGAATGGTCTCCAGGACGATAGGCAACATGGGTTTCTTTTGGGAATATACTGCCAGACAAACCTGGTTGACTTTTTTGAATGGGTGACAAGGGCATTCGATTGGAGCCATGCAGTGGATGTCCTTTATCTGGACTTCAGCAAGGCCTTTGACTCTGTGCCACATGGAAGGTGACTAGTAAGCTAAGAAACCTGGGAGCAGGGGAGAAGCTGCTTGAATGGGTTAGGAGCTGGCTGCAAGACAGACAGAAGAGGATAGTTGTAGGGGGAGAACTATCGACTCCCAGAGCTGTAACCAGTGGGGTCCCACAAGGCTCGGTACTATACCTATGCTATTTAACATCTTCATTGCCAACCTATCAGATGGGATTAGGAGTAAGATCAGCCTTTTTGCAAACGACACAGAGATCGGTGCAGAGGTGGATAGTGTGGAAGGGAGGCAGGTACTCCAAGAGGATTTGGCAAGACTTGAGTGCTGGTCAGACACATGGCAATGGTGTTCAATGCTAAGAAGTGCAAAGTCAAGCACTTATAAGCCAGGAACCCTGGGAATTGTCATTGGCAGGGGGAAGTGTAGTTATCTACTTCTGTGGAGGAGAAGGATCTGAGGTTACTAGTCACAGGGGACATGAATCACTCATCGCAGTGTAGGAAGGTGGCAGCCAGGGCTAATAAGATGCTGGAGTGCATTGTGAAGGGAATCACCTCTAGGAGAGAGGAAATCATTCTACCACTGTACAGGTCGCTGGTGAGACCTCACTTGGAGTACTGTGTGCAGTTCTGGTGCCCCTACTTAAAGAAGGACATCAAACTATTGGACGGGGTCCAGCGCAGGGCGACACATATGTTCCTTGGGCTGAGGGACAAACCATATGAGGAAAGACTGGGAGAGCCCAACATGTATTCCCTGGAGGATAGAAGAGAGAGAGAGAGGGGATATGATTGAAACCTTCAGATACTTAAAGGGCATGAATGGGGTTAGTACTGAGGGTATGTTTAGATTAAAAGGGAGGGACACAGTCTTAAACTGGAGGGTGGAAGATTCGGGGGGGAATAAGGAAGCACTACTTTACAGAAAGGATGATAGCAAGGTGGAATACACTGCCAGACAAGGCAATATCATTGAAATCTGTGGGCAGTTTAAGGAGTGGGACAGGGTCAAAGGTAAGGTCAAAACTGGGGGAATCTGGGGAGGGGGGAGTCGGCAGAAGGGGGCGATAAATCAGATGGACAGGCAAGGGGTTGGGGGCAGCTGCAGTACTTTAGTTAGTCAGTTAGTTAGTTAGCTCTTGTTAACTAGGTGGGCACACTAGACAGAGTCCTGACTGTTTTTCGGGTGCGACCCGGGAGAGGACAACAACAGGTATACAAAGCATATGTTGTTCCAGTGTAAGACCAGGAATACATACATAGCAGTTTTACATGAGGATAAAAATAATATATCATGAATACATGACATTCATATATAAGGAGGCATGTCAGAAAGTTGTTGCAGATGTACAGTTACACATTATAGGTAGACACGGTTACATGGACATGCGATCAAGGTATCAGGAGAGCATACAGTAGTTTCATCACATACATGTACAAGGAATGATTAATATCAGCAGAGCAATAGAGGCATAGCTCTTAGACCTGAGATTGATCAGTCACCTATTAGGAAGACATTTGCACACTGTTGTCTCTATTGAGTACTTACAGAAGGATCATTTGAAACTAGTACAGGTTAGGCTATCCCGTATCCCAGATGGAATAATGTTCCATAGCCAGGGGCCAGAGTTTTGTAAGGCAGCTAACCACAGATTGGTTCTGAACTTGGATACTGTGAACAGGCCAGAGTCTGAGGACCGTAAGGAATATGCATTCAGTTGTGGTATAAGCCACTCCACCAGTTGTAGAGATTGTTGATTATTAATTACCTTATAAATTACACATCCTACTAACAAGCTTGCGCAAAGCGTATAGTGGTCTAACTTTGCGTAAAGGACACAGTGGCGGGTGAGCTTGTTGGAGGAAAATGCAAAACAGCAGATATTGTTAAATGTAGCATCCCATTTTTTAAGTGCAGTCTGAGATGCTGAGGCAGTATATACTACCACATTATACAACAGTTTGGGGATTAATGTGCCACGTGCGATTGTCTGGCGGGCATGATGTGTAAGAGTACACCTGATTATCTATGACATGCCAAGCCTAAAGTTGACTGATTTGCAAGTAATTGCTATATGCTGTTGAAAGTCAAGGGAGAGAACCAATGTAACTGCCAGGTAATTGATGGAGAGAACCATTTTCAGAGGGGCACCGTTCAGACATGTGGAGCTGCACGTTCGTGCAGGCTCGATAGACAGTATGACCTGTATCTGCTGGCATTTGTCTATGTTCATATGTGTGTGCTCATAATAAGAATCATTAAGGAAAAATATCAACACTTTGCCTACCAAATGGAACTGGAACTGGAATTTCCATAATTTCCCATGAGTCATAGCTTGTCAGTAGATACGAGGGACAGTAACAGAAATTGATATTCACTAGTATTAAAAGGACACTGTCAGTCCTGATGGACTAATTTTGAGCTTGAATTAAACAAGGCTTTGATTTCTTGTCTTTTTTTGAGAATTAGGTTATTTATTCAAAAAATACTCTGACTTTTTTTTTTAAGAAATTAAGCTCTGTCTGCATGATGATGATGATGTGAGCACACAAGAGCAGTCTGTTATTATGGGAGCTCATTAAATGGGCATTTTGTTGCTCAGGATGTTTCAGGAATGTGACAATACTTCTTAGTCATTCCCAACATGTTCAGGCTGTTAAAAACAAAACTTGTTTACTCGAAACTTCCATACAGATACACATTAAAGCCAGTATGTTACTTTCAGGTTAATCAACCTCATACAGTATGCTTAGTTTGCTCTTCCAGATTTTGTAAAAAAAAAAAAAATAATAATTTTTCCAGAAATTGTCTTAACCTACATACTGTTGATTTATTCATTTGCTAATATTGTAGGGCGAGTGGTCAACGTATCCAGTATATCTGGTAGCAGTGCTCTCCAGCAGTGTAGCAGAGACCTAAAGCAGAAGTTCCGTAGTGACACAATCACAGAAGAGGAGCTGGTTAAGTTGATGGAGAAGTTTGTGGAAGATGCAAAAAATGGAGTACACAACAAACAGGGCTGGCCAACCACAGCTTATGGTGTGTCAAAAATCGGAGTAACTGTCTTGTCTAGGATTCATGCACGGCGTTTGAGTAAGGAGAGGCCAGCAGACAGGATCCTACTAAATGCATGTTGTCCAGGATGGGTGAGAACAGATATGGCTGGTCCCATGGCTCCAAAAACTCCAGATGAGGGAGCTGAGACCCCTGTGTATTTAGCCCTCCTACCCCCTAATGTTGATGAGCCTCATGGTCAATTCGTCTGTGAGAAGAGAGTGCACAAGTGGTAAACTTGCTGTACAGTTTGCTGTTGGAAGGTACTCTGTATTCAGCATTCTAAATATGAGCACTGAAGTTTGTTATGAAACATGCCTCAATACATAATGTTAGGTTCTGGGAATAGCTAAGATGCCTTAAAGGTCATGGGAAAGTTTTTTACACCTGTAGCTGCTCTCCAGCCTTTCTGTTAGTGTTTTCAGTATTCTAATATGTTTTGACCTTTTTTTTTTTTAACTGATAATTTTTTTTTTGGCTTTGTAATTACTCTTGACTCCCTTTCTCCTCAGCAGTTGCTGCTTTCTCTTTTCATACTGCCTGAACATTCAGTGAAATCAGTAACACCATTCAGTGCCATTCGGAGGAATGGCATGGTATACTGTAACTGATGTCATGGAATGTCTTAAAATGTATAAAGAGGAGGAGAGTATGGCACTCTTTGTAGCTCTGAGAGCACCGCAAAGTATGTTATTTTTTATTTATCAAAAATTGATCAGAGCATGTCAGTAGACATAGCTGGAATAGAGAGAGAAAAATTGAAGGGCTGTTAACTATGTAAAAATCATTTATCACCTTTAAGAGGTGGTGCCACTCAAATACATACTGTGCAAAACTTAGAGCTACACGTCTTATAAATGTGGTAGATGTACTTGCTCCTTTCCCTCGCTGAAACACCTCAACTGGCTATTGTCTGGCAGTGATACTGTCCTGACCATGAAATGTGCACAGTTTCTAAATGCTGTAATCAAACAAAGAAGAAATAAAAAAAAAAAGTCCACTAATTTGTCAACTGTATTATACAGATGGAATGTAACCCAGGTGTTTTAAAATATTAAACAGTGGTTATCAATGGCATGGGCATGGTAGCTATCTTATTGTAATCTGTTTTTAGCTATTTAATATTGTTTTGTCATGATGTCTTTTGAAATGGCTTGTGCTAATAATAAATAACATCTTGGTGTGGTGCTGTGATATTTGCCATCAGGAATGTGTGTTGGTACCATCCAAATACACCACAGTATAAATCTAGTTTGTACAGTCAAACAGTAAACTCAGCAGAAAAGAATATTAAAAACTGCTAGCGGTTGGCCATCTTTTGTATTTATTTATTCATTTTGCACCCCTCTTCTCCCCCCCAAACCCTGCTCTGGCATGGCAGATATATTGCCATCTGGCCAGATATACCAGCCTTCATGGAGCTGCAGGTGTAGAAGGGATTTACCCTTTAGTTCCCCATTTTCCATTCTGTGTTCCACTGACCCCCACGGATGCTGGTGTTTGAGGCTAGGACCCCGCTGTATATGTGCGTAAGCTCCCTCCCTGTGTTCCCCAGCATTCTGCCACCTATACATCTACATGTGGCAATAATGCTGCAGGATGTGACTCTATGCACCCCCCCCAAGAGGAGAGCGTCCATCAGGACCCCCAATCCACCCTCTGGCTATCCCTCAGCACCTCTGCCTCGTTACTGAACCCAGGTCACAGGCATCGTGACCAGCAGACCTACTGCTTTGGCGATGGGCCAGCTTCAGTGGTGGCCATCTACATTAACCTGGTTTATTAATTGTAAAATTAAAAGACAACCCAAAACAAGTACCTGACATTCTCTGTTACACGTTTTTTTGTTTTTGTTTTTTTTTAACCAATTATTTTACCAGGTGAGACACACTAAGCTGAAAGCTTGTTTGCAGGTGCAACCTGGGAGCACAGGAAGTTAAGTGACTTGCTCAGGGTCACACAGTATGCACCTAGGGGGCTGTGGGATTCAAACCCAGGTCTCCAGATTTGCAGCTCAGAGCCTTAACCCACTGCGCCATACTGCCTCAATCATGTACGTGTATAACTGAAATTTGCCTCACTATTGCACGCAGCACCAAGCATGAGGTACAACAGTTTCAGGCATAATGTACTTTTGTAATTGTCTCTGCTCCCTAAGTATAAGAAAATGTTAAAACGTATTTGTTTTTCACACACCCTCGGCATGTGATACCTGACTAATCGTTTTGACCTTTGGTTATGTGGTTTGTTTGTTACCCCATCACTCAGAAATCTAAAAAAGAAAATATTTACACACAGTTGCTCATGTAGTAACCTCTATTTTTTTAGAAATATGTAAGGGAATTCAAAAGTACACTGACTCAAAGGATGTCAGAAATACATAATTGCTAAAAAAAAAACCAAAAAAAAAACTGTTTTGCCCACTAGCAAATACTGCTGCTTTAACTGCTCTGGTAGTGGTGGTGGTTTGATGGAAATGCAGATTGCTACTCCAAAATTTGAAAACTCCATCCCACATGCTTCCTTGAAATGTTGGATGGCAGAGTTTTAGTAAGGCAGCCTGGAAGAAGATTGACTAAAGCCCAGAGAACCACCCCAACAACACTGCTACTTGAACCAAAATATGCAATATTTGACTGCTGCCATCTGCATGATCAAAGCTTTTGTAGGTCTAGATATAATGTTTTTATGTTAATATCTCTAAGACCACTCTTACTGTTGAATAAGTGGGTCTTACATGCATTCTTAAAGGAGTACTACAGTCAAAATTGACACAAATATACTGTATGTTGTGCAGAGGGTTTTGATTTGTGTGTAGTCCTGTTGTGTCATTCCCTTTGTTTGCTATTAGGAATTTTTTTTCTGAGTTTGCCTGCTAGTTTTATGGCCCCTGGGGGATCTCCATGTTTCCATTTTTCGTGGCTCTTGTTCCTACAGCACCTCTTGTCCTATGTAACAGTGATGCGTTTGGGACCATACATTCAGCAAGTACTGGCTTCAGTTCAGTTTTACAGCAGTAGATCTGTGATTTTAAGTACCTTCACTTACCCAGTGAACACTGAAGGCTACATTTACAGATTAGCAAACACTCAAGGGCTAATTTGATTATTCTGTAAGAAAACAGCTAGAGTTTTAAAGCATTGGTGACATGGGGTGATTTGTGTGCTTTTTATGGCTGTGCATAGTTTGATGAAATGAAAAGCTTTAAAAGCAAAACACTCCTGCTGGCTAGATATAGACAGACACACACACACACACACAGAAGACAAGAATATTGAATTAGAGTTTAGTTGAGGCTAGAACATCAGGCCCCTATATGCAGATTACTGCTACAGTACTTTCTTTTACTGAATCAGTGGTCCTGGACTCCTCCCTGTCGCATGAAACTGGAGGCATTGTTGGAGAAAAAGAGCAGTAAACCATGCTAACATGGAGATACTCAGAGGTCATACAACTAGTGGGCAAATTTAGGGGGTAAGAAACTCCTAATAGCAAACAAAGGGAAGGACACACCAGGACTACACACATAAATCAAAACGCTCTGTATAACATACAGCATTGTTTTCAAATTTTGACTGTAGTACTCCTTTAAGGTATGAGAACCACAAACGGGGTGACCAGTTCTGGTATTTTTAGAATATGGGACAGCTCTTAAAACTGTAAGGGCAGTCTCTGAGGATCTATTAATACTGTACATTATTGATCAAGGTCACTTAATAATATAGTAAACATGTAAATATCCACCGCAAATGTGTCCATTTCCTTGGCAGCTGCACGTGAGACACATTTTTTGAATAAGAAAGTCTCATACTCAGGATAAAGGAACACTCTGATTGGTCAATAGCACTCTGTCTGTATTGCACTTTTGCATAAATTGCAACAAAAAAAACATCTTGTATTCAAAATGCTAGCAAACAGAAACTGGTGGGTCAGCCCAGTGGTGCTGCGGTAACACTGCTGCCCACCACACCGGTGATCTGGGTTTAGTAACAGTTTGGGGTTGCTGGGGGGGCAGCCGGGGGGGGGATAGAGTGTCTGATGAACTGCTGCCCTCTCCTAGGGAGGGAGGGTTGCTGGATTCGCTGTGTGACAGCCACCAGCTGGAGACCTGTTGGTAGGACAGTTAGGGGGCAGCACAGTAGGGAGGGAGCTGCTGGACTTCTGCAGTCTATGCATGTCCCAGCAACGGTAGGGAGAAAATGAGGAAAAACGTGGGGATGGACTTCATGAAGCCCTGTCCATGCAGTTGTAGCCTGCTCTGCTACCCAGGCAGAGGGGCACTCTGGATATGTGTGATCCAGAAAGGGAGGGAGAATGACCCTCCCCTCCTTGGCCCCACCATGGGGCTGGAATTCCATGGGGAAACTAGCCCTCTGACTGGTGGAGGTTGGGACAAGGCTGATAGACACCCCGTTCTGCATGGGAGGATAAAAACCTCTGGTGTGTCTACTCTGTTACAGAGCTTTGTGTCATCAGCGAACAGTGAAATTCTGCCTTCTTGGTCCTCCGCAATGTCACTGATGAAGATATTGAATAGTACCGGTCCCAGCACTGGTCCCTGTGGTACCCCACTGGTCACTCTTCCCTCTGTGGAGTGACAGCCATTTACCACCACCCTCTGTGTCCTGCTGCCCAGCCAGTTACCTACCCACCGCACTACTGTCCTGCCCACACCCATATTCCCCAGTTTGTGCAATAGTCTTCTATGTGGCACAGTGTCAAAGGCCTTGCTGAAGTCCAGATAGGCCATGTCTACTGCCCTCCCCTGATCCACCTCCCTAGTCACCCAGTCAAAAAATTAAATGAGGTTGTTGCCCTACATTATCTGATACCTCTCTGTAATTAATACTGGTTCAGTGCCCCCATCATGTTGAGGAAAGGTTTCATAAAAGTTGATAGAATCATCCCTTTTTAGATTGTTATACCTAGCACAGCATATCCTGTTGTAGTGAAGTTCACCTAGCTCACATTACAAGAGTTTGCTTTTGTTAACTGTGTGGATTATTTTGCACACTAACACTATTTTGATTGCACCATATTTAATGTAAATTATGTTAAAATCTGTTCTGTAAAGCAGGTGTTAAAATGAGGTTTAGAAATCAGCTTGATCAGGCATTGCTATAAGACGGTTCATGTGTAGCTATGTTGGCTGTGTTGTATTGCCTTTGAGGATTGAATACCTACAGTAGTTGAAAGTTTTTTTTCCTACTTTTAGTTCAAAAAAATAAAAGAAGTCAGATTTTTTTTTTTGTTTTTCAGGTTTGATGCGATTTTTTTTTTTTTTTCAGGGAATTAACCTTGCATATTGAGTGAAAGTGGAGCAATTTATTTCTTCAAATTAAAAACAAGGCAGTAGGCCAGTACTCCATAGATATTTCTGGCCTCCAGCATCCTGTGAAAGGGGAGCTTTAATTACTGTTCTTTTACCCAACCTGTTCGGACACTTGTGTGTTACAATAGGAATTCTCTGACATTGGATATTCATTGGTTTTCATTCTTAACCCCAGTGTTGCTCTCCTTACTTATGTTTCCGCTTGTAAAGATCACTTGGATGTCCAACTTGGGGTTTCAGTGCTGAGCCAGAGACACCCAGTTCTCTCTCTCTCTCTCTCTCACTCATTCTCTCTCTCTCCCCCCATTTTGGGCTCCACCTCTCTATTACTACTTTAGAGAGTTGTCCAGATAATACACGATCTGATGTGACTGTAAGTTGACTGAAATTCAGCCTTGAGCAGTGCTGTTGGCGAGTCCCAGCTGCTGCTTTAAGGAAGTTTGCACCCAAGTCTTTCTCAAAACACCTTTGGGAAGAACTGAATGTGTATGCATTCTGGTTGTGGTTCTTACTAGTAAGTGGGCATTACCAGAACTCATCCTTCTCTCTCTCTCTCTCCTCTGGAGACCTATCCTTACTAATTCATTTATTTGTACCATTACAGTTGAATTAATGTATTACTGTATATGTATGTCTCCTTGGAAATCAGATTGTCTGCCTGCAGCTAAATTAGAAGTCTGCTGCCCCACGTTCTCACCTCTTCTCAGATATCAGACTACATTGCTCTTTAGCTGTCTGTAAGGCTAACTTTAAAGTAGCAGACTGTTTTCAAGGTTATTGACACTGTCGGACCCCTTCACCTTGAGCTGTTATAGCCCTGTGCCCCCTCAGATCTGCTGATGAATTGCTTCTAGCACTACTAAAACTGAGACTTTGATCCTCTGGCAGCCATATTATACGACTACAGTCCTGCAGCACTGGAATGCAATAACTCATTTTATGCAGCATCCCACCTCGGCGTGTTCGACATCTTCTCTTATTTTAAGTGTGTTTGTAAAACATTTTTTTTCAACAGGCTTTTAACTATTATTGCCTTAAATATAATCTGTCCTATTTTAAGTTTTATGTCTATTTATTTAACTAACTGTACAGCATGCTGACCACTTCACTGGAAAACTACTTAAGGAGTAAAAACTGCCATCTGCCTCAAAATTGCTTGGGTTTTATCTTGTAGCTTGTGTTATTGTATTCAGTTTAAAATGTTGTACAACTATCATCTTTTGGGACATTGTTGGGTAACCTTCATATGTTCTTCGAGGATATCTCCTCCATTAAATCACATCTTTGGAACTATAGCCGTCAGTACTAGGATCACATGGAAACTTTTGCTAGCCAGGGGTCGAACACAGTGACGTGCCACGTCTATGTGTATATAAGCATGGGAGGCCCCATTACTCTGCAGTTCGTTTCCCACCATCAATCATCCCCGTCGGACCTGCTGAAGGAAACACTCTCAACTTAGCCATTGCCTTTTATTCTTTTGTTTTATTAAGTGTTTATTTCGTTGTCTCTGCATGCTGCTGAAATCGAAACAGCCTTTATTTTGGTAGTATAAGTGCAGAGATAAAATTTACAAAGAAGACACATGCAGTTTGTGTGTGCTTCTTGGCCTGTCTCGCAACAGGGAACAGTCATCATCACAGCTGTTGTCGTCTGGCCACAAACAGAGAGAAAAAGAAAAATCTTCACCACCAAGATCCCAGTCGTCATTGAGACAACATACATCTGTATGATTGCCTGAAATGGCATTGACTACAGCCCCCCCCCCGACCATCGATGAGACACCAAGGTCAGGGCTTGGCTTAGGTACTACCATACCAACTATGGACAGCATCATTGTTGGGCCAAGACCCATCGACTCAAGGAGTCCTGGTCCCTTTACAGAGCACTGTCAACTCTCAGGCTATGCTGGCATTGTTCTCAGAAGTGATAAGATCCTTCCTGCCTGGACTTCCCTTACAGGCAGTGGCCTGGTACTCAGCACTTGTCAATGGGTTCCTCTAGCATGCCACAGATTCCTCCCTCTCGGACACGGCCAGTGTCACCGGTGCATTCTGCGGCCCCCATCGTCGATAGGGATTTTGATGATGAAGTGGGATTCAATCCTGACATCATGGATTTAGAGGAGGAATATGAGGGAGAACAATATTTAGCACCTCACTCTAATTCTACCCTCACAGCCTGCTGTGAGTACTTAGTGGTCTATACCACGAGATCTCCTCCTGAGGCTCCACATTTCCAAGTCATGATGCAACAAATGCAGTCTGCCATGTGCTTTCCTGTGTCCTCTTCCAGCAAAAAAACAAGAAAAATACTAAATGTCCTGATTTTATAGTAGAAAAAATATTTTCTAACATTCCACTAAATGTTCTAGAAAACTACAATACCTTAACTAAAATACCTTAAAATGATAAGAAGCAATAGAAGCAACTAAGAAACTAAAATACTCAGCCTTATTTCTTATTACATAGAGAAAACACGTCTGTTGCATTGGTCGAGGTTACGTACTGTCCTGCGAAAAAACATGTTTCAATAAGAAATGTCCCACTTTGGGCTTCTTAAAAGGTGGTAACCCTAGAAGAGGAAGATTCCACAAAAAGAAGTCTAATGGAATTTCTGAAGGTGTCCTGGTGTTCTACTCTCCCTCCATTATAATTCCACCTATATATCCTGCATTAGAGGATGCTATCTTGCTGCATGGTACAGACCAAACTCACTTCCTGCATTTCCTAGAAAGGATGATAAACAGTACCCTGCACAATCTGCTAAGCCTTATTATGCTAACCAGCCAGAGTGTAAGAGCAAAAACACCAAGGTGCTACATCAGTGTGTGGTCTGTAAAACCAAACAAAATGGTAATATTAAATGCATGCTGAAAACAGAAAATGGAGTTAAAATCAATGTTTCGACCATAGGTCTTTTTCAGGAATTATCTAAAAGAGAAAAAGCTAAGTTAGTGGGTACTAACTTTGCTTTTTTTCTCTTTTACATAATTCCTGAAGAAGACCTATGGTCAAAACATTGATTTTGACTCTTATAGTTTGTGTTTTCAGCATGCATTTAATATAGCTAGCTAGAAACTGACTCTGTAGTCATCATGGCTGCTTATGATAGGTCTAGGGTACCTGCTGCTGCTTATAAGACAAGTAACCATACTATTATTGATTGGTTCATCACCAACAGGCCTGGAAACATACTTGGGCACAGTGTACTGCCAGATTCAATTTCAGATCATTGCCCTATATCATGTGTCAGAAAGATGAAAAAGGAATCTAATGTACGAAGGCTGATTGATAAAAGATGTATGGATAGATTAAACACAGTAGGCTACCTGAAGGATCTGGATTCAGTGGACTGGGGTCAGACTGACTTCTGACTTAGATGGGATGGTAGAACAGTTTACAAGGCTATATGTTACAGTTGTTTAATAAACATACACCATTAACAAAACGGAGAGTAAAGGGGAAGGTTTCACCCTGGTTAAGTAAGAGCCTCAGGGATTTAATGAAAAAAAGGGATATGATGAGGAAACAGTACCTAATAAAGCAAGACATGGTAAGTTTGGGACAGTACAAAATGTTAAGAAATAAAGTTAAGAAGGAAAAAAACTAGGCTAAATCAACATATTATCGCCATTCTCAGATAAAGAATATCAAGGATCAAATAAAATTCTGGCAATCATTTAAACAAATTTTGTACTCCTCAGGATACAATTGTTATCAAGGGTATAAAAAGATGGGGGTTCGCTGATGCAAGGAAATGGCAGAAAGATTTAGTAGATTTGTTTTATTTCCAAACACTTAAGGGGTAGGGATCACAAGAACAGTTCAGGAGCTGAAGTATCTAAATAAATAGAAGAGAAGGAGATCCTGGAACTGCTAGCAGGTTTAAAAGAGGATAAAAGTGGGGGTCTAGATGAACTACATCCTAAAATTTTAAAATTGTCAGCCATACATATAGTAACCCCTTTAACAAAACTTTTTAATCATTCATTGGAAAGGGGGTTAGTACCTTTGAAATGGAAAGTATCAGGGGTTATTCCAATATATAAAGGAGGAGATGGGTTGGAGATGTCAAACTACAGGCACATATCACTGTTAGTAGTGGTTAGAAAACTGCTAGAGAAGTGTATATTCCAGCAGGTGCTTGAACATTTGAAAGGGCATAACCTGCTCATTGACCAGCAGCAAAGTTTTTTTTTTGGGGGGGGGATGGTCCACTGCGATGGTGCTGGCTGAGTTCTCGGATGCTGTGCTCGTGGCTTGTGAGGGTTGTGCTACAAGTGCAGTTTGTGTGAACCTATCCGGTGCTTTTGATACAGTGCACCATGAGCTGTCTTTGCACAAACTTGGCAATTTAGGGGTCAGTGGAACAGAGAAGGAGTGATTTCAGAGTTATTTATGTGATCGTGGACAGAGTCAAGATCAGGGACACAACCTCAGAAAGTTGAGGCCAGGGTGCCCCAGGGATCACTGCTAGGGACACTATTATTTGCAGTATTTATGAATGGTTTACCTAGACTATTCTCAACTAAAAACAGCATAATATATGCTGCACCTGAAACTGTGATTTGGGACTCTGCACCTACGAGTTGCATCATTCAGGTGTCCCTGCAAAATATAACATATTGGCTCAATGGTTAAAAGACAATAAACTGACCCTAAATGAGAATAAAAAAAAATTATGTTATTTGGAACTCAACAGAAATTGCAAAAAGAAAACAAACTACAAATAATTGGGCAAAATGGGACATGTCTTCCCTCAGCTCCTACTGTAAAATATCTAGTTCTTTTGGACCCTTGCTTGAACTTAGTTCCACATATTGAAAATCCAAGAAAGAGACTTAACCAAAAAATAGGTTATTTATATAGGACTATAAATTCACTGACTGAAGAAGCTCAGATAGTTACAGCTAAGCAAGTTTTGATGCCCATATTGGAATATGGAAGTATAGTATTTTTTAATAGTAATGGGGTGTTTGAGTCAAAGTACAAGACATTTTTTAATAATATCTGTAGGTATGCACTCCAGGCACCAAAACATACGCACCATTGTATGCTTTACAAAAAATTGGGAGTATTATCACCAGAAAAGAGAATTAGACACCAGTTGGGGAACTTTGTATTTAGGGTAGTAAGAGCCAATGATCCTAAGGTGCCTTCTGGGACACTAGTTCCAGTAAAAAGGGAATGAATAACAAGAAGCAGTGGGGTCCAGGATTATGTTGTCCCGAAATTTAAGTTGCAGATGACCAGGAAGGCTTTCTCTTGGTACACACCTGTCTACTAAACAAATACACCCATTTGACAAAGGGAGCACATAATTTAATGCACTTTAGGAAAGGGTTATTTTCATTTTTACGTTTGCTTGCGCGCATGCGCAAGGAACATCTTGGGAGAATGGGACACTTTGGAGATGTGCCTCTCCTGAGCAATCCCCTGCTCCCTTGAGCAGGCGTGGTGGTCCTGCACCAATCTGCACCGGTGCTGTACATGACAGCGGTGGTCTTCTCTTCAAAGAAAACTACCGCTATGTGGCACGCATCACGCCCCGTCTTTGCTGCCACACTGGGAGCCCACCCAGCGTGTAGCGTCCCCAGCTTGTCTGCCGGCGGGGTGCCCAATCCCGTCAGCTCCATGGCCCCCCCAGCCATACTTCTGCCACGCTGGGAGCCCACCCCAGCATGTCAAATGTCCTGCGTTGTTTGCCAGTGGGGGTGCCCAATCCCCCATTGGCTCCACGGCCCCCCCAGCCATCCTTCTGCCATGCAAGGAGCCCATTCCAGCGTGGCAAATGTCCCACGTCGTCAAAGTAAAAAAAAAAACAACCTGTAAAGTAAAAATGGTCCCACGCAGTCTCCCCACCCCCCTCACACAACCCGCACCCACCCACTGCGCACCCTGCCTCCCCACACCCCCATACCCCATACTTACCTCCGGAGCTCAGCGATGTCGATCATCGCTGGACCGGGAACACGCTTCCACTCTTCAAAGCCAACCGCGAACTGAGGAAATGCCAGTAAGCTGTATAATGGGCTAGATGGTTTTTCAACTTTGTTGCATATCTCAGGCATTTTTTGGAATTTTTGCACCAAATTTTCAACATGGGGTTTTTGGGACCCCTTCTCATGAATTCTGTCACTGTCATGGCGTTATTCAGGCCCGAAGGGTGATTTCGCAGTCACTGTGCGAAATCACCTTTCAGGCCCGATTAACGAAACAACAGTGCCAGCATTCATAAGGTGGGCTCTCAAAAAGCCAATTTTGAAAATTTGGTGAAAAATCTTCAAAAAGACGGTTTATTTATATATGCGCTATGAAATTCCTACGCACGCCTAAGTTCGCTTAATTTTCAATATTTTCACTCCAGATTTTCAACATTGCCATCTTACCACACCTCCTTATGAGCAATACAGCTGTCATTTTTCACATCCTGCCCAAAACGTATTTCCGCCCATGTAGCACACAATGGCACAGTCGGTGTGCGAAATCAATGTATGGGACACATTAAGAAAATCACAGTGACACTGTTCATTAGCAGAGGTCTTAAAATGGCTATGTTGAAAATTTGGTGAAAAAATCCGTAAAAATTACTGTTTTACAAGCGTGCGTTAGCAGTTCTTCATACGCTTCGTAAATTTTGGTACTAATATTTCCCTCCAGATTTTCAACATTGCCATTTTACAACACCTCCTTATGAGCAGTACAGCTGTCATTTTTCACATCCTGCCCAAAATGTATTTCCGCCCATGTAGCGCACAATGGCGCAGTCGGTGTGCAAACTCAATGTATGGGACACATTAAGAAAATCACAGTGACACTGTTCATGAGCAGAGGTCTTAAAATGGCTATGTTGAAAATTTGGTGAAAAAATTCCTAAAAATGACTGTTTTACGATCGTGCGTTGCGCAGTTCCTACACACGCTCGTAAGTTCGCGACTTTTCAATATTTGCACTCCAATGAGTTCCAAATACCTAAACAGCACATAGAAGCAAGCAACATTTAGCATTGACAAAGGCTTGTACTTCTTTGTCACTGATTTTTTTAAGCCATGTCGAAGTGCCAAATATCACTGCAAATACCTGCAAGCGAACGTTCGGCATTGACAAATTCTTGTTAAACAATGGAACTGTGTAACTGTATGTGAAGTTATTTTACTGTATGCATTTGTATTTTTATATATTTGGGAGGGTCTCGGCACCCAACTAAGGATCTAAGGTTCGAGCAGACTCGATAGACCGTAAGGCCTAATCTGCTGGCAAATAGTATGTTAGTATGTAAAATGCTGTGCTTCTTAATTACCTGATTATTATTTATTGTTTTAGCTGTATTATGTTTTATCAAATTGCTCCTTTCTTTGAGGCACTCAGAGCCCTTGGGATTGGGCACCATATAAATAATTTTTCAAACAACATGAAGTCTTGCTATATTATGACAATTGCAGTATGACCGCAGGTTAGAACTGCTCCGGAGGTGAAATAGTTAACTTTCCATGCAGGCATGGAACTTAGAGAGCGAGCTCGGTTGAAAACTCTGTCTGTTGTGCTTCAAACGCAAACTGTCAGATCCTTTACTCCGCCTCACTGAACAGTCGCTCCGGAGATTTCTCCTTCTGCTTGGTTCATTTTGTCAGTTTAAAAGTATTATTTTTCGGTTTTTAGCCGAAATGAAACTGCAACCGGTCGGTTCAAGCTCTGTCTGTGGTGATGTAAGTAATAGATAGGTTTTACATTTAATTTTTTCTGTGTGGAACTTGTAATTCTTTATCGGTTCGGTTTGAACTGATCAGGTTGTATTTAAAATCTACTAGTCCTTTTTTAGAGTGCGGTTCCCGGTTCTTATCGGTTCTAAAATAACCGGATTTCATTACGTTTTTTTCCATGACCTGTGGCACGGTTGGGAACTGATAAGGGTGTCTTGCTTGGTGGATTGCCATAAACGGGCAAGTTGGCTAGGCTGGCATTATGTCAGAGAAACCCAAAAGAAAAACCAGACCCACTGGGTTTCAACACTGTAGTGTTTGTGGGAAAGCTTTTGCTAAGACTGACCCACACACCACATGTGTCTATTGTCTGGGGTTTGACCACCTCAATTCAGACTGCCAGATTTGTCACAATTTCCCTGCTGCCACCATAGATAAGAGAGTTGGTAGGCTCAGGGAAGGGAGGCCAAAGTCTGCTGACCGGATGGCCAGCCGGTTGGTGCCAACCCGAACGGAGAGCACCCTCTGACCAGAGGCGATACTTCTCGGCGAAAGCGAAGAGCGGTTCTGAGGAGCGGTTCCAGCAAAAAGGACTAGAAAGTCAGCTAGTATAGAGCCAAAAGTTCTCTCCCCAACTGCTGAGGAAATAGCTAAAGCAATTCAAATTGTCCAGTCTCTCTCTCCGGTTCCGACCGAACCGACACCTTCAGGTAAGCGTTCGGTTCGGCCGGTTCCACCGGTTCAAGATTATGATTTTGAGGATTTTTATGAACCGAAGGAGGGGGAAGAGGAATATGAGGAGAGTGAATATGGTTTTGAAGATCTGGATGTGCCCATTGATCCGGACATCTCTCCAGATAGACCCCTAGGGGGTTCTCCTCCAAGGCTTTCTGAGTCCCCTTCTCATTTCATGTTTTATAAAAAAGTTGCTAAAACTCTCCAGTTCCCTGTTGAGGAAGCTGTTGATGACCAAGAGGAGCCAGACTATGTAGAAATGATGGATATTCCAGAGTCTAGGAGACTGTCTATTACTTTGCATAATTTTTTTCCGAAACAGACAGTAAAAGTTTTAAAAACTCCTCACACTATACCTCCTGTGGATAAAAGGATGGACAAGAGGTATACCTTATCAGGCTCCAACACTGATTTCCTCACTCAACAATGCAGCCATGTGGGGATAGTGCAGGCTGCAGCCTGTGACAAGGCTAATATTCCCCTAGCTTCACACACCCCTGAGAAGGACTCCAGGAAGATTGATGCTATGGCAAAGAAACAGTACATGGCAGCATCTTTGGGACTCAGACAAGCAAATTATATGGCTTATGCTGCTAGGTACCAGAAATCCAGATGGGATACTGTGCTGGCCCTAACGAAACAAGTCCCAGACTAGCTTGCCAGGGAGCTGGAACAGGTGGCTATGGATGGTATTGAGGCATCCAAGGTGCAATTTCATGCTGCAGTGGACTCTAATGATGTTTCATCAAGAGTCATGGCTACATCTGTGGCACTTCGCAGGATGGCTTGGCTCAGATGTACTACCCTGTCTCAGGATACCCGGTCTAAGACCATGGATTTTCCTGTTGTGGGAAATTCTGTATTTGGGGAGCAAACAGAGAATTACATGAAGAAAATGGACGAATATAGGACCACCTATAGGAGTGCACAGGCCAAGGAAAGGCAGGCCACTCCTCAAAAGCAGCTTCCTAGAGGCAGGGGCAGGCCTTTTCATAGGCCTTTTTACCAAGCCCTAGCTTCCTCCTCCGCCTATGCTCAGAGGGGGTTCTTTAGAGGGAGAGGCAGACGGGGTACAAGCAGGTCTGCTTCCACCCCTCAGCCCAAAGCCCCTGCCAAGCAGGCACCCTGATGGGATTGCCAGGGCTGATTCTCCTCTATCTGTAGGGGGCAGGCTGGCTTACTTTGTCTAGGACTGGAAGTCTTTAACATCAGACAAGTGGGTCCTGGAAGTAGTAAGCCAGGGACTGGTTCTCAGCTTCAAAAAATTTCCAAAGCTGAGAACCAGATCTTTTCCACCTGCAACTCCATCAGAGGCACTCGCCCTAGAGGCAGAGGTCTCTACCCTCCTGGCTCTCAGAGTTGTGGAAAGAGTTCCTCCCCTACACCAGGGCAAAGGTTTGTACTCCGGGTACTTCCTTACCCCAAAAAAGACAGGAGAATGGCGGCCCATCCTGGATCTCAGATATTTAAACAAGCACCTTTTAAAGCCAAAGTTCAAAATGGTGACTCTGGGAATTATCCTACCCTCTCTAAGGCCAGGGGACTGGCTAGCTTCCCTGGACCTCAAGGATGCCTACTTCCATATTCCCATCAGAAGCTCCCATCATAAGTACCTCAGGTTGAGGCTGCCTTCAGGCCACTACCAGTTCAGAGCAATGCCCTTCGCCTCACTTCTGCCCAAGGGTATTCACCAAATGCCTGGCTGTAGCAGTTGCCTACCTAAGAAGGCAAAGATTGCCATCTTTCCTTACCTGGATGATTGGCTCTTAGTAGGCCAGTCCCCAGACCAGGTCAATTTACACCTTCAGATAACGCAGCAACTGCTTACCTCTCTAGGTTTCCTTCTGAATCTCTCAAAGTCAGTTCTAGAGCCGATACAGCCTCTTACCTTCATAGGCGCAGAACTGAACACACAGGAAGCCAGGGCCTTCCTCCCCCTTGACAGGGCAAAGACCCTAGTCTCCCTGGCCTCCTCATTTACCCTGCAGGTCTCCCGGCCAGCAAGGCATTTTCTGCAGCTCCTAGGACACATGGCTGCTTCCACAGCAGTTGTGCAAGGAGCAAGATTTCAGTTGAGGGACATCCAGTTCCATTTGAGAGCTTTTTGGTCTCAAAGAAAGGATCCTCTTACCAAGCTGATCCCAGTAACTCGAACCCTGATCCAAGCCCTACAGTAGTGGCAGGATCAGAGCAACCTGGACAAGAGGTTCCTTTTGTCTCAGTCTCATTCTCTAATCCTTACTACAGATCGTCCCTCTTGGGCTGGGGATCTCCATGGCGACCTCACCACCCAGGGTCTGTGGTCTCCCCAGGAATCTCTACTCCACATCAACCTGTTGGAGCTCAGAGCAGTTTTTCTAGCACTTCAAGCTTTCTCCAAATCTGTTCAGAACAAGATTGTACAGGTCAGAACAGACAACACCACTACAATGTGGTACATCAACAAGCAAGGGGCACTCGGTCTACCTTGTACACAAGCGATAAGTTGTGGTCTCTGGCTTACTCCTGAACACCTCCCAGGCAAGGACAATGTCCTGGCAGATGCTCTCAGCAGGATTTCCCAGGGCCACCACGAATGGTCACTGGATCCCCTGGTCTTGGGAGTAGTATTTGCCAGATGGGGCACCCCGCAGATAGATCTTTTTGCAGCCCCAGACAATCATACTAACATACTAACATACTATTTGCCAGCAGATTAGGCCTTATGGTCTATCAAGTCTGCTCGAACCTAGATCCTTAGTTGGGTGCAGAGACACTCCCATCCCTTGTGCTCCAGAAACCCCTATCATCCATCCCCACCCCCCCCCCGGGACAGGCCATCATCTGATACATCCACTTTCTGTGTCTGTCCCACCCTCTCTTAAAGCCCTCCACTGTGGATCTCTGAACCAGCTCACCAGGCAGAGCATTCCAAGGGTCCACCACCCTCTCAGTGAAAAATCTCCTCCTCTTTTCCCCCCTCACCCTTCCACCTTCCAACTTCAAACCATGCCCTCTGGTGATGCCTCCCTGCTTTAGTCTAAAGATCCCCTCCATGTTTACCCTATTTATTCCCTTGAGGTACTTGAAGACCTCAATCATGTCCCCCTGTCTCTCCTCTCCTCCAATGAAAACAGGCAGAGCTCAAGTCTGTCCTCGTAAGTCAAATCCCCTAGCCCTCGTATCATCTTTGTTGCCCTCCTCTGTACCCTCTCCAGGAGCTGTATGTCCCTCTTCAAGTGTGGTCTCCAGTACTGTACACAGTACTCAAGGTGTGGTCTAACCAGTCCATTGTACAGCGGCAGAATCACTTCCTTGCTCCTAGAGGTGATCCCCCTTACGATGCATCCCAACATCCTGTTTGCCTTGCTAGCTGCTCTCCTGCACTGCTCAGAGTTATTCATACATGTATCCACCATGACCCTAGGTCTTTTTCCCCTGTTGAGGCTTCCAGCACCTCCCTCCCAGGGTGTACCTGTGTTTAGGGTTTCCCAGACCAGATGCAACACCTTGCACTTGGTGATATTGAAATTTAATTTCCATGTGTGAGCCCAGCTTTCCAGGGTGTCAGGTCCCTTGCAGGGCCAACCTCCCTCTTCTCCCTCAACTACTGCTCCCATCTTGGAGTCATCCAGAAGAGACTCATTTCACACCCTATACCATCCCTGATGTCTGATATGTATGCATTAAACAGGATTGGACCCAGGACCGAGCCCTGTGGTACCCCACTACCAACCTCTGTAGGGTTCGAGAGCTCCCCACAGACCACTACTCTCTGAGTGCGTCCAGCTATCCAGTTTTCAATCCATCTGACCATCAAAGGGCCTACCTAACCCCATCAGTTTCTCCACCAGACCATTGTGGGGACAGAGTCAAACGCCTTGCTGAAGTCCAAGAATAATACATCCACAGGCTTACCCTGTCCAGTTCTGATGTTACCCATTCATAGAACTCCACAAGGTTGGTTTGACATGATCTACCTGGCACAAACCCATGCTGCCGACTATCCAGACCTCCCACCTCCCCAAGTAAACCCCCAATCGTTCCTTTAGTATACTCTCCATTAATTTTCCCACCACGAGGTTAAACTGATGGGTCTATAGTTTCCTGGTACTTCCTTCGACCCCCCTTTATGGATTGGTACCACATGTGCCTCTCGCCAATCCCTAGGTACCCTCCCTGTCTCAAGTGACCTGTTGAAAAGCTCCGCCAGGGGTGCAGCCAGTATGTCCGCCAATTCCCATAGTACTCTCGGATGAATGCCATCCGGCCCAGGAGATTTGTCTTTCTTTAGGGCCTTGAGGGCAAACCACACCCTTTTGGTGGGGATGGCATCATCTGTCCCCTCCACCTTACTGGTCTTTTTATCCTTATCCAGATGTGACACCCCTGGGGTACCTTTCCCTCCCTTTTGCTCCATTTCTGTTGCTCCCCTGATCCCACTCCCTGCCGCTTCTATCCCCTTTGTGCCTTGCTTTGTAGATATCCCATCCCCCTCCCTAGTGAACACAGAGGCAAAGTACTCGTTAAATACCTCTGCCTGGTCCCTCGCCTCTTCCACCCACCCTTCTTCTGATCTCAATCTGCTGAGATGGCCCTTAGTTTTTCTCCACTCCCCAATGTACCGGAAGAACCCCTTTTCCCCTCCATGTATCCCCTGTGCCAGCCGTTGCTCTTTACTGGACTTTGCTCCCCTCACCATACGGGTGACTTTTCTAGATGCAAGCTGGTACATTTCCTTATCCCTATCCCCTCTTGTTGTTTTATATTTTTTGTAAGCCGCCTTCTTTCTCTGACTGCTACCTGGACCTCACTGGACCACCAGCATGGTTTATGTGACCTTGCTCCCTTACGTTTCAACTTAGCGCAGATCCTGACTGCCTCATGAAGTCCCCATTTTATGACCTCCCATCTCCTTTCCACACTTGTCGTTGAGGTAATCCCCTTCAAGTGATCCTTGAGAATATTTCCTATGCCCATAAAGTCTGCCCCCCTGAAGTCCACTGCCAGTGTCCTAGATCTCACCCCCACTCCCCAATGCTTATTTGAAACCAGACAGTATTGTGGTCACTCCCAGTCAGGGGGTCCTGTACAACCATGTCCCTTACCAGATCCCCATCTGCCAGAACCACATCCAGGACATGCCCCTCCCTTGTGGGCTCCATCACATGCTGTGTTAAGAACATATCCTGGAAGCCATCCAGCAGCCTCTGCTCCTTGACCACCTTAGAGGACATGGTTCCCCAGTTTGTACCTGGCCTATTAAGGTCCCCCATCAACACCACTCCTTCCCCTTTTGGACCACACTCATCAACGTCTTCTTTTTTGCTGCAGGCCCCCAGTGTTGGGCTCACTCCCCATGGATGCCTTAGCCCTCAGTTGGGAGGGGAAGTTTCTCTATGCCTTCCCTCCCTTTCCTCTCCTGTTCAAAGTGCTAGTCAAAATCAGATCCCAATCATGCAGTCATTCTTATAGCTCTGGATTGGGCCAGACAGCCCTGGTATCCACTCCTGCTGTCCTTAGCAGTCCATCCTCCCTGTCCCTTCCCAGGAATCACAATCTGTTAACCTGTGCCCAGGGAAGGGTCTGGTACCCGAATCTCTCAATCTCAAGGCTTGGTTCTTGAAGAGTTAGAGTTTGCTGATTTACACCTTTCCCATGGTGTAATGGATATATTGAAGGCCGCAAGGAAGCCTTCCACCAGGGCTACTCACAATTCCAAATGGAAAAGGTTTTCCATACGGTGCTCGGAAAAACATATTTCCCCAGTCTCTGCTGATCTACCCACAGTCCTGGATTATATGGTCCACCTGAATTCTTTGGGGCTGAGACCAGCTACCCTGAAGGTGCACTTGGCAGCTGTGTCTGCTTTTATTTCAGCAGGTAAATCCTCTTCCCTTTCAGCTCATCCTGTATTTTCCAAGTTTTTAAGGGTTGTTTCACACCAACCCTCCATTCAGGGATCCTGCCCTGCCTGGGATCTTAGTGTTTGCATTGCTCGGCTATGCAACCCCCTTTGAGCCCTTGTCTTCAACTGAGCTCAAGTACTTGACTTGGAAAAATGTGTTTTGGTAGCCATCACCTCTGCCAGATGCATAAGTGAATTACAAGCGTTGTCAGTGGAGCAGGAGTTTCTCTCTTTCACAGAGATAAGGTGGTCCTTCGGACTAACAGAAAGTTCCTACCTAAGGTGGTTTCAGATTTCCACCTTAATCAATCTATTTCACTTCCAGTGTACTTCACTGACCACTCCTCCTCTGGGGAGAGGATGCTGCACAGCCTAGATGTGAAGAGAGCCCTTAGTTACTACATAGAGCGTACCGAGGGTCATAGGTTTGACTCCCTCCAACTGTTCCTCACCTATGGCGAAGTTGGTAAAGGGAAGCCAGCCACTAAAAGATCCATTGCCAGGTGGATTATCTCTTGTATCCAATTCTGCTATGAGAAGTTGGATAAAGTTCCCCCCTCAGGCCTGAGGGCTCACTCTATCAGAGGTACAGCTGCTTCTCTGGCTGCTGCCAGAGACATTCCTATTCTAGAAATATGTCAAGCAGCTACCTGGAAAACAGCTCACACTTTTACCAAGCATTACTCCCTGGACATCCAGGCTAGGAGTGATGCTCAGTTGGCACAGCCGTGCTTCAGAGCCTATTTCCTTGGTAGGTTCTGTCCCTGCTCCATGGGGGTACTGCTGTGTAGTCTGCAATTATCATAATATAGCAAGACTTCATGTTGTTTGAAGAAAAAATTACTCACCTTAGTAATGTTGTTTCTTCTAGTGGAGTCTTGCTATATTATGACCTCCCTTCCTGCCTACCCCTCTCAGAACCTCTGTTTTGGGGATGTGGGTGGGCAGTACAGGGTTGGCACTTTTTTTGATGCCCACCTTGTTGTTTTTCACCTACCTTTTTGGGTGAATTGGTGTTGTGTTTTTGCATTTTTGGGTCTCCTGACTTGAGTCTTTGTTTTAGGCCAAAAATGAGTGTTTATGTTAGTAGCCAGTTGGCTAATGTAGGTTTACAGCTTCCACACAGAACCTTAGTGAGTTTTAGCTCGTAAAGATCTGACAGTATGCGTTTGAAGCACAACAGACAGAGTTTTCAACCGAGCTCACGCTCTAAGTTCCATGCCTGCATGGAAAGTTAACTATTTCACCTCCGGAGCAGTTCTAACCTGCGGTCATACTGCAATTGTCATAATATAGCAAGACTCCATTAAAAGAAACAACATTACTAAGGTGAGTAATTTTTTTCTTCTTGCCTTGCCTAAACAAATGAGTCCTTTGCTTCTTGATAAAGAATCTAGGAGGCTGGATGTGATGGGCAGACGTACTTATGCCTTTGCATCATTGGGTCTTAGGATTACAAACTATCAGGCTCACATGATAAAATATCAGAATGGTTTCTGGAAAGTTGGTCATACTGCAACTCAGGCTTTTCCTGATGGCTCTGCCAAAAATGATTTACGTAAAACATCATCTTCTGATACTGAGGTTGGTATACATTTGGTACACTCTTCTTATGATGTCTTTGATGCTTTTACCAGGGCTGCAGCTTCTGGCATTTGCATGAGGAGATATTCTTTTGATGTGCAGCAGGCAGTTGTGAATGCCCCTTTTAGGGTGCAGAACTGTTTGGCAATGATGCTGAAGAGGCCTTACGTGGTCTTCAGACCTCACAAATGGCTTTGTGGTCTAACGTTCCTGTAACCCACTCCTGCTTCTTTTTTTTTTTCTCTCCCTCCCCCCCCCCTTTGGTAACCAGGTAAGGCCTGCTAGGCACAGGTGCCTGTTTTCAGGGGCAACCTGGGAGGTTAAGTGACTTGCTCAGAGTCACACGGTATGCAAGTGGAGGTTGCAGGAAGTAAAACCTAGGTCTGTCTGCATGATGTGCCGAGCTCATTCACAGCTCATTACTCTAACCTGTAGGCTAAACTGCCAGCCCCAGCTTTTCATTGTGGGAGGAGCTTCTTTCATCTGTCTTGCTGCCCAAGGTAGTCTTGCCTACCATCAGTAAGGCTGTGGTTAGGGAAGTGGCCCGCTGCTGGACTTCCTCCACCACAGGTGCCCATACAATAGCACTGAAAGTAATCGGTTCCATTAGCCCTGCCACCACTGGTTCCACCTGTCTTCCATCTCCACCCCCACCTCTACTGTTACCTCCAGGGGTGATTTTGGGGGCAGGATCTCCCTGCACATGAAACAAGAGTGGGAGATCACTATGGATGAGTGAGTTCTGGAGATCGTTGCAAGGGGGCATGCTCTGGAGCTGTTAGAAATCCCTTCAGATTATCCTCTGCCTCCTTCCTGTTTACCCTCTGCCATTTGTTTCTTCTGAAGGAAGAAGTTCAGTCATTATTCCAAAAGCGTGCTATAGAACTGGTTCCTCTTAGAGAGAGAAAGAAAGGGTTCTAAGGATGTGGATATGTTGTTCTATCCACACTATCTGGCAGTGTCCTTTTCCTTTAAGATATGCTGGAAAGTCTTCAAGCTGGCTCCTCCCACCCACCCAGGTGGTATCTCCCTTGGCTCCACCCCCATGATGCCAGATCTTCCTTTCCGCTGGAAGAAGCAGGTTCCCTCCTTACTGCTTCCACGTTGAGTAGGCCCTAGCGCTTAAATTCTTCGGAATTGCTTCCAGATCGTCAACTCTTACGAGATTTTGTCTTCAGCTCGATCTTCAGTTGCGACCACAATGGATGAAAAGTCTGTTTCCGGGTTCTGCAGGTGTCCTTGTGGGCAGAAGAAGTCCAGGACCAACCCACACGCTACGTGCGTCTACTGCCTGGGGTACGCCCACGATCCCCAGGCCTGCGACTTTGCCATTCGTTTCACCTGACCATTCTGGAGGATCGTCTCACCTGCCTGAAACTGAGCCGTCTGATGCAACAGAACCTGCCAGTCAAATCCAAGGATGTCTGTTGGGTGGTCTCCGCGGCTACGGGGTCCGCCGTGCAGCTTGCGATCTTCGAAGAGGAGGTGGTTCAGGCTGCAGCCCATTCCTCCTCAGCTTCTGCTTTTGTGCTGCTTCAGCTGGGCTCAACCTTTATGGGCCTATTCAAGGAGTTGTGCCAGTCTCTGCTGACCTTCGGTCAGAGACTCACTGGCAAATATAAATCTAAAAAAGTCCAAGAAAGAAAAGACTCATCACCCATCATGGGATTGGGAGCGCTCTCAGTTGAGGGCCTCTGATTACTGCGCTTCTTCAGATTTGACTTTCTGTCAAATCCTCAGCCTTGGCCGCTGGCTTCACGGTAACCCCTTCGGGCCTGTCAGCCAAGACACTGGTCAGAGTCCCAGCCAAGATTTTTCTCAAGCCGACTGACCACTTGTTGACCGGAGAGACTGATACTTCCTTGTCTAGGAATCTGGTCCTGACTCAGACTGTTGGAGGCACAGATCAGTCCACTGACACACCGCCTCTGGTCCCTGACCCTGACCAGGAAGAGCCTTGGCAATTGTAAACTCCCTCTGAGCCCTGCTGCTGGACCCCTCCACTTGCTGAGGTTGAGGTCTCAGTCTTCCTCCTGTGGGTCAAGCTGGTCCTGCAGACATCATCGCTCCCACTCTTGGCACCACAGGAAACAGCGGCACCGCTATTGTTCGTCCTCTTCGGGTGAGGAGAGGCTTCGGTGCAAGTTGCGTCAACACTACGAGGACTTGATGTGGCAACAGTTGGTGTTTACCGGCACTAAACCAACCCCGGTTTCTACACCAGCCATTACCTGACTGTCGCCCGAAAGGCCAATGCCAACTCTGCTGATGGAACTGATTAAAACGGTCCCAACTCTGCAGATTCTGGCTTCTCTGCTGATCGTGATGAAATTGCCACCTAAACAGCTGACGGACAGTGCTCCAACTAAGGAGTCTTGGCCAGCTAAATGGCTTCCCTGTTGGAGATCAGTAACAGTCACCCCTGACCGTCCGCGGAGGGTCCGTGGGGACTGTGGTGATTGACCACTCTTTGATGACTCTTCAGAGTCCAAGGGTTCCTCTCTGCACTCCTGTCCGGTCGACATGGAGTTCATGGGGGATCTCTCAACAGACGAAGGTCCATCCTCTTTCATAGGCTTCCTCCGTCTGATCTCCGAGTTGACAGGTATGAAGATGGAGCCCATCCAGAAACTGGTTCGTTACCCATTGACCGAGATCCTCGACCAGGGAGTCTCTCCAATGGAGGCTTTCCCAGTGGCAGAAGCCATTCTTGGCCCTGCCCCAGAGCTCTGGCAGTGCCCCACTTCCTGCCCTGTGCCTTCTGCCAGCATGGCCTGTAAGTATACGATGCCCACCGGATCCCTTTCAGGATTCACAGAGCACCCCTCCGCCGAGGGGTTGGTGGCAGATTCTGTGTTCCAGGCACTCCAGCAACACTAGGGATGTTGACAAGCCACCTGATAAGGAGTCCAAGAAGTTGGACCATGCAGCTAAGAAGGTCTGTGTTGCCTACTCGCTTGGCCTCCGCCAGGCGAGCTTCGCCCTCCTCATGGCCCACTTCTCCCACACCTTGCTGAGCACTTTAGATGGGGTGCTTCCTCATCTGCCTGCAGACCTTCAGACCACAGTCAAACAAGTCTGAGACCAGGGTCGGGCTGTGGCCAAGCAAAAACAGCTCCAGACTGCCATGGACATTGTGGACTCCTGTGCCCACTCTGTTGTGACCTCAATGGCCTTGCACTACAGGGCTTGGTTGAGGATCTCGACCTTCATGGCAGACACTCTGCACAAGCTGGTAGATGTCCCTTTCATGGGCACTGACCTGTTCGGGCCTGAGGTCGAGGTTCACCTCCCCTGCATCGAGAAGTCCAATGCCACCTTCAACTTGACCCCAAGAGCTCCAGACAGCATCAGAAATGGGAGCCCTTTCAGTCCACCTCCACTCCTGTGGCCAAGCCAGCCCAGCAACAGGCTGGCCTACAGGCTCAGGCCTGGCAACCTCGGCCCAAGTCACTGGACTTGGTTGTCTGTAAGCCAGGAGGGAGAGGCTCTAGTAACGCCTCAGCCATGCCCTCCTCCTCCAAATCTGCCCATTGACGGGATGAGGGGTGTCTCCCTCATGCCTGTCACGCCTCCCTGGGTCCTCCCATGAGGTGCCGACTCCACCACTTCCTTTCTGCCTGGTCCACTGTCACCATGGACAGGTGGGTTCTAGAAGTGGTGGGTCAGGGTCTGCCTCTAGAGTTTGAACAGTACCCTCCTTGCCAAGCCTGTGCCCCATGGGAGGACTTGGTTTCTGTAGACATGCTGTCAGATCTCACAGATGACATAGCCCAGCTCCTCCGCAAGGATGTCATGGTTCCTGTTGCAGATCCTCCGGAACATCCAGAGTTTGTTTCCAGGTACTTACTGGTGCCAAAGTGGATGGGGGGCTGGCACCCCATTCTAGACCTGCATGATCTGAACAAGTTGCTCAGGTCCACACACCATCAGGATGGTAACTCCATCTCAGATCATACCATCTCCAGAACGAAACCTGGTTTTGCTCCCTGAATCTTCAGGACATGTTTTTTCACGTCCCAATCCATCCATCTCACCAAAGCTTCCTCAGCTTTTGAGCTGAGGGAACCCTCTGTGAGTTACAAACCATGTCTTTACCAAGTGCATTGCAGTGGTGGCAGCTTACCTGTGGTGCCGAGGGGTCTAGGACTACCCTACCTGGATGACTGACTGTTAGTGGTTCTCTCCAGACAGGAGGTGGAGAGGTCCAGGGATCTGGCCGTCCAGACCTGTGCCTCCCTTGGCCTCCTGGTCAATGAGGTCAAGTCAGAACTTGTGCCCTCGCAGGTGATCAACTTCATTGGGGGCGGAGTTTGACTATTGGAGAGCCAGAGCCCAGCTCCTGTTGGACCAGGCAGAGGCTCTCTCCTCCAGTGCCTGATCATATCAGGTTGGGCAGTTGTGCCCTTCCCAGGACTTCCTGCAGTTGCTTGGCTACATGGTGGCCTGCATAGCATGGTCTGGTGGGCCCACTGCAGAATGCGCTCCCTGCAGTGGGAGTTGGCCAGCCAGTGGTCTCAGCACAAGGGTCACTTCTTCGACCCACTGGTCACTGTGACCCAGCGGATGTGGGACGCCATCCAGTGGTGGTTAGTCACACCACATCTGCAGATAGGAATCCCGTTTGTCCGCCCAGAGCCGACGGTCATTATGACGACCGATACCTCTCTCGTGGGCTGGGGTGCCCACCTAGGGGAACACAGTCCATGGGCTCTGGATCCCCGAGGAGTCCCGATGTCACATCAACCTGCTGGAGCTCTGGGAAGTTCAGCTAGCGCTGTCTGCATTTGCTCCACACATTCAGGGTCAGATGGTCCATGTCCAGACAGACAACACCACGACCATGTATTACCTCAACAAACAGGGTGGTATGAACTCTCTGCTTTTGTGCAAGGAAGCTGTCTGTGTCTGGACCCTTGGGCACAGCCTGGAGATGGATCTCCTAGCCATCCGTGTGGCAAGAGCCTCCAGTCAGTTGGCTGATGCCCTCAGCCAGGTGGGTGAAGCATCTCACGAGTGGTCCCTCCACCCAGAGATAGTTCACAGCCTGTTCTCCTAGTGGGGCACCCCTCAGGTGAACCTGTTTGCCTCCAGTGAGAGCACAAAGCTGAGACTCATTTGTGCCCGCCCCCCTCAGCAGGGATCACTGCAGGGGCATGCCTTCATGAGGCCCTGGACCACAGGCCTCTTCTTTACCTTCCCTCCATTTCCCTTGATCCACAAGATGCTGCTCAAGGCCAGGAGGGACAAGGCACAGGTGATCCTGGTAGCTCCAGACTGGCCATGCCAGTTCTGGTACCCCAGTCTCCTCAGTTTCAGCAGCAGGCTCCTGAGGCGTCATCCCCTATGCCTGTACCTGCTTTACATCAATCAGGGGAAGGTATTCCATCCAGACCTTCGGTCCCTGCACCTGACAGCCTGGTTCCTGAGTGGCTAGAGTTCCAGGTTTTGGGTCTCTCCGAAGCTGTCTTTACTGTGATGGAGGCTTCTTGGAAGCAGTTGACCAGGAAGTGCTATGCCTTCAAATGGAAGAGATTCTCCATTTGGTGTCAGGGAAAGGGGTTGAACCCTTTGTCCTGTCCAGTGGCTAGCATCCTTGACTACCTTTGGTCCCTCCCTCTCTCAGTCGGGCCTTCGGTCAACGACCCTTAAGGTGCACCTGGCAACCATCTCTGCTTACCGGGCCTGGGCCAGTCAGCAGTTGGTGGCACAGGAGAAGGTGGTCTTGTTCTTTTTCAAGGGCCTTAACCATATTTCCCCTCCAGTGCGTGAACCACCACCACCACCGTGGGACTTGCTGCTGGTTTTGGCAAAACTTGTGGGCAAGCCATTCAAACCAATGCACAGGTGTGAGATGTCACACCTGTCATGGAAGACTGCCTTCCTGATGGCTATCATGTCAGCCAGAAGGATCAGTGAGCTACAGGTGCTTTCAGTGGAGTCTCCTTACCTGGGCTTCCACAGGGACAAGGTTGACCTGTGCCCCAACCTGAAGTTTCTCCCAAAGGTTGTGTCACAGTTTCACCTTAATCTCCCGGTGTACTTCAGTCACACCTCGGAGGACGAGCACTGGCTCAATACTTTGGACCTGCAGCAAGCGCTTGCGTACTACAAGGAGCGCACAGCTGGAGTTTTGGGGAGATGTTTGCCAGCTATTTGTCACCTACGCTGAAGCCGCACTTGGCAGACCGGCAGCTAAGCGGATGATTGGCAGATGGATTGTATCCTGCATCAATCTCTGCTATTGGTTGGTGGGTAGGGAGCCTCCTGGAAGGCTAAGGGCTCATTCCACCCATCATACCACTGCTTCCAGGGCTGTCCCTAGCCAGGAAGTCTGCATGGCTGCTACCTGAAGATCAGCACACACCTTCATTTGCCATTACCACATCGACCTTGAGTCATGCCAGGATGCTGGTTTTGGGGCCTCAGTTCTCCAATCTCTGTGCCTAAGTAGGGAGTGTGCGCCTTGCCTCCCTCCTCCCAGAGAACTGCTAGGAGTCTGCAAGATAGTGTGGATAGAACAACATATCCACGTCCCTAGAAAAACAGGTTACTCACTTGTAACAGTAGTTCTAGGAGTGGTATATGTTGTTCATCCACACGGACCCACCCAGCCTCCCCTGGCTTTGGCACACAACACTGCTTCCAGTGGGCAGGATTTGGTGTCATGGGGTGGAACTGAGGGAGTTAACACTCTGGTGGATGGGAGGAACCAGTTTGAAGACTTTCCGGCACATCCTAAGGGGAGAGGACACTGCCAGATAGTATGGATGAACAACATATACCACTCCTGGAACTATTGTTACAGGTGAGTAACGTGTTTTTCAATTCCAGATACTTCTTCATCACAAAGTAGACAGGGTATCTGCATCCTGTGATGGATCTCGAAGATCTCAACTTCTACATGGGCAATTTCCGATACCCTGATAACCATGTTTCACGGTATTGAGACCTTTCAGCTAGTTTTTTTTTATTTATTTTTTTTTGCATTTTCAGGGACAACTGTCCCTTCCACATCAACTCTCCCTGAGGCAAGAGTTTGAGGAGGCTTCTTTTGTATGCAAAAATTACTTGTTCTGCAATACCGTGGTATGATGATAACCGCAGTATTACATGTGACAGTTATCATGCCGTCCGAATTTCATAACGTGGCAAGCCTATTCTACATAAAATGCAAAAAGTTTCAAATAGTATCCCTGCAAGCTTCAGTGCTGAGCTTGTGCTGGGGCTCTTCCATCATGCAAGTACTTTGTCTGCACTGCCCTTTAAATAATTGTGCGCTTGGTCACTCATACCTGAGTCAGTTGATTCAGGTTGCCTTGGTAACACTGTCCTTTGAAGTCAGCTCTGCCTCCCAACTGCTGCTGTTTCCCAATCCCACTGCTTACTTGCTCCCTTGCAGCTCCTCATTGTTTGGAATGGGGGGGCCGGGGGCAGCCTGCAGTGGTGAGCCTGTGTGCACTACTGCGCATGCACCATTTCAAACAACATGAAGTCTTGCTGTATTCTGACTATTGCAGTTAGCCCCAGCCTTTAAACTGCCCTGGAGAACAAAGAGTTAACTTTCTATGCAGAGCATAGAATGCTGAGCTCGGTTGAGGTCTCTGTCTGGAGTCCTTTGAAATCCAACCATCCGATTCTTTACTCCGCCTCACTGAACACTCACTCCAGAGATTTCTCCTTCAGCTCGGTTCGAAAGTCAGTTAAAGTCTCGGTTAAGTTGTCAGTTTTTACCAAAATTATTTCCATATAGTCGGTTCAGTCTCTGTCTGTGGTACTGTGAGTACTAGATAGGTTTTGTTCTGTTTTCTGTGTGGAAATTGTAAAGTGTTAGATCAGTTTGGCTGAACCGATCATTTGTATTGAATCCTTGTGTTTTACTTTAGAGTGTGGTTACCAGTCCTTATTGGTTCTAAAAAAAAAAGTGTTTTGAATGTTTTTTTCCAACACCCGTGACACGGTTAGGAACCGATAAGGGAGTCTTGCCTAGCGGTTGCCATAAAAAGGGTAAGTTTGGTTAAGTTGGCCATGTCTGAGAAACCCAAGAAAAAATGGGCCCACTGGGTTTCAACACTGCAGTGAGTGTGGGGAGGTCTTTGCTAAGGCCGACCCCCACACCACCTGTGTTTATTGTCTGGGGTTTGAACACCTCGATTCAGACTGCAAAATTTGTAAAAATTTTCCTAAATCTACCCTTGAAAAGAGACTAGGTAGACTTAGGGAAAAGGAGGCCGAGAAGTCCACTGACCTGGAAGGCCAGCCCAGTTCGGTTCTGACCGAACCAGAAGAAGTGCCCTCTGATCAGGGCGATACTTCTTCGGGCAAGAGTAGAGCCAATCCTGAGGGGTTGGTTCCTACAAAAAGGAAATGCAAAGAAAAATCAACTGGTTCAGATCCAGAGGTTCATGTTCTGACTGCCTACGAAATAGCCAGAGCGATTCAAATTGTAGAATCGCTTTGCCCGGTTCCGACCGATCTTAGCACCTTTTCGCAGGGGTTCGGTTTGGTCGGTTCCCCCAGTTCAAGATTATACCCCTGAAGATTTTTATGAACCAGAGTTTGAGGAGGAAGGGGAATTTGAAGATGATGATGGTGATGATGATGAAAGTCTAGATGTGCCTGTGGAACCGGACATCTCCCCAGACAGACCTTCTGGTGTATCCCCTCCTAGGCTTTCTGAGTCCCCTTCCCATTTTCTGTTTTACAGAAAAGTGGCTGAAACCCTCCAGCTACCTATGGAGGAGGCAATGGAGGATCAAGAGGAGCCTGATTATGTGGAAATGATGGACATCCCAGAGTCCAGGAAACTGTCTGTTCCCCTTCACAAATCCTTTGGGAAACGGACACAAAAATTCCTGAAGTCTCCCAATTCTGTACCCACTGTTGACAGAAGGATGGACAAGAGGTACACACTATCAGGTACAGATACAAAGTTTTTATACCAGCAATGCAGCCATGTTGGAGTAGTGCAGGCTGCTGCCTGTGACAAGGTAAACATTCCCTTGGCTTCACACCCCCCAGACAAAGACTTCAGGAACATTGATGCTATGGCAAAAAAAAAACAGTACATGGCATCTTCCTTGGGACTCAGGCAGGCGAATTATATGGCCTATACAGCCAGGTACCAGAAGTCCAGGTGGGACACTGTACTGGCACTGGCTAAACAGGCCTCCCCCCAGCTAGCCAAGGAGCTGGAGGAGGTGGCTGCAGATGGGATTGAGGCATCAAAAGTACAGTTTCATGCTGCTGTGGACTCCAGTGATGTGTCATCAAGAGTCATGGCTACATCTGTGGCTCTTCAGAGAATGGCTTGGCTCAGATGTACTAGCCTCTCACAGGACACCCAGGCTAAGGCCATGGATTTTCCTGTAGTGGATAATTCTCTGTTTGGGGAGCAGACAGAGAATTACATGAAGAAAATGGACGAACATAGGTCATGGGGCAGGGGCAGGACTTTTTACAAAGCACAGGCCTCTTCTCCATTTTCACAGCGGGGGTTCTTCAGAGGGAGAGGCAGAAGAGGGATGAACAGGGCTGCATCCACTCCTCAGCCTAAGACCCCTGCCAAGCAGACACCATGATGGGTCTGCCAGGGTCGACTCTCCTATTCCAGTAGGGGGCAGGCTGGCTTACTTTGTCCAGGAGTGGATGTCTATTACCTCAGACAAGTGGATCCTAGAAGTAGTAAGCCAGGGACTGGTTCTCAGCTTCAAAAAATTTCCAAAGATGAGAGCCAGATCTTTTCCACCTGCAGGTCTCTCAGAAACCCTTGCCCTAGAGGCAGAGGTTTCATTTCTTCTGGCCTTAGGAGCCATAGAGATTGTCCCTTCCCTACACAGGGGCCAAGGTCTGTACTCCAGGTATTTTCTTACCCCAGAAAAGACAGGGGAGTGGCGACCCATCCTAGACCTAAGATACCTGAGCAAACATCTTTTAAAACCAAAGTTCAAAATGGTAACCCTGGGAATAATTCTTCCCTCTCTAAGGCCAGGGGACTGGTTAGCCTCCCTTGACCTAAAGGATGCCTAATTTCACATTCCCGTCAGGTGCTCCCACAGAAAGTACCTCAGGTTCAAGTTGCCCTCAGGCCACTATCAGTTCAAAGCAATGCCCTTTGGTTTAACATCAGCCCCAAGGGTTTTCACAAAGTGCCTGGCAGTAGTCGTTGCCTTTCTAAGAAGGCAAAAGATTTCCAATTTTCTATATCTGGATGACTGACTCATAGTGGGCCAGTCCCCAGACCAAGTCAAGTCAGACCTGCAAGTGACCCAGCAAGTGCTGACTTCTCTAGGATTTCTTCTCAACTTTCCCAAGTCAGTTCTCGAGCCAGTGCAGCTCCTTACCTTTATAGGGGCAGAGCTGGATACTATCAAACCAAGAGCCTTTCTTCCCCTGTAAAGGGCAAGAATTCTTATAGAACTGGCTTTTTACTTCAGCCTTCAAGTGTCTTGACCAGCAAAGCATTTGTTCCAGCTCTTGGGCCACATGGCAGCTTCTACAGCAGTGGTCCAAGGGACAAGATTCCAGATGAGGGACATTCAGTTCCATCTGAGGGCCTTTTGGTCCCAAAAGAAGGATTCCCTTACCAAACTGATCCCAGTGACTCGGACCCTGATCCAAGCCCTTCAATGGTGGCAGGATCAGGACAATTTAAGGCAAGGGGTCCCATTTGCCACTCAGTCTCATTCAGTGGTCCTTACCACAGATGCTTCACTTCTGGGCTGGGGAGCCCATCTGGGGGCCCTCACTGCCCAGGGACTGTGGTCCCCTCAGAAATCCCTTCTCCATATCAATCTCCTAGAACTCAGGGCAGTTTTTCTGGCCCTGCAAGCTTTTTCTCAGTCAGTGCAGAACAAGATGGTTCAAGTCAGAACAGACAACACCACCACCATGTGGTGCATCAACAAGCAGGGGGGCACTCAGTCTATGGCCTTGTGCACAGAAGCCATGAAGTTGTGGTCCCTGGCTTATTCCCTGCAAACCTCTCTGATAGCAGTCCACCTTCCAGGGAAGGACAATGTGCTAGCAGATGCACTGAGCAGGATCTCACAGGGCCATTACGAATGGTCCCTGGACCCTCTGGTCTCGAAGGTGATTTTTTTCAAGGTGGGGCATGCTGGAGATAGATCTCTTTGCAGCCCCAGACAATCACCAACTTCCTCTCTTTTGTTGCAGATCCCCAGTCTTGGGCTCAGTCCCTCTGGATGCTCTGATTCTGAACTGGGAAGGGAAATTTCTGTATGCTTTCCCTCCTTTTCCTGTACTGTTCAAAGTTTTAGTCAAGATAAGGTCAGAACCTTGTAAAGTGTTTTTTTTTTATTTATTTAGTTGTTTTTAACCAGGTATAGCACACTAAGCTGAAAGCTTTTTTACAGGAGCGACCTGGGAGCACAAGGAGGTTAAGTGACTTGCTCAGGGTCACACAGTATGCAAGTGGAAGCTGTGGGATTCAAACCCAGGTCTGGTCTGCTGGATGTCACCAAATTTGCAGCTCAGAGCCTTAGACCACTGCGCTATACTGCCTTCCAAATCCTGATTGCTCCAGACTGGGCCAGACAGCCTTGGCCCTGTTACTGTCCCTAGCAGTCCATCTTCCCCTGTCTCTTGCCAGGAATTACAACCTGTTAACCTCCTCTCGGGAGGATTTGGTACCCCAATCTTCAGTCTCTCAATCTCAAGGCATGGCTCTTGAAGAGTTAAAGTATGCAGATTTGCATCTGTCTCAAGAGGTTCTGGATATCCTTAAAGCCGCTCGAAAGCCTGCTACTAGAAAGACCTATAACTCCAAATGGAAGAGGTTCAGCATTTGGTGTTCCAAGCAGCATATTTCCCCAGACACTGCTGAATCGCCTACAGTTCTGGATTATATGGTCCATCTTAATGGCCTAGGCCTCAGACCAGCTACTCTCAAGGTACACTTGTCAGCTGTCTGCTTTTCTGTCAGTGGGGAAGTTTTCCTTACTATCATCTCATCCTGTGTTCTGTAAATTTTTCAAGGGATTGCTTCATTCCAGTCCCCCATTTAGAGACCCTGCCCCTGTCTGGGATTTTAATGTTTGCATGGCTCAATTGATGCAACCTCCCTTTGAGCATATTCCTCAGTAGAGCTTAAGTACTTGACTTGGAAAACTGTGTTCTTAGTAGCAATTACCTCTGCCAGACATATCAGTGAACTGCAAGCCCTGTCAGTGGAACCTGATTTTATCTCCTTTCATAGGAATAAAGTGGTCCTTAGAACCAATAGAAGGTTCTTGCCCAAAGTGGTTTCAGATTTCCACCCTGAATCAGTCTCTCTCTTCCTGTTTTCTTCACTGATCATTTCTCTTCAGGAGAGAGGTGGCTACACTGTTTAGATGTTAAAAGGGCCCTTAGCTACTATATAGAGCGTACCAAGGGTCACAGGTTTGATTCCCTCCAGTTGTTCCTCACTTATGGAGAAGTGGGAAAGGGCAAACCTGCCACAAAGAGAATGATTGCCAGGTGGATTGTGTCTTGTATACAATTCTGCTATGAGAAACTTGGAAAGATTCCACCCTCAGGCCTGAGGGCTCACTCCACCAGAGGTACAGCTGCTTCCCCTGGCTGCTGCCAGGGATATTCCTCTCTTAGAAATTTGTCAAGCAGCCACCTGGAAAACAGTCCATATCTTTACCAAGCATTACTCTCTGGATATCCAGGCTAGGAGTGATGCTTGGTTCGGCACAGCAGTACTTCAGAGCCTATTCCCAAAGTAGGTTCTGTCCCTCCTCCATGGAGGTACTGCTTGGTAGTCTGCAATAGTCAGAATACAGCAAGACTTCATGTTGTTTGAAGAAAAAATTACTCACCTTAGTAATTATGTTTCTTCTAATGGAGTCTTGCTGTATTCTGACCTCCCTTCCTGCCTCCCCTCTCAGAACCTGTTTTTGGGAAGTGGGTGGGCAGGTGCAGTGTTGCACCTCAGGGGTGCTCCTTTTACACCCTCTTCTTTTTGTTTGGGAGTTTGTTTTATTATTATTATTTGGATTGGTTTTTGGTTTGGGGTTTCCTGACTTGTCTTCCTTTGGGAATCCAAAACTTTTTCAGTTGCCAGTTGGCTAGTAAAAATTTTACAATTTCCACATAGATTAGTTAGTGAGTTTTTGCTCGTAAGAATCTGACGGTTGGATTTCAAAGGACTCCAGACAGAGACCTCAACCGAGCTCGAGCTCAGCATTCTATGCTCTGCATAGAAAGTTAACCCTTTGTTCTCCAGGGCAGTTTAAAGGCTGGGGCTAACTGCAATAGTCAGAATACAGCAAGAATCCATAGAAGAAACATAATTACTAAGGTGAGTAATTTTTTCTTCCCTACCATCATGGTATCATCTGACCTGCTGTTGTGTGGTCAGGTGGTGGTATGGTAGAACATCAGACTGAGAGGAGGAGTCAGAGTACATCTGCTGTGTGCCAACTGAGTGCTGGGCTGCTCTTGCCTAAATTGTTGCTGTGTCATCTTTCTTACAGTTGTTAAAACAGTAGTGGTCACTGAATAAAGAAAATAACTGTTTACTGTCATCTACTGGCTGGGGGAAGTAAGCCAAAAAGAAACAAAAAAGGAAAACCAGGCAGGCAACCAAGGGCTGCTGGGGGAATGGGAGGGAGATCCCTGGCTGGGGGAGGGAAGGGGGTAAGCTGGGAAGACAAGGGAAGAAGGGTCTGAGTTCAAATTAAACTAAGTAAAAAAAATAAAATAAGGCTAAACATTGGGTAACATAACATCAAAGCAGAGGTTTTAGAGCACAAAACTGTGTGAGCTTGGTATATCCAGCAGACTGACTGGGTTTGATTCCCATAAGCTCCACTTGCATACAGCATACTGTGTGACTGTCTCTGAAGGGGCTGTAAACTAAAATAAGTTACAAAAAAAAAAACTAAGGCTAAACAACAAAGCAGAGGTTTTAGAGTCTTAGCTGTTTAAGCTTGGTACATCCAGCAAATTGACTGGGTTTGATTCCCACTGACATCAGAGGAAAAGAATATTTTTTTTCCCGTGGAGTGAAGATGTAACTGAAGTGTGTGTTATCTTCAATAAAAGCCCAAAAACTCCCCACAGAGCATCTAACACCCCAGAGCTTCTTTACAAACTAAGCACTGGCAAGCTCTGATTCTCCTGCAAAACAGGGACTAGCTTCTCTGGAGATGAAGGATGCATACCTCCTTGTCAAGGTCAGGAAATGCTACAGACAATACCTCTGCTTCATGCTGGAGGGAGAACACTTCCAGTTCCGAGTATTGCCCTTTGGTTTGTCTTCTGTGCCATGGGTCTTTACCAAATGCTGGGCTGTAGTGTCAGCAGCCATTTGCAGGGAAGGCCTGCAAGTGTTCCCGTTTAGATGACTGGTTTCTGAAAGACAGCTCCAGGGAAGCTCTGCTACATACTCTGTCTCAGACACGTCAATTGGTTGATGACTTGGGTGGGGGGGGGTTACAGTGAATGCGCCAAAGTCTGTAGTGACTCCTTGCCAATGACTGAAGTACATGAGGGTAGTCTTGGACACAGAGAAGGAATATGCTGTCCTGCCACAGGACAGAGCAGACAGTCTGATTGCCCAAGTGCAGTTGGTATACAGGAGCCATTGTGTCTCAGCAAGGACAATGTTATTTCCCCTTGTGGCCATAATGACTGCGTCACTGGCACGCCTTCATGAGATTCCCTTACTGGACACTGAGGGTCCAGTGGGATCAGCTGACTGATGAGTTCCACCAAATGGTTCTCCTCATGTCTCCACTTTGCAGAGCATTGCTGTGGTGACTGGATCATGAAAACCCATCGAAGGGCATTGCATTTCTTGTACCAGCCCTTACCAGACTCATGAGTTGTGGACCAAGGTGGAAGATGAGCTGCATATAGATGTCCTGGAAATGAAGGCTATCCTGTACAGCCTCCTGGCACTTCAAAATCATTTTTGGCCCCGTCTTGTGCTAATCCAGATGGGCAATATCAGTGTGATGCATTACATCACCTAACAAGGGGGCACTCCTATCCCTTGTGCAGTGAAGCAATGAGAGTATGGTACTGGGCTCTGTCCCAGGGCCTACAACAACTGGCCATGCATCTCCCAGGTCTCCAAAACATCTTAGTAGGGTAAGCAGGTCACAGTGCATGGTTCATGAATGGGAGCTGCTGACCTCCATGGTAAACGACCTCTTCACAAGATGGGATCATCCAGAGTTGGACCTTTTTGTGTCCCTACAGAATAAATAACTGATGCTTTTTTGCTTGTTCACCCCAGGGCCTGGAGTTTTTTGGCAAGATGCATTGTCTCTTTTGGAGAGGGAAATTCCCATATGCATTTCCCCCAATTTCTCTAATACAGAGGGTTCTGCTCAAGCTGTGAGTGAAGAGTCCCACTCTTCATTGCTCCATTATGGGCTCACCAGGTATGATTTCCACTTCTGCAGCAGATGGCAGTGGAGCCTCCTGTCCCTCTCCTTCTGTGTTGGGGGTCTGTTGTCACAGGACACGTGTTCCCTGATCTATCTAGACCTGAAGTCCCTACATGTGCATGCATGGCTCCTGAAGACATGGTCATTGCACAGTTTGGAGTATCCCCTAAGGGTGCTGATGTGCTGATTGCAGCTAGAAAGCCTTCTTCCAGACACGCTTATTCTTTAAAATGGATGTGTTTCATTTTGTGGGCTGCTTCCAGGAATTTGGACCCTTTTATATGTCCTGTAAATGCTGTGTTGTAATCCTTGCTGTTCTTGTCTGACTCTGACCTACAGTATTACAAATATGCCAGCAGATAAAGGCCTTATGGTCTGTCTTGTCTGCTCAGGTGTGCAGGTCCCTCTAGTGTCTATAGTGGGACCTACCTTACTCCCTATATCCCCCCGAATCCCTCACTTCCTCCCTCCCCCTCCTCTTCAGCAACTTTCCCCCTCATTCTGTTCCATCCTTTCTTGAAGCTAGCCACCATTTTAAAGGAGACCACCTCCTCTGGCAACTCATTCCACTTGGCCACCCCTCTCTCAGTGAAAAAGTGACTCACCTTCTCTCTCTTAAATCTTCCCTCTACCAGCTTTAGGTTATGCCCCTAGTGGACTTGTTGTCACTGGTAACCCCCTAGGATAGCGCTACCAGAATAGTGCCAGTCAGCTGAGTGCTAATCTGGATAGTGCTACCACGGACAGCAAGAGGAGATTTACAGCACTTGCTGTAAGCGCGCTCCCCAGGTCACTGTCCATGGTGCTGACAGTGGACAAGGGCACCAGAATCCAGGAGGCTGACCGAGCTGCTTGCATTGTGTGGAGGGCTGAGGCATAGAGTAGCTCAGCCAGACGGCAGTGGACACCAAGGTTCTAATCCTGGTCTCCTTAGATTTTGGTGATCAGGACTTTGTTTTTTTACAAGGGGCCATGGAAACAGTATTCCACGGCCCCACAAATTTCATCTTTCCCCCTGATCCGTTCCTCTGGAGTGCATATCCTTTAGTCTGGGGGTGCGGGTGGCTGAGCCCCCTGCATTGAGGGTTGCAGGGGGGCACAGCCCCCCCGCAAAAACAAAAGAGACAGCATTTTTGCTGCATGGTTCTTGACCATGCTGTTCTGGTAGGTGATGTTCCGACCCAGTGCCGTTGCCACTTTGACTGAAGGAGACCATCGATATTCACGCTATTAATACCTTTAAGGTATTTGAAGGTCTTGATCCTATCAATTCCCCCCATCCCATATGTCCTCATGGGAGTACATGTTGAACCCCTTGAGCCCTTCCATGTAGGTGTTACCCTGCTGGCCCTGGATCATCTTTGTTGCCCTTCTCTGGGCTGTCTTCAGCAAGTTAACATCCTTCATAAGACAAGGGCACCAATACTGCACACTGTATCCTAGGTGCGGTCTTACCAATGCCCCGTACAGCGGTAGTATGATCTCTGCCTTCCTGCTGGTAATCCCCTGTATGCAGCCTAGCATCAGATTTCCTTTTGCTGCTGCTCTCCTGCAGTGTTCTGAGTGCTTCAGATCACTCTGGATGATAAACCCAAGTCCTTTTCCTCCTCAAACTTGGTGACCTACGCACCACCCAACCACTATTTGGTTTCTGAGTTCTTCACCCCCAAGTGTAGAACCTGCACTTTTTAGGGTTGAACCCCAATTGCCATATGTGTTCCTCACTTACAGTGCATTTTGCCACTACAGCAGCTTTCCATGCCCTTACTGGTGGTCATACAGTTACCAGTTAGAGGTGTCCTGTATGTTTCTGAGAGGTATTCTCCATATAAAACCACATTTCTGTAATCCAGGCCTGCCTTGGGACTTGAATTTTGTGCTTGAAAAACTGACATTGGCTCCTTTTAGCCATCCATGAGTTGTGGCCTATGTTTCTTATCGTAGAAAATGTTTTTAGTTGCAGTGACTTCTGCTTGAAGAATTTCCGAATTTCAGGCTGTATGTGTGAGCCTCCTTATTTGATTTTTCACAAAGACGTAGTCTCTGTAACATATGAATAGAAACATAGAATTTGATGGCATATAAGGACCGCTTGGCCCACCCAGTCTGCCCATTTCCCTACCTGATGGATAAGCTGCAGATTCTAGTTAATCAACAGCTTACTTCCTCCTGCCCCCCACTATAATTGCCTTATGCATGTCCCATGCATTCTTGAATTCTCCCACTGTTCCTGACTGCACAACCTCCTCAGGAAGGCTGTTCCATGCATCCACAACTCTCTCTGTGTAAAAATACTTTCTAACATTCCCTCTGAGCCATCCCCCCTCTATCTTCAAATTGTGCCCCCTTGTTCTTGCACATCTCTTCTTCTGAAAGATACTACTTAAGAATCCTAAGTGTCTACCGAAGGTGGTATCTGAATGTATACTGAATCAAATGATACACCTTTCTGTATATTTTCCTGAGCCTGGCAGTCAAGGTGAGGCACTGCTCCATACTTTGGATGTACATAGAATACTATGATACTGTATTACTCGCACCAAGAACTGCAGAAAGTCCTCTCGGCTTTTTTTTATTTGCCCCTGGGAAAGAGGGCACTCTGTGTCTAAACAGTGCCCATCCAAATGGTTGGCACATTGTAGTACTTATTGTTATCGGAAGTACAGTAAGGAACTTCCTTGTGTTGTTCAGGGCCACTCTACAAAGGACATGGACACTTCTGTTGCCTGTTTCCAAAATGTTCCTATTGTGGACATATGTGCTGCATCAACATAGAGCACTGTCCACACCTTCACTAAACATTACAGTCTGGACATAGATTTTCATAGATGTGCTGGCTTTGGGCTTGCTGTACTGCAAGGCATTCTGTCCTGAATATCAGATTGTACCATCCTCCCATTTTTTGCTTGTTACTGCTTGGAAATCATTCCAAAGATATAACCTAATGAAGGAGATATCCTTGAAGAAGATAGAATAGTTATAGAGCATCATACTATAATAGCAGAGCTTCAAGAGAATCTCTTCCATCAGGCCATACTGTCCCACCTTCCTTCCTTCCTTCCCCTTCCGCTTCAGTGAGGATTATATCAGATGCTGTGCTTAAAACCTACTCTGTATCCAGCCCCATGCCTCTCCTTGTATGCCTGGTTCCACATGGTTGGAGATCCTCCAAGGCTAATCTCTGGTGAGGAACTGAGGAGTGATGGGGCACCCAAGCTTATATAAACGGCATGGCATGTCATTGTGGGTGGCCCCTAGCTAGCAAAAGTTTCTGTGTTGTCCTGCTGCTTACCGCTATAGTGCCAAAGATGTGGCCTGATGGAGGGGATTCTCTTAAAGGTCTACTGTTATGGTAAGTTCTTACATAGCTGTTCTTTTCACATCCTACCCACTCTGTGCAAATGGAGCTTGTCAATCCAAAAACACTTCACCATAGTACCTTAAAATGCTGAATGGATTGCGTAACATTTTACAGAAAATGGCTGACTAATCTTTGTTGGGAATTATATCAAAGATGGTGGGCTAACACAGTGTTCTTTACATTCTCATTAGTCAGTTTTGAAATAGATTTTTCTTCTGATTTTTAAGGAATGCTCACCGTTTATATTGTTTAAGATTTTGGAGAGGCTTTATGGCAATGTGAGGACTGGCTGCTGACATTTGCTTTGGGGAAAATAAAGCTTGTTTCTACAGTATTTCCTACATTGTTAAATGGATTACTGTGAGCTTTCACTGCATAATTGTCTTTTAAGTGTGATGTTTTAGATTTTGGTATACATCTCTACTAAACTCATTTTAACAAAATGGCTATAAAACTGTTGAATTAATTCTCCTGCTGATTTAATGAGTAGTAATAGTAAATTACTTTTATTGAAGGATACAGCCAGTTAAGCCAATGCTCATTTACATTGGCTTCCCAAAGAAAAACCTGATTACAGGGGGAACATTTTTGACATTATACAATAAACGAACATATATACAACCTGCTTAGACACAAAGAGCCATTTCAACAACAATTTCTAGAAATTTACAGTGGTGCTTCTATCTAGAACAATAGGATGTCACTTTATTGGAAGCTTATTCCATTAGGACCAGCACAAACAGGTATTACTTCTCGTAACTCTAAAATAGTTTGGTGTGTTAAAAATAGGACCATTGAAGGATCATAGCTCAGGTCCTTATAGTTAGTAAAGTTAAATGCAGTGGGGCCCTCCCTGTAATGCACTTGGGCATTAAACACACCAGTTGAAACCGTCATCTCAGTTTTAATAACAACCAAACTAATGCTGAATAAAGATTACAGTGATGTCAATTTCTTGGGGCATTTAAGAGAGATCATAAAAGTGTATTGTTCAGGGTGTCCAGTGTGACTAGCAGTGCACTAGAAGTATTTGCATCTGCAAAAGCTGCATAGGTGAAAAGACAAATAAACAAATTTGTGATCTGTAATTCAACAGCAAGATAAAAGCCAATAAAAGTTAACAGTTCTTGCATAAATGTTTTTTGCACAGAGAAGTTATATGAACACCTCCGAAAAGTATCGAGCCAGATACCAAGTTATTTGTAGAACTAGATGCATAGAAGGCTGTGACATCAAGTGTGAATTATTAGTGCATCAGAAGCTTGATGAGGAACTTGAGGCAAAAAGCATATACATCGGGTCTTGTCTGTGTGTAAGATCAAATGAGTGTATAAAAATAATGTTGCAGAATATTAAAATTAACCTGCCGAGCAATTTGAATTTCCATTATACTAGAATTAGAGGTGTAAACCATAGTGTATTTGACATGCATGTCTTTGTTTTTGGGGGAGCGGGGATGTGGTCAAGTCGGAGGAGAGGGAACTGACTAGCGGGGTGTGTGCCACACAGTTCAGTCCTTGGGCTGGTCCTTTTCAATATGTTCAACAGTGACATAGAAGAAATACAAGGCAAGATGTGTCTCTTTGCAGATGACGATAAGCTCTCTGGCAGGGTAGACGGCAAGGAAGGGGTTAGAGAATTGCAGAAGGACTTGCAAAGGTTAGAGAGGTGGTCCAAGGTTTGGCAGTTGAAAGTCAGTGTTGTAGAGTGCAAGGTGATGCACATAAGGAACAGGAACCCAGGGAAGAAATATTGAATGGGAGGGTTAAGTTGGACGCTACCACTGAGGAAAGGGACCTGGAAGTCCTCATAAGTGACTCCCATAAACAGTCTTGTCAATATGGGTTTTGGTAGCATGAGGAAAGGTATTACTACCTCTCTTTAGATCACTAGTTAGGCCACACCTGGAGTACTGGATCCATCTCTGGAGTCCTCACCTAAGGAAAGATGAGTGACTCCCTGAAGCAATCTAACCTGTGTAGCAAGGTCTACAGTAAGGCAGCCAGGAAGTTGGGATGGGGTTTAACAGCAGGAGGATGGACGTGATATTTCCTCTCTGTAGTTCACTGGTGAGGCCGCATCTGTAATACTGTGCCCGGTTTTGGAGCTTCCACATAAGAAAAGACAAAGACAGTCAAGAGACTGTATAGTGTAGTATAACCAAAATGATTCAGGGCCAGCAGGGCAGATCCTATGATGATCAGCTTAAAGATCAATGGCAATGCTTTCATTTTTTTTATTTAACTAATGATTTAGTGATATTTGTAATAAAATGGCAATGTTAAACAAGAACCTGGGTCTTTTTTTATTTACATGACCCAACAATTCAAATTGACACAAGTTTTATGCAGCTCCCTAACACTGAAATACCGGTTTGTTATCTCTCCAGTCTGGGACAGACTGATAGACATTGACATCATTCACAGAGTGATGTGCATGACTTCTACATGAGAAGTACACCATCAGCTGATTGGTACAGCTGTCTCATGAAGGCGTGCATCTTTTTCCTGGCAAAATTCTGTATGCCATAATCAGAAAGCATATTTTGTAATTTTTGGGTAAAATGAAACTGTTGTGTTTGCGTTTTAAACAAATGACCAAGTTAAACATTCAGTTCACTCTGTGTGCTCACTGATGCTGGCTCGTAGAGGAGTACGTCTTTTGGCTGCACGGCTTCTAAATGCCATCTGCTATCAATATGTATACCAAACAAAAAAACTGCCATAGATCATGCCTTTTAATTGCATTTTAAAGGATTCACAGCAGTGAATCATGACCCCGACATCAAAGACCACTACCTAAGCAACAGTAATCTTAGAGTAAAATCAGAGAGGCTTGAAAGTAAGTTTAACTACCATGGAAACCAGATGACACATGGCCTTAATCGGTTTAAATGAAAATAAAATTTACATTTAATTTTTTCCATTTTACTAAATGATTTATTCTCCTCCGTGTGCTTTGAGTTTCCATTTTTTCACAATTGCAACCTCACTCTATGCAGGATCTGGTACATGGATCTATTGTTCTCCAACAGTCCACTGACTGCCATGTAAAATATTCAAACTGGCCGAACACTCTCTATCCAAAAGTAGTGTTTTTTTTTTGGCAGGCTCAATTTGTACAGTGTGCAATTGTATCAGTGTGCGATTGTGTAACTTGTGGCTGGTTCAGTGTTGCACTGGCTCTCGTTTGACAGGAGTGTATCCCAGAATTGAGAAGTATTTTTTTTTTTTTATTATTGGAAACAGTCTGACCATGGTTTCTCAATTATACAATTGCATAATGATATGGGATATAAAAGTTGAAAAGTAGCAGCTGCATGCTTTTAATTTTTTATTTTTTTTAATTTTTTTATTGGAAACAATCTGACCGTGATTACTCGATTACACAATTGCACAACAATACAGAATATAAAAAACAAAATTTAAGGCAGTATTTTATGTGCTGCTATTCAGAATACAATTCAGAGTGCAAATTGGGCCTGCTAGGGAAACAAAGGCTACTTTCGGATGTAACATGTTCAGCCAGTTTAAGTACCTCACGCAGCAGTCAGTGCACTGTTGGAGAAAAGTTGATTCGTGTAAGAGAGCTCATGTAGAGAGAGGTGTTACAATTGTGGAAAAATGTAATCCCTGGTAAAGCACATTGAGGCGAATAAATCATTTAGTAAAATGGAAAAAAGTTAATGTAAATGTAATTATCATTTAAACCTATGAAAGACTCATATCATCTGATTTCCATGATGGTTACATTTACATTGCTGATTCTCTGATTTTACTTTGACAAACTGTTGCTTAGTTAGTGTTTCTTGATGTTGGAGTCATGATTCCCTCTGCAGATCCTTTAAAATGTGATTAAAAGACAAGATCTATGATATATATATATATATATGATGGGAGATGCCATTTAGAATCAGTCAAGGCAAAAGACGAGCTCTCTGAATGTGCACAGAGGATTTTGCCAGGAAAAAAGTGTGTTTTTTCATGAGAGCTGTACCAATCAGCTGATAGTGCACACCTTGTGTTGTAGTGATTCACATTGCTCCTGAGGACCTGTCTATGGGAGCTCAGAAGCATGCGGCCAGGGCTTGGGGAGGGGAATCTGAAGCCTGCCATCAGGTCAGGAGGGGTGACCACTGGATCCTGCAGCCATGGCTTGGGGAGTTGAGAAGCACGCCGTCAGGGCTGGTATGAAGGGACTGATTTCTCTTTCTTTCAGCAGCCTTGTATAAAATATAGCAGATTATGTGGTTTGGAATCTGCAAATAAAAATGTGCTGTAGTTTATCTTGCAAGCTGATAACCAGTAACGACAAGTATTGAAGATTTTAATGTTTACTTTGAGTGCTTGCTCTTGAGCCCTTTTCAATATTTGTACTGAGCACGTCATAATTACTTAAGAAATAATGGTCACACAATGACATCATCAATTTGGGACCATTTAAGATTACTATCCCCTAAGAGTCCCACCCCCTGACAAAGTCTTACAGTGTAGCGCTGGGGTAACTTTTCTTCCTGTTTCTGTGACAGTTTATCACCAATACCTGGATTTTTACTAGTGTGGTGAATGGTGACAAAGCATTCAAGAATCTTTGCCTTTGATTTCTACTACAGTGAGTGGGAACTATTTCAGTGGGGGTGTTCAGAAGACTGCTGCCAGGGGAGGGGTTATGCTTGGGATCCTGCCTTCAGGGCTGTGGAGGCTGCCACAAGGACTTGGGGTTTGCTCTCGAGCCTACTGTAAGGGCTGTGGAAGCTGCTACCAGGGCTTATTGATGCTTGAGAGTCTGCTGTCAGGGCTATGGAGGCTGCCATCAGGTCTTGGGTTCGGGCTAGGGAACTTGCTGCCAGGCCTGGGGAATCAAAAGATGCCAAGACTAGGGAGGGTCAGGGACTCATGGGGGCTCAGAAGCTTGTGGCCTGGGCTTGGGAGGGATTCTGGAGCCTGTTGTCAGGTCTGGGGGAGTGATCACCAAAATCAGTAGCTATGGCTTGGGGGGGGCTCTGGAGCAAGAGACCATTAGTGGAGGGTGGTGGTGGAGTCAGAGGCCTGGGCTGGTGGGGGCTGTGTGCATAAATGCAGGATTATGGATGGCTATTATGCCATCAGGACTGGGGTGCTAGGGATCATGCTGCCAGGACTTGTGATGTACTAGAGAGCCTGCCGTCCATACTGTGGAGGTTCTGGAGGCTGCTGCCAGGTCTTGGGTTCAGGCTAGGGAGCCTGTTGCCAAGCCTAGGGAGGAACAGGAGCACCCATTAGAACTAAGGGAGGGGGGCTCAGGAGCTCCTGAGAACCTGTCTGTTGGGGCTCAGAAGCATGCAGCCAAGGCTTGGGGAGAAAACTCTGGAGCCAGCCATCAGGTCTGAGGAGTGACAACTGAAACCTGCAGCCATGTCTTGGGGGAGCTCAGAAGCACACCGTCAGGGCAGTTGGATGGGCTAATGACATGCCACAATGGCTGTGAGGAATCTAGGAACCTAGGGGTTTGAAGTCAGAGGCTAGGAATGATGGGTGGGTTTTGGAGCATGCCTTGATTGCTGATGGGTTCAGTAGCTTGATGACAGTATAGAGTGGCTCGGGAGCTTGAGCCCAGGGCTGAGCTCAGGGGACTTGTGAGCTATTGGGGTGTGCCATCCATTGAATAAGACATGAAATTGAGGTCCCATCTGCCTTTTAAGGTGCTTGTTGAGGGGTATGTTAAAGATCCAATGTCACTTCTCAAAAAGAGTATTGGGGAACTTTATTAAAAGAACTCACACAATACATTCCAAAACCATATACAGGATATGGATAGCAATCTACACAAAACATCACAAAAAAAGAAACCAAAACAACAAACAGTATCAGAAATGAAAAAAGAAGCAAAAATTCCCAACAAAAGGAAAGAAAGCAACCCACTGTTCCACAGTTCTGTATCCCAACAGAGAATAAATAAATGCTCTGTACGGTATTATTTAAGGAAAGCACACATCAACAAACAATATTTATCACTCAAAGTCAGAGATCCATGTACAGTGGCCCCAGAAATGCACAGACTGTGCCATAGATAGAATTTGTGGCTCCATGTGACAATTGCTCTTGAAATAATTCACAACAGTAGCCACTTTATCTTCAGCAGTGGACACTTTTTGTTGATTTTGCAAGATGTAGGCACACCTTGCCTGCCATAAGAAGAATTTGCACACTTCAAAAATCATAGGTAAAGTACTCACTTTGTTTGTCTGCATTCTATGTGGATATAATCCTAACACAATTATTTCCTAAGTTACAGGGGGAATAGGTTTGTCATTTCAGACCTGCATGAGAGCATTCCAGGAGGCCACCATTAGTGGACAGAACAGGAAAACAAATATCCTGGGTTTCTAATAGAGAACCACACATGGATCTAGGGCAAACTTTGTTCATCCACTGTGTAACAGGAGGTCCAGTTTTGAAGGATAAAACTGACACAGAGAAGATGCAATAATCCCCCCTTTTGGTTTCTGCTTTCACTCTATCCTGTCTTCTTCTGCTTATTCTTATCTATCCTAATTTTCTTGTCAGGGTGGCCAACCTGGCAATTTTCTACTTTGCCTTTACCATCACTTTTTTGCTCTGGTATTAAAAAACTTGCATCTTGTTATAATATATGTAAAGAAGGAGCTGTGTCACTTAAAAGAAGCCCCAAAATGAGTAGAGGGCTGGGTTGTGGGAAAAAGCCTTCAGCTACAATTCAATTAGTGAGTAAGGAAAGCTGAGACTGTAAAATTGCTGCAAACAGTGGGAAAATGTTTTAGGCAACACAAACAAAGTACAGGTTTGCAGGAAAGTGCTATAGAACCTGTACAGTTACTATATGAGTTTAATACCCCTGTATCCAATCACTTAAAGCGACACTGTCAGCTTTGCCCCTTCATTTTTTGGCAATAGCATGCAGTGTTCCTATTGCTCACATAACACTCATTACTGTACTCAGAATACCCCAATATATTTAAAAGACTAGTATTTTACCTGCTTTCCCTGTTTTTGTACATATATATACTTTCTGTGGTCCCGATGATAAGTCCCCGCAAACTGGAAGCACATCAAGGTCGGAACCACGCGTCTGCCACAAGCACAGTCCCAAAATACGATTTTTTCATAAACAACCCTTGGAGTCATATTGCCCATGTTCCTTATGTTATCTTAATAGGTTGCAGCTATCTGCCGTCACAAAATGAGCACTAGAAGTGGCATTATTTATATTTGCACTCCATGGCCAAAATCCCGCGCATGCGCATCAATGGCATGCTTTTACACATGCGCGAGATATTTTGTTCATGGATCTTTTAGACATGCGCGGGATTTCGGCCACGGAGTGCAAATATAAATAATGCCACTTCTAGTGCCCGTTTTGTGATGGCAGATAGCTGCAACCTATTAAGATAACATAAGGAACAGGGGCAATATGACTCCAAGGGCTGTTTGTGAAAAATCGATTTTGGGACTGGCGCTTTTGTACAGGACGCTACGGTCCCGACCTTGATATGTTTCAGTTTATGGGACTTACTATTGGGATTCACAGAAAGTACATATATATATATGTACAAAAACAGGGAAAGCAGGTAAAATACTAGTCTTTTAAATATATTGGGGTGTTCTGAGTACAGTAATGAGTGTTATGTGAGCAATAGGAACACTGCATGCTATTGCCAAAAAACGAAGGGGCAAACCTGACAGTGTCACTTTAAGTTTAAAATTAGGAGGAAACTAAAGCAACTGTGTTTGGTTGCCATGGTGCAGATTCTAATAAGCCCCAAAGCAATGAAAAATGTACCCTTGTTTTTAAAACACTTGAAAATGGGCTAAAGTAAGAGAGTATGGCCCAGATATTCAAACTGCGCTATTCTGAGGCGCAAGCCCCTGCGCTGCTCAAAATAGTTGCGCAGGGGTGTGGCCGGGGTGATATTCAAACAAGTTGCGCTATTGAGCAACTCCTTTGAATATCACCCCCCAGCCACAGCACTTGCGCATGGCGCAGTGGAACTTGCGCCACCGCAAGTTGCCACAGTTGAGCATTAAACGTGCGGTGGCGCAAGTACCATTGCGCCATGCTCAAATTTCCGATATTCAAAAGGTGACATGCAAATGGGGCCATAATTTATGCAAGGCGCAGGGGGGGCCATTTGCATCTATTTATGGCCCCATTTGCATGCCATTAGCATGTAGGTGCGCCGATCCCCGAGGACTTGTGCCTGGCCGCCCTGCCAGGCAGCAGCCGTAAGGGGACCGAGCCGCTTACCCTGCAGCTGTCGCGGGCATTACAGTTACATGAACCCCCCCACCCACACATCTCCCCACAGCCCGATCGCGGGCAGAACGTGTATGAACCCCCAGTGCCCGATCGCGGGCAGAATGTAACCCCCACCCAGCGAGATATCTCCCTGGTGGTCCAGTGCACCATAAAGCCTGATCGCGGGCAGAATGAACATCATTCACAAATCTGGACTGTCATATGCGGTATGGGCTGCACCCATGGCTGTAGCTCTGCACCAATGGGCGTGCAGCCCTACAGGCTGATCAGTCGGCGGCGCGGCGGGGCGGCAGGCGGGTGAGATGCTGCCACCTGCGGGCTGCGGGGGAGTGGGTGGAGGGACTCGTGGGTGGGTGGGGGGACACTAGGACACCAGGTAGATGTTTGGGGGTTGTAACGTGACATTCTGCCCGCATCGGGCTTACGGTCCACTGGACCACCAGGGAGATATTCGGGTTGGGGTTACATTCTGCCCACGATCGGGCACTGGGGGGTTCATACACGTTCTGCCTGCGATCAGGCTGTGGGAGATGTGTGGGCGGGATGGGGGTTCATGTAAATGTAATGCCCGCGATGGGGCTATTAGAATGTGGGCGGGGGTTCATGTACTGTAATGCCTGCAATCGGGCTGTGGAGATGTGTGGGCAGGAGGGGTTCATGTTACTTATGCCCACGACCGGGCTGGTGGGGGGCACAGAGACCGAGTTGAGCCAGCCAGGTGGTAGCTGCTGTGTTGCGCCTGTAATACAGAAGCTCACCTGTGGTGGCCCTCAACTTGATCCTTTTTTTTTTTGGCTCAAGGTTGTGCAGGCGCCTAGGTTGAGCTGCGTGATGCATAACCTGCACAACCCAACTGAATATCGGGTTGCGCAGGTTATGCATGGTTCCTCCCTCCTGTTGAGCATGCATTCATTTGCATTGCTCTTTTGCGCAACCTGTTGTCAGTGGAGCAACTGCCTCCTGCTGACATCGTAGAATGACAAAGAATGTAGATTTCTATATTAAACCCTGTTATGCATGGAGCAACCCTTTTGAATATCTGGGCCTATAATTAAAAACACTACAGGCAGATTACTTGGAGTTCTGTAAGTGTCAAAAAAGATTAATTCAAAGGGAGTTATAATTATTGAAGTTAAGCCTTCTGCGTTTTAGAAGTCTGAGTTCCTCAGCAAGGCGTCAGCTGAAAGTGCAGCAGCCAGATAAGCTGTTTGCTGAAAGTGCAGCAGCCAGATAAGCTGTTTGAGAAAAAGAATAAAAGGTTCTGGAAATATAAAACAAGGGATTTGGGAAGAAAATATGCATGACCAAAGATTAGAGTACCATATTATGTGAATCAAAATATAGGTGCTACAGTGGCTCACTTATGTGTGTTTTCCTTATATGCACAAAAAGACAAATAAAAAGCTATAACCTTATATGGAGGCAGATAGGGAGCGCGCCCCTCATCTTTCTTTTCCATTCTAAGGTTATAGACTGTTATTTGTTCTTAAACAGGTTTGGTTTATCCTTATACTTTTCACATTTGTAAAGAAAAGTTGTTTTACCCAGAGGTCTGTCTCATGCTGCAAGGTCCTACTATAGGGCAAGATGCCCCTGAAATGGCAGGTTTTATAGATGCAAGGGAATGTGATGTCACAAAGGAGATGGGGCTCAGTGAAAGCCACGCCCCTTTTCTTCACTATATAAACCCTCCACCACGAGGCTTAGAGAGATAGGTTGGTCAGTAGGGTTCTGACCAAGGTGAGAGAAGGATCTCAGCAAGGAGGTAATGTGCAGGCTTTCACATTAACCGAGGAAGGAGAAAACCCAGGAATTTCTTTATAGCATCTGAAGCAAGACATATTTCCTGATGTTTGAACTGATGTGAAGAAATATCATCATATTTTTCCTTTCTGCAAATATTGGATTATTTATTTTTATTTGTTTGTGTGTGTGTGTGTTTTTCTAAAATAAAATGATAAATGCAGAAATGTGCATTTTTTATGCATCATAATCTGGTTGTACAATCTGTTTATTGATACCCACACGTTTACACACTGATTTCATGTTTTAGGGATTTTTTACTCCCAGTTTCCCATGATGGGAGAGCCAAGTAACATTCCACATTAATGGCAGAATTATTTTGTCAGTTAGCTGAAGAAACACTCTGTGCTCCTGTCCCAAAAGACACAAAGGAAGCTGGTGGGGGGGGGGGGCAGACTTATAATTCATAACCAGGGCATACACCTGTTTCCTTGTCTGGTATTTAATATATGCTGGTAGTATTTGCCATTGCATAATTTTAACTAGAGATGACATCATACCCTGAGGTATTATAGGGCCATTTAAGGTTTGTAGGAGCTGTAAAAACCCTTGTCCTATTTGTCTTTAAATGGTGACAACCAATCAGCAATAAATGGAACTACAGTTTGGCATTTCCAAGTCGGACTGGACAGAAGTTAAAAACCAAAAAAAAAAACAAGGTGTGAAAAAAGCAATGGGTTCTAGAGACATAAATATGATGTTCTATCCACACTTCTGGCAGTGTCCTTTCCCTTTAAGAGCTTGCCAGAAAGGCTTCAAGCTGGCTCCTCCCACCCACCTGGGTGGTAACTCCCTTGGCTCTGCCCATTACATCAGATCTTCTTTGCACTGGAAGAAGCAGGTCCCCTCCTTACCGCTCCTGTGTTGAGTACGCCCTCACACTTAAGTCTTCTGATTTACTTCCTAAAATGTAAAACTCCCACGAGTTTCATCTTCAGTTCGATCTTCGATCGCGACCATCATGGATAAGTCCATTCCTAGGTTCCACTTGTGTCCTTGCGGGCAGAAGTCCAGGACCAACCCGCACGCCTTGTGCATCTACTGTCTGGGGCACGATCACGATCCCCAGTCCTGCAACTTTTGTCGTTCTTTTCACCTGAACATTCTGGAGGACCATCTCACCCAACTTAAACTGAGCTATCTGGCACTTCGGAACCCGCTGGTCAAATCTAAGGACACCCGTTGGATGGTGTCCTCAGCTGCAGGGTCCACCGAACAGCTTGCGGCGTTTGAGGAAGAGGCAACGGCTGCAGCTCACTCCTGTTCAGCTTCTGCCTTCATACCACTCCAGCTGGGCTCGACTTTCACAGGGTCCTTCAAGGAATTGTAAGTCCCTGCTGACCTTCAGTCAGGGATGCTCTGGACACAAATCTAAATTAAAAAAAAAAGTCCAACAAAGAAAAAGAAAGGACCCGCCATCGTTCACGGGATCAGGAGTGCTCTCGGTCAAGAGACTCTGATTCCCATGCTTCTCTGGATTTGACTTTGGTTGAATCCTCAGCCTAGGCCTCCAGTTTCAGGGTAACCCCGTCGGGCCAGTTGGCTGAGATGCTGGTTGAGGTCCCAGTGAGCCAGTGAGATTTTTCTTGAACTGACCAACCAGTTGTTGACTGAAGAGGCCAACACTTCCTTGTCCAGGACTCCGGTCCTGACTCAGATCATTGGAGAGATGAATCAGCCCACTGCCCACCTCCTCTGGTCAAAGACCAAGATCCGGAGGAGCCTCAGTGCTCACCACCCCCCTCTGAGCCCTGCCTCCCCCGCAGTCGAGGTCTCAGTCTTCCTCCTGTGGATTGAGCTGGTCCTGCTGGTGCTCCCACTCTCGGCACCACAGGAAGCGGCGCCACCACTACTCTTCATCCTCATCCTCCTTGAGTGAGGAAAGGCTGTGGCGCAGATTGCATCAATGCTACAAGGACTTGATGTGGCAAAAGTTGGTGCTGACCAGCATCAAGCCGACTCCGGCTCTTACGCCGGCCATCAACTGGCTGTCGCCCGGAAGGCTGACGCCGTCTCCATCAATGGAGCTGACCAAAATGGTCCAGCTCAACCAACCACGGCATCTCTGCAGATAGTCCACCACCTAATCAGTTGCCAACCGTCGCACAGGCTAAGGAATCTTAGCCGTCTAAGTGGCTTCCACATCAGCTGTCAGTCACTGTCACACTTGACCATCCGTGGAGGGTCAGTGGGGACTCAGCAGTCAACCACTCTTTAAGGACTCCTCGGAGTCTGAGGGATCCTTCCTACACTCCCGTCTGATTGACATGGAGTCTATGGGGGATCCCCCGACAGACGAAGGCCCATCTTCCTTCTTGGGCCTTCTCCGCCTGTTCTCTGAGTTGATGGGTATGAAAACGGAGCCCATCCAGAAGCGGGCTCATTACCTGTTGACTGAGATCCTCGACCAGGGAGACACTCTGATGTAGACCTTTCCGGTGGCAGAAGCCATTCTTGGCCCTGCCCTGGTGCTCTGGCAGCACGCCACCTCATGCCCTGTGCCTTCTGCCCAGATGGCCCACAAATATGCAATACCCACCGGTTACCTCTCGAGATTTACAGAGCACCCCTCTGCCGAGGGATTGGTGGCAGACTCTGTGTTTAGGCACTCTGGCAATACCATGGATGTTGACAAGCCACCCGACCATGCGGCTAAGAAAGTCTGCACTGCCTCCTTGCTTGGTCTCCTACAGGCAAGCTCGGCTCTCCTCATGGCCCACTTCTCCCATGTCCTGCTGGGCACCCTAGATGAGGTGTTTCCTTATCTGCCTGCAGACCTTCAGACCACAGTGAAACAGGTCTGAGACCAGGGCCAGGCTGTAGCCAAACGGATCCAGACAGCCATGGACATTGAGGACTCCTGTGCTCACTCCATGGCAGCCTCAGTGGCCATGTGCGGCAGAGCTTGGCTGCAGATCTCGACCTTCACGGTGGACACTCAGCACAAGCTGGCAGATGTACCATTCCTGGGCACCAACTTGTTTGGGCCTGGGATTGAGGGTCACCTTACCCGTATAGAGAAGTCCAGTGCTACCTTGGACTCTGTGACATTTGCCCAGAGAGACCCCAAGGGCTCCAAGCAGCAGCAGAAGAAGAGGAAGCTCTTTCAGTTCATCTCCACTCCTGTGACCAAACCCCAGGCTGGCTAGCAGGCTCAGGCCTGGTGACTTCAGTCCAAGTCAGCAGCCTCAGTCGTTCATAAACTGGAAGTGAGAGGCTCTGATGGTTCCACAGCTGGGCCCTCCTCCTCCTCCATGCTTGTCTAGTGACAGGATGAGGGGTGCCTCCCCTCATGTCCATCACACCTCCCCTGGGTCCTCCCATGGAGGGCTGGCTCCACCACTTTCTTTCTGCCTGGTCTGCTGTCACCACGGACAGATTGGTTCTAGAGGTGGTGGGTCAGGGTCTGCCTTTGGAATTCGAGCAGTAACCTCCTTGTGAGCCCCACGGGAGGACTTCATTTCCACAGACATGCTGTCATCTCTCAGAGACGACATAGCCCAGCTCCTCTGCAAGGAGGTCATGGTTCCTGTCATTGATCCTCCAGAACACCCAGGGTTTGTCTCCAGGTACTTCCTGGTGCCAAAACAGATGGGGGGGGGGGGGGCTGGTGCCCCATTCTAGATCTGCATGACCTGAATAAGTTCTTCAGGTTGCGCACCTTCAGGATGGTAACTCTGTCTCAGATCATACCATCTCTAGAGCAAAACAAGTAGTTTTGCTCCCTAGATCTTCAGGACGCATTCTTCCATGTCCTGATATGTCCGTTTCATCAAAGGTTCCTCTACTTTCAAGCAGAGGGAACCCTCTATGTGTTCCAGGCCATGCCTTTCAGCCTCTCCTCAGCCCCCAGGGTCTTCAACAAGTGCACTGCAGTGCTGGCAGCTTACCTGAGGTGCCAAGGGGTCCAGGTTTACCCCTGCCTGGATGATTGACTGATCACAGGTCCCTCCAGGCAGGGAGGTGGAGCAGTCCAAGGACCTGGCCCTCCAGACCTGCCTCTCCCTTGGCCTCCTGATCAACAAGGCCAAGTCAGAACTCGTGCCTTCACAGTTGATCAACTTCATCAGGATGGAGCTCAACTCTTGCAGAGCCAGAGCCCGGCTCCCAGCAGAAAGGGCAGAGGCTGTCTCCTTCTTTGCCTGATCATTTCGGGTTAGGCAATTGCACCCTACCTAGGACTTCCTGCACATGCTGGGCTACATGGCAGCCTGCACCAGTGTGAGCCATTGGGCCCATTGGAGAATGTGCTCCCTGCAGTGGGAGCTGGCCAGCCAGTAGCCTCAGTGTAAGGGTCACTTCGACCAGATGGTCATTGTGACCCAGCGGACCTGGAACATCATCCAGTGGTGGATAGTCCCAGTGCATCTGCAGGAAGGGATCCCGTTTGTCTGCCAAGAGCTGACAGTCATCCTGGTGACTGATGCCTCTCTCACGGGCTGGGATGCCTACCTGGGGAAACTCAGAGTCCATGGGCTCTGGCCCTCCAAGGAGTCCCGATGCCACATCAACCTGCTGGCACTCCGGGCAGTTCATCTAGTGCTGTCTGCATTCACTCCACACATCTGGGGTTAGGTAGTCCAGGTCCAGGCGGACAACACCACAACCATGTACTATCTCAACAAACAGGGCAGGACATACTCCCTGCCCCTATGCAGGGAAGCTCCGCATTTGGACCCTTGTGCGCAGCCTGGAAGTGGATCTCCTGGCCATCCATGTGGCAGAGGCCTCCAATCAGATGGCGGATGCTGTCAGCTGGATGGGCGAAGGCATCTCACAAGTGGTGTCTCCACCCAGAGGTAGTGCACAGCCTGTTCTCTCAGTGGGGCACCCCGCAGGTGGACCTGTTCGCCTCCAGAGAGGACGCAAAGCTGAGGCTGTATTGTGCCCATCTCCCTCAGCAGGGAACGCTGCAGAGGGATGCCTTCTTGAGGACCTGGAACCCAGGCCTCTTTTATACCTTCTATGCCTTCCCTCCAGTTCCCTTGATCCACAAGGTGCTCTTCAAGGCCAGGAGGGGCAAGGCACAGATGATCCTGGTGGATCCAGACTGGCCCCGCCAGTTCTGGTACCCTGATCTCCTCAGCCTCAGCAGCAGGCCCTGAGGCATCTTCCCCTATGCCTGGACCTGCTTTCCATCAATCAATGGAAGGTAATCCACCCGGACCTTCAATCCCTGCACCTGGCAGCCTGGTTCCTGAGATGCTAGAGTTCCAGGCTTTGGGTCATTCTGAAGATGTCATCAGTGTAGTTGAGGCATGTTGAAAGGAATCATTCAGAAAATGCTGTGCCCTTTAAAATGGAAGAGATTCTCCATTCGGTGTTCGGGCAAGGGCCTGGACCCTCATCCTGTCCAGTGGCTAGCATTCTTGACTACCTGTGGTCTCTCTCCCAAGGGGGATTCTGGTCAATGACCCTTAAGGTGCACCTGGTAGCCATCTCAGTTTACTGGGTGTAAGTTGATCAGTAGTTGGTGGTGCAGGAGAAGGTCTGACACTTTTTCAAGAGCCTCAATCACATTTCCCCTCCAGTGCGTGAATCACCACCACCGTGGGACTTGTTGCTGGCTTTGGCAAAGCTCATGGGCAAGTCAATCGAACTGATGCACAGGTGTGACATGTCTCACCTGTCGTGGAAGACCACCTTCCTGGTGGCTATCACATCAGCCAGAAGGATTAGCGGGCTCCAGGTGCTTTCGGTGGAGTTTCTTTCCTGGTTTTCTACAAGGACAAGGTTGTCCTGCGCTCCAACCTGAAGTTCCTTCGGAAGGTTGTGTTGGATTTTCACCTTAACCAGGTGATTAAACTCCCAGTGTACTTCACCAATCACACTTCGGAGGCCGAGCACAGGCTCCATACTTTGGACCTGAGGCAAGCACTCACTTATTATAAAGAGCGCATGGCTGGAGCAGGGAGAGGTTCACCAGCTGTTTGTCCACTATGCGGAAGCCACACCTGGTAGACCTGCAGCCAAGCTGATGATTGGCAGGTGGATTGTATCCTGAATTGATCTCTGCTATAGGTTGGCTGGTAGGGAGCCTCCCTGAGGACTAAAGGCTCGTTCCACCCGCCATATCACTGCATTGGTGGCTGCTTCCAAGGACATCCCTATCCAAGAAATCTGCAAGGCTGCTACCTGAAGGTCAGCACACACCTTCATTTCCCATTACCACATTGAGCTACAGTCATGCCAGGATGCTGATTTTAGGGCCTCAGTTCTCCAATCTCTGTTCCCCAAATGGGGGGGGGTGTGCCTTGCCTTCCTCCTCCCAGAGAACTGCTAGGAGTCTGCCAGAAGTGTGGATAGAACATTATATCCATGTCCCTAGAAAAACAGGTAACTTGCCTGTAACAGTAGATCTTCCATGGAGTGGTCTCTTGCAGTAGGTAATATTTTTGGGTATCCAGCAGAGGTCGCTGTGGTGCATGGCAGCTCTTCTAGCAGTCCTTTACCAGGGACCGCCCACACATGACATCAGCTTCCTGTTTCCTATATAAGTGTGGGCAGTCCTTGGTATCCTCAGATCATTTTCCCGCCATCTTCATCTCGCGCAGCAGCTAGTGCAACTTCTGTCTAGCAGTCATCAACGAGAAACTTGGAACTAAGACGAATGTCTACTGATTCTTCAACTAAACAAGCTTTATTTCATTCCTGTCGTTGTGATAGGAACATATACTGCTTTGACAATCACAAACTTTGTGTAAGGTGTCTGGGACCCCCACATGACACCAATTCCTGCAGCTTATGTCAGGACTTCAATCAGGCAACTCGTCAACGACTGTTGCTTGAAATTCAACGACTTTTGATGGACCAGAAAATGTCTCTCTTGGAGAACTAGGGGGCTCATACCAAGGACCCCCCCCCTACTGGTGGTTCCCATTCCAGGCAGAAAAAGGAGAAGGAGAAACGCTCCTCACACTCCCTGCCTCAACATCCATTGATGGTCATTGCTTCTGGTGTCCCTCCGTCGATGGGATGTCCTTTAAGCACTTCTTCATCCACAGTGCTTTCCAGTGCTTTGACTGGAGTCCAACTAGTGACTGCTCTATCGATGGAGGTATATACTCTCTCATCAATGAAGATTTCCAGTGCTTCACATGCAGCAAAATAATACTGCTGCTCCATCGAAGGGGGCTCATCTCCCGTTGACTGTGTCTGGTAGTTTAAGTGGAAATAACTCTTTTTTTTCCCCTGTGGGCTCTTCGACGAGATCCTGCATTTCTCAGGGGAAACCCACGGCTTATACCTTATTGACTGCCCCTCCACCTACTCAGGTGGCTTCTTATAGGGGCTAGGCAGACAGAGATCGGACCCTGGTCTTTACTACCCATGGGCAAGACCTGCTCAGGCTACCCATCCCTTTCCCTCTATTACTCCTCCGGTTTCGCAACATGCCACCCTTCTCACCCCACCTCCTTCCCAGGAACGGGACCTCACCAATGTAGTCCGATATGTCTTGCTTGCCATGTGGCATTCTCATCCCTCTGAAGGGCTGGGTGATCTCACCTGATTTCCTCCCCCTTCTCCACCTAAAAGACTGCACAGTGACCAGGATACCATACCACCCTGGTCTCCTCCTTTTATAGAGGACTATTTTTCAGATGACCAAGAATTGCCTCCTGATTTCACCAGTGATCTTGAGGATGAAGAGTTTCACGATTTTGATTTCCCTAATCTGGAATCCCCTAATTCAGAAATCTCTTCCCTGGATGAGGATCTGCCTTTGCCTGTGGCAGCCTCTCCCAGATAAACCTTCCTTTAGTGAAATGATGGTTCAGATTCAAAAAGTCATGGGGCTGTCCACTTCAGAATATGACAAACAACGTAAGGATGTGGCAGAATACCTTGAGTTACCTGAGGTGCCAGTTTTAGTGGTTCCCCCACTAATACCAACTTATCAGAATACCATGCTGGCTGCTGGGTATCAACCTTCAGCTATTACAGCTGTTCCCTGCAAAGCGGATCATCTATAACAGGGTCTTCTGTACCACCCCTTTCTGTCTAGTATTCCAGAGGCAGATTCTGTGGTCATTACTGCCGCTCATGACCATACCAAAAAACCCAAGCACATGAACTCCTTACCACCTGATAAGGAATCCTAAATAATTGATTATCTGGGGAAAAAGGTCTTTTCCTCAGGTGCTATGAATACCAGAATTTTGAACTATATGGGTCATATGATTAAATATCAGCATACCCTGGGGTCCTCTGCAATTGAACTTATCAATAAACTCCCTCCCTCACAGGACAGGGATAAATTATTGGCTACAGTGACAACTAGTAATTCAATTTCCCGTCACCTTCTCAGGTCAGGATATGATGCCATTGATACCTCAGCCCGACTATCAGCCACTGGTATCACTCAGTGTCGCCATGCTTAGCTTTGCGTTTCAGTCTTTGCACCTGATATACAACATAAAGTAGCTAATGCCCCTTTAGTGGGTCCAAGCTGTTCGGGCCAGGTACTCAAACTTTACTGGATGACTTGTAGGCAACAGGCAGAGCCCTCCGTATGGTTCATGGCATGTATCATACTCCAGCTACAACCTACCATACTCATCACAGCTCTTATTCCAAAAGAGGTGGCCGATACAGAGGTAATAACAAAGGCAGCTTCAGAGGTCATGCTCAGTCCAACAGAGGCAACACCTCTACCGCCCAAGGTGCCTGCTCCCACCCTTCAGGTGGGGCTGTGCAGCCCACCTCCCTGATGCCCCACTAGGGCTTTCCCCTGTCTCCTCGACCAGGCCTCGGAGGCTGTGGGGGGGTCATTTTGCCCTCCATCTGGAGGCCTGGCAAATGATCACTTTCGACAATTGGGTACTTCAGATTATACAGAAGGGTCATACACTGGAGTTTCTCTCCACCCCACACCCTTGCCCACCACGCAAGATTCTTTATCCTCCAGAGCATATACCCATCCTACAGGAGAAATAAACATTCCTTTTGTCCAAGCAGGGTCACTGTACCAGTGCCCCTTCTGGAACATCAAATGGGATTTTACTCCCATTCCTTTTCAGTACCCAAACATATGGAAGACCTCAGACCAATATTGGATCTCAGACATCTTTACATTCAGTACAAACATTTCCACATGGTCACCCTACTGGCCATCATGCTGATTCTGAAACAGGGTGATTGGCTTTGTGCCCTGGACATGAAGGATGCCTACCTTCATATTCCCATCCACCCTGCCCACTACAGATGTTTACGCTTCCACTTACTGGGTCAAAATTACCAATTTTGAACACTCCCTTTTGGCCTTTCATCAGCCCCCACAGTGTTCACCAAGTGCCTAATGGTGGTGGCCGCAGCCTTGCAAAGAGAAGGGCACTTTGTCTTTCCATATCTAGACAATTGGCTAATAAAAGCGGACTTCACAGTAGCTCTGCTTACCCCCTAGATGCTACCTTGAAAATGTTTGCAGATCTGGGAATCACAGTAAATTGGCCAAAGTCCAGTCCAAACTCAACACAGTCTCTCCAATACATTAGAGCTGTTCTAGATACAGTTACAGCCAGGGCTTACCTCCCGCCTGCCCGGTAGGATACAGTCCTAGCTCTGGCATTACATATACAGACTCAGAAGATACTCACAGGCAGACAAATGTTGTGCCTTCTCAGTCACTTGTTCGCTGTCATCCCTGTGGTAGCCTTTGCCCGTCTCCACATGAGACCTGTCCAATGGACCCTCCAGAATCAATGGTCACAAAAAACAGGACAGTTTGAAGACAAAATCAAGATCACTCCCTCTCTGAAGTCCTCCCTGACATGGTGGACAATCAGAATCAATCTGAATCAGGGAATGCCTTTCTGAGCCCCCCCCCCATGTAAATGTTGACCACAGATGCTTCTCTGCTTGGCTGGGGAGCGCACTTAGGTCCTTATCAGACCCAAGGCCAATGGCCCACTTCTCCCCATCTGTCTCATATCAATCTCCTAGAGATGTGAGCGGTCCATCTAGCCCTCCAGGCATTCCGGCCATACCTCAAACAAGGATTGTTACTGATCCAATCAGACAACACTGCAGTGATGTTCTACCTCAGCAAGCAAGGGGGTATGAAGTCTCGCACCCTATGCAGAGACCCTTGTTGTTTTGCAGGAAGCCATACAGTGACACCTGATGCTAACAGCTGTCCACCTACCGGGACATTGCAACCAGTTAGCCAACCAGCTGAGTCTCCAGTCCACAACTCACAAATGGACACTTCACGGGTAAGTGCTCCAAGAAATCTTCAACTTATGGGGCACTCCACAGATGGATCTGTTTGCCTCCCCAGAGAATTACCGTCTTCCCAGGTATTTTTCCATTATCCCGAACAGAAAGGGATGATCTATGGATGCCCTGTCCCAACCCTGGACAGATCTCTTCTTATATGCTTCCCCCCATCCCTCTCCTACCATGGACTCTACTGAAACTACAGTTAGAACTGGCCACAGTGATTCTCATAGCCCCACTGTGACCTCATCAGTTGTGGTTTCCCCTACTCCTGTAACTATCAGTACAGGATCCCATCCCGTTGCCAATCAGACCAGACCTATTGACACAGTGTCACTGGTCTCTACTACACCCCAACCTGAAGGCTCTACATCTTCACGCTTGGCTCCTGAGGACACTTTTATAACTCATTTACAAGTGTCCTTTCCTGTTGCCAATATCCTCTTGGCTTCCTGTAAGCCAGCAACAAGAGCAACGTACAATTCCAAATGGAAACTCTATTCCATATGGCCAGCCTCTCGATCTTTGGACCCTTACCCTTGTCCACTGATGAAGGTTCTGGACTACCTGGCCTCACTATTTGAGTCCAGTCTAAGTTATTCTTCCATTAAAGTCCACTTAGCTGCCATCTCCATTTCCATGAGCCTCTGGATGGCAGGTTACTGTACCAACATCATCTAGCTAAGATGTTTTTGTAAGGAATATGATATATTAAACCTCCTATTAGAAGACCCACTCCTCCCTGGGATCTCAATTTTATGATTGAAAAATTGACCCTTGAGCCTTTTGAGCCAGCTGCCACCTGTGATCTCCATTTTCTTTCATGGAAACCCTATTTCTAGTGGCTATCACTTCCACTCGCCATATTGCCAAGCTCCATGCCCTCATGTGTAGGGAACCTTACTTGATTTTCCACAAGGAATGGGTGATCCTTCATACCAGCCCTTCCTTCCTTTCTAAAGTAGTTTCCAAACATACTTTAAATCAGTGCTTAGAGCTTCCAGTCTACTATCCAGACTACTCCAATCTGGGTGAACATCTCCTACATACCTTAGATGTCCACTGTATATTACACTACTATACTAATTGGACACAATCGATTAGAAAAACTTCTCAACTGTTCATCTCCTTTGCCCCAGGACAAGAGGGCCTCCCCGGTTATGACATGTACTCTTTCATCCTGGTTGGTGCATTGTATTACATTTTGTTACAAAAAATACAACAAGCTTTTACCTGGGCCTGTCCAAGCCCACTCCACTAGAGCTATGGCCACCTCTGCAGCTTGCTTTAAGGGAGTCTCCATTTCAGATATCTGCAATGCAGCTACCTGGTCCATGATCCATACATTCACAAGGCACTACAATCTGCATATTGCCTCATGACGTAGGACGGCCTTAAACCGTGCAGTCCTACAAGGTCTCCTATCATAACTGTCCTCCTACATGGGCATTACTGCTTGGGATTCATCCCAAAAGTATTACCTACTGCAGGAGACCACTCCATGGAAGATAGTACAGTTACGTAAAAACTTACCATAACAGTAGATCTTTGAGGAGTGTCTCTTGCAGTAGGTTTTTTTCCCACCCTCCATCCCCCTCCTTCTCTAAGAGAGCAAGTTCTGGTCCAGTGACTAAGGCTGGGACTCCTTTGGTACCTCGGCTTCCCCTCGGTCCTCGCTTTGCAAGCTGAATCCAGCGGGGGAACTGAGGATACCAGGGACTGCCCACGCTTATATAGGAAACAGGAAGCTCATGTGTGGGCAGTTCCTGGTGAAAAACTGCTAGAAGAGCTGCTGTGCACCACAGTGAACTCTGCTGGATACCCACTCCTCAAAGATCTACTGTTACGGTAAGTTTTTATGTAACTGTACTTTCTAGGAGTGGTATATGATGTTCAACCACACAAACTCACCCACCTCTCCTGACTTAGGCACACACTTCTGCTTCCAGTAGGCAAGATCTGCCGTCATGGGGTAGAGCCGAGGGAGTTACTACCTGGGTGGGTGGGAGAAGCCAGCTTGAAAACTTTCTGGCAAACTCTTAAAGGGAAAGGACACTGCCAGAAGTGTGGATGAGCATCATATACCACTCCTAGAGCTATGGTTACAGGTCAGTAACCTGTTTATTCAGCATTCATATTCCACCTTTATCATAATCAGGATAAGTGTGTACCCTTTTGATGGGACTGAGTCTGCTTCCCCATAAGCCTTGGAAAAAAAAGACTGTATAATGTGGTGTATAATTCTAAATAGTGTGGAAAAATGTGGACTATATTCAAAAATAGTGGCAGAATGAGGGCTTTAAAGGAAAACTACACCCAAAACTTGAAAAAATATATGTTGTGCAGAGTGTTTTAATTTGTATGTGACGTTCTAGTGTTTCCTTCCCTCTGACTGGTATTGGGAGTTTTTCCTAAACTAGCCTGCTAGCTTTAGGGTAGTTTTATGACCCCTGGAGATCACCATATCAAATAGTTTTATTGCATTTCTTTGTCCTACAGTGCACCTTGTTTCATGTAATGGTGATGTAGCAGAGCCCATAAATCCAGCAGAAAGCATTGCATTACAATCAGTTCACAACAACAGAGATGGCTATATTTTAAAATCTGTAGAATTCAGCTTGGTGACCACCCTCATCCTAAAGGCTTTACTGTCCTGAAAAACTTTGCTGCTGGTAATTTTGTGCAGCTTGTAAAGCTTCCAAGATATTTAGTTTGTTTGGCATGCGTGTGCTGAATGTTGGGTCTCTTACATCACAGTCACATGAGACAAAATGCACTGTGGGAACCAGAAATACAATTACACTATCAGGTATGGAGATCCCCAAGGGTCGTGAAACTGGCATAAAGCTAGCAGGCTAATTTTGGAAAAACTCCTAATACCAGTCAGAGGGAAGGAAACACTAGAACTTCACACACAAATTAAAACACTGCACAACATATATTTTTTCAGGTTTTGGGTGTAGTTTTCCTTTAAGGAGATAAATCCTTTTTCTTTTGGTAAAAATATTAAATTTCTACACTAATATTTTAGTCATGGCTAAGGATAGCGCTCATTCCCAATTGTGCAGGGCATCATTAAGAGTTCCAAAGGTTACTAAGATTTGTAACAAACTAGTATCAATCACAGTCTGTGCAATATGGGTTGGAAGTGTGTCCTTGGAAAGATTATGGGCATCCACTGACTTCAGCTCAAGTTCAGCTTTACAGCAGAGACTTTTTCAAAATGAGTCATCACCTGAGCAGTGTGTGACTTGGATGAACTGTCTACCAAGCACAGACACATAACATCTGCATAAGCTAAAACTTTTATCAGTGGGCTGTCTGGATGTGTTTGAATTCTCTGAATGTTAGGGAAATCTTGGATACACTTGATCAAAGGATCCAGCAGAAAAATGTGCAACAGTGGACTCAAAGGACATCCCTGTCTCTTCACTTTGCAGGCCCAAATGTAATCACCCTTCCAGCTGTTAGCAGCTGGTATGAAGTATGCATTATCATACAAGAAACCTATCCAATCAATAAAGTTAGCAGGTAATCCATAAAGTTCTAATACTTTAAAGTTGTAGGTATGACAGGCCCTGTCACATGCTTTCTCTTGGTCTAGTGATAACAAAAAAATCAGAGCACTGAGGAGCAACACCTTCTGCTAGTAGTTCTCTGATTAAAGTAAGATTATGAAAAAGGGATCTCTGTGGTGTAGCACAAGTTTGATAAGGCAAGATAAGCACCTAAGCTGCTTTAGTTAGTCTGTGCAACAAAAGCTGGACCAAGAGTTTGATGTCTGCATTCAGCAGACTAATTGGTCTCCAATTCATTAAAAGGGTCTTTTCCCTTTTTTAAACAAATATATCATAATTGTGTTAGACATTTTTTTAGGCACTGTTCCAATCTGGAATATTTCATTAAAAGTGTTCACTAGCACTGGGTTTAAGAATTCTCCAAACCTTTTATAAAATTCAGCCATTAAGACTTCTTCCTCAGGATGTGAATTGTTCAGTACAGCATTAATAGCATGGAAAACTTCATCTATGTAGAAAATGATGGGATGAGCTCTACTGCTGGAATGTTTTCAAATAATTTTATTTTCACTCCACACTTATAGTGGAACAGTTTCGTGGCCACGTCACTTCGTCAGACCCTCCATGTTTCTACTAAAAAGTCATACAATTATTATTCAGCACCTGTCCTTTCAACATCATAAATCACAGATTTACCACAGTATTCCCAAGAACCAGAGGTTTAGTCCTCATTTTTTTAGTTTTAAGAAAAAGGTTTTCATCCATTTCATAAGAAAACTCTTAATACCTTTCGTATACAGTCTTAATTTCCACTCTAACATATTATTCCATGTTCAAATATCTGAAAAAATGATAATGCCTTATTTAAACACTGGTGTTGTTCTAAACCACATGTTTAACAACTGTAAACTAACCTTTCTAATAACATTTGATTTTCTCATTATTCCTCACATCAGTTTCAGAATTGCCTTATCTATGCACTGGCCTCACATTTATTTAGAACATCTCTGCTATGCTTGACCTGTATGTGTTAAGTACGTGAAAAGACTCTTCACTTATCTGTCTTTAAACTACTTTAAAAAGAAGTTGTATAAGCAGGGAAAAAAAACAATACTTACTCCCTGATACTGGTGTGTGTGACTGCCAGCTGACTCCTTCTAGGACCAGGAGGGGCCCCTGTCCTTGCCTGCCTGGTCTTTATACCATAATGCAGTGGGGGTATGACATCATGAGTGATGTCATTACTGTCTTCACATCAGAGCATTGCCACTGTAGCCTAGGATTCACAGGTAATTGGAGCTGCTCTGTGGCTTAGGAGGATAGATGTGCTGCAGAGCTCGCTAGCCACGAAACCCACACTCCCAGTAGCAGTTTGCCCCCACCATCCATTTCTTGCTGAAACAATATTGTTTTACCTTTTTTTATTTAACTGCCATCAAGACATCATGTATGAATAATTATTTTTAGGTGCTTTAACAGATTTCATTTTTTTCGTGAGTCTTAAGGGGGTGCATACAGGTGAACTACCCAGATAAGCATCACAGTCTGCATAGGCTGTATTTGTATGAGTTTTATTCTGACCAATAGTACAAAAGAATCAGATCTTGTTTTTTCATGACATAATTAGAAAAGTATTTTTCTAGAACACATTGTCCTAGCAGTAGCAACCACTGGGCTCCTGTTCCATCTGTGGAGCCCTGCACCAGAAGACCGTCCGTTGCTGTCAGCAGTAACAAGACATTTCCCCCCAGTTGTCTTTGGCACCAGCCAAATCCTACCTGCCATTCCAGCACCTGCTGTGCCCCAACTACAGCGTTGTTACTCCTGGTCCTGTCCCAGTAAGTGAGGGGGCTACCGGGTGTGTGGAGGCAGACCATTACATCAAGGGGCAGAGACTTGGGGGGTATTAAAGCACACCCGTGCCCACGCAGTGGCTGCACGCATGAGTGGCTCATGCAGGAGTGGTGGAGTCACCCTGTGTGAGTCCACCTGGGGGAGGCCATGGGAGAGGCTTTTAAAAATTATTTATTGTCTTGTTTTAGACTAAGGGAATTAGGGGTACCTACTACATTATGTTGTGACTGCTTAGTAAAGAAAGCTTTTTACAGCACAGTTTTAGTATATAATTGTGTGGAACATAATGATAGTTTTTTTTTTTTTGCAATTGTTTAACCAGGTGAAACATACTAAGCTGAAAGCTTGTTCACAGGTGCAACCTGGGAGCACAGGTAAGTTAAGTGACTTGCTTAGGGTCACATAGTATGCAAGTGAGGGCTGTGAGATTCAAACCCAGGTCTCTAGATTTGCAGCTCAGAGCCTTAAACCACTGCACTATATTGCCTCCCGTTTTAAAGTAACAGCATGTATGTGCTTGCTAATTTGTATTATAATTCTCTGGATGCTTCAGAATGGTTCTTGTACTGAAGAAGATGGTAATTGTATCCAAGGTAATGCTTTTATGTCTTTCAAGCATAGAAAATGCACATTTACAAATCATTTGCTGCTACACCATTGCAGGATTGTATGTGCCCCCATTAATTTTAAAACTTGGCATAGTAGCACAAAGATTAAAGTCAGTACCATGGATACAAAATATCTAAAATTGTTACATCAATTTTGGCTAGTTTATCATTCACTTCCCAAAGATCACTAATTTTGTTGGGGGGGGGGACATAAAGAGAAACCCAGGGCCTGTACCCCTAACATTTACTTCAGAGCTGTGTTGCTTAAAAGGTATAAAGATTACCTACTTAAACACAAGGAATTTAACAGCACACTATGATGATCTGAAGTTATAGGTGGACCGTGAAAAATTTGACATACTAACATTACGTGAAACATGGCTAAAGAAAACCATTGAAAATGATAGTATAGGTATGGATGGTCATACAATATACAGATTAGACAGGAACAACGGGAGAGGAGGTGCAGTTTTGATTTACATCAGAGGTTCCTTTGATTCTGAACTAGTCACAGAAGGTCATTTTAATTCTGCTAACAATAAAATGGACTATGGGTGGTGGACAAGGCACACATATTTTTCTTACTTGTGTATGCCTACCCCCAAAAACTGCTAAAACAGATATTGACTTATCAGAATAAATATTAACTTTGAACAAAGAGCATATTATAATGGGAGATTTCAATTTAGATTGGACAAATTTGAAACAAACTGATAAAATAAGAAATTTCATTGCAGCTAAAGGGTATCATCAAATTATAAATCTGCAAACCAGGAACAACTATAAAACAGTGGCTGGGGGACTTTAATTGACTAGATTTTGGTTAACAGGCTAGATTATATAAAAGCATCAGGTATCTTAAATGATACTATTTCTGATCACTGCCCTACATTTATGATTAGGAAAAAAATAAAACATTCATTTAGAGAGGTCCAAGTTAGAGAAGTTCAGTCTTACAAAAACTTAATAGAAGAAGTAACCATTAGGGAGGTTTGTAAAATTGATTGGTCCCCACTATTCTACCCTAAAGAAATAAACAAAGCCACAAGTTATTTTACTGTGCAAATTCTAAACATTGTTAATACATCTGCACCGAAGAAGAAGTATAAGGTAAAAACTAAATATACACCATGGTTAACGCAAAAACTGTTGGATTTATTTAAAACTAGACAGGCATTATGGAAACAATAGGAAAAAAAGCAGGGTCTCAAACTGATTTAAATAATTACCGGCACAGTAGAAATGAATGTAAATCAGAGATTTAAAAAAAAGCAACGTTTTTACAAAGTGGAACAACTGAAACATTCATTAAATGCTAAATTTTTGGGGAATCTTTTAAGGACTTGTATACAACTGAGAATGCAGGAAAGATAAATAAGGTTATTATTGGTGATACAGTATTGGACACTAATCATATGGTGGCAAATGCATTTAGTGAATTTTTAATGGATATGAGCCAATGTAAGAGTCAGATAAACTTAAATTCTCAAAATGTAGATTTTAATGACAAAGATCAACATACTGATACACCATTACTGACCCAGTCTGGTAATAAACAAACATTTGCCTTCATGAAAATACATGAATAGAAAGTTTATAATCTACTTGCCACCCTTAATGAAAATAAAGGTTTGAAGCTGACGAGTTACCTCTAAGACTACTGAAGATAGCTGCTAAACCACTGACTAAACCAGTTCCTTATTGGTTAAGTCTTTCATTATGTACTAATAAAATTCCAGATATATGGAAAACTGCTGTAATTTCTCCCAGTTTTAAGTCAGGTGAGAAGCATCAGGTCACTAATTATAGACCTGTATTTGTATTACCAGCATTAGCAAAGGTGCTTGAAAAAATTGTTACCAAACAACTAACTGAGTACTTCGAGAAAAAATATTTACTAAACAAAAATCGGTATAGGTTCAGAAGAGGGTACAATACGTCAATGGTCTTGGTCAGGTTAACTAGCGACATCTATAATAGTATGGACAAGGGCCTATTAACAGGAAGGATTTTTTGTTGACCTGACCAAGGCCTTCGACCTGGTGGACCACCCTATTCTGATATCTAAGTTAAAACACCTAGGGGTAGGGGATTATGCTATCCCATGGTTTGAACACTATTAAACAGATAGAAGACAGCAAGTAAAGATTGGTTCAGAAACATCAGCTCTGAGATATTTTCATACTGGGGTTCTGCAAGGATCAGCTCTGGGTCCACTCCTGTTCTCGCTCTTTATGAATGACTTACCAGACATCTGCAACGGTGCATCTGTTACTATGCATGCAGATGACAATGATTTACTGTGGAGCCAGATCAGGAGTGGACCTGGAAGTAAAATTACAACCCATAAATTGGGACCTCCAAAAATGGTTTGTGAAAAACAACATTTTGCTGAACAAGAAAAAGACGGTTACAATGTTATTTGGTCTTACAAGTAGACTAGAAGGAAACACTTTGAATATAATAGGACAGAATGGTGTTAAGTTGGAGCAAGTGAGGGTATTTGATTATTTAGGTGTTAACTTAAATAGCAGTCTAACCTTGGATGAACATGTATCAAAAGTAATACAAAAAGTAAACAATAAACTGGTGTTTTTATACAGAAACAAAAATTGTTTAACTGTACAGGCAAAACAAATAATGGCAAACCAAGTTTTGTTACAAGTATTAGAATACAATAGTATATTATTAATAAATGCTATTGAGACTTTGTTACACAAATACACAGTAACCTTCAGCAATATTATGAGGTTTGCAACAGGCTGCTTAAATAAAAGGGAACACCATTGTAACTTATACCACATCTTTGGGATTTTACCACCAAAACAGAGAGTTGCTAAAACAGCATACGTGTTTTTGCACAAATGACTTCAAACACAGGCTCTCATTGTTTTGTCAAAACACTTTCAGCACAAAAATCTTGTAAGAGTGCTGAGTGTGTACTCGACTAAACTCTTTACAGAACAAAGAATAACCACAAAAACAGCTGAGCATTCAGTAACTGGTTATGGTCCAAAAATTATTAATAGTCTATACCAAATGAACCTAGATATAAACAGCAAAAGAAGTTTTTTTAAGAGAACTTTAGAGAATTACTTAGATGGTGCTTCAAGCTGTAAAAAGTGTGATGGGGTCACATGATGAAACTCTTATTAGGGTAACATCGCTTAGTGGTGTTTTGTACATATTGTGTGTTCTCAATGTTTTTACAAATGAAAGTATGTAGACTATGACATTGTAAGTACTGTTAATTATGATCATGTTATATGCTGTGTTTGTAATTTCAATTTTAATTACTATTGTTATGTCTGCACCTTTTGTATCCCCTCCCCAGGTGTAGTTGAAAAAGGGTCTTCAGACCCAGTCCACTTTCCTGGTGAAACTAATAAATGAAATGAAATGAAATGAAATGAATAGAAGAGACCCATTGTGGGTCTCACCAGTGTAATTCCAATCACAAACTTCATTCAGTCCTATGTATGGATTAAGACAGTCCAGTGTGTAAATCCCAAAAACTTCTCTCTTCAACAGCATGCTGCCCCAGCTCACACCCACCTTGGTTGGTTTCTGAAAGTATTTGAGTCCCCCAAACCTCAGGGATGATACCAAATGGGCCACCGATTTAAAGTGTTTTGCCACAGATGAATTTCTGTCTCTCAAACATATATTGCTTTTATGTTCTCCAATCCATGTCTTAAATTCCCTTTGTGTTTTGCCCACATACAGTTTATTGCAGGCTCTGCTGCCGCTTTTGGGGCTGTGACAGTATGCATAGGAACTGCCTCTGGGTATCGAGTAGCATAGTCACATTCTACCAAAATGAATTGGTACCCCTTTATACTTTTGTCTAATGGGCCAACCATACCCTTAGCAATTCTCTCAAAAGGCACATATATCAAGGGTGGGGGCACCAGGGGCACCTTGTGTTTTTGCGTCACTGGGGCTACTTTCTGACACTCTGCACAGGAACTGCAATAGGTGGCAGCATCTTCACAAATTCCATGCCAGTAAAATCTGTATAGCAATCTGGCAAGAGTGCGATCCCTCTCCGAGTGACCAGCCATAGGACTATTATCTCCTATCTGTAACAACTCAGATCTATACTTTTGTGGTATAACTAATTGTTCTATTGGTTCTTGTGTCTGAGGTTTAATCCAAACTCTGTACAGTAACCCATTTCATTTTTTAAACATGGTTCACCCTGTTTGGTTTCAGCCCCAGCTGCTTAAAATAACACTAGAGAGAAACAGTGTTAGCTAGCTGTGAAACAAAATCACAATCGGTTAGTTTAGTTTCAGCGTTTTCATATATTAACCCCTTATGTTCATCAGTCATTTGTTGCCACTGTTTCGTCAGGTATCTTCTTTCATTCCTGGACTTCTGGATCTTGGAGCTGTGCTCAAACAAGTCCGAATCAAAATCACCAAAAGGAAAAGAATCCCCACCATTTGAAATTTTCTTTGCTTGTGCTCTTGTAATCACAGCTGCTGAAACTGTAGGTTTTGCTCCCTCTGTGATTAACTCACTAAATCCTGGAAAGTCATTTCCAATAATCACAGGTACAGATAACTTAGGTGCTACCCCACTTTCATTTGGTGCAACATCCCAATAATAATCAGAGTCACTTGGGTGGTGAGATAGTATCGAGTATTCCCATGGGTGCAGATGACACCAGTACCTGGCACAGTGTTTTCCCAGAACTTTAACATGAACTAGAATCTGTCTGCTTCCCAAATCAGTAAGTCCCTTCACAGTCTTATCTCCCACCTTGACATCTGTTAAGTACTTGCTTCAATTTGCTAAGGACAAATCTGCTCCAGTGTCACTCTCCTTACTATGGCAGTTTCTTGCAAAATGGCCTGGCTTATTACAGTTATAGCAAGTAAAGTCTTTGGGTGCAGATTTGTTACCCCCACCAGAGTTCTTATCAGACTTGGAGTTAAATCAGGGAAAAAGAAGGTCTTACCTTGGATGTTACCTCACTGCTGCAGCATCTGTCTGACCATCTAGTAGTCTTCAGCTAATGAAGCGATCTTTTCCCCACTTAGTCTGACACCATCTGTCATTGAGGCATAGGTCAGGAAGCATACAAAAATCAGGAGCAGTTATAAAATTTGCAAGTAGCATTTTATTATTATCAAAAACATTAGAAAACTAAATACATTGTTCAGGATAGCGATATACAAAGACAGAACAAACAGAAAAAAACACAAATCATTCATATGCGGGTTTCTTTCCAGCTTCCAAGAAATCTCCCTACTAAAAATATGCTTCTCTTTTTATAACAAGTCTTTGCCTGACAATTAACTTCTTAATCCTGAGCTTGTTAAGGAGACATCATGTTTCTCACAAAATGTATCAGAGTTCTTGTCATTTTTTTGCAGAGCAGGCCAGCAGATAGAACAGTGTCCCAAGCTGGCCTCCTGCTGACAGCTCTGCAAAAGAGTTTGCAAACAAGCCTGAGATGAGCTCAAACTGCATCTCAGGTTAACCCCCAAATTCCAAATGGCTTTTTGCAATCATTTCAAAAGCATAACCATATACAGTTTCAAACAAAAACATCCCAGTATCACTTACAGTTTCGCACAAAGATTCACTTATATTTTTATAACCGCAAATATGCAAGAGAGAGGAAAAGACAGAAACAGCAAGTGAAGGTAGAGAGATTGTGGGAAGTGGAGAATCACAAGATCGTCAAAGTGATCGGTTCCTAGGTCTCACGGGAACATTTGGTTGTGCAACCAGACAGACAAGAGACAGAAAAGGAGAGGATAGAACAGACCCTTGTGTTTAACTCTTTCTGCATAACATGTGGGACAGGGCCTTTTCAACCCTGTCACATCAACTGATATAATCTAGCAAGCTTCTCATATAAAAACTGTCATTGCTGACCAGTGCTGGTTGTGCAGGAATCAGGGGCCCAGTTTACAGCTGTAAGGGACTGTACACAAATTGCTGTAACAGTGATATTGTGAGAGTCCCTTGCTTATGACTAACTGAGCTAATCTCAAATGGGGTTGCAGCCCTTCCTTACATGGTTGTTAACTCCACAGCAACTGTGCAAGAAAAGTGGCAGTGGTTGCAGTGCCATTCCAAAGCACTGTGAACTTGCAAGGTCAGAACTAACTATAGAAACTCTTCCTGACCGTATAACTGTTACAGGCAGTTTTAAGGGTTGACTCTAGACAGCAACGGAGCTGTCATGGGATGGAAATCAGCGACAGATTGTGTACTGTGTAGCCGCGTACAGTGGAATAGAACTAGGGAGGTGGGGTTCCATGCACAGCAGAGATTGTAATTAGGCTGGAGTTGAGGGATCACTGGATCACCAGTAAGGTCTGCTGAGGGCCATCAAATTAAAATTTGGCATGGTCCTCAAGCGGGCCTAAACATATAGATCGGGGTCATGCTTAGGCAGTACTTCTACAGCAAACACCTGTGGATTGCATAGCACCATGTAACTGGTGTGTATCATTCACAGAAGGATATGGGTGTCCCAGTGCAGGCACTGTGACTTAGTCATAACAGGGGAACTCCCCCCCCCCAGAGATTAAGTCAGCCCCTTGTGGATAGCTAAAATGTTTGGGTCACAACAGGGAGGCTGCTTGCACCCTAGTTTGTGGCTCTGCATGTCATGACAGTGCATCTGGCCCCAATATTGTAATCTATTGTACTGACTATCAACAGCATATATTGATTTAGAAATTGATGCCCAGCTTTTGGTGACATCACCGATAGGATCCGACTCTTGAGCTTGAGCTCCGGTTCCCATTGCCCTAAGTCTTCCACCATCGATGATTAAAAAATAAATAACTGTCTAAAAAGCAACTGGAGTAATAGCAAGGCATGGGACCAAACAAGCAGAAAGTGGAATTGCTGTCTTCAAGGCAGTCAACAAGATTTGCAACCAAATGTAGTAACCCAAGCAACTCTCCGTCCTGGGTCTCAGACATTACTCTCCACTCAAACGGGGAAGAAGAAGATCAGTGGCCAACCTGAAGAACCCAAAACTCAACCTCAAATACGAACATAGTGTAGATGTTACAACGTATTGATGCTAATGTTATTGAAATGAATAAAGATTTCAAGAAGCTAGAATCCCATGTGGCAATGGTCAAGGAGGCTATGAATGACTTGCAGAAGGAAGCAGTCTGCATGAGTACAGTGATCTTATGCCAATGTCAGTGAGAGAGGAAGCTGACAAGCAGAGCAGAAGATGCCAACGCTAGAGCCAGGAGGAGGAATTTGAGACTGTTTGGTTTTCCTGAGGGTGACAAAGGCCCAGATTTGAATGCTCCAATACAACGATGATTCCAGACAGATCTGGGGCATGCAGAGGACTTTGCAATAGAGATCAAGGGGGCCCACAGGGTCATCCCCCCATCCAAAGCCAGATAAACCACTATGGTCAATCACTGTCAGATCTTTAAAATATCCAGTGAAAGAGCTGCTTCTCAGAAAAGCCTGGGGAAACAGCACCTTAATTTTAATGGTAGGTTGGTCTTGTAGATCAAGACTACCTGAGTGGGATGATGCAAAAAATGAAGGCAGTGTAATCAGTGATTAAACAGCTTAAGGATGAACAAATCAGAGCCCAAATGCAGTACCCCATGAAACTGATAGCACACTTGGAATTTGGAAGCAAGACGTAGGACAACCTGCTGCAGGCAGCCAAGACTTTGATGAAACTAGGGATCCTGTTGCCAGAAGTGGCAGTAGAAGCATATGAAAGGGACCTGCACAATATGTATGGGAAGTGGCTGGTAGTCATAAAGGGTATCAAAGACTGCAGAAACACAAGCCTTCTAAACTCCTGGCACAGGACTTACAGCACATTCATCAGAGCCTCTACGCTAAGGACAGAGTGGTTAGTGACTTTTTCTTTATTTTCTTTTAAGTATATATCCTCCGGACTGACAGGGTGCTGATACTGTACCCACAAGCCTGATGGCTTAGTATTTGCAGCCATCCCATTTCCCCTGCAAAGACTCTTGTTTTGTAGACACTGTGTCAGCATCAGGCCGCATCTCCTGCCAGCAGATTTCCCTTTACCGAACTGTACCCAGATGTAGTGATGTGCGAGAAACAACTATGACAGCCAGACCAGTGAAGAGCTGCTGTGTCATCTTCTGGTGTTTCTTTCCTTTGTTCTTTATGGGACTGATCACTCATTACTCCTGGTTGCTAATTGGACGTCAGCTTCTTGAGCCCATTCTTGTAATGTACTGCAGCAGCTGCGGGGGAGAGTTGATATTTTGGCTGGAACCATAAATACAAGGAGCAATGTACCAGGTCATTCCCTTAGACATGGTAAAATGGACTGTGATCTGCAGCCACCATGGTGAGAAGGGACAGTTTCAGCAGAAGGCAAAAACAATTTTCCGCTCTACCCTTTCCAATGGAAAAAGGAATAGAATCAATTGCAATACAACAGGTATATGAAAGAGGGTGAGGGAGATACTGTGATGCTGGGTGGGGGATCTTTCTTCCTCTTAATTATGCATTTACATTACATTGATACATGGGCGGGTGCCAGAGCTTTGCACTGGATAGCTGGATTGACTTCCTTCTACTAGTTCTGTGGGGGGACTTGGCTGCTCGTGGGAAGTCTTTTTATTTTTTTGGTTATCCCTAATATTGTGGGGGGGGGGGGCAGGTGCTAGTGAACTCGGTCCCAAGCCAGATGCATTGTGAAATGTTTAGTTTTACTCAAAATGTGCTAAATAGTTGGCTGGAGATGGTGGGAGGAGCCAGAGGTGTGGGCCTCACCAGTGGTACTTAGTGTGCACGTGTGTCCTACAATGTGATCATCTTGTGTACTGTTCTGAGTGACATCTAGGGGAACAGCACCTGTGCGATAGGGACCAGGGTAGGCAGCACCAGGGGGTTTCAAATAGAGACCCACTTCATGACTGCTACCTCAAACCAGGACTTGCCACTGAGGTCTGAGGAAAGATGGGACTCTTCTAACACTCCCTAGTGGGAATTTATTCACACAATTGTGCACCTCTACAGAGGAGAGTTGGCTAGTTGCCATATTGGGATTTCTGGTTGGGTTATTTACTTGATTTTCATGTTTACTGTTGCAACCATTTCTGTGGGATCATTCAACCTATTGATATGGATTTGTGGGCTCCAGCCTCAACTCTTCCTTCAGAGTAAATTTGATGGTCAGCAGAAAAAGTATAAGATTGCACATCTACACAATTGTAAATTGCTGTGACATGCTACGTTTCTATTGTATTCTTATTCTAATTTTATGATGGGTAGCTTGTGAATTGTTTCATATAATGTCAAAGGCATCTTCTCTGTGGTTAAGCGAGCTAGTCTCCTAAGAGACCTATCACATTGGCAATGTGAAGTGGTATTATTACAAGAAATGTGCCTCTCTGTACAAGACCATTTAAAGTTCTGTAGAAGCTGGGTGGGACATGTTTTTTCTTCCTCACACCCTACGCATTGTAAACTAGAGTCACTGTCCTGGTTAAAAGAGGGATCCCTATCAGAGGCTTATGGCTACAGAGAGGAGGCTAATGCTCATTTCAATCGAGATGGATGGACTGATCATTCATATTGGAAATGTTTGTGGGCACACCCCACCCTCAGTAAAGTTTTTCACAAAAAACTTTAATTTCTTAATGTCACTTCCAGGGGGTATATTGTTGGTGGGTGGGGATTGGATTGTAGTTGAAAACCCAATCCTAGATAAAACTATGAGGTATGTAGGCCCAAAACCACATACTGCACAACACTGTAGTAATTTACAAATGGAAGGAGGATTGGTTGATATCTGCTGGGAATGAGACTCTCTAAAGGATTTTAGGTTCTTCTCATCCACTTAATAATAGTTATGATGTGACAGATTTAATATTCCATGAAAACCTCTTCATATGGCATCAAGACTCTCAGATTGGGATGAGAACCGTCTCTGAACAAGCCCCAATACACACTACAGTAGGCTGAGGCTCCAGACACAACATCTCAGTTTGGTGCCTCAATGCCAATTTACTAATAGACAAGACTTTGTGTTCCTTGATTTCAATGGAAGATCAGGGAATATTTGTGTTCAAATTTGGAGAAAGACTCGAAGCTGAAGTATACTTGAAAGGGCCTGAAAGCTGTCTTGAGGGAGGCATGTTATAAGCCAGGCTTCCTTAAAAGTATAAACAGTAGGTACACAAGCAGGAGGCCCTGCTCACTGAGATAAAGCATTTAGAGGTGCAGCACAAAACAGATAGGGCAGAGGGGGCCTGGGAACAGCTACAGAAAGTCAAAGGAGAGCTGGATACACTAATGTCCTGCAAAATCCTTAGATGAGGTTTACCAACAAAGAATATTTTGAGTATGGTAGCAAAGCAAGTCACTTGCTTGCTTACAGACTTCACAAGCAGGCAGCAGAACAGTACATCCCACAGATTAGAAGAGTCAGAATGGTAGGAGACTGGGCCACCATCCCTTCTGAAGTGATGTCTGAGATCAGGCAGTTTTACACAGAACTGTACAACAAAAAACTCTAGGTGGGAAGTGTAGAGAATATTACAGAGTTCCTATCCTGAGTAGAATTACCCCAGTTAACTCCTGAACAAGTAACAGAACTAGAGACTCCATTTATGACAGAAGTGTTAGAGAAACACAGAAATATAGAAACAGAATTTGACAGCAGATAAGGACTACATGGTCCACCTAGTCTGCCCATTTTTCCTTACCTACTGTATCACCACTGACCTTACTTGATCTCTGGCTTATCTCTCCCCGTCTTATCACTAAGGTTCCCTTTTACCTATTCCATTCTTTCTTGAACCCGTTACAGTTTCTGCCCCCATCACCTCCACTGACAGGCTGTTCCAGGAACCCATCACCTCTCTGTGAAGAAGTACTTCTCACATCTCCTCTGAATCTACCCTCCAGCTTCATAGCATGACTCCTTGTCCTTGAGCATCTTTTTTTCTCAAAAAAATGCTTCCCCTTGAACCTTATTTATATCTGTGAGGTATTTGAAAGTTTCTATCATATCCACCTTCTCCCACCATTCCTCCAGGGTGTACCTGTCAAGGTCCATCAGTCTTTCCTCATAGGGCTTTTGATGCAGACCTTGCACCATTTCGGTTTCCCTCCTCTGAGCTGTCTCCATGCTTTCTATGTCTTTCCAGAGATGAGATCTCCAGAACTGGACACAGTACTCCAGGTGAGGTCTCACTAGTGATATATACAGGGGTAACACCACCTCCCTCTTTCTACTGGAGATATCCCTCCCTATGCACCCCACCATCCTGCTAGCTCTCCTGCCATATCACACTGCCTAACCATCTTTAGTTAATCAGATATGATAACCCCCAGATCTCTTTCTTGTTTGGTGGCCGCCAATAACTCTCCTCCCAATTTGTATTCTGCCCCTGGGTTTCTGTGCTCCGAGTCCATGAGTTTGCACTTTTTTGCATTAAAGTCAAATTGCCATGCCCTTGACTATTCCTTTAACTTTTTCAGATCTCCTCTAATTTTTTCCACACACACCCCTCCTGGAGTGTCTACACTATTGCAGATTTTTGTGTCATCTGCGAACAGGCAAACCTTTCCATCCAACCCCTCTGCAATGTCACTAATAAAGACATTAAAGAAGACTGGTCCCATTACAGATCCCTGTGATACCCCACTGGTCACCCTCCCTTCCTCTGAGTGAACCCCATTTACCACCACCCTCTGTCTGCTCCCCTTAGCCAATTTCTTACCCAGTTTACCACCTTTGGTTCAGCTCCTAGGTTACCCAGCTTGCTTACTGATCTCCTGTGTGGAACAGTGTCAAAGGCCTTGCTGAAATCTAGGTAGGCCACATCTACCGTTCCTCCCTGATCCAATTCCCTGGTCACCCAGTCAAAGAAATCTATTAGGTTCATTTGACATGACCCTACCTGTGAATCCATGCTGTCAGGTCCTGTAAGTCACTGGATTCAAGGTATTCTACTATCCTTTCCTTCAGGAGTGATTCCAGTAATTTTCCCCTTCACCAAAGTTAGACTGACTGGCCTGTAGTAGCAAGCCTCCTCCTTACTACTAATTTTGTGAAAGGGAACATCTGCCCTCCTCCAGTCCCCCAGAACCATTCCCGTTTCCAGTGAGAGGTTGAACAGGACTGTTAGAGATGCAGCCAGCAACTCCCTGGGTTCCCTCAGTTATGACTGGAGAGAACATAGATGGAAGGTTGTCTCTATTATTTGAGGGATGGTTGGCAATAGGTAAACAAATTCAGGGCATAGAAGAATGAACTTCCCAGTTTTATCAGCATCAGGATAGACACACTACAAGATGGCTACCCTTTATGCATTTTATAGAAAGCAAAACTGGTTATACAATTCTAGATTGACTAGCAGGCCTGGCTTTCTGAAAGGCAATGAGTTATACATTCAGAGGATGTACGGCTGATGCTAGTTCGGGACTGACCTACAGATATACTAACATACTAACATACCAACATACGAAAATGCCAGCAGATACAGGCCATTTTAGTCTATCTAGTCTACTTGAGTGAACTGCACTTCAGCCATTTAAACTGCATCTGCACCTCCTCATTACCTCCTGCATTTTTCAGACACACACCCTGTCCATCCTCTGTTTGGACCCCTTTGATCCTATTCCACCCCCTCTTGAAGCTGCTCACTGTCCTTGATACCATTTCCTCCAGCAATGCATTCCATCCTGTAACTACTCTTTCCATGAAATAGTTCCTCCTCATTTCCCTCCTGCATCTTCCTCCTTCCAATTTCAGACTGTGTCCCCTGGTTTCCCTCACACCTTTTAACTTGAACATATTCTCTGTGCTTTCTCTGTTTATGCCTTTCAGGTACTTGAAGGTCTCAATTATATCCCCTGTCTCCCTTCTATCCTCCAGGGTATACATATTGAGCTCTCTCAGTCTCTCCTCAAATGGTTTATCTTGCAATCCCAGTATCATTTTTGTTGGCTTGCACTGCACCCCTTCCAGTAGTTTGTTGTCCTTTTTCAAGCAGGGGCACCAGTACTGCATGCAGTACTCCATGTGTGACCTCACCAGGGATCTGTACAGAGGCAGGATGACTTCCCTTCTCCTAGAGGTGATACCCCTTGTGATGCACTCCAGCATTCTATTGCCTTTTGCCACTGCCTATCTGCACTGGGCTGAGTGATTAATTTCCTCTGTCACTGCTACACCCAGATCCTTCACCTCCATTGATATGGATAATTGCACCCTACCCCCAACCAGTATCTATGTGGAATTATGGCAAAGTATTAAAAGAACTGGTAAAGTGTTGAAAGAACAAGCATTTGTCAATGCCGAATGTTTGCTTGCTGGCATTGGCATTGGTAGTGTAGGAGTTACAGAGCTGCATAATAGGAATGGCAGTGAAGTATTGAACTGAAGCCAACCCCATCACCACCCTACAGATAGTGACAGGCATTGGGGTGTGCCTTTGGGTCATTAGGCATAACTGCCACGCCATTTCAACACACCCTACCGTGCAGACACCGACAAGTGTCACGGTGTGCCTTGGGGTCTTTGGCCCTTATGCGCACCCCATTCCATCAGAAAATATTGTGAGATGGGTGCGGTATAGGAGAATGGGGTGAACTTTGGGGCCGAAGAGTCCAAGACACACCTCGATGCTTCTCAGTGGCTGCAGGGTGTGGGTGGGGGTGGAATGGTATGAGCATTGCAGGTGACAATCCCAAGTCACAGCCCTGATGCCTGTCATTCTCTACAGGGTGGGGTGTCCTGGTCGGAAACCCTAATGCATACCTCTCAACTGTCCCTGATTTTCAGGGACGTCCCTGATTTTGCCTCAAAATTCTACTCTGTCCCTCCTAAAAATTGTGTTTCCGTGACTAAACAGCGGGGGTTATAAGCACAAAATAATGTCAAACATTAAAATTATAGACTTGTTCTTCCTTAGAAAATTCATTTTACACTGAGCCCTTTATTCTACCAGATTCCTGAGTGGATATCTCCGATTTTGTAGAAGTGTCCCTGATTTTGGTCCTTTGTCTCTGATTTTTTTAAGCCTTGTCCCTGATTTATGAGGCAGGAGGTTGAGAAGTATGCCCTAACGCCTCAGGCATTCATTGGTATTTTCACTCCAAATTTTCAACATGGGTTTTTTGTGATCCCCCACCTCTTGAACAGTGGCAATATCAGTTTGTTAGCTGAAAGCTGCTTTTGCACAGCGACTATGGCATTTGTCATGACAGGTGCAAAAACACATTCTGAACAGGATGTGAAAAATGATAGCTGTACTGTTCATGGGGAGGTGTAAAAAATGGCAGAGATGGAAATCTGCAGGAAAAATATTAAACAACTAGTGAAGTCAGACGAATGCTATAGAAACTGTGCAGCATAAAATTCGTAATGTAATTAGTTTGGTAATTGTTTACAGCAGATTGTCAACACAGGCATTTTGGGACCTCCAGTCATGAACAGTGTGACTGTGATTTTCTTTATCTGTCCCGAACAATGATTTCCCACAGCGACCACGCATTTCTGTGCTGAAAGTGTGAAAACACATTTCGGCCATGTTGTGAAAAATGACAGCTGTACTGTTCATAAGGAAGTGTGGCTACTGGTGAAAATCTGGACTGAAAATATTACAAATTCATGAACTTACAAGGGTGCATGGAAACTGCGCAATGCTCACTCATAACACAGTCATTTTTAAGAATTTTTTTACCAAATTTTCAAAATAGCCATTTTAAGACCTCTGCTCATAAACAGTGTCGCTGTGATTTTCTTAATGTGTTCCATACATTGATTTCACACACCGACTGCGCCATTGTGCGCTACATGGGCAGAAACATGTTTTGGGTGAGATGTGAAACATGATAGCTGTACTGCTCATAAGGAGGTATGGTAAAATGGCAATGTTGAAAATCTGGAGTGAATATATTGAAAATTTGTGAACTTATGAGCGTGCATAGGATCAGTGCAACAAACGCTCGAAAAACAGTCATTTTTGGGAATTTTTCCACCAAATTTTTAACATAGCCATTTTAACACTTATGCTCATGAACAGTGTGACTGTGATTTTCTTAATGTGTCCCATACATTGAGTTCGCACACCGACTGCACCATTGTATGCTACATGTGCGGAAACACATTTTGGGTGAGAAGTGAGAAATGACAGCTGTACTACTCATAAGGAGGTGTGGTAAAATGATAACGTTGAAAATCTGGAGTGAAAATATTGAAAATTCACGAACTTACGAGTGTGCATAGGAACAACGCAACTCATGCTCGTAAAATAGTAATTTGTGGGAATTTTTTTACCAAATTTTTAACATAGCCATTTTAACACCTCTGCTCATGAACAGTGTCACTGTGATTTTCTTAATGGGTCCTGAACATTGATTTCACACATCGACTGCGTCATTGTGTGCTACATGCACGGAAGCACATTTTGGGTGAGATGTGAAAAATGGCAGCTGTACTTCTCATAAGGAAGTGTGGTCAAATGGCAATGTTGAAAATCTGGAGTGAAAATATTGAAAATTCACGAACCTATGAGCTTCGCGTAGGAGCAATGTAACACCGCTCGTAAAACAGTCACTTTAGGAATTTTTCACAAATTTTCCATAGGCTTTTTGAGAGCCCACCTTATGAACACTGGCACTGTCATTTTGTTACTCAGTCCCGAAAGGTGATTTGTGCAGTGACTGCGAAATCACCCTTCAGGCCCGATTAACACCATGACAGTGACAGAATTAAGGAGAGGGTCCCAAAACCCATGTTAAAATTTGGTGCCAAAATTCCAAAAATGCCTGAGATATGCAGCAAAGTTGAAAAAACCTATTCATTACATTATACAGCTTACGGCATTTCCTCAGTTCGCAGTCGGCTTTTGAAGAGTGCAGGCGTGTTCCTGGTTCACCGGCGATCATTGCACCAAGCTCGGAGGTAAGTATAAGGTGGGTGGAGGTGTGGGAGGCAGGGTGTGCAGAGGGTGTGTGGGTGGGGAGAGGGGCAGGGAGACTGCGATGGACTGTTTTGTGTTTTCAGGTTTGTATGTTTTTAATTACGACACGGGATGTTAGCCATGCTGGGGTGGGCTCCCAGCATGGCAATTACACTATGCAGAATGTTTGCCATGCTGGGGTGGGCTCCCAGCATGGCAGCTGGAAAGCTTTGAGGGGGCAGTGGAGCCAACGGGGATTGGGCACCCCGTCGGCCATTCTGACTTTTGCCACGCTGGGGTGGGCTCCCAGCGTGGCACTCAGTAACCTCTTGGGGGGGAATGTGGAGCTGACTGGGGATTGGGCACCCCAGTTGGCCAAACACATTGTTGCCTTGCTGGTGTGGGCTCCCAGCGTGGCACCTGGAAGACTGTTTGGGGAAGGGAGGGGGGGGAACCCTTCAGTGAACACTTCCCTTATCTGATCATGCTCACTGAAGTAGCTCTCTCCCTTTCAACTGTAAGCCACTGCATTCTGGAGTGCTGTCATAGACAGCTGCAGCATGCATTGGGCAACTGTGGTTGCGCCTGCAAACACACGGAGGGAATTGGAAGAGGGGGTGACACACCTCCAGAAATTCAGATGATGGCACTATGTTTCTTGTACATGTGTGCAAGCAAACATAAAAAGGACTCAAAAATCACAGTAAGATATTAAATAAAAAGGAGCCAAGAGATGAGGGAAAGGATTAAAAAGACATGAGCTTCCTTTGGGAGGAAAATTGTTACAGTTAGCAAAAAACTTTTGTGTAAAAACAGTATATTATACCAGATTGAAGAAGACTGAGAAAAAGGAATTAAATAAGTAGAAACCAGATGGTATGTGCAAGAAAATAAAAAGGTTTGCTAACACATTGCCCAGAAGGAACATTCTGCCTGTTATCTCTGCTTAGGTGTTATTTTAGAGCTTTTCTGAAAATGGGCCTAAAGGGCTTGCAGTGTTAATTGCCCTATGTGCTTCATGAAGGTTTAGGATAAGGTCACTGTTTGACAAGCTCGTACTTTGTCTTTTACTACTGTCCAGTTCAAAGGTCAGTTCAAACTGGCCTTGCAAACAGCTGGTGATATCACTTATCAGGATATGTGTACTGTGTGTTAAGGAAGCATAGTGCTAGCCATTTGCATTATTTTGTGAAGCACTTCCCTTATCTTTACTGTTATTATTGTATTCTGAAAATTGCCTTATGTGGTGAAGCACTACCCTTATCTTTACTGCTGTGTCATGAATAATTGCTGTATATATGTAGGTTAGACTGTGAGCCTCAGTGGAGTTTTGAGAGGAAAGTAGAAGACCACATACCATCACCATCCAGTGGCGCGCAAACTTCGTGGGGAACAGGGTAATATCAACTTTGATTTTCTCTGTATGCTTATAGCTATAACAGCAGTGGGCTGTTATCTGTCTAGTTTTGCTTGTACTAGGGACCTCTTACTCTGCTGCAATAAAAGTATTAAGTTTACAACCGTTAAGTGTAGTCTGAGTTACCTTTCTGGTCCCCCGGCCACAGGCCAAGCTAAACCTGTCCTGGGAAAAAACTCTACAACTATTCTTGGGATTTTTGGCCCCCAAGTGCATGACCCTGTGCTTCTTGGCCTTGAACCCTAGTTGCCATGTGTCTGACCAGCCCTCCAGTCTTGCCAAATCCTCCTGGAGTACTCTACCACCTTCTCCCCATCCACTTTCGCACAGATCTTAGTGTCATCTGCAAAGAGGCTGATCTTACTTTTTATCCCATCCGATATGTCGGCAATGAAAACATTAAACAACACTTGTCCCAGCACTGAGTCCTGTGGAACCCCACTTGTCACAGCTGTGGGCTACGATAGTTCACCTTCCACAACTACCTTCTGCTGCCAATCCTGTAGCCAGCTCTTGACCCATCTAATCAGTTTTCTCCCTGCTTCAAGGTTACTCAACTTACTGGTCAGCCTTCCATGAGGCACCGAGTCAAAGGCCTTGCTGAAGTCAGGTAAAGGATGTCCACTGCATGGCCCTTGTCCAGTGCCCATGTCTCCCACTAAAAAAAGTCAACCAGGTTTGTCTGGCAGGATCTGCCTGAGACAAACCCATGTTGCTTGCTGTCCTGGAGACCATTATCCTCCAGAAACTTCACCAACCTCTCACTGAGGATAGTATCCATTCACTTTCCTACAATGGCAGTAAGGCTCACTGGCTTGCAGTTTCCTTGTTCATTCCTGTGCCCAATCTTATGGAGTGGTTCCACATGTGCTGTCCTCCAGTCCCTGGGTATGTACCCAGCATCTAGGGAAGTATTGAATAAGTCCATCAGGGGCCCCACGAGTACTTCTGCCATCTCTCTCAGGACTCTAGAGTGAACAACATCCAGTCCAGGTACCTTATCCACCCTCAGGGATTTAAATCCCTTCAACACCCTATCCAGTGGGATCTCCCCATCCATACCCTACTCCCACCCCACCCTTCCCCTTAGGCATGGGTCTGGCAAATATTGAACAGAAGTACTCCTTGAGTACTTCTGCCTACTCTGCCCCCTTTTACACCCAGCTATTACCCTTCTTTATCCTAACAATCTGATCTTTACTTTTTCTCTTCTCCCGTATATACCTGAAAAAATCCTTTCCCCCTCTCGTATCCCCTGTGCTAGCCTCAGTTCTCTCGATGCTTTGGCAGCCCTTACTATTTTACTCACCTCCCTGGATTTCCTCACATATTCCTCCTTATCCTCTTCGTGGTTGGATCTTTTATAGCTCCTAAACACAGCCCTGTTTTCCCTCATGAACAGGGTACCAGGGTACTAGCAATGGGGGGGGGTCAGATGTACTAAGCAAAACCTTAAAAATAAGACATGTATGGATACCTCTCAACTGTCCTCGATCATGAGGGACATCTCTCATTTTACCCTCAAAATTGCTTTGTACCTCATCCATCACTCATAGAAAAAGTGCTGCCACACAGAGAAGGTGCTGTAAATTTAGACTTTGAGAAAACTTGAAAAACCCAAAATAAACTTTGTTCAAATAAAAGCAGTTGTTCCACATAGTTCTGAGCTTATATTTCCATGTTTGAAGATGTGCCTCTCATTATTAGGGTCACTGTCCCACACTGTCCCTCATTTTGAGTGCCTCTGTCCCTCATTACAGTGACAAAAGGTTGAGAGGTATGCATGTATGTATTAATTAATTGAAGCCAGACGTGACCACATGAAGTGTGTATGTTTTATGTGCTGCTAATTACTGTGTATTTTACTTTCCTTTATCTTTTTTTTTTTTGGTGCTGGTAGCTGTTATGTATAACGTCTTGTACTGTAATGTTGCTAAATGACAACATTTCTTAAATACATTTTTATTGCACACAGAACAAAAAAAAAGAAATCAGTGCCCATAAAGGCCCACTCAGCCAAAGCTCAATTCCAGGTGCGGCCCCAGGGGAAGGGTACACAAGAGAATACACCATACAGGTAACAACAAAATAACAGTGCAAATACAAGTTAATGCAAGTAGAAAACAGCACAGACATAAAAGATGACCAACAACGGAACTATGGTACATAATGATAACTTACATGATGAACAAGGCACAACATAACTAGGGTGATACTGGGTGGCCAGAGAGGGGTACACAAGCCAGAAGCCCCTAGAAAGAGTACTGGATGGCCAGAAAAGAACTAAAATCAGGAATAGGGGGGAGTACAGTGAACTATTAGGAGCTGATAGTGTGAGTGGTAAGAGGAGTGACAGAGCTGAAGTAAGTAGATTACTCCAGAGGAAGAGAAGGTAGAAGAAGAAGGCAGTTTGCCCAACATTAGTTCTGCAGCAAGGGGGAGTAAAAGATTAAGAGTCAGCAGACTGGAGTTGCTGGGTGGATGAGAGCAAGTGGGAGAGAAGGGGGCAGGGAGGGAGAAGAACCAGAATATGAAGAGAAAAAGTAAAAACAGCAATGAGACAGTCACCTGTGCATAAATGGAGGGAAAGAGAGGTTAGCATATAGTGAGCAGAGATGAGTGAAAGGAGGAAAATGGCAGAAAGTAATGAAAAGTGACTCTAGTCTAGTAAGAGAGGACTTTAGGACAGCCACATAGACCACATGCTTGTACTCAAACACTGACCGAATCATCTTAAGAAGAACAAAAGGAGGTGTAGGTAAAATGTGTGGTGATAAAGGATGCCAAGTCTGAGGCAGAGCTTTTTATGGATCATATCAATGCGGATAGAAAATCTAGGCATCTATTCAGACACACACCAAGGTACAGTACTTGAAATGAGCAACATCATTAAGTGGGGAACCGTCCAGGGTTTTAAAAATTAAGGGAGAGCTGAGCCTTACAAGCTTTTACTAGTACCAAAGGACATGGAAACTGTCTTTTTAGCATTAATCCTTTGTTAGTGTGACTGGAAGCAGCACTGTACATTAATGAAGTCATGCTGCAATGACGATTCCAGATTACCAACCATGGCACCAGCAGTAAAGGGTATGGTGTTGCCAGTGTACTTGTCGATGGTTGTTTTGACACAGACCCTGGGCAAGTCATTTAGGATGATGGAGAAGAGGACGGAGCCAAAGACAGAGCCATGTGGACTCCCAAAGTGGATAGGGAGGAGTCGGAGGCAAGGCATCACCAACCTGGACCAACTATAACTTGTCAGTGAGGTAGGAGTGGAACCAGTCTACCGAAAGGTAGAGAGTCCTGCTTCCCTGGACTTATCATTGATGTGACTAGGGCGCCGTGTCAAAGGTCTTTGCCAGATCAATAAAAATGGCAGCAGTGAAGACTGTGGAATGCAACTTCTGGAACTCAGATTGTTAAGAAGAGAAATAGTTCCCAACAGATCATCAGGTCACGATCAAGAGGCATATAAGGAGTTGGAGAGACACTAAGGAATGTGACCAATTTAAGGGAGATGGTAGTGGTGGGGGACTTTAATATGCCAGATGGGACTGAAAAAGTTAAATTACAATTGTGGCAAGTACTAGGAATAAACTCCTGGTGGATGCATGCAAGGAGGTATTCCTAGTTCAGATGGTCCAAGGCCTGACAAGGAAAGGACTCTGCTAGATTAGGTACTCACCAACAGTGAGAGGATCCAGAATGTGGTAGTCCAGTAACTACTTGGTTCCAGCTACCACAGAACAGTGGGGTTGAAGGTCCAGAGAGGGCTCACCAAAGGGGCAAACACAGTAAGGGTGTACTATTTTAAAAAAGTAGATTTAGACAGAATGTGGGGCTGTTGGAAAGAAGCAAAAGGAGAATAGGAGAATAAGAGAGGTGGAAGAGGTGGAGGAAAAATTGGAAGAATTTAAAAAAAGCAATGCTAGTGGAGGCAGAAAGCTTGGGGGGGTATCAAAGGGAGAAAGGGCAAGGGGCCCAATGTGGTTCTTGGCTGAAGTAAAGATGGCAGTAAGAGCCAACATAAGATCATTCTTGAAGTATAAAGCAAGCCGGGGAAGTAAGATGGGGAGAAGTACCTGGGGGCAACAAAGGAAGCCAGTAGGATGGTAAGGTAGGCAGAGACAGAGACAGAACTCCAGCTTGAAATCAGAGTGAAGCAAGGAGAAAATGCGTTCTTCAGGTACATCCAGGAGATGTGTAAGCTTAGATGGGGTATGGTGAGGCTGAGGTGAGAGGAAGGATGGAAGGAGAGGGACAAAGGGAAAGCAGAGATACTGAACAAATACTTTGTTCAGTGTTTACTAAGAAGAAGGATGGGCAGCTACCGAATGTGGGGTAAACAGGAAGGGGGGGCAAGTGATTAAGCAGCACGTGCAAAATAACAGGGGCAAGGGTGCTGGACAAGCTCAAAGTGCTGAAAGTAGCTAGATCTATGGAACCTGATGACTTACACCCTAAGATGCTTAAAGAGGCAGCGGAGGTGATAGCAGGGCCACTTGCAGAGATAGTCAACTTTTTGCAGGCCATGCGGAGTGGTCCCTAGGGAATGGAGGGCAGCAGACATGTTCCCTCTACACAAGAATGGAAGGAAAGATGAGCAAGAAAACTATGCACCAATCAGCTTTACATCTATAGTAAGAAAGATTATGGCATCTATACTAAGGGAGGAACTAGTGGGCTTCCTGTAGGGAAATTGGCTATAGGATCTTGGGTAACATGGGTTCATGAAGGGACGATCTTAGCATACGAATCTAACCAATTTCTTTGCCTGGGCAACCAAAGTAGCAGATAGGGGATTGGCAGTCAATACAAGATACTTGTGTTTCAGTATAGGCCTTTTACTCAATACCCCACTGAAGATTGGTAAAGAATCTAAGGGACTTCAGGGTGGAAGAAAAATTTGTGACATGGGTGGAAAACTGGTAGAGGGGAGTAACACAAAAGGTAGTGGTTATTAGGGAGTTTTCAAAAATAAGAGAAATAACAAGCAGAGGTCAAAGTGGGGCCTGGTCTTTTTCAGTGTGTTCATTTGTGACATAGAGAAAGGTATCAAGGGAAAGATCTGCCTCTTTGCAGTTGATACAATGATCTGCACAAGTGTGGACATGGCGGGAAGGATACAGGAACTCAGGGAGGATCTGGGCAGGTTGGAGAGGTGGTCAAAAATCTGGCAGCTGGTCTTCAGTGCTAACAAATGTAATGTGATGCACATTGAGAGAAAGAAATCCAAGAGTGTCGTGTGAAATGGGGGTGGGGAGCTGGAAAGCACCATATAGAAAAAAGACCTAGGGATCATGATATCAGGGAGCCTAGAACAACAATACACTGTAATAGAGATGTGGGTAAACCAACATGATGCTGGAAAGCATAGCTGTTTGGATAAATGGTAGAAGTTGGGAAGTGATCTCGTATTGTACAGGTCACTAGTGCGACCACACCTGAAATACTGTGCAAAGTACTAGAGTCCACACATGAGGAGAAACAGCAACAAAGTGGAAGCAGTGAAGCACAGGGCAACCAAAATAGTTAAGGGACTGGGGAAAGACATATGAAGAGAGCTGCAGAACTTGAAAATACTGACCCTCGAGGAAAGGAGGGAAAGAGGTGACATGACTGAAACACAAATACCTGCACAGGATAAACAGAGTGGATGCCAAGGAACTTTTCTCCTTGAGCTCAAATACAGGGACAAGGAGGAACGCACTTAAACATGTGGGGAGAGATTTAAGAGAGATGTCCTCAAGCACTCTTTCATGGAAAAAGTGGCGGACAAGTGGAACAAGCAATACAGGCCAGATCAGTAAATGGATAAATTAGAAAAGAGGTGGCAGAAATAAAGGGAAGAGATGGCGACTAGAAACATAGAAACATAAGTGTTTGACAGCTGATAGGGACTGCTAGGCCCATCCAGTCTGCCCATTTTCCCTATCTGTATCAGCAGCCGCTGACCCTACTCTGTCACTGGCTTTAGCTTCTCTTACCCCCCTCAAGGGTTCCCTTGCGCCTATCCCATGCAGTCTTGAATCTCCCCACTGTGTTCACTCCCACCACCTTCTGTGGTCAGCTGTTCCATGCATCCACCACCCTCTCCATGAAGAAAAACGTCCTCATATTCCACCTTAACCTGCCCCCTCAATCTCATATTATGCCCCTCACTTTTGTACATTTCCTAAACTGAAAGATGTCTCCCACTTGCACCTTGTTGATGTCCTTTAGGAACTTGAAGGTTTCAGTCATATCCCCCTGTTATCGCCTCTCCTCCAGAGTATACATATTGAGGTCCTTTAATCTTTCCTCATATGCCTTCTGTTACAAGCCCTGGACCATCTTAGTTGCACTTCTCTGAACCGCCTCCACCCTGTCTATGTCCTTTCTGATGTGCAGCCTCCAGAACCGAATACAGTACTCCAGATGAGGTCTCACCAGTGTTCTGTACAGTGGTATCACCACACCCCTTCTTCTGTTAGTGATACCCCTCCCTATGCACCCAAGCATACCACTGGCTCTCCCAACTGCTTTTGTGCACTGCTTGGCCACGTTTAGGTCCTCTGAGGTGATTATTCCCAGACTTGTGACCATTAGAAACTCCCCCCCCCATCCTGTAACTCTCCTCAGGGTTTATTTTGCGCCCCATGTGCATGATTTTGCACTTCTTTGCACTGAATCTTAGTTGCCATACCTCAGACCATTTTTCCAGCTTTCCTAAGTCCCTCCTAATTTTCTCCACCCCTTCTGAAGTGTCTACGCTATTGCAGATCTTGGTGTTATCTGCAAATAGGCAAACCTTCCCTTCTAGCCCTTCAACAGTGTCACTAATGAAGACATTAAAAGGACTGGCCTCAGGACCGATCCCTGAGGTGCCCCACTGGCCACCACCCCCCCCCATTTACCACCACCCTCTGCTTTCTGTCCCTCAATCAATTTCTGACCCAATTCACCACCTTTTGGCCTGCACCCGAGCTCCCCAACTTGTTTACCAGCCTCCTGTGTGGAACAGTGTCAAAGGCCTTGCTGAAATCGAGGTAAGCGACATGAACTACTCCCCCTTGATCCACCTCCCTTGTTACCCAGTCAAAGAAATCTATCAGATTTGTCTGACACGATCTCCCCGCTCTGAACCCATGCTGCCTCGAATCTTGTGCTCTGCTGGATTCCAAGTGTTCCACAATCCTTTCCTTAAGAAGCGCCTCCATAATCTTCTCCACTGCTGAGGTGAGGCTGATCAGCCTATAGTTGACCACCTCCTTCCTGTTTCTACTTTTATGAAGAGGGACTACATTTGCCCTCCTCCAGTCCTCTGGAACTACACCTGTATTGAGGGATTCATTAAACAGGTCTGCCAATGGTGCTGCTAGCACCATCCTTAGTTCCTTTAACCCTTGCAGGGCTGCGGACTGATATAGCAGTCCAAAATTCCTATATGTTCTAATTCTGTCAGCAGTCTAAGGGTTAATATCCTAGGGTGTATGCTATCTGGACACATTGCTTTGTATACCCTCAGTTTTGTGAGTTCCTCAAGGACTCTGTCTTCTGCAAAAGGACTGGTGTTCGCCACCCTCCCTCCTTTGATTTTGGTTGCTAGTGTTGCCCTTCTCCCTCCCCTTCTTCAGTACATACAGAACAGAAATATTTGTTCAGCATTGAGGCTTTTTCTTGGTCACCCTCCATACACTCCCCCTTTCCCTTCTGAGCTCTATGAGCCCCACCCCCAGCCTTCCTTTTTTCACTGATGTACCTATAAAATGTCTTGTCTCCTTTGCTTACTGTCTGCGCTATCCTTTCTTCCATTTGTGCTTTTGCACTCCTAACTGCCCTCCCTGCTTCCTCCTGCCTATTTAGGTACACCCCCCTTCTTCATTTTGTGATGCCTTCTATTTTCTGAAAGCCATCTTTTTGGCTCTTACCTTCTCCACCACATTCTTTGAGAACCATAGTGGCTTTTTCCTTTTTTTTTTTGCCCTTGTCTCTCTGCCTAATGCATTGGTTTGTTACCTCCACTATGGCTCTTTTTAGGAGTTCCCACTGTTCCTCCCCCCCAGCTTTCTTCCCTGTTAGGACTTCTTGGAGAAATATCCACATCCTGGCTGAGTCCACCCTTCTGAAATCTAAGACCCTTGCCTTTGTGTGGCTTTACTGTGACCCTGTATTCATAGTAAACCACACTGTGTGGTGGTCACTGGACCTCAGGTGTCCCTCGACTCTGTCTCCATTGGTTAGTGCTAGGTCCATAATCACCTTGTCCCTGGTGGGTTCAAGCACTAGCTGCCTGAGGCCTGCCCCATGTATGGCTTCCAGGATGTCTCTGCTCCTGGCTGATGTAGCCACCGGAATGGTCCAGTCCACATCTGGTATATTAAAATTGCCCAACAACAATACCTCCCCTTTTGCTGCCATCTTGTGGATTTCTTCCATCATTGCCTTATCCATCTCCTCCTCTGCACTGGAGGCCTGTAGCGCACATCTGTGCAAGTTGATGTGCCATTACCTGGCTCAAAAGCGACCCACAATGCCTCAGCCTCCCCCTGTTTACCCTGCACTGCAGTTGCTTTTATGCCTTTCCTGATGTAAAGAGCCACCCCCTCCTTTTTTACCCTCTCTATCCCTCCTGAATAGTACATACCCTGGTACAGTTACCTCCCAGTCGTGGTTCCCAGTGTACCGCGTCTCAGTTATAGCCACTATATCCAAGTCAGCCTCCACCAGCAATGCCACCAGGTCTGAGATTTTGTTTCCCAGACTGCATGCATTTGTATACATGGCCTCCCATGTTACACTGTCTTTCCATCTGCTATTCCTGCTTTTGCTCTTATGTCTCCTTTTCTGGACTACTTTTTCTTTCTCTTGCTGCCTCCTTTTGTGTGCCATATCCTTTTAATGAGTTCAGATTCCCCTGTCATCAACGTCTTCTCCTGTTCGTCCCTTCTGACTGCTCTAACTTGTGGGGGTGGGCCACTTGAGTCACCCTTCTCCCATTGCCTCCCCCCGGCTAGTTTAAATACTTGCCAAGGAAGCATTTAAACCATTCATTTAGGACTGCCTTCCCCTCCTTGGACAGATGCAGGCCATTGCCCTTGTATAGGCCTGCATCTCTCCAGGTGGGTCTCCAGTCCCCAATGAAGCCAAATCCTTTCTCACTGCACTGGCCCTTGGCACGGGGTCATAATGTTGTATGACATAACAGCGCAGCAATGTACTGCTCTGTAAATACAGAGAATACATTGTTGCCACTCAGACATATTGCCAAAACATATTTCACCTAAAGAAGCTAGTGGCTTCTTGTTTTCTGCAGGGGCACTGCTCCATTATAAGAGCACTATGCCCCTGAACCCCCTCCTATTAATATAATCAACTCAGGGAGTTCAACACAGGGACAGGGAGAAACACTGCGAGGGAAAAAAAGAAACTCACAATGCGGTTTCGCAAAAGTCTGAGACCGAGATTCAAGCCCCGGTCCACAGACACATAGCACCCCTGTACTGCAGCGGCTCATCCCACTGAGCCATGGTGGCAGCTCGGCAGACCATGTCCCCAACAGAGGTCTTGACCTTCATGTCACTTCTCCTCCCTACCCATGCGCGACAGCGTACAAAACCGTGTGCAACATCTGTGCCTTGCAGGGTTTTGTACCCTATCGCGCTAGTACATCACGTTATATGTTCCATGCAGTATTCCATGCATGGTTCTGTATTTGACATATTGACCTGGTAGGCCAGCACTTCAACCAATTGTTGAAGTTTCTAATGTGGAGATTCCTAGCCTCACCTCTGCCGTGGACTGGTAGCACTTCTGAGAATGTCACTGAGTTTGCCACCTTCCCAGGGCACCCCACAACTTCCTGAAGTCCTCCTGCATCTGCTCTATGCTTGCCTTGTCCTTGGATAGATCATTAGTCCCCAGGTGGACAACAACCTCCAGCCCCCCTCTCCTTGCTACTGCTTTAGCAATCCTCTAATTCCGCTCCCCCTCCCTCTGAGCTGTGCCTCCAGGAAGACATTTAATCTCCCTCTCCACCCTGCTACCTGTGCCCAACTCCATTCCCTTTTCAGTCGAGTCCCCCACCAGGAGTAGCTTCATCTTCCTTCAGAGTCCTGTTCCTCTCGCCACTAGGGCCAGTGCAGATTAGTTACAGTAGGTTGGGTGAGCAAATTGGAAACAGGGAAGTGTACCAGACCAATATGAGCAGCACCAACAGAAGGGTTAAAAAAAGCAAAGTTGAAAGCAGAGGTGAGGCTAGCTGAGAGGGTGAAGAAGGGAGATAAGACATTCTTCTGCTACATCTGGGAGAAGTGCAAAATCCAGGGAAGGGGTAGTTAAACTCAAGAAGGGGAAAAAGTGAATTGAGGATAAGGGTAATGCAGAAATAATTAGTATTTTTACCTGGTGTTCATGGTAGAGGAATGCAGTCTCTAAGCCAAAAGAGGGGAGGGACAAATCTAACATGGAGCTAATCATGGAGGAGAGGATGCTATGGGGTCTGAGAGCTCTGAGGATTGAAGATCGATAAGTCAATGGGCCTAGATATATTTTAACCGAGAGTACTAAAAGAATTGTGGCAGGAACTGGCTGTCCATTGGCAGACTCCTTAAATTGCTCAGTAGAAACAGGAGTGGTGCCAGTGGATTGGAGGGCAGGTGATGTGGTACCCCTGCACAAGGGCAGGACCATAAGTGAACCAAAGGACTATAGACCAGTCAGTCTGACATCTATAGAAGCCAAGTTACTTGAGGCAATTATTAAGTAGAGGATGGTGGAGTTTTTGGATTCCGGTGGGTTCCAGGGCAAAAGCAGTATAGATTCACAAAGTGGAGGTCCTGTCAGACAAATCTGATGACTTTCTGAATGGGCTGTGAAGGCAGCAGACCAAGAACAGAGGGTGGATGTACTACAAAATATCTAGAATTCAGCAAAGCCTTCAACTCTTGGGGTGGGGGACAAGTTTACAGCATGGGTCAGGAACTGACTGGGTGAAAAAAGATAAAACGTACTCTTAAATGGGAAAGTCTCGGAGGTAAGGGAAGTCACTAGTGGTGTTCCCCAGGGATCAGTCTTAGGCCCAGTATATTTCAATATCTTTTTGGCAACATTAGAGAAAGAATACAAGAGACAATATGCCTATTTGCAGAAAATGCAAACTTCTGTGGTACAGGGAATGGTGATGGGGGAGTTAGTTGAAGAAATGGTCAAGGACCTGCAACTACCGTTCAGTGCACAAAAGTGCAAAGTTATGCACATAGGGTTCAGGAACATAAAGACAGAATATAGAATGGGAGATGTAGCATTAGAAAAATCAGCAGGGGAGAAGGATCTGAGTCTTAATAGTAGGCAAAGCCCTAGGCCAGTGCAGCAGAACAATCGGGAAGGCAAATAGGATGCTGGCATGCACAGGCAGGTGAGGTCACACTTAAGTACTGTGTGCAATTCTGGAGTCCACACTAAAAAAAGGACAGGATAGAGTTAAGGTGGCACAGATGAAGGCAACAAAAATGATTCTGGGGCAGCAAAAGTCCTACATGGAGGGGCTTCAAGATCACAAAATTGTATACTCTGTAAAGCAGAAGGAATGGGGGGTTGGGGGTCATGATTGAAACTGCCAAGTTTCATCAAGGGTTAAACAAGGTAGACACCGAGAAACTGATCATGATGAATGGAAACACAGGAACAAGAGGGAACTCAAGGAAGTAGTCCCGTGGGAGATTCAGGAAGGATGTTAGAAAGTATTTATGTACAAGGTGGGTGGTGGATAAGTGGAACAGGCTACAGGAGGGGTTGCTTTGCACCAGATCAGTGGAGGGATTCCAGCGATGGCGGGACAGACATAGGGTGCTGGTGATGATGGCAGGGAAGAATAACATGGGTGGAAATGGAGTGAGACACCACTAGGACATTTGAATCATAATATGGATAGGGATAGGTAGACTGGATGGGCCAGGGGATCTATTGCTGCCATCAATGTCTATGTTTCCTTGTAAATGACCTTGACTAGATATGTTTAAGTGGGTGTGAGGGATCACAGCGTTCACTGACACAGTAGACCATGCTGTGGTCACCGAAGACATCCAGAAGAGCACCAGCATCAATGATGGGGGGAGAGATGGGAGGAGAAAACCCATTCTAGAAACAAATAATTTGTGGAGCAGACATTAAGGCATGTAGGCTCAGGAATGAGCTGGGTGAAAAGTAAAGGGATTCAATTTTTGGAACAGTCAGTTTCACCAATGGGCAAGTCAGTTGATGTAGAAATCCTCAAGAAGAAGCAGCTCCCCAGAGGAAGACAAGAGAGGCAAGGGTGGTGATGGCCTCTGAAAGCACAGCCATATTAACCTTGGTGGAGGCATGGATCCCACAGACAAAAATAGGTAATGTGCAAAAGCCTGCATAGAATGTATTTCTGTGAGGTGGGACAGCAGTTGTGGATACAGTATCACAGGGGAGACCATGATGAACATACAACACTGCCACCATGCTTCCCATGATCCTGTCTGGAACCTACAACCACCAATGAAGACATCACTATAACTAATCCTAGCAGAAAGCTAGGATTCAGTAATACTTATAATATGATATGGAGACCCACAGCACAAGCTAATCAAGCTTAGGGAGAAGACTCATGGCGTTATTGTGGTAGACACTTAACCCTTTGAAAGTGGGGGGAGGGAGGCCCAATCATCACACAGCAACAACAGTAAAGTGAATAGGAGAATAATGGAGTAGCAATTTCGTCAGCTGGGGGGAGGAAGAGAGGGGGGAGAATGAGAGAGAAGATGGGCCTGTAAAAGGCATCAAAGTTGAAAGAACGAGGATAGGAAGCTGGGGTGAATAATGAAAGGAAAAAGTAAAAGGTGACATGTATGGAACCGGGTTGACATGGATGTTGTGATTACTACCCCGGCCTTGTGGGCTCAAACAATTTTGAAGGACCTGGGTTATTATCTTCCTGACTGGGGAGTTGTATCTAGTTAGTTTTAGTTTGCGCAGTGCCTGTACCCAGAGATTAGGTTTAAGTGGGCCTGGTGTTAGAGCAGCACAGCCCTCTGTGATGCAGTACCTCCCCACCCTCCCACAATTTTCCCCCACACATGTAAAGTAACAGTGCAATCTTAAATTCAACATTTATTAGGGAATGTTCACAAGGGATAGGGGAATACAAATCAAGACTTTTTGCAAAAACTCGTGAACTTTAAAAATCAGGGCTGAAGTTAGGTACCATACTAGGCTTGGACTATTAAACACTAAACAGTAGAGCCACCCACACCAGGCAATGTAAATACTGTGGTTATGTAAATACAGTGACTGTAACCTTTTTGAATTACCAGCCTATATGTACTAAAGGAACTACCCACTTCCCATTGGTACCAGTTTAAACACTTTAAACCTTATAGGGAGCTTCCAGTGCTTCACTAGGTATCAGACAGAGGAACAGTGCAGGTCTGTTGTTGTTGCAGCTGGTTGGTCGGTGGAGGTGCACTTTAAAACAGATAAGCACTTTCAAACCCAAACCCCACAGGCATACCTCTCAACTGTACCACATTACGAGGTACGTTCAACATTTTACTTAACAAAAGTTCCTGTTCCACATTGTGAGGACTGGTTCCACATTCAATATTAACATTTTAAAGCAAAAAATTATAGTAAATGGTTCAAAAAACATATTATTCAATTAATAGCAGACTTTCTGAACATAAATGCAAACATTTTAACAATGTTCTGAGCCTCCGAGGCAAAGATTTGATTAAGTGCTCCACATTTTGTTCATTTGTCCCATATTTTGAGAGGCAATGTTCCACATTTAGGGGACAAAAGGTTGAGAGGTATGCCCACAGGACATATAGTTGCTTAAAATGGTAACCCTCAAAGTGAGGTATTGTAGATCCTGTCCCAAATGCCAAAGCTGTAGCTTTGGTGGCAAACCTTATACAATCCCAGTTACAGGACAAGCCCTGAGAGTACTCATGGTTCTGGTGTTACCAACTTCTCTTACAACTTGGGCTCCTCTTTCGCTGTTATCTGCAGGAGCAGGTTCCCTTGAGCAGTAGAACAGGACCTCTCTAGCTCCTCTCTCCTTCTGCTCTGCAGGACAGACCAATCTAAGAATCAGGGACCATATGCCACATACCCACATCTAGATTTCCAGACCCTTGTGTTGGATGTTAGCCAGTGCCTAACAGTAGCGCAAACTGTTTGGTTTCCAATACTGTCAGCAGCCTAAGTGCAGCTCTAAAGATCCGTAATACACACACAGTCTTTGTCTACACTGCAGGTTGGCAGCCATGGCCCAATTACTGGATCAGTACACTTTTACCTCCTTTTCATGTAAAGGCAGGAAAAGTCTGTTTCTCTCGCTGGTGTCATTCTGACAAACAGTAGGCTTGTTTTTCATTATGTAACTTTAGGTTGTAAAAACCTTTGGGGTCACATCCTATGGACTGGCCATAGAAGCCCCAGGTAGGCTTCCTTGGATAGCTTTGGCCAGCAGCACAAGCCCTTCTCCCACTGTGAGAACTAACTGCCAACTGACTTATTCTGGAACTACCCTAAGACTTTCTCTGGGGAAGAGCAATGTCTTATTGGTCCAAAGGGCTGTCAATCAGTAGAATTAGTATACAGAACGTTCACTCAGAACCCTATTGACTGTGTAAAAGGATGCCAAGCAGCCTGCACTGTCTTTGTCCCAGAATCCTCTGCAATCTGATGCCAAGATCCTTGACCTCTGATTGGCTATGGCTAAGGTTAGAAGTTGGTAAGATGGCAGCCTCCATGTCAGTTGGGAGCATTGGCTCCAAACTGAGGTAGTTGTTAGAGCACCTGCCCCTGTTTTATATGAACTAACCCCGAGGTGTTGAAAGCACTACTGTACTTTACTGTCTGGTTCAGTCATTGTTCCCATTGAGGGTTCTTCTGCCCTGTCATGTGTGCAGGAATGCCTACTCCCTCCTGACAGGGCGGTTCCCCTTTGAAGTGCAGCTGGGAGTCACGATGGTTGCATGCACTTTCAGTGCCAAACTCATGTTTTTCTCTCTCTCCCCCTCCCAGTGTGTCTTCAGGCCCCCTGATGGTATTGCTGCTGTCCCAGGGGCCAGAGCACACTGAGGAGGCTTGCAGTCATGGCAGCCATTGTCACACAGTGAAAATAGCAGGCAGGTGTACTGAGTGCCAAAACCAAAACAAACAGCCATGTGGCTATAACAACACACAGTGCACCTTCAGTCCCCATATAGGCTGCCATCTCAGGGGCTGGAGTGAGCAGGACAAAGGTGGTGGCAATTCTGGGTGGCTTTAGGGACAAAGTTAAGACTCATCATTTGGGGGTTACATGTAATAGAAAAGGGGGTAATGGAGGGGCAAGAGATGGAATGTAGCACAGAGAAGAGAAAAAGGGAGATCAAGAAGTAGAAAAAAGAGAGACAGGAGCATAGCTGGTAGATACAGCAAACAAATTAAAATTGTGAAATCCAAGAGATGTGAATTAAATACAAAAGAGTTGGGTGCAAATCAGCAATGAACAGTAGGCTGCACTAGGAAAGTATGCAGGGTGCTCAGTAACAACTAGTTCATAGTCTGGCCTAGCCAATCAAGCTGACTGACAGTGTAGTTTTGAGCTGGCTGGTTGCAGCCTCACAGTGGTCTTTTCACAGGGAGGTCGGTCAGGGCTGCTACTTTGTCACTAAAATTTGAAATGAACATACTAAATTAACTCACTAAGTCCAGAATGGATCAAACATGTTTCTTGGCTGTAGGACTGAACCCATTCATAATGGCCTCTACCTTTTTTCAGGTTCTGGTTTAATTTCCACCCTCTCCAACTTGGTGGCCTAGATAAAGAACTTATGTAACCCCGCCTAAAAAAAACAACAACAAATGGTGGCCTTACCATGGGTCATCTCCCTGTGCACTGCATTGACCTATGCCTGACAGAGATCTAGCCTGTGTTCTGCCTCTTGAACCTGGCCATATCCACTATCCAGTGGTATCCAGTGATGAAAGTGTAGATCCAAATGTAAAGTACTGCTGTTTTCCTGGTTCCTGCACAAACATGTGAATGATTGCCATTGTGCTATGCCTTTAAGAGGTTCAGCCTGTATATACAGGGCATAGCCTGTGCTGGGTCCAAGGGAAACAAAGCTTGCGACTGGCTGTACAGCAGTCCCACAAATTCCATTGTATAGTTGCTTTACAAAAACAAAGGAAGCTCTATTGAATGCTGTAAATATTTATTACTGAAGCTGAACTGTTATGCTTAAGATAAACTTTGAAGTTTGAACTGTTTACATTTTACTCAGCCAGTGGCCATGTTGATACTTTGACCCAGCTTTTGAGCCAATCAGAACTCAGGGGTCCTAATGGGTCCTTTTATTATAGTTGCAGGGAGACACTGTGAACTGTATGCTTGGAGCCCATTTTAACCAATCAAGATGCTAGAACTGTGACTGACAGTCTGGGCAGCCAACCAGATTACCGGATTCCATTTTCCCTTCAGTCAAAAGAGACTCTTGAATAGTTAGTCTGGTTAGAGCTTCCAGTCTGAGATGAGGCACTGTACTCAGCTTGGAGAATTCAGGGAGATACCTGTTCACCTCTCCTCAGCCTGAAATCCTGTGTGGATTGTTTGGGACTGCCAAACCTGCAGATAATACTTCAAGTCTCCAAAAAGGGAGGCAAGGTGATATTCGCTGAACTGAAATTTCTGTTTAAAGTGTGTCAGTGAATCTGACCGTTGCTGAGCTGTATCTCAGTGAGAGACTAGTTTGCATCAGAGACTGCAGCCTAAAACTGAAGGGGGGGAGGCTATCAGAGTTGTCTCCTGCCCATTTGCCAAAGGGGGAGACCTGAAACATATTTCTGCCAGCTTATAAACCAGAGACTGCGGATTGCCAGCAGATGAGGTGTGTGTCATAACAAAGACTGTGCCAGAATTTAAACCTGTGATGCCAAACAACTTTTCTAAAAGACTGTTGCTGCCTTTGAAATGAAAGCTTGCTAGAAGACCAGTTTGGGGAGTCAGCTCTGCAACGAAGCTCATCATGGGTTGCGGCCACCCTTGGGGGAGAAGCCATGAAGTGGGGGTGAGTCGTGTTAGCCCTGGTCCCTGTATGCTGGCCCTAAGGATGAAACCTGCAGCCTGCAGTCAAGAACCAGAGCCAAATCCAGTTTCGAGGGGAACTAGCCTGGTAACCATCCAAGATCCTGAAGTCCTGGTTCTGTGAGTAACAGCAGGGCTTGTTCCTGCAACACTAAATTAGCAATATTTCATGTCATCTGATTTGCCTCTTAAGTACCAGTTGTTGTTTAGACTGTTTTGCAGGCCATCAGGCTTGGGGATTACAGTTTTCTGTGTGGTAAAGGTTCCGTTTATGTTGCTACAACCAAGTGAAACAAGAGCAATAATCTTTATTTGTTTCAGTGCCCAAACCAGCTGCAACACTTCAGACCTGAAACTTCTGACTGGGTACCTAGTAGTATTAACTAGACAGTCCAGGGGTTTAAATGTGATATCGGTATGTTACTCTACTACAAAAGAATCAGTTTAAATTTAACCTTGATTTACATCCCCTTCCCTTTGTTCAGTTTCCTCAAATAAATCAGTTTTATTGTTTGAATGTTACCCTGGTCCATGAGCATATTATTACTAAGTGCTGGGTTATTGGAAAACTAAAAGGTGCATGGTTGTTGCTGAAAATCATTCTTTACAGGTACACAGGGTGTGTTCCAAAAGTCCAGCCCCTATTGGTAAGTGTGTTACTGTGAGCATATTATTAGCACTCATCCATAACTGTACCATTGAATGCCAAGTACAAATATTTATACTAATCCATGCGTGGGACCACTTGCTGCAGCAGGGAGCAGGTACGACATCCCTGAGGGTTGTACCAACTTGTTATCAAACCCACTAAAAAGTCACTCTGGGTGGAGGCACCATGCAAATAGTTCTGTTGTTGGAAATGAACCCCTTTATCCAACCAGACCAGAATCCAAGCCCCTCAAGTTGCATCCAGGGAAGCAGGCAGGGGTAGTATCCCATGGGGAGGTGGCGCTCGGGTTACACTTATGCTATTACTATCCTGCATTTTTCTGTTTTTATTTATTTAGTTTTCATTTACCAAGTAAGTGCAATAGACTACCTATTTTCAGTCATGACATAGGAGGTTACAGTGAACAAAGGCAATACAGTAGCATTGTCATACGTAAAACGTGGGCATTGGCAATGAAACTATACCAAATTAACAAGAGTACAACACAATAAACAAGAAAGAGGAATGAAAATCAGGGTATAAGTAGTCAGAGGTATACATTACACTACATTTAAAGGAGAAATGTACTGCTACAGTGACCACATTGATGTGAAGAAGAACAGGTTAATAAGCATGGATTGGTGTCAATACCATAAACAGGATAGGCACGTTGCTAAGTAATTATATACAAGCAGCTTTACAATGAATCTAGCCTTTTTCCTCCTAGTGGGAACATCAGTGACATGAGTCACATGGCTCACCAATGTTTGGCTAATATGGTGATGTCATCCACATACATGACTGCATACATACTCATCAGCTCCATTCAGGATTCTGCCCATGAGCCTTTAAAAAATCATGGGGGTAGTTTTCATCTTTAAGAGCATAACCTAAAATTCAAACAACCCAAAGGGCATGACAAAAGTGGACCACTCCTGGGTTATCTTCATTAATGGTACCTGCCTATACTGTTTAGTGAGGTCAACAGTTGTTAAGTAGTAAGCACTCCCTAGTCTTTCCAGAATTCCATCAGTCCTGGGTATGGGGTGCTCTCATGACTGCAATGGCTTTTAGCTGGTGGTAATCTGTGCAGAAATGAATGGATCTAATTTTTCTAAGGAACAGAGGTGATGTCCATGAAGCTGCTAGACTCCTGCATAACTTCCATGGTCTGCATTTCATTCAACTTTCAGCGCATGATGGCTTTGACACTGGTGGGCACCTAAGAGGGCCTCTGACAGAGAGGATTGTTTGACAGTGTTCATGTCATGCTCAGTCAAATGAGTATATCCAAGTTTGGAAGCAGATTCAGGAAGGTAAGCATTACCAACTTCTCTGCCTCTTGTTCAGCAGTTACCTGTGTGGTCAGACTAACGACTTTATCGAGGAACCTCTCCTGCTTTTTACCAGCAAGTCTGGCATCATGTCCTTTTTACCTTTTTTGAGTGAAAACATAGCCTCTAAAACCGAATCCTTCCCTTCATAGTATAGCTTTATCATGGTCACATGATGCAATCCGTGCTTGCGAGAATCCTCAACTATCTCAAAAACATAGGTCAAGTCACTGACTCTCTGTGTGACAACAAAAGGCCCATCCCATGTGGTCAGCATAAGTAATAAGACATGACACATTGTGCATCATGGTGATATAATTAAAAGGTTTTGTTTTTTTTATATAGGAAACCCATAACACAATTTTTTGTAATAAAGGAGTGTTTATTGCAGCAAACACGCCGGGTTTCCCTCCTGCTGTGCATGTGTAAGTCCCAACCTCCACTCTTCTGCAATGCCAGGAGCCACCGTAACCTACACAGACCAGACTGCCACTCTGACTCAGTGGTAAGTACAGCATGTTTAAAAAAAAAATCAAATGTCTGCCACTGAAATGAATTCTGCGTCCTAACCACTGAAAAGAAAAAACCAAAACTTTCTTCCAGCAGCCCCATCCGACCACTGGAACCCAGTTGGATGGTGGCTGCACACTGACAAACTGTTTATTTTATATAATTGCAGTGGTGGAAGAAAAACAAAACCCAACAATTATATAAAATAAAATATGGATTGATGTGTAAACTCGAATTTTACACACCCTGTTGGTGCTGGATGCCGAGATAAACCCCCCGAGCTTCGCTCTCGGGGTTTATGTGGCATCCAACACCTTGGGGGGGGAGGGTAAAATTCTCATTACACACACACCACTCCATACTTTATCCTAAATGTAATCACTTGCCTCAGATGCACTGTTAGGCACTTGGCACGGCTGAGTACTATGAAATCCACCAGAGAAGTGTGACAATATTACCATAATTGCACATCCTGGAGTGGTTTATTGCACCTATAATGAATGGGGAACCCTTATTACCTACTGAAATCAAACAATTTATAATGTTATGTTCTCGTTTTGACATCAAGAGGTTGTTAACCCCTCTTGAGTACATCACAATGATACCTTAACAACGGCACCTCTGCACGTCTGCATCTCTCAGTCGTCCTGAATCCTGAACTCCATGCTGATTTCATCCTGCTTCCCCGGAGTGTTACAAATCTTGTCACTTACACCACAGTTGCTGAGGTATAGATACAGGATGAAGATTAAAAGATTTGGTGATTAGGATGTCTGCAAAGCTGGCATGAACGAGAGTAGAGTTATGGAACACCGGGAAACAGGCAGGGGAAACTGTAAGGCGCCTCAACAGTGGTGGTGGATGACTTGCGGGATCTCTGTATCATTGAAAAATGAGCAGCAGCTACAATGAAGGACCTCAAAAACAGGCATAATCAGAATAATGTCCAAAGAAGCCCACACACTATAAAAGCTAATGTATGGGCTTTGATTAATAACTGTGCTGAAATCACTTCTCGAGGGTACCATGACAACTGTAAACCTCTCGAGCCACACTCTCGAGGTTTACAGTGTTCTCATGGCAACATCTCAAAGAGATTACAGCATGGTTATTAATTAAAGCCCATACATTATCCTCTATATAAAATTACATTTAAATATTTGACTTAAAATGAATGAAAATCAAAGCCGGCCTGCTGGCGCAGCGCAGTTATGAGTCAAGGGCACCAGCGACCCGGTCCGGGAATGGACTAGGCAGCTGGTGGTTGGTCAGGAGGAGGATTGAGCCGGAAGGCTGCTCTCCTCATCCAGGTGGGGTGGGATGCAAGTCTCGCTGCTATACTGCCACCTGGGTGACCACAGGTGGAGGTGCAGTGAAGGTAGCTTGCAGACAGGGGTTGGGAGGCGCCCGTCGAAAGCCAGAGCACAAGCACGTCATGACGCGCTTAGCCCCTAGGCTTTCCTTGCATGCGGATGCCTCAAGGGCTGGGACCATAAAAATGGAAATACCCTGTCCCAGGTTCCTGTAGACGGGATCCGGTCATCCTGAGGAAAATCCATAACTGGGCTCTAGAGATGGGGCCAGCTGACCTCCTGACACAGTCTTGAGGTGTGAGAGAGGGTAAGGGATGGGCCCTCTCCTCCCACCTGGGGGTAAACTGCGGCATGATGGGAGTAGGCAAGTGGCACCCGGAATGGAGGTACCCAGGGCAGAACTATGGGAGCGTGCATGACCTAGGAATCCCTGAAGAAAGGTTCCTGGAGCAGTGAAAAAGGGGGCAGAAAAATAGTAAGTAAAAAAAAAAAAAAATGAATGAAAATCAGAAGAAATTCTTTTAAAATGAAAAAAAATGGAATGTTTTCCGTTTTATTTTGAAGACAACAAATAGTCCATATTCTGGTACAGTAAATGGGGAGATAGCTAAAAACAGTAAAAGGCAATGAAAACACTGTGTGGCACACAGTTTTATATTAAAAAAATGTTGCTGGTCAAGTGGCAAGGTGAGCTGAGGCAGGGAGCCTCACCGCACAGGCGACACACGTTCAGAAATGAACTGGGGTTGCTGGAGGCCAGCCGGGGAAGGAAGAATTGAGCATCCCATGATGGCTGTCCTCCTTCAAAGAGGGTGGACAACTGAAATCCTCTGTTGAGCACCACCTAGTGAAAGCTGGGTGATGTCGCAGTAGTCACCTTCCTGGTTGGTTGGGTGCATGTTGTTGAAGTACACTGCGTCTTCTCACAGTACACATGCGCCACAGCACACATGCCACCTGAGGAGAAAAAACACTTGTGGAGAAATTCTGAGCACAGACAGGATGCTGACATGCTCCACCCCACCTACCTAGGCACCCACCCACCCATGTAGATACAACAGGTGTAAGGTAAGTCTTGGGTGGGTGACGGGGCTGGGGGCACGATGCCAGATGTGGGTTGCCCAGGTGTAGGCAGTTAAAGAAGGAATCTGGGCAAAATTTCTAGCATAAATAAATTCAGATTTGGATCAGCATATCCCCACTCAGCCTCATCCCAAAAATTAGATCTCTAAGTTATTTTGTTTAAATGTTGCAAGTCATTTTGTAACCCTAAATTCACTGGCTGTTTAAAACCAGTTTCAGTAAAGAGCTGCTGATGATGTCACAACCACAACTCACAACCTAGCCCTTCTTACAAACTACCTTATAAGACTTATTTCTCCCACATTACATAAAACTGCATTTGTAGTAAACTTCTGAAAAAGAAAAGTTGACACTTGGAGGGTCAGGACATTCATTTCCATAATGTGCAAATACAAGGTACAGTACTCGAATGTAACTGGGGGGGGGTTGGAATACAATGGCAAGCATGGCTTTAGAATGAGTGCCCTTCCACTTGAGAGCCCTATCCCTGGTTAACGGTCTCCCCCCAGAAATAACTGTGGAGAATAATCTGGGCCCTTACAAAAGCAAACTGCAGCAGCACCTCACAAATCTCAACGAGTGTGACTGTAGCCTATAAATCAGTATGATGCCTCCCCTGACCCTGCTGCAAATTCCTTATTTCCCTCCTTTCTCCTACTACCATTCCTCCCCCCCACCCCTCTGTCTTTTTCTCTCATGCCCATTTCCGCTCCCTTGCTTCCCTTCCCCGTGACCCTGCTTTGTCCCTACTCTGCCCCTCCCCACCTTACTCCTCACATTCCTTTCTTCCTGTCCCACACCCTGTTCCCCCCTTCTTCCCACCTCCCACACTGTCTCGTTCCCCTTCCCTCTGTACCCCATTACTCTTACTGGCACTTAGCACCTAACGACAAAGTCATTCCTATGACCACTCTATAACCTCACTCTCTCTCGCTTTGTGTTTCCTCCCTTTATTCTCCCTGGATTTGGAACTGCTGTCTGCTGTTCCCAGCACCAACCCTGGTGTTGTTGTCTGTTATATTGTTTGTTGATTGCACTGTACTGTGATTATTTCTGCCTATGCCACAATCTGTACCAGACACGGAACCTTTGTAAAAGAACCTTGGGTTCAAAGGTATTTATAATCCTAGTATTCAGTAAATAAATAAAAATAAAAAATGTGTGCAATTTTTTAGAGTACTGCAGGAATGACATTTTGAAATGCCACCAGACTGCAACTGTGGAATGCAGCAATGACACAATCTCAAACTGTAGCTGGGACACACAATTTTGGAAAATGGCGGGGATGCAAAAATTTATAGTGTGGCAGCGTCATGTAGTTTCAGAATATGGCAGAGATACACAATTCTGAAATGCGGGAGACACATAGTTATAGAAGGTGGCATGGATATGTAATGTCGTAATGTGCCTTGGATGCACTAATTTGGCATATAGTGGTGATGCACAATTTCAAAACATGTTGGTATGCTTGATTTCACATTGCGGTGGCAACATTCAATTTCAAAATGTGGCATGGACACGGAATCTCAGAATGTGGCAGTGATGCAGTTTCAGAATGTGGTAGTCACATAACATTTCAGAATGAGGCAGGGATGTATAATTTTAGAATGTAACTTGGACATGCAATTTTTGAATGTGGCAGTGACACTCATTTTCAGAATGTGGTGGGGATATGTAGCTTTGGAACATGGTGAGAATGCACATTTTCAGAATGTGACAATGATAGGCAATATTGGAATGTAGAAGTTTAAACAATTTCAGTATGTGGCAGGCAGGTACAATTTTAGAATGTAGAAGAGACGTGCAGTTTTGGAATGTGGAGGTGACGCTTAATTCGGAATGTGGCAGTGATGCACAGTTTTGGAATGTGGTGGTGATGCACAACTTCAGAATGTGGTGCTGATGCACAATTTTGGAATGTGGCGCTGACGCACAATTTTGGAATGTGGCAGTGACCCAGAATTTCATAATGTGGAAGTGACGCTCAGTTTCAGAATGTGGTGGTGACACACACAAATTTGGAATGTGGTGGCTAAGCCCAATTTTGCAATGTGACAGTGACACATAATTTCGAAATGTGTTGTGACACACAATTTGGGAATGTGGCAGTGACACACAGCTTTGGAATGTGGTGCTGATGCACAATTTCAGAATGTGGCAGTGAGGCACAATTTCAGAATGTGGTGGTAACACACAATTTTGGAATGTGGTGGTGAGGCACAGTTTTGAAATCTGGTGGTTATGCACAATTTCAGAATGTGGCAATGACACTGCTGATAACGCAATTTTGGAATGTGACGGTGACCACAATTTCAGAATAAGACAGTGGCATGCAATTTGGGAATCTGGCAGTGATGCTGCTTATGCACAAATTTGGAATGTGGCAGTGGCGCACAATTTTGGAATGTGGCAGTGACTCACAATTTCGGAATGTGGCAATGATGCACAAATTTGGAATGTGGTAGTGACGCTCAGTTTAGGAATGTGGTGGTGACGCACAATTTCAGAATGTGGTGGTGATGCTCAATTTTGGAATATGGCAGTAATGCTCAGTTTTGGAATGTGGCGGTGACACACAAGTTTGGTATGTGGCAATGACAGTTTTGGAATGTGATAGTGACAGTTTCAGAATATGGCACTGAAACACAACTTTTGAATGTGGTGTGGATGTACTATTTTGGAATGTGGCTGGGATGCACAGTGTCTGACTGTGGTGGGGATACAATGCACAATTTTGAAATGTGGTTGATGCATACAATTCTGGAATGCAGCAAGGGCAAGCAGTTTCAAAATAAAATGGTGTGTCCTGTTAAATTCCGACAGTGTACATCCTTACTATATACCAGAATTGCCAGTCACCGCTAAATTCCTCAATGTGTGGCCCTGTCAAATTCTGAGGCTGAGTGTCCCTCCACACTGCGAGATGGTGCAACCCTGCCATATGCAGATATTTCATGTTCCCCACCCCCCCCAACATTGTAAAATTATGCACCACTTTGACATTCTATACCTCGGTTAAGTGCTGCATTCCAGAACTACCTCCTGATGAATTCTAAAGTACAGTACTATGCATCTGAACATTATGGAAATGCCAGCACTGCAGGCAACCCTTTGTCCTTTTTTTTTATTTAATGATTACTACAGCTACAGTTTCTAAATTTCAGAGACATAGGCCCTATAAGGTTGCTGACTAGGTTGTTTTTTTTTGTTTGTTTGTTTTTTGGCAGGGGTAGATTTCACCTAAAAACACCCTTATATGATTCAAATGTATGTGTTTTTATGAACTTCAAGAATGTATTTAGGCAGTTTGGGGGGTGCCTCTGCCTATATAACTGTGTTTTCCCCCTTTTCTCTTTGTTATATAGTAATAATAACTGGGGAACATTTTCTCCCATAGGGAAACCAGTTATAATATGCTGCTGTAACCAGCTGTTTAAAACAGTGAACATGCACCGGGTTTCCCTTGCTCCACGCATAAGCACACTGCCTCCCTGCTTCAGCCCAACCACAACTACTGGCACTGGACATCAATTTGTATTTATATAATTACTGTGGCAAAAAGATGCTCCACAACAATTATATAAAACGAGACATGGGGTAGTGTGTAAAACTCAAATGTCACACATATTCAGTGTTGGATGCTTGTATAAATCTCTCGAGTTTCATTCTGGGGGTTATGTAGCATCCAACATCTCAGGTGAGTGTAAAATTCTCATTATACATACTGCCCCATGTAATATTCTATTGTAAGCCCCCCAAACTGGAGCTTCCCTTAGGAGTCTCCTTCCGCCCCTATGGCTCTTCACCCTCTGGTCCCCTGGGACTGCTGCATTGGGACTGGCAGGGCAGCAAGTGAGTTCTCCATCGGGAGCCCTGGTAGGATGAGAACCAGTGTTCCATTCAGGAACCATTGAGAAATCTCTCACCTATGGCCTTTTGGGGGAATTAAGATGGGTGCACTCACATTGGGGTTTGAGGACTGCTTGGGGTGGTCAGAGCTGTGGGCTAAAGTACTGAACTGTGTGTTGCCATCATTGCTTAGAGTCTAGAGTTATTGATACCCCCATTTCATCCATTTTACCCTTGCAACCCCTTGTTTTTTCCATACCCTCCCTTTCATATGAATTGCATTTTATGGTTTCAGAATTGTCATTGCCTACTGTGTCACTTGTTTTGGGGAAGGAACTGTGTGGGCAGTTTAATTATTGTTTCCTGGGGAGTGATAACCTTGTGTTTCAGCAGCCAGGTACTGTACCTCATATCAATGCCCCAAGCGGTGGCATTGTGCCATGCTAGGCCAGTGTAGCAACTCTTTAGGGAACCCAGGTCGGCCTCCTTGGGAAAGGTGGAGAGGTAAGCCCTGAAGGCCCCAGTACAGTGATCCAGCTTTACACTATATTTATTGCCTCCTTTAGTCATCCTTTTTCCTTTGTCTCTGTGTTTCCCAACTTTGAACATATGGAATGTTTACCATGGAATGCTTAACATGGAATACAGGGATTCAAAATTGTGCTCAATTTCACCGGCAGAATATAGCCTCAAGTTTTCACTGTCAAAGTAAGCAGCAGAGATTTCCTTCATAAGCAGATAAAGACAGAGAGAGGATTTTTCATTGTCGGCAAAGAAACACTTGAAAGCTAGGAACAATACTTAATATTTCTAATTTGTTTATGTGTGTAAGAAGAGTGCAAAGATTAGGGAAATATTTAATTTTGTTTTTTTTATCTATTTTTATTTTTAGGGCATAGTTGAAGGTTTTTTAGCATGCAAAGGTAGCAGCCATGTTTGTGATGAAATATCAGTTCTGGTTGCAGAGGGATTGATTTGCTCATTGTGTGATGTGGCTACTAACACATCTATCAAACAGATCAATGCAATTGCATTTAACTGTATTTTTGCTTCATTAATTATTTGCTGTTATCCTGGTTTAAGCTGACATATGTATGTTTTTTGTGCAAATTTTTTTTTTTTTACATTTGTGTTTTTCTTATACTGTGTAACTCTATTTATGACCATGTTATGCAATCCATATGTATGTTTGTGATAATGTCCGTCTGTATCTAACCGGGTCAGGCCAGTAAAAGGGCCATGTGGTGCAGTGCTTTTTTTACCTGGTTAACAAATGTTTAAATAAATAAATAAATAATCTGGTCAAGTTTAGGACCAGAATGGCTGTGCATTATGCTGTAATAAAGCATGGTCATCTGACTGGTTTTAACCAATTAATTGACTTTGATGTTTAGACCCATTTTATAAAGCTTGTTATGCCACACAGGAATAACAGCCATAAGTTTCTGGCCCACCTGGTACTCACAAGTGCATGTTCCATGATCATGCTAAGCCTGTTTTTGTTCAGCCTGCCAGAGGAGTTCCAGGGCAAATGCCATCTACTCTTTTAGCCTCTCCCTGAAGCTCAGCACATATTCCACATTTTTCTTGGTCATGGGGAATTTCCAAGCCCACTCCACCTTTACTAAATCTGCTAAATCCAGGCGACCCCTCGTACTGTGTTAGTATAGCAGCTCTCATGGTGAGCTGTTACACTGACGTAGTAGAGCAGCGAGGGACCTGCTGCAACTAAGAGAGGGCCAGTGAGGAGAGTGGATGGCAAGTGGACACAAAGAAGGAAGATTTCATTTTACTTTGTTTTTCTGGTTGTGTATCACTTTCGGAGTATCTCATTGGGGAAGTGCTAAGCATCAAATAGGAAGGCAGCCTTACCTGTTGTGTCCCTTGAGGGATAATGATCCTGTAGGAGCAGTGTTGCAAGGGGCATAAACTGTTCAAACTGGTTGGCCTAGAAGGGGCCTAGTGGCAACACAGAGGGAGAGGGTTACTATGGTGAGCGCAGAACTTGGCTGATTAACTCTCACAAGAGTCAGTTAGACCCAATCCCACCCTCCCCATCCCTCCCTCTGCTCATCTGTTATAGGGCGGTGGCCTGCATTGGTGCATAGCATATCCTAGTGCTGCCAAAGGATTGTCTGGTTGATGCTTCTCTCCGTGAGCCTTAGTGGCACATGCCCATAATCAAATTTATACTACTGCTATTGCTCCTAAGAGCTGACGACATTGAGCCCAACCCTGGGCCAACTCCCCCTTCCCCCAGCTTCCTAGGGGTTTAAAGCTAGCACTCCTAAATATCTGCAGCATGCTCAATAAATTAACCCTGTTGCTAGCAACTGTAGTATCCCTCAGACCCGACATCCTGATCATTTTTGAGACCTGGCTGAAGCCCCACAACCAGGATGCCAAAATAGCTATCCCTTGTTATACAGTCATCTGCTGGGACTGCACAGAAAACAAAAGGGGTGGAGGAGTAGCTATGTACATCATATCCTCCCTTCAGTTTACCCCATTACTATTTCACTGCCCACCCAGACCATCAATGCCCTAATGATAAAACTCTCCCTTCCTCACACAATTCCCATATTTGTGGCTGGATGTTACTGCCCTCCTAACTCCTCTATGCCCTCTATCTTGGAATACCTGGGCATCTTAAAATCACATACTATGGGGGGGGCTCCATATACTTGGTGATTTTAATCAGAACTGGCTATCCAGAGACAGTTCCAAGCTTTGCAACCAGGTGACCAGGCTAAACTTATCCCAACTGATCACTGAACTCACCCACCTCAACCAAAATTCATAAAACCACTCGCTCTTAGACTGGTCCCTTACCTCACACCCACACTGGATAATTGCCTCAGGCCTCTTACCAGACTCCATAAATGATCACCACATGATATACTTGATTAGGAAGGTATTTCAACCCAAGTCACCCCCGCACCGAATCCTCCTGATACAATCCTACAAAGTCGTGGACCTCTCTTCTCTTCTAACTGACCTGGCTTACACAGACTGGTCATTTATCCTCTGGGCTCTTTCTATCAATTCCGCATTCAAATTCTTCATGTCCAGGTTCCTTCCTATCTGGGACTTTTACATCCCACTCAAATGTAATCATGTGAAGGGCACATACCTCCCTTGGGTCACAGTGGAATCCTGGCTCACCTCAGATCCAGGGACCAGGCCTGGAGGTTCTTCAAGGCCTCTGGCTCCCCTGAGGCTCACATAAAGTATTGCACACTATGTAATACCTGCACAAGTTTACTTCAACAGTCCAAAGCAAGCTACTTCAAAGCCTCTTTCCACTCCAGCTTAAGCCACCCTGCTAAATTCTGGAAGGTGGTCAAATCGCTTTTCACCCCCCCTACACAGCCCCCCACCCCTGTTCTAAACACAGGAGGCACCATGGTAATGTCACCCTCTGAAGTGGCTTCTGAATTCAACTCCTTCTTCACAGACTGCACCTCATCACTGTTGGCCACCCTCCCTACTTCCCCTCCTCTGCCCTCTCCTGCTTCCCCCCTTCCCATACCGACCCTCCTGCCCACCCTTTTTCCTTCCATCAGATTTCCCCAGCTGAAGTATACAATTCCCTGGTTGCCCTTAATCCATCCAAAGGCAAATGTCCCTCTGGGTTGGACTCCAAAATGCTCTTCTTATCTGCCCCTGCCATTGTGTCATCCCTGGCAGCACTGTTCAACCTCTCCTTCTCCCTCGCCTCTATTCCATCCTTATGGAAACATGCCACAGTCATATCCCTTCTAAAAGGCGGCCACCCCTCTGTTCCTGGAAACTACTGCCCAATCTCACTTCTTCCCATTTTGCTAAACTGCAGGAACACCTGTTCCTCTCTCAGCTCTCCATCTATCTTGACTCCTTTGCTTTCTTCTCACCTCACAAGGCTAGCTTTAGGAAGTCCCACTCCACCACTACTTCCTTCCTAAGGCTCTCCAATTCCATTCTCACTGGTATGGATAAAGACCACATCACCTCTACAATATTTGTCGACCTGGCAAAGGCATTTGACACAGTCACCCACCCACTACTCCTGTCCAAGCTCTCCCTTGCAGGGCTCTTTAGCGAGGTTACCAGCTGATTTCACTCCTGCCTGGTTGGCAGGTTCCAGTCTGTAAGAATTGGTAAGTCCACCTCTACCCCCCTCCCAGTTACCACTGGTGTACCCCAAGGCTCGGTCCTCAGCCTGCTTTTATTCTCCATCTTCCTAAATGACCTACCCACTGCCTGCCCCCACACATCCATACACATGTATGCGGATGACATGGTTCTGTTTACATCTGGCCCTTCTCCAAATGGTGTGGTGATCAGACTTCAGCAGGACTTCAATGATGTTCAGCTCTAGTTTTGCACAAATCAGCTTTTTCTCAATGCTAAGAAAACTGACTCCATGACCTTCGACGCAAGGCAGAGACTTTCTCAGCTTCCCTCTACCCCCGCCTTCCACACCCTGGATGGGATTCCTCTGGAGGCTTGCCCCTCCTTTAGATACCTTGGGGTCTGGCTTGACCAGCACCTTGACTTTTCTGCACATATCGATGCCATTCACGAAAAACTGCACCCTAAATTGAGTAACCTATACTACAACCGTGGATGCATCATGCTGCTGGCTCATTTTGCAATTGTGCAGAAAATGATTCTCTCTATTTTTGACTATAATGACACAGTCTACAGTGCTGCACCCAAGTCCTCCCTAGCCAGACTGGACCCCCTCTTCCACTCCTTCTGCCATTTTGCCCTTGACTGTCCTCCCACCACCCATCATTGCACTCTCTTTTGGTCTCTAGAACTCCCCTCGCTTCATGGCCGGCAACAAGCCCACAGTGCTAGGCTAACAGCTAAGTTCTGGGCCCAGTCCCTGCCCCATACCTGGCCTCAGTCCTAGCAGTGGCTCCACCCCCCACTTACCCACTCAGACAGTTCGATTCCTGCCTCTTGTCTGTCCCACACAAGTCCACCATAGCAGGTCAGGCAGCCTTCTCCTATCACATGCCTAAGCTGTGGAATTCCCTTCCCAGGGAAGTTCATCTCACCTCACACTCTCCGCACCTCTACCCTCTCCTCTTATCACATTTTTCTACTGTCTGCACTTGTGCAAAATTGTCGCTCTACTCACAACAGCCTAGTGCTCCCTGTGGTGGCAATATTTATGTGTGCACAGTAGCTCAGCTGCTCCTTGTGATTGCATTGTTGGTGTAGTAGCTTACCTATAAATATCAGTACTCCCAGACAACCACCTCCTGGGTACTTACAGGACATTCCTTATTCAATTGCTGATATACCTCCATGTAGTCTATATATTATCTATCTACTACAGTACTGTTATGTTCCTGTACAACTTAGCCAAGTGATTTCGCCTTTTGTAATTCTGTATGTTGTTACTGTATTCCGCCATTACCCCTTCCCCAGGGCAGATCTGGAATCGAGCAGTACTCTGCTCAGTATGCCTTTTCTGGTTAAACTTTTAAATAAATAAATGAAAAACCTGAACGTCCCAAGAGGAGGACAAGATAAGTAAAACAATATACAAAGAACAAGGGGAAGAAGGAACACTAGATAGAGGACAACATGGATGGTCCTAGGATGTGGGAGGGTCCCAGAATATGGGGCAGGAAGTTTATAGTGCGGGCTGAGGTGGAGAACTGGATGCCTGGGAGAGATTCAAGAGGGGGCATGGGGAAGGTAGTAGGCTGCAACAACTGTGGGGCAGCTATCATTTTGGGGGTTGTTTGGAGAGCTGGGTGGTGCCTACTGTGCAGGCAACTTAAACAGCTTAGGGAAGAAATCAATTAGTTAAGGACAGAGATGAGGAGGGGGAGGGGGTCAGACTGTTGGAATAACCCAGACCCTATGGCATATAGGAGTGCCAGGGTTGACAGCAGGCAGCCCATACCAAGAGAGGGAGAAGCAATTGAACCAAAATTGCCTCCTCAGGAACCTATAGGAACAGACCCTGGGGCATGCAGGAGGTTTGGAAACAGGAGCAGGAATGGCCCAGAAGCAGGATGCAGATGGAAGTCTCTCAATAGGATGCCAGTGGGAGAGCAGAACAGGGTAGAGGTGTCAAGCAACAGGTTCTTGGTGCTGGCTACACTGGGGAATATGGAGGAGGAGGGATTCATGAACAGGGCCAGAGGAAGGGAAACTACTAGCAACCCAGAGACCAGAAGTAGGGTGGCTGGAGGGGACAGGATTTCAATGGAATAACCCAAGCATAATACTAGGTCTCTTGAGAAAATCTGGTTGCACAACCAGACAGAGAAGAGACAGAAAAGGAGAGGATAGAACAGATCCTTGCACTTAAACTCTGCATAACAACTGGGACAGGGCCGTATTCAACCCTGTCGCATCCACTCTGCATATCCCCGATGCCTCCTGTGCCCCAACCCCCATCCCTTCTCTGGAACCTCTCTGTCCTCTAGGTGACCCATCATCCACTCCCCTCAATGCAGTCCCTGTATCCACCCTCTCACTCTCCCCCCAATATAACCCTGCTCCTCCTCCCTCTCCTTAGCTTCTGACCCCCCTGCCCAGTCTCCTGACCCCTTATCCCTTCCCATTGAAACAAAGACACAGAGACTGAGATAAAACTGAGATTAGAAATTGAGAAGAAACCTAGACGGATTTTCTCTGTTTATACTGCCTTTGTAAATAGTTATACTGAACAATTTTATTTTTTATTTTACTATTATTCATACTAAAACTCTTGTTGCAAATGTTACAGCTGCTCCTGGTTTTCCTATGCTTCCTGACCTGTGCCTCAATGGCAGTGGGGTAAAGGTCCCGAGCAAGGGTCAGGAGAATGGGAAGAGCAAAAGGCAGATGCAGGAAAGAGTTCTGGGGACTCTGTGCTTAAAGGGTGAGATGGGGAGCAAGGGTGAGAGGCATAGTCACATATTGATGGAGTGTATGCCAGGAATGACAGCAGGAAAGGTGGGACAGTATATTCTTAAATATGCAAAAAGGAGGAGGAAGAAACCTCATATCATGGTACATTTGGGCACAAATGACTTGGAGGAGAGTATAGTTGGGGAGATGCAGGAGATCTTCATAGAGCTTGGGAAGCTCTGTGAGGAGATAGAGTTTGGTGGCTTTCTCAGAAGTTCTCCCAGTATCCAGAGCAAGTACTGCAAGGAAGCTGAGACTAGAGGAGTTCAACACCTGGCTGGGGGCCTGGTATCAGACCAATGACTATGGTCTGGTGGGGGAATGGGATGGAACATGGGAAAGAAACTCCCTGTATGCCAAGAACAGGTTTCACTTGAGTAAGGAAGGCTTGGAGGTCCTAAAGCAAAGAATAGGGGAGTACATAACAACCAGGGTAGATTTAAACTAGGTGTGGGGGAAGGCAAGTGTGGAATCAAACAAAGTCCATAGATTGGAGAACAAAACAGGTGTACCCCCCCATACCAGTAGGAAAGGAGCAGGGGAGGGCTCATACAGAGTCACTAGGAATGGAGTCCACAAGGGGAAGGAAGGGAAGGGCACATACTTAAGGGTAGTCTCCTTGAATGCGAGGAGCCTGGGGAACAAAACAGCTGAGTTGCAGGTCCTGATAGTAGAGGGGGAGGTTGATATAGCTGCTGTCACTGAAACTTGAGCCTCCCAATACCAGGACTGGGACCTGGTGATCCCAGGGTACAGGCTTTACCGCAGGGATAGAGAAACAGGGAAGGGGGGTAGCTATTTATGTAAGGGACGGGATAAGATGTGCCAGGGAGGAGGGGGAGAAAGGTAGAACTGAGGCATTATGGTTATAATTCCAGGATTCAAGGAACTGGACACTCAGGTTGGGGGTGGTGTATCAGGCACTGTCTTAGACGGTGGAGTTGAACAGGAAATTAATGGAACAGATTAGGAGGGTCAGTGGGAATGGTAACACCATGATAGTGTGGGACTTCAATCTGCCAGGGGTAGATTGGAGCACACCAGCCACCTTGAGCATTAGGGAGCAGGTCCTCCTCGAGGCTTTCCAGGACAGCTTCCTGGTATAGATGGTAAATGACCCAACCAGGTTGGGTAATATCCTGGACTTCATGCTGACCAATGGGGAGTTTGTCAAGGAGCTGGGAGTGGAGGATTCACTGGCAGGGAGTGACCACCACACAGTGTGGTTCACATGTAGCATGGGCATGGAGGCTGCAAGAATGGAGACCAGTGTGCTGAATTTCAGGCGAGCTGACTTTGGTTGGATGGGGGAAATAGTGTCTGGACACCTAGCTAGCATCCATTCGCACATGGATGCTAATTAGAAATGGGAAGTCATCAAGCTAGGGCTGGCAGAGGCCACTGTATTCAGACACATAGTAAAAAAGCTACGTCCAAAAAGCCAAGCTGGTTAAACAATGAAGTGCTGGATAAGGTGATGGCAAAGAGGGAAGCATTCAGAAGATTCTAAGAATCCAGTCGGGGAAGATAGAGAGGAGTACCTGAAGAAATCAAAAGAGGTCACCAGAGCAGTCAGAGCAGCAAAAGTATCAAGGGAGCTCAGACTAGCGCAAGGCATCAGAGAAGGGGAGAAAGACTTCTTCAGGTACATAAGTGAAAGAAGGAATTGTAAGGATCAGATTGTGAAGATTAGGAGAGATGGGGTGGGTGGAGAAGGGGCGGATCGGGGGAAGCACTCAATGATTACTTCTGCTCTGTATTCACTAAGGAAAAGGATGAGTCGATGCCTCAGGGGGTAGGAAGGGTAGGCAAGGGGGGGTGGAGATGACAGATGGGGCAGTCTCAGCAGGCAGGGTACTGGAAGGTTAAAGGGCACTGAAAGTGGATAAGGCACCTGGCCCAGATGGCATACACCCCCAGGTATTGAAGGAGTTGGTGGAGATCCTGACAGATCCATTATCTAACCTGTTCAGTACCTCACTGTGCACAGGATGCATGCCTCAGTACTGGAGGATGGCTCACATGGTGCCCCTCCACAAAAGCAGACCTAAGGATGAGACAGGCAACTATAGACCAGCAAGCCTAATATCCATTGTGGGGAAGTTAATGGAGACGATCCTTAAGGAGAGGTTGGTAACCTTTCTGGGAGGCAATGGTCTCCAGGACGAAAAGCAACATGGATTTGTCTCTGGAAGATCATGCCAGACCAACCTGGTTGACTATTATGACTGGGAGATGAGGGCACTGGACGAGGGCCATGTGGTGGATGTCCTGTATCTGGATTTCAGCAAGGCCTTTGATTCAGTGCCATATGGAAGGCTGATTAACAAGGTGGAATACCAGGGAGCAGGGACAAAGATGATGAGGTGGAGCAGGAACTGGTTGCAGGGGTGGCAGCAAAGGGTAATGGTGGGAGGGAAACTATTGTCTCCAAGGGATGTGACAAGCGGAGTGCCGCAGGGCTCAGTACTAGGCCCGGTGTTATTTGACATTTTCATAGTCGACATCTTGTATGGCATTAAAAACAAGATCAGACTTTTTGCAGATGGCATAAATATCGGGGCAGTGGTGGATGATGCAGAAGGGTGGCAGGGGCTGCAGGATGATCTGACGAAGCTGGAGGACTGGATGGACACATGGCAGCTGGGGTTCGATGCAAAGAAGTGCCAAGTCATGCACTTCGGAGTAAGGAACCCGAGGAAGTGTTACCAGTTGGGAGGGGTACATTTAACCACTACAGAGGAGGAGAAAGACCTTGGGGTGATAATTACAGGGCAGATGAACCACTTGGTACAGTGCAGGAAAGCAGCAGCGAAAGACAATAAGATGCTGGGTTGTATTGCTAGCGGTATCTCCTCCAGGAGAAGGGAGGTGATCCTGCCACTGTACAGGTCATTGGTGAGGCTGCACCTGGAGTACTGTGTGCAGTACTGGTGCCCATACCTGAGGAAAGATGTTAAGTTACTGGAGGGGGTACAGCGCAGAGCAACAAGGATGATCCAGGGAATGGAAGGCAAACACTACGAAGAAAGGGTAAGTGAGCTGAACATGTATTCTCTGGAAGAGAGGAGGGTTAGGGGGATATGACAGAGACCTTTAAATATATGAAAGGTATAAATAAAACTGGTTCGGAGGGAATTTTCAAGCTAAGAGGGGGGAGGGACATGAGGGAGCATGGGCTGAAACTGGAGGGGGGAAGATTCACGAGAGAGTTGAGGAGGTGCTTTTCCACAGAAAGAGTGGTGTCTAACTGGAACACACTGCCAGCGGAGGTGGTTTCCTGTAAGACGGTGGGCAGCTTTAAGAGGCGGTGGGAAAAAGTAAGGGGGAGGGTTACCAACATGTGGGTGGGTGAGGGAGGGGCAGTGGCAGTGTAAGGGGTTAACTAGCTGCACACTCGAGCAGACTTGACAGACCAAGTGGCCTTTATCTGCTGGCAATTTTGTATGTTCGTATAGTGGTTCTAATGGTGAGTACCCAGTGGATTCCAGTGACATTCCACTATATATTGCAGGTGGGATAAAAGTACCAGCACAATAGTGGTAGTTTACTCACCTGGTAAAGGTGATTGTGGGAGTACATCTCTGAGGCACTCCAAACCTTTACAGACTGGTTTATGCTCACTTCATAGGCTGTGAATGTACATGGGGCTTTAAAGAAGTCCTAGCCCCTCTATTGCTCCACCTTGGGCTACCTGAGCTCACTTAGATGTCTTCCATAGCTGTACCTAAATACTTGATGAGAGAATTGTTAGTGTCTCCATGGCTACCCTAGTAAAGAATCAAGTCATGGTTCAGTGGCGCTGTGAGGAAATTCACATTTATTTCCTATTATGTACACTCTAAGTGTGAACCGGCCCGTACGGCATTGCTAGTGGCATAATCAGTCCTTATTCTCTTACGGGTAGATTTTCCTCTGTTGAAGTCATGGGCTGTCTCCTACATGGGTGGGCCCTGGAGTGCCTCAGAGATGTACTCCCACAATCACCTTTACCAGGTGAGTGAATTACCATTGTGGGCAGTAATCTCTGAGGCCGTCCAAATCTTTACAGACTGGGTCTTTAAAAAGCGGTACTGTAGTATTATGTGGGTGGGGAAGACTGCTCGTGCCTGTGTGGTTGTTCTGTTGCCACTTGTCCAATCAGTAATGTTTGATAAAGGTGTGAACGATAGGCCATATGGCTGCAGCACATATCTCTTGAGCTATGGACAAGTTGCTTTCTGCCCATGAGGTTGCCACTGCCTCGGTCAAGTAAAGTTTTATGTCCTTAGGTGGCAGTATGCCCGTGGCCTTCTAGGATTCTTGAATGGTGTTCTTCAGCTATGATGCAATTGTTTTTTGGTGCTGGCTGCCCTTTCTTTTTCTCTTGCACCAGCACAAAGAGTCTGCCGGACCTAAGGAAGTCCTTGGTCCCGTTAATATAAGTAGTTAGTAGTCTTTTCATCCCGACAGTGTGAAGTTCTGGTTGCACTGTGGAGTCTGCTTCAGGTAACATGGCTGGTAATTTGATGGATTGGGATGTGGAAATCAGAATTTACTTTGGGTATGAAGGAGGGGAGAGTTCTGAGAGCACGATGGTCCTGGTGAAAAACTATGAATGGTTCCTTGCAGGCCGGAGTGTGTGGTTCACATGTTTGTCTGGCTGTGCATATGGCAACTAGGAAGGCAGTCTTTAAGATCAACCATTTCAGCTCTATTGAGTACAGGGGTTTAAATGGTGCTGTGGTCAAGGCCTCGAGTACCAGTGTGAGGTCCCACAGTGAGGTGATAAGTTTAGTCTTTTTTTTTTCATCCTTTCCTTTATGCTCCTCTTGCAGGCTGAGTGGCTGTATCAGCCCATCCCTTTTTGGCACTGTGGCCACCCTGAGTCTTCCGACCCCTTGGTCCTCTGAGCCCCTGAGTGAGCCATCAACATCAGCAGGGGGGCTTTGTTAAGCCCCAACTCCCAGTTTTTCCACTGATTTTCTCCCCTTATTCCCCAGAGCCCCAGACAAGGTCATACTTACACTTGGAGGCATGAATGCATGCCTTGGCCTGAGATGACTCCACTCCTCCCACCCCTGGCTTAGCACCTAGCCCCCATCTAATGCTTGCACCATCACCACACCTCCGCACAGTAGTGGTCAACGGTCGGGAGAGCCAACCTCCCCAATTTGGGAGAGGAAAGCTGCCAGGCAGCCACTCGGTCCTCACCCAGCCATCTCCTCGTCCAACCCCCAGTGACCCATGCTCATTAATAAATATGGGAGCCTGTGTGCAGGAGGTAGGCACAATGCCTCAGTCCTCCGTGCCACTAGGCCGACCCTCTCAGGTATAATATTTGGTTGCTGCTTTTAGGAATCTTATTATGTCCAGGTGCTCCCCATGTGTGGAATTTCCTACTTGGCCTAGTTCTGCCCCAATAGCCGACATCTGCACCCTCATGGAGGATGGAGAGAAACCTTTGTCCAGGCCTTCATGTAGGAAGAGAAGGAGGTCAAGTATGGAAGCTTCAGTTGACCTGATGCCTTTGAGTACGAACCATTTTGAGAATATGTTCTATTGGCTCCTGTAGGTGTTCATTGTTGACTAGCATCTGGACATAGTCATGGTGTCAACCACCCTTTGGTGGTATCTAGCCTTCAACAGTTTGTCCCTTTCAGGAGCCAAACTGCTAATTGTAGATTGTGGGGGCTGGGGTAGAGCACTGGTCCCTGATGTATGATATCCAGTCTTTTTGGTAGTTTCCATGGGTGGTCCAAGGCCATGGCCACCACTGTTGTGAACCATGATTGTCATGACCAGTATGGAGTTATCAGTATGACCTTGATGCCAGACTGTCAGACTTTCTTCAGTTCCTGCATTATAAGGGGAATCAGGGAATATATATGCCACTGTGAATAACCAGTCTATGGACAGTGCATCTACTCCCATTGACTGCGTCTCCTTGAATCTGGAGTAGACCTTCTTGAACTGTGTGTTTTTGCTGGTTGCCATGAGGTCTGTCTCCACTGGGCTCCATCTTCTGTTTTTCTGTTGGAAGATCTGTTGATTTAGTTGCCACTCCCCGAGGTGTATTTGTTGTCTGCTCAGCCATTCCACTATTGAACTGAGTTTTCCAGCCAGGTATATGGCTTTGAGTTGCTTTTGCTTGGCCTGTGCCCAGTTCAACATTTTGGACCACTCTCATTGCATTGTCCTGCTTTTTGTAGCTCCCTGCTATGTGGTATATGCTACTGTAGCATGGTTGTCTGACCATATTACTACATTCTTGTGCTGTACTAGCATCTTGAGCCTGATCAATGCGTTGTACACTGCCCGCATCTCAAGGATGTTTATTGGGAGCTTTGCCTCTGATGTCCATTTCCCTGAGCTATCTGCCCCATCCCAGTAGACTGGCATCTGTCTCTATAGTTATGTCGATCATGGGGTCCAGAGGTATTCCATTGGTGAGGTTGTTCTGGTTGATCCACCAAGTCAACGATTTCCTCACTGGTTTGCTCATGTTGAATGTTTTCGAGAGGTCATGATCTGCCACTGCTCCCTGTTGTAGGTAGGATGAGAGCAGGGGTTTCACATTCCACCATGCCCATGGAACCAGCTCGATACATGAGGCCATGAGGCCCAGAACTTGGGATACCTTGTGTAGTGTTGGTTTGGGGTTGGTCACCAGCTTCTGGGCTTGGCTCACTATGGATTTGACCCACTTGTCTGACGATTTTACCATGCCTGTATTGGTATTTATTTATTTATTATTTATTTATTTATTTAAAAAGTTTAACTAGGAAGTACATACTGAGCTGATAGCAGCACGTTTCCAGATGAGTCTTGGGTGACAGGGAAGGGCAGGGGCAGATAGCTAACAATATGATAACAAGGTAAATACAAATAAGTAATAAAAGCAAAATCAAAAATGTTAGTCAAAATAGTAAATGAAGACAAAACTAGAGAATTAAAATGCTCTCAATATATACAGAAAGAAAAAACGGAACTGTAAGAGAGGGCAAGACTAGAGAAAAAGAGAAAAGAGGAGGGGTCAATGGCAGTTGCAAGTAGGATGACAAAAGTCAGATAGAAGAGATTTTAGGGAAGAGATAGAAGAGGCAGAATGAATAAAAAGGGAAGGGAGGATCAAAGTTTAGGAAAGCAGTAAGAAAAGGCAGATTGACCAACAATAGATTTTCTAGCAGGGATATTAAAAAATGGAAAGTATTGTCGCGAAGAGGGTAGGAGGAAGAAGGATAAGGGGAAAGAAGGGTTTTGAGATAAGTGGGAAGGGTTCCAAACCAGAATTTGGACAAAAAAAGAGAGACACAATGGGAAAGGCACCTAGAATTAAGAGAAGGGAAAGAAAGAGCTGAGTAAAGAGAGCAGTGGTGAGTACGATAGAGGCAAGCTAAAGCAAAGCGGCAGCAAGAATGAAAAAGGGGGTCCAATCTGGCAAGGGAGGTTTTAGGGTTGCCACAGTAGACTAAGTCACTGTAGTCAAAGATTGGAAGGATAATTTTTGGTACAGTTTCTCAGTGGGCAGGGAGTGGAATACACACTTTGTTCCTGTACAAAACACCAAGCATAGGATGACACTTATAGTGCATTGCATCAATGTGCACAGAGAAATCAAGATGCCGGTCAAGGCAGTCCCCAGGGTACTTAAAGGAGGACATATCTTCAAGTTTAGCATCATCAAGAGTATTAAATAGGGGAGGAGAAGTAAGTTTGGCAAGCCTCTGATGGGTACCAAAAGTCATACAGACTGTTCTTTCGGCATTAAGAGACAGTTGGTTTACCTTGAACCAATGCTGAATGTTGTCAAAATCCAACTGGAGTCTGGAGGTAAGGTCCAGGATAGAGGAGCCAGAAGCAAAAAGAACTGTGTCATTGGCATCCATATGAATGGATGCAGAGGAACAGACATAGGGTAGGTTATTTAGGAATATTGAGAAGAAATTAGGACCCAGAACAGACCCTTGAGGGATGCCTGAGCTAATGGGGAGAGAAGGTGAAATGGATTTATCTATCCAGACAAATTGGAAACTGTCTTTAAGGTATGAACAAAACTAGCTGACTGAGAAGTCAGAAAGGCCAACAGCTTTAAGTTTGTTCAGTACAAGGGGATGCGCCACAGTGTCAAAAGCTTTAGTAAGATCAGCAAAAATGGTTCTGTCATCAGTCCTTTATCCATGCTGGTAAGTATGGAATCAGTCAGCCAAAGAAGGGAGGTAGAAGTGGAGTGGGATTTCCTAAAGCCAAACTGGAAGGGGGTTAAAAAGGATGAATTGCAAAGAAAGGAAGTAAGCTGAGATAGAACAATGTGCTCCTGTAACTTTGCCAAGGTAGGAAGGAGAGAGAGAGGATGAAAGTTACCAGGAGAAGTGGGATCACCACCTTTGTGAATGGGTATGACAGTAGCCTGTTTCCAGACGTCATGAACAATAGAAGAGGGAAAGGAGAGATTTAGAAGTAAGGTAATGGGAAGAGCAATAGCAGGTGCAGAGTGAAGGAGAAGCTTAGGATCAAGCCCATCAGGACTACCTCCCTTTAATGGATTAAGGGAAAGCAGGAAAGTATTTATCAGGGCCCTCATGTGCTCGATGGTTTGGCTGGGTGATAGGGTGCTTTTTTCTCTGTTTATCACCCATCCATGGCTCTCCAGACACTGGATTACTGCTTCTGTCTCCCTGTGGGCTTGGGATATGGTTCTGGTCCATGTCAGCCAGCCGTACAAGTATGTGATCACCTGTATCCCTTGCTCTCACATCTTTGCTGCTAGGACTATTGAGACCTTGGTAAAGACCCATGGGGCCGATGCGCGGCCAGAGGGTAGGACAGTGTAATGGAAGTGTAGCCCCAGTATGTGAAAGTGTAAATATTTGTGGTAGGAATGGCCCTATTAGGATGGTCAGGTAGGTATCCTTTAAGTCAATGGATGTTAGGTAATCCCCCGGCCTTATCGCTTTTATGGTTAACTGTATTGTCTCCATTTTGAATCGCTTGTGCTGTATGAAGGGATTTAAGAATTTTAAATCTAGTACAGGGCAAAGTTCACCCATTTCCTTTGGAACCATAAAGAATATGGAATAGATCCCAGTCACTAGTTCATGCTGCGGGACCCACGATTTTGCTCTTGTGGTGAGTAAGTCATCTAAGATCCTTTGAACCTGTTGGTGATGGCCTTCTTACGTGATACTGGTAATTTTATTAGCTGGTACCTTTGTAGGATCTCCATCAGTTCTATAGGGTACCTTTTTTGTATTATTTCTCTGACCCACTTGTCTCTCTTCATTCTTTTCCAGGTGTCAGTGAATTGTAAAAGGCGAGACCCTATTGGGAAGGAATAGCTTGTCCCTTTGGTCCTTTGTGTGTAGTCATTGCGAGGCTTGTTTCACTTTGAAAGAATAGTTTGGTCAGCTTATGTTTGACTGGTATCTGTTATGGGGCCTGTATTGAGAGTTCCTGTTAAGTTGGGGTTGGAAGCTATACTTTCTGCTGGTGTTTAAGTTGGCATGCCTGTCACGAAAATTATGGTTCTTCCTGAGCCTTGCTGTGGTTGGTAGACAGTTGTTGGCAGGGTCCTTATACATAGATACATAGATACATAGACAGTGTCGGCAGATAAGGGCCTATGGCCCACCCAGTCTGCCCATTTAAGTTTGTAAGTTCAGTTTATACTTTATACTTTTATACAGTTTATACTTGGCAATCTCATTGCCATTTTTTTCCCTTCAGATATTTCCTCATTCCTTCCCTGAATAGCAGCAAGCCTCCAAAGGATAGTTTCAGTAGCATGGCCATAGACTCTAGGTCAGTATCCCATATTTTTAGCCAGATGTGCCTTCTCGCCCAGTTGGTTACAGCTGCTGACCTGGCATTGATTCGAAGGGAGTCTGCTGACATATCCGCCAAGTACTTGGTTAATTGGATGGCCTGTTCCATCAGCGTGGCCTCTGCTGTGTTGGGAATCAGTGTCTTCTGGACATCTTGCATCCAGAGGATTACAGCTCGAGTGGTGTATATGGCTATGGTGGCAGGCCTGATACCTAACCCCACCAGCTCAAAATTCCTTTTGAGCAGTTCTTCCACTTTTGTATCCATCAGATCCTTCAAAGTGGTGACCCCTTCTGTGGGGAGCATAGTCCTTTTACTGAGAGATGTGATTTTGGGGGTCCACAAGGGGTGCAGAGCACCATAACTTGCGTTTGTCCTCCTGGAGAGGATACATCTTATCTAAGGACCTTTGCTCCAGGATTCTGGTGGGTTTGGTAGCACCCCATTCCTTGAAGACCACTTCGTCAATGTATTCACACACTGGGAAGGTGTCAGAGACTTGGGTGCTGCTTTTAGCAAGGGCATGAGCTTGGAATCTGGTACTGGTGGTGCTTCTTTGAATCCCACTGTGGACTTTATTGCTTTAACCAGACTGGGGATTTGGTCCAGGAAGCAGTATATGGCCATTAGGGACTGAGGGTCCTGCTCCATTGGTTTTCCCTCACCTTCTGAGTCTTTCTCTGAATCCTCACCAGAATCATGCTAGATAGTCAGGTGAAGATCAGTTAGGTTAGTGTCCACAGGTGGTCTGCATGGGGTGCGTTCCGGGTTGGTTGGTGGCCGGGAGTTAGTCATCTCCACCAACCTCCGCATAATGGCTGTCATAAATTATTGCTGCTCCTGAATCAGCGTACTTGTAACTTGTTGGTTCTGGAGGAGTAGGGTGGCTGTGTCTGGCTGTGCTTTGTTTTCCTTGTTTTGGGTGTTTATTGGGGACAGTTCCCTGAAAGGAGGTACCTTGCTCTGGCTCAGACTGATCAGAGTGCTCCAACAACTCTTTCAATAGGCAGCTGGGGCACAGTTGGCCTGGGTTGGATGGCAGTAGGGGGACCTTGCAGGAGTGGCACACCTTTGTCTTTATCATGTTGGCTGCCTGGGGAGACACAATGAGAGTGATATATTAATGGCTGTATACTTTTCCTAAAGGCCTAATAAAGTACACGAGAGTACTAGTTCCTAGTAAGTCCTAGGGGTGATACATTGAGAGTAGGACATCCAAGATGCCCACCAGAAGTGACGCAAGTCTTGTCAGCAGGGGCTATGCAGGAGCTGTACTTTTTTCCAAGGAGGGGAGGAACCTGTACTGGCTGTAGCCCATGGTGTACATCTTGCAGGCAAATCCATTGATGAGGGGGCATACCCTCTTCTATGTGTGTCCGGGGACTGGCATAGTGAGGAAGATCTGGGTGGACTACCAAAATGGCCACCAGAAGTGAGGGTGGACAGACTATTTTTCTGCATGGTGTGTGGCTGGATTCCTTGATTTGGAAGAAGGTGGGTCACCCTGTGGTGACCACTTGTATTATTGGCGGATCTCGAAGAAGAAGGGCTCCCGGCAAGATGAAAGAGTCATTTGTGGCTAGTGTGGAGCAGAATAGAGAAGATGCTAGGAGCCATGATCAAGACAGCACCAGGTGAGTGCACTTGTGCAGGGAATCAGTGTCACCATCATTGAGTGCCAGCCATTGGCCACTCCCACAAAGTGTAAGCCTGAGAAGGAGCTGAGGAGGAGGGGGGGAGACAGGGTGAAGATGGCAGTGCTGTTGTGCTGGTGACCCTTTTCAGCATGCAGATCAGGAGAGGAGCGAGACGCAGGAGGTGAGAGGTATTTTTGTCTGGGATACATTTGGGGTGGGGGGTCCAAAAGGGAGTGCTGTGCTGGGAGGAGCTGTGCATATGCGGCTGAATCTGACCCAGTGGGGGAGAGTGGAAGCTTACCCAGTAGATTATCACCCAGGTGGATAAAGCTGAGGCTTGGGACCCAGTGGTTTTCTGGAGTGAAAATGCAGCACAACTCTACCCCTCCGGTATGCGCCGTCTGTAGCAGACACCCTCTTCTCTGTGTCATGGTCAGTCCTCCAAAGGCAACAACTGCTCTACCACCTCCATGCTGAGTTATTTAGGTTGGAGTCAGGTGAACCCTCATGTGGCTGCTGGCAGGGACTGCTGGGGGCACCTGTTGTGTATTCTGACCCTAGAGCACCCCGCTGGTAGGAGGAGCCAGCAGAAGGAAAAGTAGCCAGAAATAACTATAGAATTGAAAGCCAGCCTGATTCCAGGAGAAGTGAAAACAGTAGTCACTTTGTAAGCTGAAATATTGCCTTGGATGATGTTTAGCTCTCTTGAGGAAGTTTTCTAGCTGACATTAAGAGGAGCCTAAGCCTGTGATCCAGCCTAGAAAGATGCATGTGAACAACTGGGCTCAGGTAGCCCAAGGCCAGGCAATAGAGGGGCTTGGACTTCTTCTTTGAAGTTACATGTGCATGTACAATCTATCAGGTGAGCATAAACTAGTCTATAAAGGTTTGGAGGTTCTCAGAGATTACTCCCCACAATGGCAAATTAACACCACACTAGCACCCTCTTGTGACAGTGCTCCAGCAGAGGGACTATGCTGCTAAAAATTGTCACATTGTTATAATATTTCAGTAGTTTTGTATATATTTTTTAAGTGCCACAAAAAAATGTAGGCACAATAAGATGCTACAGGGCATCAGTTATACTAGGTGTACTGCACTTCAAGGGACAAAAAGGCACTTGACGTGATGCAAAACAATGCTTCTGGGCATATGGTAAACCTAGTAAAATTACCACTCCATATTGCTTACTTAATGCAGTACAGAGAATGTTCAGCAATGCAGCAGTATATATAGTATAGTCAAACATGCATCCTGCCATAGGACTTCTAGTATGGGTTGCCACAGAATTCATAATTGTATGTGTTTGTTTTCTATGTACTACTTTTCTGCAATTTTAGATTATTTGCCCCTTTGCCATGAAGATGTCATTACCTCACAACCATTATCTGAAGTCATCAGTGACATAGTATGGTATGATAGCCAAACACAAAACATGCAGCAGCAAAAATTTACTTCCCAGAAGTTCAACAAGGCTGCTGCAGGAGTTCGAGTCATTATTTATGTTTACAAAATGGGCTAAGAAAATCCCAGGCTCTGATTGGCTGATAGACCTGGCAAGGTGGGCATCTATCAGACAACAGAGTCTGGGTATTAAAAGTGCCAATTCCCACAAACCTCATCACAAATATCAAGCAGCAATTAGAATATTCTGTTTAAAATGCTGCCATTTTGTTCCCTATTCCTAAGCGGGCAAGTTGGAGGCTACCCCCAGTCTGTCTTATTTTTAGGAAAAGTAGTTTAAAAAAATCATAGGCACACATTAAAATAAAGAAGAGATTATTCACATCGCTGTCCTTACTGTAAAATGACTAAATCAGCCAAAAGAGAGAGAGGTATGTCCAGTAGCACTAATATGTATGAGAGCAGCGGTACTTTCTTCATTTTCCATACCGTAGCTGAACGTCCATCTTTGGTACAGGAAACAAAGAAAGGACCGCTCTTCTTGCACATGGGATCAGCACCATTCTAGAATTAACAGTCTCTCCTTGGCCACCTGCCCGCCAGCACCACTCCTCAGACTGACTCTCATAGTGTCAGTCCCCCCTGTAAAGAAGTATAAAAAACACAGCAGGCAGTAAAAGGGAAATGAAGGAAGACACAACTGCTTGTCCCACACATAGTAGCGGTACCAGACCTAGGGGCCTCTCTCATCCTTGGCCACGTGCCCAACACCACCACACCTCAGCGTCACCCTCCCCGTGTTAAAAATTGTTGGAATTGTTTTTTAAAAAGTCACAGCAAGCAGAGAACTGTACCTTTTGTTTGTTGTATTTTTTTTTGGTTTTGCAGCAACTCTTTTCCTTTGCCACCGTCATTAAGACTGTCCCGGACTCTTGGACCTCCTTGCTAAGCAATAGGAAAGAGTCTCATCTGATACCCTGCCCACAGCTGCACTGCAATTCTTTGTTTTAAAAAATGCCCCCCATCTCCAAAATTCAGTGTACTTTCTTTTCAAAAAGAATTTCATTCCTTCAATTAAAAAAAAACCTGGCCACACTGACGCGGCGGTTTCTTATATCGCTAAGTGTGCAGAGCTTGCGCTGCTCCCCATTGGGTCGTACAGTTTTCCGTTCAAACAAACAAAGAAAAAATGAAGAAACAACAGTAAACTTTGTTTTTTTTAATACTGCATCTTTCCTGAACTGTGTACGTTCCAGATCGTGCTCTGTACTGACTGTATGATTTGAAATTAACACTGAAGCTTAGCGCCATATTTGAAACCTGAAAAAAAAAAATGTCTTCATATACAGTAAAGCACACTGCATTCCTATGTGTGTGTGGGAGGGGAAGCAGACAAGGCAGCAAGCAACCACACTCAGAATGAGATGCTCAACAGAAAAGTATATAAAAGAAACCCAAAAGCACCCTCCACTGGTCATTTTTTACAGGGACTACTTTACCTAAGAAGTAAATTTTCATTGTTTTTTGTAATTTATTTTTCTATATATATTGCATTTTGATACAGTTTTTAAAAAATGTCACCTATATCCCATTTTCTAAGTGCAATAATACCCTCCAGGGTGGGTGGTATTGGGCAATGCCGGACCTTCCAAGGGCTATAAGGCCCTCTGCCTGTGGTGTCGGGCCTCATTATACCCCAGGGAGGTCCGGTATTGCCCAATACCACCTACCCTGTTGGGTATTATTGCTTTCAGAATTTTTGCTAACTGGGAAAGGCACACTGAGCCGAGGCTCATTTTCAGTTTTGACCCAGTAGATGGGGAATACAAAGAGAATACAATACAATGTCTGAATACTTTAGCTTAATATCTGAAAACATATCATAAAATACAACACAAATAATCTTGGTTACAATAGGCAGCATTACAGATGAAGGAGCATGTGAATACCATGTGAAATGGAGCAGTATTGCATAACACAGTAAATAAATGAACACTCATGAGAGAGTCGGTAAATGTGCTCAGTGCCTGATGGGGTAGGTGAGAGCACTGGCAGCATTCAAAGACAGCCAGAGGGTTGAGTCATTGACAAACAGAGCTGAGGAAAGTTATGTAATTTTATTTATTTGTAAGTGTAGCCTCCCCCATGTGGGGTTTACCTTTAAGGCTGTCTGCATTCACACATCAAAGACTTTCACCATCACCAATGGGGCAAAGGCACAAGCACTACTGACTGAATTGGAAAACAACCGACTGTTGCCTTGACCAAACTGGACATTTGAGTGCACCTGCACAAGACTTGTCAGACTCCAGAATAATGTTAAAGGCTAAAATGGTGTAAATGTAGACATATGGGGGAAAAATAGAATATGGACTACAATCTTTCAGCCATCTTTGTCACCTCTGACCTGTGACGGCATAGCGATGCGATCAGAGGCTGATTGAATAGCCATTTAGGCTCTGAAGCTTGCTAAAGGTGCCACAAAGGGCTCATGAATTTGAGAAGGACGTCATTAATTCAGACTCTCCTGAATTAGCCACTCACCTGTCAAGTAAGGAACCTCCAACCTTGCTACTAGTGACTGACAGCTCAGTTAATCAACTGAGAACTATATTGCCCCAGTAAACAGTAGGGGTTGTTCCAGAAATAAGTTACGTAAGAACTTACCATAACAGTAGATCTTCAAGGTGATCTCAGTCATCAGGTCACATCATAGGAGTTCACCATCAGTAAAGCAGGATCCACATAGAAGATTTTCCAGCAGTACCACTGGGGCTGCCCACGCCGACATCACCTGCCAATGCCACCAACCCTATAAAGGCATGAGTGGCCCCACTTCCTCCTCAGTTCTTTCACCCTGGAGACTAACAGAGCAAACCTGTGCCATGGGGGACCGAGGGGAGAGAGAGAGAGGTGCCCAGGTTAGCATAAAAGGCTGGATACACCAGTTAGCCAGGTCTGAGAAGACAGCCCTATAACAGGGGGTAGTGGGAAAGAAGGCAGACCTGATGACTGAGATCCCCTAGAAGATCTACAGTTATGATATGTTCTTATGTAACTGTTCTATCTTCTTCAGGGGTACCTCTGTCATCAGATCACACCATAGGAATGACTCCCAAGCAGTTACAGATGCAGCAAAATGGTCTGGGAGGAAGACCAACCAAAGCCTAGGGCTGGAGACCCTGCAAGACAGCCCAGTTGAAGCCTGCTTGGGCTCTAGAAGCAATGTCCAGACTGTAGTACTTGGTAAAAGTATGAACAGTACTCTAGATGGCAGCAGCATAGATGTCAGCAGCTGAGATCCTTTTGAGACAGGCCTCAGAGGTAGCCATGCTCCTTGTGGAATGGGCTTTCACAGCCCTGGCAACTCCTTGCCAAGCTTGTTGTAGCCGAACACAATACAATGCCGACCCGGTGGTACTGAGGGTTGAGGCGCTGGATAACACACCTTGAGCCATGCCAGCAACCCGGGGTTGGGAGCGACCTCAGGTGCTGGGGGTCAGATGGGAGGAAGAAGAATTGAGCATCTCAGGGACTGCTCTCCGGGGAGGGTGGGAAGGGAGGACTGCGAATGTGCTGGCTCCTGGTGGTGGCTGGGGGTTGGTGCACATCATGGTCAGCTATGGGGTCAACATGGGCTGATGCCAGACGTGCCAGGCGTGGACTCAGCATGGAATATCCTTGGTATCATTGCATGCCTGTGCTGGTGGGGGGAGTAATACAAGAAAACTTCTCCTCATGCATGTGAAGGCGGTTCGCTGGTGTTGCGGCACACACACCCAAGCCAGCTCCCCTGGTGCTTGCCTGGTCTTCTGTGGTGAGCAGAGTAAGTCTCTACCATGATGTGATTGGGAGGGGGGAGGGTATAGGGGTTGAGCTCTGGATGTGGCTGGGGCATGGACCAAAAGTGACAGCCGGATGGGGGGGGGGACCATAGGTACAACCCCCCCTTCCCCGCCGAGGAGAAATAAAGAATATAACAAAAAAAAAAAAAAGAACACAATACAATGGGCCAACCATATGGACAAACATGGTTTGGAAATCTTAATGCCCTTTCTTTCTGGGGTGAAAGAAACAAAACACTGTTTTGTTTTTTTGCAGTCCATAGTTCGGAGCAGATAGTATTTCAAAATTCTGTGCACATCTAAACTATGGAGCAGTTCTTCCCCCGGACTGGCACGCTCTGGAAAATAAACTGGTAGGTGGATAGATTGGTTCAGGGTAAATTCAGATACCACCTTAGGATGAAACCTAGGATTCGTATGCAAAGACACCCCATCTTTATGAAAATTAAATAAGGCTCCTCACACCAGAGAGCCTGAAGATTAAAAATCCTCCAAGCAGAAGCAACAGCAACCAAAAACAATGCTTTCCGTGAAAGGAAGCATAGCTCACAAGTCGCAGCTGGCTCAAGGGAGACAGGGTCAATTTCTCTGAGACAAAATTTAGATCTCAGGCAGGGACAGAGAAACAGATTGGAGGTTTCAGGTGCATGGTGCCCCTGAGAAAGGTACAGGACACATCTAACTGAGCCACGATACGACCACCCAGAAGCTCATGAAAGGCCGAAATATCCAAAAGGTCCACCTTGTGGGAGGAACATTGGAGGCCTGAGTCTGAGAAGGAGATCAGGTAGTCCAGAATTTGGCTCACTGGACAGATGAACGGGTCCAGATGATGCTTGGCAGCCCACATGGCAAACCTCTTCCACTTCATGACATAAGTGGCTCTGGTGGAGGTCTTTCAAGCTGCCATGAGGACACTCGCCACCTTCTGAGATACCCAAAATCGAGTGACGGCTGTGTCCTCAGGAGCCAGACATGCAGACAAAGGGAACTGAGGTTCAAACAGACCAGGGTCCCCTGGGCCTGTATCAGCAGATCCCTAAAGAGGGGCAGAAGAACTGGCAGTTCCTCTGCTAACTGTTGCAGTAATGGAAATCATACCTGCCATGGCCAGAAGGAAGCAACCAAAATCATGCTGGCCCCCTCCATTAACAGTTTTGTACTGAGGGGGGATGCAAAAAGGTCCAGCTCTGGATGACCCCATCTGGTGAACAGTTCTTCTGCAACAGTTGAGAGAAGTTCCCATTTGTACATGCTCGACTGAGTCTGGCTGAAGCTGAGGGTGTTTAGCATGCCTGGGACATTGACTGACGAAAGAAGCAGACTGTGGGCCAGTGCCCAATACCAGACTCTCATGACCTCCATGCACAGGGGGGTACAAATGCATTCCCCCTTTCTTGTTGATGTAGTAGACAATACTGAGATCATCTGACTGGACCAACAGTTGACCCAGAAGGAGATGGTTCTGAAAAGCTTGCATGGCATACAGAACCAACTGCATCTTCAGGATGTTGATATGCAGACATCTCAACCTGGGACCATGTCCCCTGAGTTTGAAAGGGGCTCAGGTGCGCTCCCCAGCCCAAACCGGAGGCATCTGTGGTGTGAGAATCTGCTGGGAAGAAGAGATCTAGAATGAAACCCTTTGTATCAGGTTCTGGAGGTCCATCCACCACTGGAGCACCTTGCGGACTGGGGAGGAGACCAGCACTAGCTGTTCTAATTCATCCATGCATTGTCCCATTACACCCGGAGTGTCCACTGGAGCACCTGCATGTGCAGCATGGCCAAGGGGACCATAGCAATGGCCACGGCCATAAATTCTAATAGCCTCAGGTACACCCTTGCAGGAACATAACAACTCTGGGCAACCAGGCACTCCATCCTGTTGAGAGGCAGAAAGGCTCTGCCCTGTGCCATGTCCAGGATCGCCCCTATATGCTGCAGCCTCTGGGACAGAATCAAGACTGACTTGGGCAGATGGACAGTGATGTCCAGCAGGGAGAGAAACACCTGGAGGGTCCCCTCCAGGGTCCACAGGAGCTGCTGTCTGGACGGAGCCTTGAGGAGACAGTTGTCCAGATAGGGGAAAACATACAGTCCTTCTCTCTGGAGGGCAGCAGCTACGACTGCTAAGCACTTTGTGAAGACTCATGGCACAGAGAATAAGCCAAAGGGCAGTACTTTGAATTGGTAATGCTCACCCTGAAAAAGGAACTGGAGAAACCTCCTGTATGGTGGTCACACCGAGATATGCAGGTAAGCAGGCGTCTTGCATATCCAAGGAGCACAGCCAGTCACTCTACTTGAGTAGGGGCAGCAGGCTTGGCAAAGTGACCATGCAGATTTTTTTGTACTGGATGTAAAGAATGAGGTCCTTGAGATCTAGAATAGGCCTCAGATCTCCAGATCTCACTTCAAGGGGGCTGTTGCAGAGGTAACACATTAGGACTGAAGTCAGCAGGCACCAGAACCCCACAGAAAATGTCTAGCTAGCAGTATACAGCAGGGGACCACCCCCTGATGCTGGCCTGCCCCCATTGTCTGTCTATGATATAAAAGGGGTGGTCCCCCAGCACCACCTCAGTTCTTTTCCCCTACCATCGACCCATGCAAGTCGGACCTTCACAGACACCTTCTGTTTTAGTTGAACACCATTTTCTTCATGTTAACTGCACTTTATTATTTTTAATTTTCTTCTAAAATTTTCAGTGATCTGTGCATGTCTTCTTCTCCATCCTCCTCAGTAGAGCGGTGGAGAATGAAGTGTGCTTGTGGAAAGCAGCTTCCCCACAAGGACGGCCATTCGTCATGCCTGCTTTGCCTAGGCCTGAACCATGACCCAGAGGCCTGTCAGCACTGCCAGGATTTCAATCAGCACACCCAGCTTCACCACCAGAAGATCCTGGAAGCCTTCTTGCTGCAACAGAAACTTACATCAATGGAGAAGGAGCTCCATGAAAGTACCTCCTCTTCCCTGGCCTCCAGGGTCTCCACCTCTTCTTCAGCCAAGGAAAAGTCTTTGGGAAAGCACAATCATCAGGAGAAGCACAGGAACAAACCCCAGTCAGCTTCCCGCTCCACGTCCCTGCAGAAGTTGGGTACCAAACACGGGAGATCAGCCTCTTCCACTCTGGCAGCCCTCTCCCTCCAGACTCCCAGTGGTCAAACCACCCACTCTCCTGACTGTCTTGGGCAAGGGTTCTTTGGGGCTGGGGACTTCATCCCCAGCCTCTTAGCCCCTGAAGCTCAGGCCCATTCAACAGGCAGGTTCTCAGCCAGGTGGCTCAGCCGGGTCTCCTTCAAGAGGTGGGTCTTTGCCCATCACCCTCCCTGTCAAGTCTGTTCTTACATCTGGGACCGATGCCTCCAAGTGATGCCAGGAGCATGTGCATACCTCCCCCATGAGAGTGATGCCTTTGCCCTGCCATGAGCTAGCTGCATCACCAGACCAGTGTCAGCCCATGCCAGTCCTGTCAACATCATCCACCCCAACGTCAACCCTGGCGATGCCTCAACCATCATCCCCTATCCTTTCCACAGTTGTCAGCTGGTCCTGTCATCACTCAGCCGACACCCAAGGGACTAACCCCTGGTATCTTGACTCCAGTCAGACTGATGCCAGATGGATCCCTACCCCAGGAACCTACGCTGGTTAACCTGACGATAGTGGAACCAACACCAGGGTTACCACAGCCCAAGGAATCGATGCCTGGGCCCTCTCAGCCTGCCCCTCAGACACCAGTTCCCCCTGCCATACCTCAGAACCTTTCCACAGATCTTAATGCCCTTTTCGCTGCCTGGTGCGCTTACTTCAAAGATAAAGAGGCCTTTATGGAGCCCCCAGCTCCGACTCCCAGAAGCCCTCCTACCAACCCATCTAAGGAGCAGGCTCCCCCTAGGAAAGCCCTGATGCCTTCTCCTAAGAAGCCTACTCAACAGCCAAATGGTGCTGGTGCCAGTTGTCTGAGGACCCACCAATGTCAGCATCATTGCTCGCCCTCTCTGGATTCAGACAAGTCAGGGGGATATTCCTCCTCTTCATCTTATGCTGCTTCAGGAGCTTCGGACCTACTGTTCGAAACAGAGGAGCCCAAGGAGCATCCTGTGGTCTCCTCCAGATGACCCAATATTCATGGATGTGATGAGACACATCCAGGCTCTTATGGGTTGGGACATGGAGGAAGTGGATTCCGAGCGATGTCGGTTAGCCACTTTTCTCTGTAAGAAGGAGTCCTTGCCTTTAGTCATTCCTCCCCTTATTGACTTCTTCAAGGACGTCAATAGGACTGCTTGGAAGCACTTATCTCCTACACTGGCAATGTCTAAGAAGGCTGATCACCTGTATAATGCTCCTAGGGATGAACCCTTCTTTGCAGAGCACTCAGAGGTTGACTCAGTCATTATTAATGTGGCCCATGACCATTCTTAGTGGCACCGGCACCTTAGCACTCAGCTTCCAGACAAGGACTCTAGGCAAATGTTTGGTAAAAAGATCTGTTCCTCAGCCACCTGCACTGTCTGTTCCCTAAACATTTTTGCCCACATGGTCCAATATCAGAAAGCCTTGTGTGAGAAGGTCTTTGAGGTGTCACAGACTCAGCCCGATCTTCTGGGGAAGGCTGAACTGTTGCACCTTTTAAAGTCAGACCGGGCATGGGGACTAATGTTCTCTAAGCCTCTTATGACTCTGCAGACTCTGCAGGTAAGGCTGTGGCTATGGGAGTTTGTCTTCGGTGTTACTCCTGGCTTAGCGTCTCCAGTTTTAATCTGGATGGCCAATCTAAGATTCTGGATGCCCTTTCAGAAGTCCCACTTTGTTTGGCGAGGATTCTCAAAATATAATCACTCACCTCCAAGAGTCAAGCAAGGGTCTTCGTTTGGTTCATGCCTTGTACCGATCTCAGCCTAAATTGTCCCAGTGGCAGTCCTTTCATCGCACCTCCAAGCAACAACCCAGAGGCCAACAGCCCAGAAGTGCCTTTAAGAGAAAGGCTGCTTCTCAAGCCACATGAGGTTCTGCCCCCACAGCTCCCAGAACCTCACAGGCCACACTGCCTGTCCCCGGCTCCTCTGCCTGACCCCTTACCCAATCCCCTTCCCCAGCTGAATCTCTGGGGAAGGTGGTGGGGGGTCATTTCTCTCTCTACGGAGAGGGTTGGTGCAGAATAACCTTGGATCAGTGGTTCTGCAGTTAGTGGAACAGGGACATACCCTAGAATTTTTGGAGTTTATTCCAGACAATCCTCCAGTCTCTTTCCATTACTTTCAGGCCTATTTCACCCTTATTCAAGAAGAGATCCAAACACTCATGAGGAAACAGACCATAGAACCCATCCCACCAGCACAGCGAGGGAAGGAATTCTACTCACATTTCTTCCTGGTCCCAAAGAGAAGAGGAGATTTGCATCCCATCCCGCCTTAGCCACCTGAACTAGTTCATAGAGTACAAACAGTTGAGAGTGGTCACTCTCCCAGACCTTCTCCCCCTTACTTCATCAAGGGGATTACCTCTGTTCTCTGGACATGCAGGATGCTTACCTTCACACCTTGGTGTTCCCACCCCACATGAGGTTCCTTCACTCCTGCTTTCAAGGAAACTAGTACAAGTTTCGGGCTCTGCCAGTTGGCCCATCCTCAGCCTCATTGGTCTTTACAAAATGCCTCGCAGTAGTGGCAACAGCCTTAAGGAAGGAAGGCCACTATGCCTTCCCTTACCTAGATGACTGACATTTGACAGTTCCCACCAAAGAGCAGTTGCTCAGAACCATGGAGGCCACTTTCACTCTGTTTTGGGATCTGTGGGACACTCCCAACCTACCCAAATCCTTTCCTTGGCCAAGTCAAAGACTCCAGTATATCGGGGCAATCTTGGACACCATCCAAGGTAAAGCTTTTCTTCCCCCAGACAGGGAAGAATGCCTTCAGGCACAAGCTCAGCTGGTCACCGCCTCTTGCCAGGTCCCAGCCAGAACCTTTCTCAGACTACTGGGACACATGGCAGTGGCCATCGCAACAGTTCCACTGGCCCACCTGCACATGAGGTTAGCCTAATTGAACCTTCAGGTCTAATGGGCTCAGCGCACAGATGATTTGGATCTCCTGGTGTCGGTATCCAACTTAGTGCATCAGACTATGAAGTGGTTGCTGAACCCCTCCAATCTCTCCAGCAGGGTCCACTTCTGGTCAGAGTCCCTTCAACAAATCCTGACCACGGACACATCGGGCCAGGGCCGGGGCACCCATCTGGCAGACTGTCAGATTCAGGGGACCTGGTCCCCATTACAGCAACATCTCCACATCAGTGTTTTGGAGATGTGGGTAATCCTGTATGCTCTGCAGGCCTTTCAAACAAACCTGCTCTTGGCACCTCTTTTGATCCAGATGGACTATATATCAGTGGTCTTTTACATAAACACGGGGGTACGCATTCGTACCCACTCTGCAAGGCGGCCATGAGAGTTTCGTATTGAGCCATAGATCACCAGGACCTGAATGCTGTGTATGTTCCAGGCATTCAAAACACCTTGGCCGACAGCCTAAGCCATTCTCGGTCCAAGGCACATGAATGAAAACTTCTTCCCTCAGTGGTCAAAGACCTCTTTGACAGGTGAGGCCACCCAGAGCTGAATCTTTTTACGTTCCCATCCAACACAAAACTGCCTAGTTTCTGCTCACTAGGTCCAGTGCCTGATGTTTTCTGGTGAAATGCGTTGTCCCTCTCTTGGACAGGGAACTTTCTTTATGCCTTCACTCACTTTCCATTGCTGCAGAGAGTTCTGCTCAAGTTTTCATTTTCATTTCATTTTTATTTTATACTGGAAAAGCATGTGGGCAAAATGCAGATTTTCACAAGCCTCCAGATATAACAAGTAACAGGTTGGCAAAACACAGTTACAGAATATAAAAATGTTCACAGGAATAACTTAATACACAGGTGGCACTATACATAGTTAACAAACAACAACTATTACAGTGATACACTTTACACTTAGATACAAGTCCAGAAACATGTTAAGCATCTAGGAAGCAATAAGGAGAGGAGGAGAGTAGGAACAGTTGTGGGGTGGGGGGTTGCAAATAAGTGCTTTTTCAGATTATCCTTAAAGGAATCAGTAGAGGGGCAGGCTGCAAGGTTGGGCGATAGGGTGTTGAATAGTTTTGGGCCCTTGAAGGAGTGCAGTTTCTATCCCAGGGAGGTGTTGCAGGAAGGAATTCTAAAGAGTAAAGTGGAAGTGCTCCTAGTAGTACGAGCGAGATTCAGTCTCAGAAAGAGAGAGGAGACACTGTTAGGAAGGAGGTTGTTGAGAATTGTATAAGTGAAAATATGGGACTTCTAGGCAAACCTGTCAACAAGCGGAAACCAATTGATGCTATCATAGAGAGTGCAGCTGCGGGTACAATGTGGGAGCCCAGTGGAGAATCTGATTATGTTGTTGTATGCCGCTTTTAACTTAGTGATATAAGTGGAGTTTGGAGGGAGCGAGAAAATAAGGGACCCCTAGTCTAGGAGTGGGAGTAGTAGGCTGGAGGCAAGTCACATTCTTGTCTCGGGGATGAGGAATTGATGAATCCTGTAGAGGAGGCCCATTCTTTGGTGTATTTTATTAATCAGCTGGGTTATGTGTGGACCGAAAGAGAGGTGCTCATCATGAGTTAGTCCGAGATATTTAAAATCATGGACCCTGTTGACAGTGATGCCGTCACTGTGCAGCAGTGAGAGTTCAAAGTTAGATAGTTTCCAGGTGCTTGAGAAAATCATAAATTTAGCTTTTTTCATTTTAAGAACCATTCCGCAGGAGGTAAACCAGGAGTGGAGGCTGTGGAAAACATTCTAGAGTTTGGTGCAGAGGACGCTAGGGTTACTGTCAGAACAGTATAAGGCATCATCATCAGTGTATGGGATGATTTTAGCTGGTAACATACTGATGGGATATTATTAATAAAAAGAAAAAAATAGGAGGGGCCCAAGGATAGATCCTTGGGGGACACCATATGTAATAAAACAGTTTGCGGAGAATTTGCCTGCAATAACCATTTTGTGGTACCTAGGATGGAGGAAATTCCCAATCCAGTTTTAAATTCATTTGGCAGAGGGTCACGAGGAGCAGGTTGTTGTCCACCAAGTCAAAAGCCTTGGTTAGGTCCATGAGTATGGAGCACATCCATGGCTTTAAAGATTTCATTTGAGAATTTAACAAGGGCTGCTTTGGTATTGTGATTAGCCCAGAAACCATGTTAGGCCCCCATGAATATGTCATATTTGTTTAGGTGCTCTGAAATTTGAGCATGGACTATTTTCTCCATGATTTTGGAGAGAGAGCTAGAAGGGAGATGGGTCTGTAGTTACTTATGTCCTGTTTGGTACTTCCTTTGTGTAGTGGCCTAATGGAGGTGGTTTTCATTGCTGCTGGGAAGGTACCTGTACAAAGTAAGAAATTAAGGATATTGGTGAGAGGGATAGAAACATCCTCAATGACTAGTTTGAGGATGCTGTAGTCAAGTCCATCAGAGCCAATGCTGGGTTTTGGGTTATTCCTCTTTGTAAGTTTTACAGTATCAATAGAGGAGAGTGATTTAAAATAGAAGGCAGGGGAGGTTGTTAAAGGTTGGTGGGTTGTGGGGGGGGGCTGGGCAGGGTGTGCAGAAGAGGGTGAGGTCTTATATTTGTCAAGATCTCCAAAAAAGGAATTAAACAAGGACACAACATGTTCTGGGTCATTTGAAAGTTTACTATCTGCAAGAAGGGTGATCTGTTTGGATTTCCTATCTTTGCCAAGTAAAGTGTTTAGTGTCCCCCAAAGTCGTTTGAAGTTTGCGTTGTTATACTGTTGGCTGTTCTTGAGGTAATTTACCTTCGCTGCTCGGACAGCAGACTTACATCTATTGCAGAGGGTTTTATACTCCTGGAGGAGCATGAGTGAGTTGGACTTCCTATACTTAGTATAGGTCTTGCAGCACATAAGTCTGAGGAGGTCTGGGAACACCAATTCGTTTGGGTGCCTGCGCACTATAATCTTTTTGTTGGGGGATGAGAGTCACAAATAGCATTGAAAGTGTTTGTGAATGCTTCAATGGCGGAGTCGGTATTATTTATGCCTGTTGTATAGGACCAGTCTGTGGATTTGAACACGTGTGAGAGTTCATCCATGTTGGCATTTTTTAATTGCCTAGTCTAGATGTAGTTTGGAGGTGATTTGGGGGCCACTTGTCAATTATCTACAGAAAATTATGCAGTGGTCACTGATGGAGTCTGGGAGTGCTCCAGAAGCCACTATTCTGGAGGGGTTTGAAATGACTATCCAGTTGATGGTAGAGCTGTGGCCTATTTTATAATTTGTTCTAGTGGGCGTGGTAATGATTTGGTGCAGCCCATAACTGGTGAGCAGGTCTTTAGCACTGTCCGACTCGCTGCTATTCCAGTTGAAGTTGAAATCACCTAAGAGTAACCATTCTGTTTTCTGGCAAGGATGATTTATTTGAGAGGAAGGATTCAAGTTCACTGATGGGAGGCCCTGGGGGAGGTAGACAGAAGAAATGGTGAGGATTTTGTTGTTTTCAATGATTAGGTTAATGAACAGTGATTCAAGCATGGAGGTATCTGCTTTCAGGAGGAGTTCAGTGAAGGGGACCCTGTTGGAAATAAAGCAGAGGCAGCCACCTCCTCTTTTGTTGAGTCTGTCTTTCCTTATAAGGGAGTAGCTGTTAAACAAAATCTCCTGGGAGTAGATTTTATGTGATGACCATGTCTCAGAGAGAATGATTATGTTGAAACAGTTGGATTCTACCCAGGCCTCAAATGAGGGTTTTTTAGAGAGCAAACTCTGAATGTTTAGGTGGGCAATACTGATAGATTTCTTGTCTTGGCCACTGGGGGAGGGGTTACGGTGGGAACCAGGAGAAAGGACTAGGGTTAGGGTGGACAGTACCAGAGAGGAGGAAGAGAAGGAGCAGGATTAGGCAAGTCCATCTTCAGTTTGCTCTGGGATGTTTGTGTGAGAGAGTGAACGCCTGTTTGGGGTACTTAACCATGAGAGTGCACCTGGGAGAGGCAGCAGTGGTGAAGGCAGTGTGAGAGGGGGAGTAGTATGGGTCTCTGACTAGGCTCAGGTGCCAGGGTGGGGGGCTGCCTTTATAGGCAATGGACTGGGTGTCCCTTTGGGCATGTCTCCAAGGCCCAGTAGGGTAGTGTGAGCATTGCTAACCTGAGTGGAGACAGGGAAAGCAGGGTGTTTTTTCAGTGTGAGGCAGTTGAAGCTCAGCTGCTGGGCTATCAGGGAGAGGAGGAGGAGGAGGAGGAGGAGAACGGGGATCAGATTCAAGGTCAGACCCATGGTGCACTGGGGAACCACTTTGCTGAGGTGGCTGAGGCGACGGGGCAGACCAGATATGTGATAAGTGAGAATACTTAAAATGGGGCAGCATGGGGTGGAAGGACTACTGAAATGGAGTCTCAGACCTGATAGGTTGGAGAAGTGGGTGCAGAGACCTGAGGAGGTTTACAACAGTAAAGGGCCATAAAACAAAGGAGAAAAGAATGGAGAGTGAGAGAAAAGCCAGGCATAAAACATAAAACAAGGGAGAAAAAGGGGGGACTGAAGGAAAAAACTAAGCACAAACCAGGCAAAAAGGGGAGTGGGAGGCCAAGTAGAGGGAAGTACCATTAACAGCTGGGAGAGGTGGAGCAGAGCTGAAACAGAGGGATATACCAAGAGTAGCTGGGGTGATGCTGAGGTGCTAAGGGGCACGCAGCTGAGAAGAATCCCTACTGAAAGATGGCTCAATGGACAGGGCAGCCAGATACAGTGTAGCAGGCAATAGTGGACTGTGCTTTGAAGCCAGGAGAGGGTAGACAGAGAGTATGGGGGACAGGCTAATCAAAGGGGGTAGAGGGAGTAGGGGCAGGGGAAGAGGTAGAAGAAAAGGGAACAGATTAAAGAGGTGGGAGTAGTAAATTATATTACAGTCAGGGAATAGCTGAAAGCAAGGAAACAGCAACCTCTAGTGGACTGGTCATATACGGAGCCAATAGATGAAAGCAAGGAAACAGCGACCTCTAGTTGATTAGTCATATAAGAAGCCAAGGGAGAATTGGGGAGATTAAAAACAGCAGGCACCCACATAGATAGAGCCGGCCAAGGTGGGAGAGTGGAGGGGTGGGTGGGGCAACTGCCACACAAGCGGTGGCGGGCTACACAGGTCTGCTGACACCAAATTGTCCTGGGATGTTACCTTTACCTTCGGTGGGAAGAGGGGGCTGGCGGCTGAGAGCCTGGTTCATGTTCCCAGAAACAGGAGGTTCTCAAATGCTTGCAGACTGCTGACGATATCAGTAAACATTTCCTCAGGGCCTTGTATGACATTTCTGACATTGGTGCCAGGACCGCTGCCACAGGCATCTGCCTTCGTAGGCATTCCTGGCTAAGGGTCTTGGGGTTTGCAGCAGACGTCCAGCAGAAGGTGCTGAATACCCTTTCAATGGCTCCAAGTTACTTGGGCCAGATTTCCAGGACATCATTAATGACTTACAGGCATCTGGTAGGGCTATCAAGTCTGTCCATTCCCTTTACCATTTGCAGCCTAGGAGCAGACAATACCCCATCCTTTCCTAAGGTGTCCCATAAGTCTACAGCAGGCTCCCATCCCCAGGGCAAAAGAAAAGCCTCCTCCACCTTGCCACTCCCTCCTCCTCCTCTGGTGCTGCCGCAATGTGACCCAAGGGCAATGGATCAGCCCCAGTAGATAAATCCGCATCTACCTGACTCCTTGCCAGACCCCCCTCTTCCAGTCCCTGACCAAGAGATGGTGGTCAGAGGTTGGTTCTCCCTTCATCTCAGTCACTGGAGAACCATCACTTGAGGTGCCTGGATTCTTCAGATTATAGAGTGGGGTCACACTCTGGAACTTGTAGAGATGACTCCAGAGACTTCTCCAGTACCCTCCACCTATCCCCTGACCCATCTAATGGTTCTCCTGGAGGAGGTACAGTCCCTTCTGCAGAAAAAGTCCATTGTGCCAGTGCCTGGGAACCAAAAGAACAGGGGATCCTATTCCAGGTTCTTCCTGGTCCCCAAAAGAAAGTACAGTTACATACAGTAAGGACTTAACATAACAGTGGATCTTCGAGAGGAACTCTTGCAGCAGGGAACACTGTTAGTACTGAAGCTGGCGGGTACCAGGACCACACAGAAAACTTCTAGCTAGCAGTATACAGTGGAGGATCACTCCCTGACATCGGCAAGCCCCCGATGTCCACGTATGGTATAAAAGGAGCAGTCCCCCAGCACCACATCAGTTCTTCCACCAGAGACCCAGGCAAGCACAGTGAATTGAGAACCGAGGTGTTCCTCTGAAACCAAGGAAAAGGAAACAGGGATGGGGAAACAGTAACCAAGGAGATGGAGGGAGGGAAAGGAGCACCTGCTGCTAGAGCTCCTCTCGAAGATCTACTTTTACGGTAAGTTCTTACATAACTGTACTATCTCACTTCAAGGGGGCTCTTGCAGCAGGTAACACCATTAGGACTAAATCCCAAGCAGTGAAAGGACTGACTCCAGTCAGCTGGGAAGAGGCAGGAGTCAAAGTAAGGTTCTCAAGAGAGCAGGCCCTGCAGTCCAAAAGCTGCCCCATGCCTAGATGCCATGTGCAGACAGTAATGCCAGATGAAAGTGTGGACCGAACTCCAAGAATCCACTGCACAAGGGATGTGGGGGGGGGTTCTGTATTCTTTCTGCCCGCGATCGGGCACATGGGATGTGGGGGTTCTAGATACTTTCTGCCTTGATCGGGCAAATGGGATGTGGGGGGTTCTGTATATCTTTCTGCCCTTGATCGGGCACATGGGATGTGGGGGGTTCTGTATACTTTCTGCCCATAATCAGGCACATGGGATGTGGGGGTCTGTATACTTTCTGCCCGCGATCGGGCATTTCGTCCACTGGACCACCAGGGATGTGAATGGGAGGAGGGAGCCACATTGATGTCGCGATCGGGCTGGGTGGGCACAAGGACTGGGTTGGGGGCCAGCCACAGGTGGCAGCTGCTGTGTTGCGCCCTGCAATGCAGCAGCTCACCTGTGGGTGGCCCTCAACTTAAGCCTTTTTTTTTTGGCTCAAAGTTGTGGAGGCGCAGGTTGGGGGTTGCGCCTGCTCAACTCTGCACAGCCCGACTGAATATCGGGCTGTGCAGTTTATGCATGGTTCCTCCCCCTCCTGTTGAGCATGCATTCATTTGCATTGCGCTGTTGCTCAGCCTGTTTTCAGTTGCGCAACTGCCTCCTGCTGAATATCGCAGAATGGCGCAATGTAGGACTTGAGCATGCACAACAGGGCGCAACCCTTTTGAATATCCCACCCAGAATTTACAAAAAATGCTGTGCAGTGTGTTTTGATTTGTAGGTGTACTCCTAGTAAGTGCTTCCCTTTGTTTATTGAAAGGAATTTTTTCTAAATTTGCTTGCTGGTTTTATGGCCCCTGGGGATCTCCATGTTCGCATTTTTTATGGCTCTTCTTGTTCCTACAGTGCCTCCTGTCCCATGTGACATTGATGTGTCCAAGGACCATTGTCTTATAGGGCACATACACTGTATTCAGCCTCAAGAGACTGAGACTGACAATGAGCTTCAGAGAATAGCCAAAGCCATGTATTTATTACCCATGATAAACAGTTGCAGCCAAATCAGTGTGATGTGCACAGCATGGTAGTCATAGTTGGTAATCATTACTTGTCTCATTAACAGTTTATATAACCACCATCCCCTACCCCAAGGGGAGCTGACTGAACAATACCAACCCCCACAAGGTAACCTCCTCTGGGGCATGAGGGATGGATAATGACCAGGCACCAAAGCTACCTCTCCCATCAGAGGACACTGCAATGCCACAGGCAAGTGCCCAAAGAGGCTACCCATTGAACTGGCCTTCATGAAGGGGGAAGCTACAGCCATACAGCCCATTTCTCCTGTCAGCATCAGGATGATCTGGCTGCAAAAGCTTCATGATTGCCTGTTACTCCTTCTGTACAGACCTTCCAAGACTAGTGTGCCACCACAGGATGAGCATGGGTGCAATGCTCCGTTCTCCACAAGCATTTGACACTACTGCTTTATCCACTGCCCATTGTATCCCTTCTAAAAACCTATTTAATCCTATGTCAGAAAACATGGACCCTGTCCTTGGCATAAAATTGGGGTACTTTAATCATAGAAACATAGAATCTGATGGCAGATAAGGACAGTTTGGCACACCTAGTCTGCCCATTTCCCTACCTAATGGATAAGCTGCAGATCCTAGTTAACCAACAGCCTACTTCCTCCTACCCCCACTAGAATTGCCTTGTGTCTGTCCCATGCATTCTTGAATTCCTCCACTGTTTTTGACTGTATGACCTCCTCAGGAAGGCTGTTCCATGCATCTACAACCCTCTCTGTGAAGAAATACTTCCTCTCATTACCTCTGAGCCATCCCCCCATCTTCAAATTGTGCCCCCTTGTTCTTGCACATCTCTTTTTCTGAAAGATGCTACCCTCTTGGACTTTGTTGATTGCCTTGAGGTATTTGAAAGTTTCTATCATGTCCTCCCCCCTTCCTCAAGGGTATACATAATAAGCTCCTTTAGTCTCTCTTCATATGGCTTCTGTGCAGACTCTGCACCACTTTAGTTGATTCCTTGAGGCATTTGAAAGTTTCCATCATGTCCCCCCTGCTTTCTCGAGGCCATACATCTCAAGCTCCTTTAGTCTTTCTTCATATGTCTTCTAGTGCAGACCCTGCACCAGTTTCATTGCCCTCTTCTGGACAGTTTCACCCTGTCTATGTCTTTGTGGAGATGGGGTCTCCCGAACTGTACACCGTACTCCAGATGTGGTCTTACCAACTGTCTGTACAGAGGGACAACTTCCTGTTTTCTACTGGTGATGCCTCTCCCTATGCATCCCAGTATCCCGCCAGCCCTCCTTACTGCCTTCTCACATTGCTGGCCCACCTTCAGGTCCCTTTCCATTTTTATTGTCAGTGTCTCACCCCCCATTGTGTACTCTTCCCCTGTGTTTTTGTTTCTCAGGTGCATTACTTTGTACTTCTTTGCGTTGAATCTGAGCTGCCATACATTTGACCATTCCTTCAACCTTGCCAAGTCCCTTTTCATCCTTTCCACCCCACCTTGCATATCAACCCTGTTGCAGATCTTTGTGTCATCTGCAAAGAGACATACTTTTCCTTCCAGTCCTTCTGCAGTGTCACTTATAAAGATATTAAAAAGGACTGGCTCCAGTACTGAACCCTGCGGTACCCCACTAGTAACCCCACTTTCTTCACTGTGGACTCCATTTACTATTACCCTCTGTTTCTGTTGTCCAGCCAGTATTTTACCCAGGCTACCACCCCGGGACCTACTCCCAGGCTGGCTAATTTGTGTATTAATCTTTTGTGTGGGACTGTGTCAAATGCCTTGCTAAAGTCTAGGTAGGCCATGTCCACAACCTCTCCCTGGTCTACTACTTTGGTCACCTAGTCAAAGAAATCAATTAGATTTGTCGAACATGACCATCCTGCTGTGAATCCATGCTGCCTTGGGTCCTATGCCCCACTAGCCTCTAGGTACTCAGCAATTCTTTCCTTCAGAAGTGATTCCATCATTTGCTCTACCACTGAGGTCAAATTGACAGGTCTGTAGTTTCCTGCCTCTGTCTTGCTCCCACTTTTGTGAAGGGGAATCACATCTGCCCTCCTCCAGTCCTCAGGTACCACACCATCCTCCCATGATTTATTAAAAAGGGTAGTCAGTAGTATTACTAGTTCTTCCTTTAGTTCTTTTAGAATTATGGGGTGAATCACATTAGGCCCCATTGCTTTACCCACCTTCAGTTTTAGGAGTTCTTTCAGAATCTTTTCTTCTGTGAAAGAACTAATATCAACCCCCCTATCCAGAGTGCTTCTATTGACTGGATTAGGTATCTTCCCCTGCTTTTCCATTGTGAATACTGAGCAGAAGTATTCATTCAGTATCCCTGCTTTTTCACTGTCGTTCTCTGCCCAACCACCTTCCTCTTTATTCAGCCTCAGTATCCCTGCCTTAGTCTTTCTTTGCTCCCTAATGTACCTATAAACGGTTTTATCCCCCTTTTTAACTGGTTCCCCCCCTTCTTAACCAAGTTGGCTATCTTTTCCTCAGTTTGGGCCTTTGCTATTCTGATTGCCTTCCCCACTTCCTTCTGCTTTAACTGGTACAGGTTTCTGTCCTGCTCCTTCTGTGTTTCCTTTTACTTCCTGAATGCTATCTTTTTCTCCCTAACCTTTCCTGACACTTCTTTTGAGAACCATAGTGTTTTTTTCTTTTGTTTTGATTTGTTTATTTGCTTCACACAAAGGCTTGTTGCCTCTGTGATGGCGGTTTTGATGTTTCCCCTTTGTTGCTCCACCCCACCTTCTCGCCTGTTTGCTAGTGCTTTTCTGAGGCACTCTCCCATTTTGACAAAATGAACCCTCCTGAAGTCCAGTACCTTCACTTTTGTATGGCTTGACTCTACAGCCAAGTTTATCGTGAACCACGCTGTTTGGTGCCTTAGGACAGCCCCCCAATATTATTTTATTTTTATTTTATTCTTTTGGTAACCAGGTAAGACCCACTAGGCATAAATGCCTATTTTCAGGGGTGACCCGGGAGTACTTTGGCGGTTAAGTGACTTGCTCAGAGTCACACAGTATGTAAGTGGAGGTTGTAGAAATCAAACCCAGGTCTGCTGCATGTACCAAGCTCATTCACAGCTCATTACTCTAACCTCTAGGCTATACTGCCAGCCCCCCAAATGGTCCCAGGCTATGTTGTGCAATCTGCAAACTTTCTCAATGACTCTGTTATCACAGGTGTTTCACCACTGCAGTCTTTGAATAATGCTCAACAAAATAATATGTATATTCCACCACATTTGCCTGAAAAAGGACAAGTTCTTCTTCAATTCCCAATAGGTGCTGCAAATACCAGTCATGAATAGGAACTGCTACTGGGGCAGCTAGAATGGAAAGAAACATATTGTTGGCTGAGTATAGATGTAGAAGCTCTCTATAGTGCCATAAGAAATAAGCAGGGGAAAAAAGCAAGCAGACACGTTTTGCTCAAACAATCTTACAAGGGTGTGCCGGTTGACTTCATTGAATCCTTGGAGTTTATTCTTGAAAAGAACCACTTTGAATTTGATGCAAGGAACTTCATCCAAACATATGGTACAATGATACAGGCAGCCATGGCCCCATCATATGTCAATCTTTTTCTTGGACATTGGGAAGAAAAAATAGTAATAAAAATCAAAACTCATACCACAGTCACATCAGGATGTGGTATAGATTTATTGATGATGTGATTTTTATGTGGGAAAGGTGACACAAGTACAATTGATATGTTCATGTCATGACTTAACAGAAATTATTTAAATCTACAAACACTGCAGATAGATCAAGCATTACTTTTTTGACCTTACATTAGAAATAACTAAACAGGGAAACAAAATAGGGGTTAGAACAAAATGTTGTCACAAGAACACAGCTACAAATGAACTCTTACAAGCAAATCATGCACATCCAAGATCACTCAAGGAGTCATTCTCCTATAGTCAGTATGTAAGACTCAGTCGTAACTGCAGTACAATTCTGAAATACAGGCAGGAGAACTGACTGACAGACTCCTATACAGAGAGTATGATAAAGAACTACTATCAGAATACAGAGAGAAAGACATGAATTTAAACAGAAAGGACTTAAAAGAATCAGGAGAAGAAAAGGATGTAACATTTGGGTCAATCACCTTTGTAACAGAATATAACTATTTAGCTGGAAAGATAGGGAACATAATCTATAAGAAATGGCCAATATTTCTGGGTGATGAAGGAGTGGGAAATGTAGTGGGTAACAAACCCTGAATCTCCTTTAGTAAGGCAAAAAGCGTAAGACGTAGATACATAGATACATAGACAGTGTCGGCAGATAAGGGCCTATGGCCCACCTAGTCTGCCCATTTGAGCTTGTAAGTTCAGTTTGTTTTCCTAGAAGTCTATTTCCCCTTACCCCTGACCTCTAGAATTCCTTTATGTCTATCCCATGCATTCTTAAATCCCGTGATTGTTTCAGCCCCCACCACTTCCTCTGGCAGGGTGTTCCACTTGTCCACCACCCGTTCTGTGAAGAAATTTTTCTCATGTTTCCTCTGAATCGTCCTCCTCCAACTTCATCCCATGCCCTCTAGTCCTGAAATATCTTTTCACTTAAAAATAGTGTTTTCCTGCACCCTGTTCCTCCCTGTAACATACTTGTATGTCTCTATCATATCCCTCTCTCCTCCTCTCCTCCAGGAGTACATGTTCAGTTCCTTCAACCTGTCTTCATAGGACTTGTGATGCAATCCATGCACCATCTTTGTTGCCCTCCTCTGAACCTTCTCTACCCTGTCTATGTCCTTACGTGGTATGGTCTCCAGAACTGTACACTGTACTCCAGGTGGGGCCTCACTAGTGTCTTGTATAGCGGAATTATGACCTCCCTTTTCCTGCTGGTGATGCCCTGCCTATACATCCCAGCATCCTGTTTGCTTTACCTGATGCCTTGTCACACTGTTTCCCTACCTGAGGTCATCAGAGATGACAACCCCAAGATCCCTTTCCTGCTTGGTGCATGCTATATCCTCACCCCCAACTGATATATTGTGAAAGGTTTTGTGCCCCATATGCATTATCTTGCACTTCTTTGCATTGAATTTCAACTGCCAAACCCTTTACCATTCTTCAAGTTTCTGCAGGTCCCTCTCATTCTGTCTACACCCTCTAGTGTGTCTACTCTGTTACAGAGCTTTGTGTCATCAGCTAACAGTGAAATTCTGCCTTCTAGATCCTGTGCAATGTCACTGATGAAGATGTTGAATAGAACCGTCCCAGCACTGATCCCTGTGGTACCCCACTGGTCACTCTTCCTCTGTGGAGTGAAAGCCATTTACCACCACCCTCTGTGTCCTGCCACCCAGCCAGTTACCTACCCACCACACTACTGTCCTGCCCACACCCATATTCCCCAGTTTGTGTAATAGTCTTCTGTGTGACACAGTGTCAAAGGCCTTGCTGAAGTCCAGATAGACCATGTCCACTGCCCTCCCCTGATCCACCTTCCTAGTCACCCAGTCAAAAAATTCAATGAGGTTGGTCTGACATGACCTCCCCCTTGTGAAACCATGCTGCCTTGGGTCCTGTAGTCCATTGACAACCAGATGTTCCACCAATCTCTCCTTCAGTAGTGCTTCCATGATCTTTCCCACTACTAAGGTGAGGCTGACTGGTCTGTAGTTCCCTGCTTCCTCTTTGTTCCCACTTTTGTATAAGGGGACTACATCTGCTGTCCTCCAGTCTTTGGGTACCTCCCCTGTTTCCAGTGATTGGCTGAACAGGATAGCCAGAGGTTCAGCCACCACCTCTCTTAGTTCTTTAAGGACCCTGGGGTGCACCCCATCTGGCCCCATTGCTTTATCAGCTCTTATTACTTCCAGTTCCTTCAGGACCCTTTCTCGTGTAAAGGGACTTGTGTCCATTTCTGCACCATTCTCACCCTTGTACTCCTTCAGACCCATTACCCCCTCTTCCTTAGTAAAGACTGAGCAGAAATACCTGTTCAATATGTCAGCTTTACTCTTGTCATCCTCCACGCTGCCCATCCTCCCCTTCAGTCTCACTATCCCTCCCTTGTCTTTCTTTTTTCACTTATGTACCTGTAAAATGTTTTGTCCCTTTACCCACTGATTTTGCAATGTGTTCTTCTGTCTGAGCTTTGGCTTCCCTTACTGACTTCCCTGCCTCCCTTTGTTTCTCCTGGTACTTCTCCTATCCCCTTCTGCCTGTGTCTTTTTGTATTGCCTGAATGCAATCTTTTGGCTTTCACTTTCTTTGCTACCTCTTTGGAAAACCATAATGGTCTCCTCTTCCTTTCCTCTTGCTAACCTGCTTAATGCATAATTCTGTTGTTCTTATAATCCCCATTTTAAATACTGCCCACTGTTCCTCAACCCCTGATTCCTGTCCCATTCCCTTAATGCCTCTTTCAAGTATCTCCCCATTTTCCCAAAGTCTGCCCCCTAAAATCCAGGATACGTGTTTTGTGTGGTTTGGTTCTGCTCTTTCTGTGATTTCAAACCACAATGACTGGTGGTCACTGTTACCCAGGTGCTCCCCACTGTTACCCCATCACACTGTCCCTGTTTGTGAGCACAAGGTCCAGTATTGCCTTCTGCCGAGTTGGTTCCATGACCAGTTGCTTGAGGAAGGCACCCTGAAGGAGTCCAGGATAAATCTGCTCTAGTTGATGCTGCTGCTGGGATGCTCCAGTCCACGTCTGGTATATTGAAGTCTCCAACCAGTACTACCTCATCTTGTCTGCCATCCTTTGGATGGCTAGCATCAGCTCCTATCTGTTTCTTCCTCCTGGGCTGGTGGTCTATAGACCACACCTGTGCGGATGGCTGGCCCCATTTTCCTTTCCAGCTTAACCCACAGTATCTCCCCCATTTTGTTCCTCCTGGATCTGTGTGGCCCTTATGTCATTTTTCACATACAGTGCCACTCCTCCTCCTCCCTTCCTGCCTGCTCTGTCTCTTCTGAATATGTTGTAACCAGATATGGCCATCTCCCAGTCATGGTTATCATTACACCAGGTTTCAGCGATGGCCACAATGTCCAGGTCTGACTGTACCATGACAGCCTCCAGATCTTCCATCTTGTTGCTAAGGCTCCTGGCATTTGCACACATGGCTTTCCATGATTTGACCTCCCTAGACTGCTTCACTGTTCTACTCCAGCCCCTTCCTTGGTTGTCATTTATCCCTGGTTCTCCTTGCTGTCGGCCCTTCTGCTGAATTTTGCCCCTTTTCTGCTTATCCACCTTTTGGACACTAATCTCCATCTTTTGCACACTGCTTTGCAGAGATAGCCACTCCTCTGGTTCACTGGTTCCACTGCTAGCTGTGGAGGGTGAGCAAGTAGGTACCGCCCTTGCTGGCCTGCCACCCCCCTTTGCTAGTTTAAATGCTTGTCAATGTAGCATTTAAACTTATCATTGAGTGCTTGGATTCCCCTCCAGGATGGATGCAGGCCGTCAGGCTTGAACAAACCTCCATCCCTCCAGGTGGGTCCCCAGTCACCAATGAATCCAAACCCTTCCTCACAGCACCAGTTCTTCAACCATGAGTTAAAGTTCCTGGTACATGCACTCCTATGCTTTCCCTTGCCTCTCACAGGTAGTACTTCTGAGAAAGTGACAGAAGTAGCTACTTGCTTGAGACCCCTCCCCAATTTCCTAAACTCTTCCTGAACTTCCTTTGGCCCCCCATTTGCCAAGTCATTAGTACCTAGGTGGATAATGACATCCAGCTCACCCTTCCGTCTTGCCTTCCCAGTGATCCCCAGTATCTTCCTTCCATCCCTCCATGCCATGGCACCTGGTAGGCACCTCACCTCCCTGTCCTCCCCCTTCTGTGTTCCTAGCTGGATCCCTCTTACGATGGAGTCCCCCAGCAGGATTTACTTCCTCCTCCTCTGGGGTCCACTGCTTTCCCCACTGAGGTCACCTCCTTGGCTAACCTCCACATCCTTTCCTTCCACTTCTCTGGGTACCTCTATTTGGTTGTCCTCATTTGCCAGTGTGGCATATAGGAGTTCTTGAGAGGAATAGGATCTGGGATGTGCCTCTGCCTGACTGCTCTAACCCTCCCTGAGCCCACTGTCATCCAAGTGCTCTCGTTCTTGGCATCCTTTGAGGCAGCTGCATTGGACTGGGTGGTCCCTGGATAGGGGTGATGGTACTCCTGACCCAGTTTACTTCGCCTGAGTCTGGCTACCTCATCTCAGAGTCCAGAGATGCATGCAGATAGGGCAGCACCTCAGTGTCCAGAAGGTCTGCTCTGAATATGGCTGCCCCACAGCCACTGCATTGCACCACTCCCCCACATTATACTGCAATTCCACTACTTCTCTGCTACTGAAGCTCTCTTAGTTCTCTTTTATTTATTTACAGTACTAAAATCCTGTAACTGATCCTCAGATATATATTTTTTTTAAGGAAAAAGTAACCAATAAATAAATAAATGAGTCAAAACACTTGTCGTGTTGAGGGTGGTCTTTCACCCTTATGCCCCTCCTACTTCACACCTCTTACTATACCCTGTGTTTAGCTCCTGTCAATCAGATTTATCAGGGCATATAATTAAGAGTTGGGGGAAGGGGTTGGAGGGGGCAAAACTTGCAGCAATTAAAGACAGCACAGAATTACACCACCACTATGTTTTAAATTTTCAACAGCCCAAAAAGAATTATAAGTAAAGACAACACAGAAAGAAAGTATAGTGTCACTACAAGCCTACAATCTAAGTTTAAAAGAAAAATACCAATTACCAGTTACTCTAAAGCACTGAATTGAATATGTTTCCTTCCTTCACCTTCTGGCTTCTTCTGAGAAGATGAACCTCTGTTTGCTGCTTTAACTGTGACTAAGCCCCACCTCCAGTTATCACGTAGCTGAGGTCAGCTTGTACAGACAATTAGGAAGGGGACCCTAAAAAACAGCATAGTAACTGGCTTCCTGAGAAACGCAAAGGCTTTCACAGATGCAAAAACTGTAATATTTGCACTTATGCAGTTCAAGATAAGAAGTTCAGGTACCGCATAACAGGACATGAATCAGATATCAGAGAATTTATAAACTGACACCACAGTTGTGGTGTTTGTGCAAACTGGTATATGTTGGTAAAACAATCAGGAACCTTAAAATTGAGGATACAAGAATATGTCTGTTCTACAATAAATCCAAGAACAGATAAACCAGTGGGCAAACATTTGTTTGAAATACATAACTCTGACCCAAAAGAGTTCAGGTTTATGGGACTTGAAATGGTACTGACACCCAGTAAAGGGGGAGATAGAAAAACTCTCCTGTTAAAAAAGGAAAATGCCTGGCTTTACAAACTTGGTTCCTTGAAACCTAGGGTCCTAATGAAAACTGGGGCCTTAAATCACACCTCTGAATCTTGTATAAAAAAAGTAGTGATTACATATATGTCTATCCCTAAACTACTGTGAAGTAACTAAGGGAAATGGATATTTCTGACAGTTTGACCTTTTGCATAAAACATGACATCTAATAAGTTCTTCATAAATAGATGTCTTTAGGCTATCCTTGCGATCTGAGTTATGTGTGAAATTTAAAGCCCTATTAGAAAAAATAAATACTTTTAAAGATGAAATAACTGTTTATAAAAATGTCTTTGTACAATGACCTTTTGCATATCACTTGACCTCTGATTTAATAGATTTTTTGTTTCTTTTCTCTTCAGGTGTTTCAGGTTCTTGATGGTGCTATTGTTCATGTGACTACCCTGTCATTTCACAGATGGGAAATATAGGAATAGCTATTTACAAGGGGTGATCGCATAACATTAGTTTCAATGCCTGAACCTTTAGAATCTAATATTTTTTTCTGTTCTTCATGATGTCTAATTGCATTGGTGTTCATCTTAATGGCAGCTAACACAAACAAAATACATTGTGAAAATAAATAGTGATTATAACTAAAAAAAAGTGATGAATAACAATACCTGAAATTTATGAATATAACAATTTTGTAACTGAGAAATATAAATACTTTTGATAAAATGTGCACTAACAAATTTCTTTTAGCATGTGGGAATTTTTGTGATGTCGCAATTTGAATTTATATAAATGTAAGCTGATGTCCCTCAGATCACACTCCCTGATGAAGACCCTAAGGAGCTGAAGCACTGGGGACAGGCCAAAGCTTAGGATGAGTGGTCTGTACCGTACAGCAATTACTGCAAAAGACACTAAATAAATGTAAGTTGCTGCAGAATCATGGTCTGATTGATCATTCGTGGCATAGTGGTTTAGTGAGCATTATTTCTAATTGTCCAAGTCCTTCTTCAAGTTGTGCAGCAGGGCAAGCAACTTTACAGCACCCTGATAATTTCATGCCAAATGCACCACCAACATGTAGGGATGGCCCACTACTAGGCTTCGACTTTCAACCAGCAGCTCATGCCATTTCATCCCTTGGCATCCCATGCAATACACTTCTGCCAGGCAAGGATCCAGAAATAGATTAGTGCCTCCCTAGTACTGCTTTGCTCAGATAGCAGCCCAATATATAATGGAATGACTGCACACCCAGCTCTGCACTTCCCAGGAACTGTCACTTGCCAAGAACAAAAACAAAAAGTTAAAGCATATGTGGTCTCACATAACTTTCAAAAGCCCACAACCTCATCAGCCTAGAGCTTGAGTTTGTTCATCTGTTAACCCTCTGCCCTGGCATGTGATGCATCTCCAGTCTGAAAAGCAAGAGTGTTGAACTTCTTTGAGCCAACCCCAGGCTCTGCAAGATTTTGTGGAGAATGTGCCTGAAGTGGAAGACTATGACTGGTGACCCATCATAATGCCAAAATAATTATTCACCTCCCAATGCCCGCCTGGCCACATAATCATGAATGCATGTGCAGATGTCCCATTCTACCCCAGTGGCAATCTCAGGCTGCACCAGCACCCCCTAACCCTACTGTCCATCTTGCTGTTGTGCAGTTGGACAAACATTCCCATCGTGGTTACCACCACATAATTGTTCCCCAGTTCCACTGGCAAGCTACCTGCCTTGCTCAGCTGCACTAATTTGTATAACCAAAAAGCCCCATAGAAAGCTCCAAAAAAGGTTGTTTTGAACAAGCATGCTTCTGATAGTGATGAGTAAACCATTGGAAGTTCATCCCAGACTCATTTTAAGAGTGTTGGGCTTATCAGACACAGGCCATCTGGCCTTTTGGGAACTGTCCTTGCAACATCTTGTAAAGAGGGAAGACCCTAGTGGTATCAGCATACCACATGGCCTTTTGGAACCAGACTATACCCAACAAGTGCTGACCCATCACTGCCAGCGTGCACCCTTCTCACTTCCTGTGGAGGACATGCCAGCAGATTTGGTCTACCGGGATGGGCTAAACATTTTCCCACCCCTGAGCCTGAAACACCCTCAGAAAGCTCTCTACCCTCTCTGCTAAAACACCTGTGTGCTGAGTGCTAATGAATTCCTGAGTAACTTCCAGACTTCTATGTTACCAATTACCAGAGGCAGGCTGGGACTTCCCTTGGATGCCTGACCAGCTGGAGCCAGCTCTCAAAATCTCTGCCACTGTGTGAATAGAAGAGCATCAGCAATACCATTGTAAACACCTGGGATATGCACTGCTCTGAAATGGATGTAAAGCAAGAGATATTTTAATACAGAGATCCTCTTGAGGTTGCCTATTGGGCTCTTGCACCCTAGCTGACTATTTATGGTATAAACTACCCGATGTTATCTGTTCTAATGATGATAGGCCTTCCCTTGAAATGCTCACCCTACACCACCAGGGCCACCATGATGGGAAAAAATTCCAATAGGGTGATCTGCATCAGCAATCCCAAACCTTCCTAGGAGGGAGGCCACTGGGCAATGCAGCATTTTCCTGTGAAATATGCACCAAAGCCCAAATCCCTTATGTGTCACTACAGAGTTCTAACTCTTGGCTGGTCGTAGGTGCCAGCCATAGTGCCACCCCACTTATGCAATGTAAGAACACAAGTCAAACACCCAGATCCTCCCTCATGGCTTCCATCACCCATATTCTGTGATGTGGCTTTGAACCACCTGATCCTATCCTTGCCATATGCTGCAAGAATATCCTGCCCATGGGCATGACCTTGCTGGCAAAACTGAGAGGCCCCACCAACTGTTGCAATTCACACAGGCTGATCTTATGCACCTTGGCCACCCACTCTAGGAGGACCCAAAGGGATACCAACTTGTCTTGAGGTAAACAAAATTCCTTGGCCACCAAGTCAATCTCTATCTCCAAGAAAGAAAGACTCATGCATGGGCCCTCTGTCTTGTCATGAGCCAAGGGGATGTCCAGTTTGGCACATACCTCTTGAAAAGCCCTCATAAGTTGACTTGACCAACAAATAACCACTTCTGATCAACCTGCCTTGTGCATGGTGGACCAGTGCAGAAACATGCTGAACTGCTCAAAGACGGTGCATGTCAGTGCACACCCCATGGGCATACACATATTGATATAGAATAGCCTTTCAGATTTCATGCCTAACATATCCCTATCCTCTGGATGTACCTAAATTTGGATTATGTGTCCCCCTTACCTAAGAGGGCCCTAATCCCCACATCCTGAACCACCTCTGTGGCATTTCAATAGTCAATATGGTATCCCCCTCTGGGTATAACAAATGATTTATCATCCAGAATTCCTCTGACACCTTCTTGGGAACTAGCCCAATGGAAAAGACCCAGAACCAAGTTTTTGGAGGTGATGCAGGGGCCACTGACCCTGTCTGCTGCAATTTCTTTTGCTAGTTTTTCCCACATGACCTCCGTTCACTCCCTGGCTGCCTTTCAGATTCTCCACCTCATCAACTTGGAGTGGACCTTTGTATAGGATCGCAAACCCCTCCCTGATGCCATCTGCCAGTGCTCAAGCAGCTGCCCTTTCTGGCTAATTGGCCAGTCACCTTTCTATGTGCTTCACCCCATGGGCATTGGGAGTCGTGGTATAATTTCTGAAAGGGCAGAAGGTGACCCGTCCCTCTCCGGCATTGCTGGAAAGGGTGTGACCTGGAACAAGCCTATGTACTCATGCTTGTATTTGCATGATTCTCCTTTACAAATCCCTTGGTTGTAATTATAGCAGTTCACCCTCCCCTTTCTGCTACTGTTTCCTGAGTGCCCTTTCTGGGTGACAATGGTCGCCTGCCTGAAAGCCACTGTCTGAGTGTTCCACACCCCTCCCCCCCATATCCATCATCTAGAGGAGGGGCATGTCCATCATGATCCACGGCCTACTCATCTCTTTCTGTTTTCGGATCCTAAACTTTTCATCATACTCTAACCCCCACCCACCACCCACGGTTAATTGGCATGCATCATCATGATCCAGCTGAAGTAGACCCACAGCCCTGCTGCTTTATCTGGGTTACCTTGTGTCAGCACTCTGGCATATATCACAAAGCCTGCCATCCAGTTTTCCCATGTGCACCAAATTGGCATCTTGCATTTTTCTCTATCCCACCATCATTCTCTTTTTAACCTTTTCCTCCTCAAGATCCTTGGGCCAGTTGAGTAATGTGAATACATCCACATACTCTCAATTAATGATTTGCTGCTAGACCTTCTCCAACAGATGCTAACCCACTGGTTCACCCAATCTCTCAAACCCCATGTTGTCTGCAGTGTTGTCTCCTGCTGGGCAGGAGAAGCCATCACCACTGCCCCCTCCACTTGAAACTCCCTTCCTCCCGGCACCGAGGCCACCTGTGTGGTGTATGGCCACATCTGCTGTTGAGCAGCAATGAAAGCCAACACTCTGTCAAGCTTCTGCTCTAGCATGCACTGACATACCAGGATTGGGAGCATTGAGGGACAGCGGGGATGGGTCACCTGACTGCAATGGATCCACCAGCTGCGGTAACCCTGGGACTGACTGCCATAGCATTGCTGGGGGAAGAGGTGGGAGTGTGGGAGCAGCTGAGAACCGTGCCAGTGTAACTACTGGAATCTGGTGCTGGGGCAATTAAAAAGCTGGAGGAAGTGGTGGTGGTGGAAACACTGGGACTGGAGACAGAAGCAGCAGCACTAGTGTATCTGATAAACCAGGTTCAGAGGTGCCAGTGTTGGGTTGTCCAGCTCCAGAGCCCATGGTCAGGCTGGATCTGGAGTCGCCAGACCCCTTGAACCGGGGCAAGGGTATCACCCTGGTCTTACTGGCTCACCTATGAGGCCGCTTTGGCATAGTTGGTGGGGAGATGTTAACAAACTGTCTTAACAGTGCTCTCAATTCATTTGCAGACAAGTTATCCAAATCAGATCTACCTGGTTGAGGGTTCATTGCTACAGGAATTGCCTGCTTAAGCTTCCTGGTCCTGACCTTCTTAGGCAGCAGTGGAAGTACCAAATCTTCTGTGGGTGGAGGTGCCAGTCTGACTGTTCTGTCACCATGGGCTCTGCTCATGGAGAAGCCATGTCGATGGGCCATGGCAGAGTATCAGGCCCCAATGGTTCTATCCTTGGACTAGCCAGATCTCCTGGCTGCTTATGAAATGTGGGATTCTCTGGGCCACCTGGTTGTGGCTGACTTATGGGTTCCAATGGACCTGGTAGTCCATCACCTAATTTCTCCTGGAATTGGGCTTCCCACCACCGCTTTCCCTTGCCTCGAGGGAACTGCCAGCTGCTTCTCAAAATCCATAACAACCTTCACCTTCCACTGTGCACCACATCTGAAAATACATGAGCACAACAGCATAACACAACCCTTGTTGATTAAGCCTCCGCTACCACCACAGCACAGGGTATACAGTTCAAAAAGTACCTGTTAACAGCGTTGTCTATACAGATTTCCCAAACCAAAATTGCCTCCCCCACAAATTTTTTTTTTTTATACTATGCCTCGCTGAAATAATTCAAATAAAGCTGTAAGGACTTCTACGCATTCTTGTTAACATTAGCTCCTGATCAGTCTACCTAATGGAATGCTTATTCTCTGGCTGCAGTTATCATGTCAGGAGAGGTTCAGAGAAGAGGGGGGTATCTGCAGTTGGGTGGGAAGCTCAGTGACGTTCTCCAAAGTACTCCCAGTACCTAGAGCAAGCACGGTGACAAAGCTAAGAATACAAGTTTAATGGGTGGCTGAAGGAGTGGTGTGCAGAAATGGGGTATGGGGTAGTAAAGGAGGGGGGGCTAGACATGGAACAATAAGGGGCTTTATGCCAAGGATGGGCTGTATCTCAGCATTGAGGGTACAAGGGCATTGGGATAGAGGCTAGAGAAGTACATTAAAAACAGCATCGATTTAAACTGAGGAAGGGGGAGGGCTGAGTCAGATAGCAGGGAGGAGGCACTTTCCAGAGGAGACCAGAAGGCCTCTCCCTCCAGAGAGGGAGGAGGAGAATGATGGGAAGTTACCAAGACAAAAGTGGAAGAGGGAGAAATGGGAAGCGGAGGGGCAGGGCACAAGGTGGACTGTTGTATTCTTGAATGCAAAGAGCTTAGCAAACAAGGTAGTAGAGTTCCAGGCAATGATGGAAGATGGAGAGGTAGATATTGTTGCCATCTCAGAGACCTGGGCCACCCAAAACCACGATTGGGATCTTACGATCCCGGGTTACAAGGTGTTCCACAGGGACTGGGTGGGGGGGAAGGGATGGAGGAGTGGCTATTTATGTCACGGAGGGGATACTGTGTACCAGGGAGAGAGGGATGAGGGAGGCCAGAAACCACATGGGTATTCCTCCAAAGCCTCTACAGGTAAGAAGCTCAGGATGGGGTGGTATACAGGCCACCCTCACAGAGCAAAGAGGTGGATAGGGAGCTGAGGGAGCAAATCAGGAAGGTCATGGCAAGGAAATGCAGTTATAGTAAGAGACTTCAACCTACTTGTGGTTGACTGGCAGAACAGTAACTACAGCACATGCCAGGGAACAGGTGCTGCAGGAGGCTATCCAAGACGGCTACCAACAGCAAGGAGTGATGGAACCTACTAGAGAGGGGAACATACTGGATTTGGTACTAACAAATGGTGATCAAGTCTAGGATATGGTAGTACAGGACCCTCCAGCAGAAAGTGACCACCACTCAGTGTGGTTCCTCCTCAACACGGGGGGGGTCATCTAAGATCAGGAAGGCAGATTTTGCCAGAATTAACAGCATCCTAGAGGGGTATTTAGCTAAAATTAACCCAGTGATGGATGCTGAACAGAAGTGGGCAATCATTAGAAAGGGGCTGAATGAGGCCACGAACACGTGTGCCTAATCTCAGAGTAAGCAATCCAGGTTCAAAAAATCTAGCTGGCTCAGCAAGGAAGTGGAGTGGAAGATGAGGGATAAAAGACTGCCTTCATTAAGTTAAAAAATCGGGCGTGAGGAGGACTGAGAGGTGTTCACAAAGGCATCTAGGGAGGTGACCAGGTCAGTCAGGGCAGCCAAGGCAGCAAAGGAGCTGAAGTTGGCTCAGGGTTCAGAAAGGGGAAAAGGGTTCTTTAAATACATAAGGGAGAAGAGGAGTTGTAGAGATGACATTGTTAGAATCAAGAGGGATGGGGGTGCGGAACAAGGGGAAGAACAGGCAGAGGCACTCAATGAGTACTTTGTCTCGGTGTTCACAAAAGAAAGGGGTGGCCCAATACCGCAGGGGAAAGAGGGCAAGGGTGAAGGGGGCAGAGATAACAGATGAGGTCATCCAAGAGGATAGAGTTCTGAAGGGCCTTAAAGCCTTGCAGGAGGACAAGGCACCAGGACCAGACGGTGTACTCCAAAGGCTACTGAAGGAACTGGTGGAGTTGTTGGCAGGCCCTCTGATGGACCTTTTCAGCACCTCCTTGGAGACAGGGAAGGTATCCAGGGACTGGAGGATGGCTCATGTGGTATCCCTTCACAACAGTGGACCCAAGGATCAACCGGGCAACTACAGACCGTAAGCTTGACTTATATTGTGTGGAAGTTGATGGAGACCATTCTAAAGGAGAGGCTGATAACATTTCTCGATAGTAATGGACTACAGGATGAGAGACAGCATGGGTTTGTCTCGGGAAGAGCGTGCCAAACTAACTGAATCGATTTCTTTGACTTGGTCACTAGGGTGGTTGATGAAGACCATGCTGTGGATGTCCTGTACCTGGATTTCAGCAAGGCTTTCAACGCGGTGACCCACGGGAGGTTAATGAGCAAGCTGAGGGACATGGGGGTGGGGGAGAAACTGGTGGGGTGGGTTGAGACCTGGTTGCAGGGCAGACAACAGAGAGTAATTGTAAGGGGGGAGATATCCAAGCCAAGGCCAGTAACAAGTGGGGTACCGCAGGGTTCAGGGCTGGGCCCTGTTTTGTTCAATGTCTTCATTGGAGACATTGCGGAAGGGTCAAGAGCAAGATCAGCCTGTTCACAGATGACACTAAGATTTGTGCAAAAGTGGACAATGAGGAAGGGAAGCAGGCACTCAGGGGGGATCTAGCTAAACTCAAACACTGGTATAGGGACTAGCAGTTAGGGTTTAACACTAAGTAGTGTACGGCCATGCACCTCGGAGCAAGAAATCCAAGGACCAGCTACTGGCTGGGGAAGTACAGGTAACAGCTTCAGAGGAGGAAAGGGACCTTGGGGTAATAGTCACAGGGAACATGAAGGTATCAGCACAGTGAAGGAGGGCGGCAGCAAGGGTAAATAGGATCTGGGGTGCATTGCCAGAGGGATCACCTCTAGAAAGGAGGAGGTCATCATACCCCGTATAGATCACTGGTGAGGCCACACTTGGAGTACTGTGTGCAGTACTGGTGCCCATACCTCAAAAAGTATGTGAGATTACTGGAGGGGGTGCAGCACAGGGCTACCAAAATGATCATGGGACTGGGGAGCTGCTGTATGAAAAGATTAGGGAGCTCAATATGTATATGTAATGTGGAACACCCTGCCAGAGGTAGTGGTGGGGCTGAAACAATCACGGGATTTAAGAATGCATGGGATAGACATAAAGAATTCTGGAGGTCAGGGGTAAGGGCAACAGACTTCCTGGAGAACATAAACTGAACTTACAAACTTAAATGGGCAGACTGGGTGGGCCATGGCGCTTATCTGCCGACACTGTCTATGTATGTATGTATTCATGTATCCGCTGGAAGAGAGAGGAAAGAGGGGACATGATACAGACCTTAAGTACTTGAAGGCATAAGCAAAGGAAGTATGAGACTATAGCGATCGAAGCTAGAGATTGAGCACCTAGCAAAACGGCGACTCAATACTGGCGACTGTGATCGCTGGCTACCTAGGGAGGAGGTGACCTGATACTGCGGTTGGTGAAAACCAAGACTGGAACTACAGGGACAAGCGCATGCGTGCACACCCATGGGGGAGGCAGGGAGGGATGGCATGTGGGAGAGTTGTGGCAGCAGCTGCCAAGCTTGTATCGCTGACGCCATGGGGAGGGTAGTTGACTGGGAGGCATGCAGCATGGGGTACCAGGTTCTGGTCCAGGCGTGGTGCGTGGATTTTTTGCCACCTGGCGGTGTATTTTAACAAAGTTTCACCCTTGGGTTGAGAATCCACGCTAGAGGCGGTGTGGAGGCAAAGCCCCCACATTAATAATGAGACCTGTAGGTCTAGGGCATCTTTTTCCTGCGCTAAGTAGTGTGCATCATCAAACTGATTTTTCGGCACGTACACTTTGCTATAATAGTGATCGCTGTTCCTCGATCGCTATTATAACATGGAACCTAAACAAAGTCAGAGAAGGAGGATTGTTACTCTTAAAGGGGAAGGGTCACTAAGGGCACAGTTTGAAGTTGGAAGGAAGGTTCAGGAGGGAGTTGAGGAGGCACTACTTTACAGAGAGAGAGAGTGATGGCGAGATGGAACACACTGCCAGAGGAGTTAATCGAACTGAGGACAGTGGACAGCTTTAAGCAGGGTTGGTATAGAGTCAAGGGCAGGATTAGTACAGACAAGAACACAAAGGGGGGAAAGACCAGGAAACGAGAGGAAGGGAGGGTTTTGGGTGGGTCTGGGGCAGCTGTAGAAATATGAAACTAAGAGCTACACATTCGGGCAGACTTGATAGACCTGTGGATCTTTTTCTGCCAGCAATTTTGTACGTTCGTATGTCTACAACATGCAGTAAAGATCAATTCTTACTGCTCCCACTTGTATTACTGGATTTTGCCACTAGATGGTGACAATGCACCATGACTAAAGTAAAGTTAGAATCTAATAGGATGCAATGGAGAGGCGATTTATTTTGGGAATCAGCTTCAATCAATCAATCAATTAATCAATCATCTTTATTTAACCAGGTGAAACACTGTTGAGGCAAGCTCATTTACAAAATGGGCCTGGACAAAAGTACAATGATGACCATAATAAAACATAGTTATACAGTGTCAAGGAAAAAACACTAGAAATAAAAAGCAAAATTATGCACTTGTACATGGAAATAATACAAAAAGGAGAGAGGAGAAATATGCAATATACAGAGTATACAATATACATAATTCTGTCTGCCTGGCAATGGATCATAGTGCATACCGAGAACAAAAAAGTTGTTTGCAGAAATACCTCAACTTAAAACCATGAAAATATCACAATAGGGCTATATAGGGATATTGTTTGCTTTGAGAATGGTACTGGTAAAGCTTGCATAGATAGAAGGAAGGAGGGAGGTGGGGCAACATGGTGAGATGAGAGGAAGGGACCCTTAAGGAGGTAGAGGCGAGAGGAAGATGAAAGGGGAATGGGTGAGATTAGTTTAAATTCATTCATACATGGGTGAGATTAGTTTAAATTCATTCATACATATTAGTAGAGTGTGTAGAAATAAAAAGGACAAGGATCAAGAAATGCAGTTGCAGGAGTCAGTTATTGTGGCATCTTAATAAGGATTTGAAAGTTGGCATTTTTATAAGGGATGAGAGCTTCAAGGATTTCTGCAGAGTATTCCAGAGGGCTGGTAAGGGAATGGATTAATGTGGGGGCTCCAAAGCGAGTTCTAATTCGAGGAATAGGTAAGAATGACTCCTAAGTGTGTAGGTACTAGTGGAATACGTTAGCAGGCTGGAGATATATTTTATTTCATTTTTTTATTTATTTATTACTAGGATTACAAATACCTTTGAACCAAGGGTTCTTTTACAAAGGTTCTGTGTCAGCAATGGGTGCAAGCAGAACAGTGGTAAGATACAATACAAGGTCAGGAGGTTAACATAGAAGCAAGCAGAGGTAAGATACAATACAGGTCAGGAGGTTAACTTAGTAGCAAAAGACAGTACATGTGTACAGACTGGCACAGCAGCAAGAAGTCAGTGGCAAATAACAATGCACAATTATCAGTACGGGTGTATATATAGCAAGACACAGATACAAATGAAAACCATCCTAGGGGTGACATAAATGGAGCAAGGGGTTGGGGATAAGAGGGGAAGAGGTGGGGAAAAGGGTAGGCAGTCAAGGATTTGACATTGTCATAAGTGCAAGAACAGAAAGATAAGTGCTAGGTAGTCTTGGGGTGGAGCAACAAGAGATAGGGTGATAGGGAGGGGGAGACAGGAGGAGAGGAGCGGGAGAGAGGGTAGAATGGTAGGTGGGAGGTGAGAGGGAGTAGAATGGTAGGTGGGGAGGTGGTAGAGAGACGGGTTAGGGGGACGGGGTCGGTAGCTTAATGGTTAGAGCACTGTAGGTCCAGGTGGCTGCATTTCTAAATCTTCTGGTTTTTAATGATTGCCAACCAGCACAGCATGTAGTATATAGTGATGCATCCTGAAGGGGGTGACGGTGATAAATCTTAGGGCTCTATTATATAATGTGTCGCTAGAATAGATCTAGGGCCTTGACTGTATAGTATGTCTGCATAGTCCAAGAGTGGTAGAAATGTGGAATGCACAAATCTTAGCTTGGCTTCATAGGTTAGAAATTGTTTAATTCTGAAGAACAACCCTAGGCGCTGTGTCAGAAGACTGATTAACCACATTTTGTACATGCAAGTCTCTAATGTGTGTGTGTGTTTAAATATCAAAACAGGAGTGCCACAATTATTGAGGTAGTGTGCTGGTTGCAACATGTAACAATCTATCTGCCAGAGAGAGCAAGCCTATCACAGACGGGCAATAATGGAGTTGCTTAACCAGCCCATGGTAATGGCATCGAGCTACTATATCTGTCCACTCAACGGTGCCCAGTAAACAAAACAAATGTTGACGCAGCAGTTGAACATAAAACTGTGCAGTGGTCTATGACTAATGTACCAAGTACTGTTGAGGCATGATGGATTAATCAGTTAAGGGTTGTCGTGGTTTATTGAAATCATATTGCATCTTGAGGAGATCCTTATACAGAAATAGGATCCTAAGTACATGGAAATGTCCTGCAGTTAAAAATGTCCAGATTTCACAGCAGGATCATCAATTCATGCAAATGTTCATAATAATGCACTGTAAGAAGTATTGTTTCCATTTCATGGACAACATCAGTAATGGCACCTCAAGGTTAATGATGTAAGCACTACCATTATTACTACATAATTGTTTTAAACTAACTTCAATTAAGCACAGTGCTATGATGGAGGGGAGAAAACAAAGACAGTGGGTGCAGGGGAGAGTGGAGGGATATAATCATACTGAGAGTAATACATATTGACATTATTTACCTGTTATCATGGACATTTGCATGTATTTTGCATCCTGCTGCACATTTTGGTCATGTGATATAGTTGCTGGATATTTGCATGCATTTAAGACTTGTAAGCTAATTTTATGAACATTTCCATGAATTTAGGGTTCTGCTTTGAAATCTGGACATTTATAACTGTGATACATTTGCATATCTTTACAATTCTATTTTGAACGTGGGGATATTTATGGGCTTTCTGATTGAATATGACTTTGTAATTTATCAACATTTTACTATGGGTTCTTTTTGTACGCCTTGCTACTACTTATGTTATTTTACTATCCTGCTCATTAACCTGTCCTGATATGTATCTGTGTATCCTGTATCTTGTGGAGACCCTTATAATAGGATCCTAAATATTTGGAAATGTCTGGCAATTATAAATGTCCAGATTTCAAAGCAGGATCTAAAATCATGCAAATGTCCATAATAATACATTGCATAGCAGCAGTGACTGCGGATCACTGTAGCTAAAGCATGTAAGAAGTAATGTTTCCATTTGGTGGACAACATCAGTATAGCACTTTTATGGTTTGCAATGTAAGCAATCACTCCTACTCCAATGAAATATTCCTTGATGTTGGCTGGTTCCTGCATTCGAACACTCCGTAGTCACCGTACTATAAGGCTGCTGATGACTTCTTTCATTATGGTTGGCATGTGTCTCACAGTTGTTTCCCTTTGTTGTGGGTCTGGTACATGACAAAATATTACATATTGTACTGCAGATACTTAAAAGTCGAAGAGTGCTCCCCTGTGCCTTACTAAACAAGCATTTGTCAATGCTGAATGTTGCTTGCTTCTATGTGCTGTTTAGGTATTTGGAAGTCATTGGAGTGCAAATATTGAAAATTTGAATCCTACGAAGGGTATAGGAACTCATGAACGCACGCTCATAAAACAGTCATTGTTAGAAATTTTTTCACGAAATGTTCAACATAGCCATTTTAAAACCTCTGCTCATGAACAGTGTCTTTGTGATTTTGTTAATGTGTCCCATACATTGAGTTTGCACACCGACTGCGCCATTGTGCGCTACATGGGTGGAAACACGTTTTGGGCAGGATGTGAAAAATGACAGCTGTACTGCTCATAAGGAGGTGTGGTAAAATGGCAATGTTGAAAATCTGGAGTGGAAATATTGAAAATTCGCAAACCTACGAGCGTGCGTGGGAACTGCGCAACGCACACTCGTAAGACAGTCATTTTTAGGAATTCTTTCACCAAATTTTCAACATTGCCATTTTAAGATCTCTGCTCATGAACAGCATTACACTGTGATTTTTCTTAATCTGTTCCATACACTGAGTTCAAGACACCGACTCATGCCATTGTGTGCTACATGGGCGGAAACATGTTTTGAGCAGGATGTGAAAATGACAGCTGTACTGCTCATGAGGAGGTGTGGTAAGATGGCAATGTTGAAAATCTGGAGTGAAAATATTGAAAATTTGTGAACTTACGAGCTGCATGAGGAACTGTGCAACACACGCCAGTGAAACAGTCATTTTTAGAATTTTTCACCAAATTTTCAACATAGCCATTTAAGACCTCTGCTCATAAACAGTGTCACTGTGATTTTCTTAATTTGTCCCGTACATTGATTTAGCACATCGACTGCGCCATTCTCAGCTACAAAGGAGCGAAACACATTTTTGGGTGAGATGTGAAGAGGAAATGACAGCCGTACTGCTCATAAGAAGGTGTGGTAAAATGGCAATGTTGAAAATCTGGAGTGAAAATATTGAAATTTTGCGAACTTATGAGCCTGCGTAGGAACTACGCAACACACACTCGTAAAACAGTCATTTTATGGAATTTTTGGACCAAATTTTCAACATGGGGTTTTTGGGACCCCATCTCATGAATGATGTCACTGTCATGGTGGTATTCAGGCCCAAAGGGTGATTTCACAGTCACTGCACAGTCACTGCGCGAAATCACCCTTCGGGCCCGAATAACGCCATGACAGTGACATCATTCATGAGAAGGGGTCCTAAAAACCCCATGTTGAAAATTTGTGCAAAAATTCCCAAAATGCCTGAGATATGCAATAAAGTTGAACCCTCCTATCTAGCCCATTATACAGCTTACGGCATTTCCTCAGTTCGTGATCGGCTTTGAAAAGAGTGCCAGGCGTGTTCCCGGTCCACGAAGATCGTCGCTGATCGGAGGTAAGTATGGGGTGGGGTGTGTGGGGAGGCTGGAGTGCGCCCAGTGGGTGGAGTGCGGGTTGTGGGAAGGGGTCGAGACGCGACCAGGACCGTTTTGTTTACAGGTTTAAAACAAAAAAGACTATGAGGACGTTTACCACGCTGGGGTGGGCTCCCAGCATGGCACAAGGATGTTGGGGCCGTTCAGCCGACAGGGATTGGGCACCCCGTCGGCCAAGAAGTGATTGCCACGCTGGGGTGGGCTCACAGCGTGGCACCAGCTGAGGAGGGCGGGGCGACAGCAGCTCAGCCCGGCGGGGATTGGGCACCCGTCGGCTACACAAGCGTCTTGAGCGTACGCGGCTTGCATGTGGAGAGCTACACTTATGGGTGCTCACTGGGCGTAGCTCCCTTTCAACTGTATGCCACTGCATTTTGGGCGTGTCATAGACAGCTCCAAAATGCGATGGCTTCAGAACCACGCCTGCCAGCTCACTGACTGAATTGAGGAGGAGGTGACACCTCCAAATCTCCGATGATGGCACTATGTTTCTTGCACATGCATGCAAGCAACATAAAATCAGTAACCAGAAACAAGTCGAGGGAACTCTCACATCTTTTCACAGCAATATTTTCCTAATTCCTTAGGTGTAAGTATTGTGTACTCCTCCGTTGCCAGCAGTCCTATTTCTGTCCAAATCTGGTTTGTAAATAAAGATTACAGCCCCAGAAGTTATCATTGTGTTTCTCCTCCTTTTCCATCAAAGTTGCTGGAGGATGATGTCATCAGAGCAACAATGATAGTGGTGACTTCGTTACGTCACCACACAATGTAGACACAGATTAAATGGCTCGCTAACTCCCCAATTAAAAACAATATTTTAACCTACCTCACATATAGAAAAACCCTGTCTCTGCAGCGGAAAGTACTTCCAACCACAGCAACTTGAGGCAAGCATAAATCGACAGCCGGAGGGGGCCTCAAGCAACAAAAACTGAATTTAGCTCCTTGGACCTCTGCGGAGGGGGACATGATTGCCAAACCACCTGAAAGCCTGGACCCAGAGAGAGTCAGAAGAGGAGGGGAGGATTTCACTACTACCTCCGTCAGCTTTGTCATGAACTATGGTGGTTGAGCAAGACCCTGGACACAGTCAGAGCTGAGGTTAGGAAAATCGCGCAAAATTACACAGCAAGGAAGCAGCTCCAGTCAGTAGAAGAGCACCTTACCTCATGCACAGAAATGGTGGATCTTCATAATGGGGCCGACTTCAGCTGCACGATCGCCACAAGCCATGATCAATAAAATCAAGATTTAGAGAATAGATCTCACCAAATTAATATTTGGCTATATGGATTCCCGGAACATACTGAATCAGGGATACTGTGACATATGTAGAAGGTTTATTTAAGGAGGTACTGGCCCTGGATAAAGATATGCCACTAAATATCATCAGAGCACACTGAGCATTACTAACCCCTCCAAAGGATCCAAAAGCCAGACCGTGTTCAATAATAATTGCATTCCTGTAGTTTTGTGTAAAGAGATGGTGCTATGCAAAGCCTGGTCAAGAAAGAAATAATTTTGGGGACACAAGGCTTTCTTTAGAACCAGACTATGCTCCTACGACAATGTCACGCCAGAAGCTGTGGTTTCAGTTGTCAAGGCTCTTCATAGTAAGGGCCTAAAAGCAAGAGTAGATTTCCAGCCAAGCTCCAGAATGAAGCCAGAAAGTACCTAACATCTTTGGAGGTAGCAGTTAATGACCTGCTTGACCCAGGCACCCTGAAGGAACTCGAGAGGTGACAATGGAAGTTGGTGGGAAGCTGCTCTGACTATCAGTGCCGGTCAGAATAACCTCTAGATGCCCAGGATGCAAGCCTGTGGACTAGGCTGAAAGCGCAGCCCAAGTTAGCCCCAGAAAGACAGGCAATGGACTTGTCTGCATCTCAGCAACTGAGGGGACAGTCCAGACTGGACTTTCGATGATCCTGCAGATAAGAGCTCTGAAGAAGTGAATGCACAAACCTGAGTTGGAGCAGACTGTGACTTAATCAACAATCAGTACATACCTAGCGCTGGCTTTCACTACTTTTGGTACCAGAGCCAGTTGGCTGGTTTCTCTGTAAGGTGACTATGAAATGGGCAATGGGCTGAAAACAGTGGCCAGGTGCTGCTGCCTCCAGCCACAAACTAACTTTTCTTTAATCTGTAGAACTTTTCTATAATACTTTCAGGCTGCCACACATAAATACAAGTGCCTATGGGCCCTCAGGTTCGTTTACTTATTTATTTTGTTGTTAGGACCGGGGATTTAAGTTTCTGAATGCACAGCAAGGGCAGTGTAGCCCTGGGGTCATCATTATTCTTCAACTTTTATCAACATCTAATGTTGTGCTCATATAATAGTTTTAACACTTGATACTCTTACATAAAATTTGATCCTTTGTGAGGGGGTTAACAGAACAAGAGGGGTGCCTGGGTGGTGGAGCGGGACCCTGCTTCATTGATGTGGGCTGTCTCTTCCACACTGGGCCATGCCCATTAATTGGAAGTTATCGGGGGTGGGAGGGAGGGATATGGTCTATATTATGTTGGTTTTACCACACTTGTTGCTCATATGCAGCACATGCTGGGTCTTGCAGCACAGTGCTAAACATCCCTGCACTTTCCATCACCAGAGGCTACCACAAGTATGATGGGGTGGGTGTGGTACCTTGGAAGTACCTAACACCATTGAATAAGCTTTTGAAGTATGTCAGGTTTATGCCCCAGTTTTGTTTATTGCTGGTTGATTGTGTTAGTATGGATTTGCCTGTAGATGTTTGGTTTAATTTGAAGGCTGCATGAGCTGCATGTTCCCTCCCCTCCTCCTCTCTTTCCCAGTCCGTGCTTGAGTTGCTGGATTCTGACCCAGGCCGAGGCGGGCTCTTCAGGATGCAAGGCTATAGCTTATCACCCAATGGATCATCTGAATATTGTCACCTATTACATCCGAGAATTAACAGCCCTATTAAATGAACCAGGCTCCTGCAAGAACCTGGCAGGATGGGAGTCCACATCGCACTGTTGCAGGAGACCCACTTTACCAAGGACGAACAGAAGAAATTATGCCAAAGTTGGGTGGGCTCGGTGTATGCTTCCACATACCAAGCCGCCCACACAGATGAGGTACTACTACATTAATTCATGAAATTGCCCCATACAGGTCGAGGGGTGGAATATGATTTGGCAGGATGTTTTGTGAAATTGCAAGCCATCTATAGGGACACCCCATGTACGATTTAAGTATATATGCACCTAATGAGGATAAAAAGCCTCCCAATTTAAAAAATATATATTTATACTTAACCCCCAAGCTATCCCAAAGGCTACCACCCCTGCCTGTCTCAGCCATGACAGGGCAGGCCCAGATCCGTTGACGGTGCCTCCACCCAGAGGTCAGGTTAGGGACAGTCTAGGTTGACTCAGTCACAGCCCTCTGGGTTGCTGCAACCCCACCCCCTTTCTTCCCACTAGTGGCTCAAATGGAGTAATTATAATGCTTTCCCCTGAACACTTACCCCGGCTCAAGCACTCAGCTCACTTGGGGACCCCTGGAAAGCAGGTGCAGTTATCAAACATTCACTGTGCAGATGTACTCAGTAAGACACAAACCAGCCTGGGTACAGTTGCAAGACAAACAATCTGATTTATTTGAAGGGAGATAACAAGGACCAGGGAAATCAGGGTGATTAGCTTATCACTATTACCTATATTTAGCTACCTATGGCTCTGTGCACAGGCCTGAACCTATCAGTTATTGTCTATGGGTACCCAAGCCCTAATGGCTAGTTGCTCGATGCAGCTGGTTGGGGCCCTGACACAAGCAAGCATGTAATCCTGAGAAGATCAAATGGAGCAGAATCTCAATTAGTGCAGTCAGCAGTACAACAAAATGACTTTTGGCCACTGCTTGTAAGCTTAACAGGGAGCTACCCTGATCCAGTACTCATGACTCCAGCAGATACCTTCCTTCACCACTTGCAGGGCTGAGCCTGAGCTTCAAAGCCTCCTCACACATTATATGGAAAACAACAGAGGGTACCATACCAGGCAGCGCTTCCAGGACCCAAACGAACTCACAGCAGTTTGGTTGTTAAACTGAAGCTTAACTTTCCTGACAGACCGAACACAATTCAGCAGATTCTCCAGTCCTCTACAGGTTGAGCCTGGTAGGTAACTGTGCTGGCACACAGCCTCCTCTGACCGCACGCCTGCAGATTTAATCTGACAAGCACTGACAATGCAAATGGCCGCCTCAGGCCTTTCATGTGCTTCCTGCGCGAACACTCAACAGTGCAGAAGCTCAGAGCTCCCTTCTCCTTCACAGTCACAACGAATCTGCCCCTAACAGCATGGGGCACTCCTTACAGTTCGGGCGCTACCTGATTCTTTTGGCTGGCGTCACCTGCCAGTCAATTACTCTGGCTCTCAGTGGTGCGAAAAAGCGCCATAGCCCATAATGCCTTTCCCAAAATTACAAGCAGTTCCTCTATTGGTCCTCTGGCTCCATTAAGAGTCCTGGTTGCTGATTGGTCGCTTAGTCCTTCACATTAGCTGCCCTTGAACCTTATTGAACCCTTTAGAAAGTCCTGGTCCAACATGGAGGGGCACAGCACACAGAGTCCAATCTGTAACAAAAGCAGGTTAGACAAAACTGCACCTTCGCTATCACTCTCAATAATTTCAGGCAACAGGAACACCTGTTGAGGGGGCGCCCCTTGCACTTTTCAGCGGCCACCAAGAGGTGCATTACCGTACAGCTCGAGTGGGACTCGAGCAAGGAAGCACACAGTCCCCCTCGCAAACAAGGACTTTGCCTGTGAGCAGACAGCTCTTAAAGGGACAGCGCGAGGATGCTTCAAAAGCACTCATAAACCCCACATTTAGCAGCCTCACGCCGAACACCAGCCAGGCATGGAGCATTCAGCAAGCTCCGGGAAGGCCTTCAGGAACCCCCATTTGTAGAGGGGTTACACCCTTCCTGGCCTGGAGAAACTTGGCGTCTGCGTCAAGTAGTTACCCTTAAATCACTTTAAGGCAAACAGTTTATTTAACAATTTACCACACTTTAGCTTACATACATGGATGCTGTATTGACAGTGTACTACGGTTTATACAATATTACACACACACATAACCTTTTCTTGTTGAATCAGGTCATTACTCTGTGCCCAGGACACCTGAAAAAAGGGGACCCTTCCCTATCAGCTACTAGTGGGCTAACTGGGGTAGGGGTACCACACTCAAAGAGCAATACTAACAGGCTGGAGTTATTCCCCCGGGCTAACTTAGGCAAGGAGCTCAGGGACACATACACTCCCTTATGGACCACATTTAAGGGTAGGTCCACAGGCTGACCCAGCGACTCATAACTCAACTTTACTACAGGCCGTATTTCTCGGCTGGATCATCTAGGGGTCTCAGAAAACCCGGTTACAGGCCCCGATTCCAATTCAGCCTCATTGAGATTAGTAGGGGGAATCTCCACAGGGGAAAGGGACCCAGTGCCCATAGTACTGTCGAGGACCTGACCCTCTACATCAGGACCCACACTACTTGGCTCAGCTGAGGACTGTTCAGATACTAGTAAGGAACCATCAGGGCATTCAAAATATTCTTCAGGTTCCGGCATATCACTGGCGTGTTCCCCAATCACTCTCCTCTTCAGAAAAGTCAGATAGTTCAGCCAGGCTCAGGACCCCCCTCTTGGGTTACTGCTACCCAGCTCATCCTCTGGAAGCATTAATTCTGGAGACAAAGCAGGGAGCTCAAACAGTCCAGAAGGCCCAACCTTATCTCCAGAGTTGACAAGAGGATTGCCCCGAAACAGTTGGCTCAGTTCTTAAGAGGGATAGCATTCAGCATCATTTTCATTGTCTTCAGACACAGATTGGCGATCATCTTCATCAGAGGGATTTGGACAAGGCCCTCTTAGTTGGCTTGCTGAAGAGTCAATTGGTCGGGTTCTTTTCCTGGGAGTAGATCTGGTCATAGGCCGGGGGTTGGGGGGCATTTGGAGGTTCAGCTTCAATCAGGATTTGCCCGATTGGCAGCAGATGATTTCTGTGTATAGTTTTCACATCTTTGGAATTGTTTTCCGGCCGCACTTTATATACAGGAAAATCTGCCAGTTTTCCCACAGCAATGTGAGGAGGTGATGCCATCTGTCAGCAATTTTATGTTTGCCATGCAGTCCCAGATTTCTCAGTAACTCTTTCCCCTTCTCTCAGTTCCATTGTTTCACTTTCTTATCATACCTTTCCTTGTTGGCCAGGTTTCGTTTAGCAGCCATGGTCTGGGCCAGCTGATAGGCATGGTTCAATTGGGCCTTTAGCTTCTGTACATATTATCGATGATTTTCTGCTTGCACCCCATCAGAAACTCAAAACACACATCCACGTGCAGTCTAGCTTCTCTCCCAAACATCAGTCTGTACGGGGAAAATCCAGTGGCATCACTTTTGGTGCAGTTATAGGCATGAACCAGGGTGCTAATCTGCTGGCTCCATCTAGACTTGTCTTTGGGTTGCAGGGTGCCCAACATATCAAGCAATGTGCGGTTAAACCTTGCAGGTTGGGGATCCCCCTGAGGATGGTATGGGGTGGTTCTTGACTTTTGCAACCCCCACAAAGATAGCATTTCTTTAATCAGGCAGCTCTCAAAGTCCCTCCCCTAGTTAGAATGGATCTGCTGGGGGGCCCCATAGTGGAAAAAAAAGTTTTCAACAAGTATTTTAGCCACTGTGGTTGCTTTCTGATCTTTAGCAGGAAAGGCCTGTGCATACCGGATAAAATGATCAGTGACTACCAATATGTTACTGATATTTTTCAGATCTGGTTCTAGACTCAAGAAATCAATGCAGACCAGTTCCATAGGGGCACTAGTGGTAATATTGACCATGGGGAAGCTCTCTGGGTAGGCTTTTCTTTGCAAACAGCAGCTACAGGTCTTGACATAATACTCTACATCCGTACTCATTTTGGCCAGTAGAATCGGGTCCGTACCAGATCGAGAGTTCGGTCTATGCCAAGATGCCCCATGTGATTATGCAAGGACCTCAGGACCAGTTCTCTAAAAGCTGAGGGCAGCACCAGTTGTTGTTTGTCTACCCGGCCCTCCTTATCAACAGTCTCTCTGTATAGTAGTTGGTTAATCAGCCTTAATTTGGACCCTTGTTTGTATAACAAGGCAGTTCTCAGGTCAGTGGAACGCAACTTGGACACGTCCCTCCCGGCCTGCAAAGCTTCCACAACCATTTTGATCATAGAGTCTCAGGATTGAGCCCGTTGAAGACTAGCATTGTAAAACTGGGGCAGTGAACTAGTGGCCAATGCAGAAAAATGACAGTAGGCAGCAGGTATGCAGTTTTCGGATGGCCCCAAGCAATCCACCACACAGTCCACAGCATCAGGAGACACCTGTTCCTCCTTGTCAAATTTCTGGCAAGGGCTCTTATGTCAGGCTCTGACAACCTGACCCAATCAGTTTGTGGCATAGACCTCCGAGAGAGGGCATCCGCATCTATATGGTTTAGGCCTGCTCTGTACTCAACATCATAGTTGTAGGTGGCCAAGGCAAGAGCCACCTATGGCCAGTGGCATCCAACTTGGCTGAGGTCTGTACAAGGTCAGAGGATTGTTATCAGTCTTACCAATATCTTGGCACTATACAAATAGTCATGAAACTGATCAACAATGGCCCACTTTAGAGCCAGGAACTCTAGTTTGTGCACTGGATAATTTTTTTCTGAAGAGTCAGACTTCTGCTGGCAAAAGCTACAGGTCTCAGACCATTCAAGTGCTCCTGATATAACACAGCCTCAATCTTTGTAGACTGGCATCAGTATGGAGAATGTATGGCTTGGCGGGTCAGCATAGGCCAACACTGGGGCATGGGTAAGTTGATATATGATGTCATAGAAAGCGTTCTCACACTCAGCAATCCAGCGATCCCCAAACACATCATTCGGCTGGAAATACTTCTTCTCCATCTCAGAGCACATAACCATCTTATACTTTTTGTGTGTAGGAGGGTACCGCTGAGTGAGGTTGAGGAGGGGGAGAATTACTCGAGAATAATCTTTGACAAACCACCTATAATATCCACAAAACCCCAGAAACCGTTGCAGCTCTTTCAAATTCCTGGGCTGAGGCCAAGTGGTCAAAGCCTCCACTTTGCTAGGGTCAGTCTCTATGCCCTCAGTGGATACTATGTGGCCCACATATTTTACAGAAGTTTGGAAGAATTGACACTTGTCTATAGACAGCTTGAGGCCAAAATCCTCCAACCGATCCAAGACCTTGAATAATCATTGCTCATGTTCTTCCAACGAGTGGCCAAACACTATGACATCATCTAAGTAGACCAAGCACTCGAGCAAATTCATGTCCCCCATGGCACGTTCCATCAGGCGCTGAAAGGTGGCTGGGGCACCTCAAATCCCTTGAGGCATCCAAATAAACTCATAGAAACCTAGGGGCAAATAAATGCAGTCTTCTCTCGGTCCTCTGGGGCCATCAGGATCTGGTAGTACCCGCTGCGGAGGTTCAACACAGAGAGCCACTTACTGCCATTTAAACAATCCAAGGCATCCTGTATGCGCGGCATGGTATACTGGTCTGGGATGGTCCGCCGATTCAAGGTGCGATAGTCTACACACATCTGAACCACCCCATTCTTTGTTCTCACTACTACAATGGGGGAGGCACAGGGGCTCCTGGACTCTTGTATCACACCAGCAGCCAATGTCTCTTGCAGATGCTGCCTAACATCATCTACGTCAGCCGGGGCCAGGCACCGGGATCTCTCTCAGAAAGGCCTTTCATCATGCAGCCGAATGTGATGCTCAGCCCCTTGCACACTTCCCACATCCCATTCTTTCAGGGAGAAAACCTGGTCCCTTTTGGCAAGCTTCTCACTGATCCTCATTTTCCATTCAGCAGGCAACGGGGAGTCACTGAAATCAAACAAGTCAGGAGTAACTCTGTCATCTTTCCTGATACCCTTGCTATTTGTCAGCACTGCAGTATCTGCACAATTTACACTTGCCAAGTGCACCCTCTTCTTATTCGAATCTCTTTGTCAGACACATTATGCACTTGAACCATCACCCTCTTAACGTAAGAATGAGCTCTAGCCGGCAAGATACTGGGTTTGACCAACAGTCCCTCAGGTAATCTTCCTCCCAGGCGCACCAACATCAACAAATTATTCTTAACATCTGTTTTTAGTCATACTTCTCCATGCAGAACACATTGAGCATTTGGAGCAAGTATCACTGGTGCCGGATCCTTTCTCCACACTACACCCACCAGGCCTTCAGGTTCATCCTGGCTAACCTTCTTCTGAGTTTCAATGGCCTTTTGGATCACAGCAGGTATTCTTAGGGCTCACCCAGTCCTGAATGCTTGCTTTTCTGAACTAACTGGCTAATCGTCCAAACATATGAGCATTACGTCCCAATCAACAGGGTACCCATCATTACAGTCCAGTGGGTGGGCAAACTAAAGCTAAGGTTTCCACCTGTTCATCCTCCAGCCACAGATGTGAGAATGACAACCAGATCTGGATATACCCCAAATACGGATAAGCCTTGTCACTTAATCCCCAATGTAGACCATCCAAGGGTTGTAGGGCACCTCAGGTAGGTGTGTCTGATACCAGTCCTGAAACATGATGGTTACCTGAGAGCCACTGTCTAATACAGCTTGGGTGGGAATCCCATTTACTTGCACTGGGGCCTCCATCGAGGGCCCGACCACATCAGACCATTCAGGGGGCCCAGCATTGACAGTTGCTTGAGCATTGGCCCGAGTCACAAAGCTTTTCCTGGGGGGTCGGATGTGGGCCCTGCGATGCCAAGTGATCAGTCTGCTGTTGACTTTCCTTAAATTCTCCGGCATCTGGCACTCAGGCTGAAAATGTCCATCCTCCCCACAACGGTAACAGAACTTGGGGTCCCGGGGGTCTCTATTGGGAGGTGGGCACCTTGTCTGTTGGGGACCCTGTGGGGGATGAGAGGGTTCCCCTGGGCCAGGGCTTTGGTTTCTGGATAACTCAGGCTCCCCAGACTTAACAGGGTACATGGTAGATTGCTTCAAGTCCCTCACCAGTTCTCGTAAATTTCTGACCTCGGCCCTCAACTCATTCTCTATGTGGGGATCGGAGGAAATAGCTCGCATCCCCACATCACCTGGAAAATCTGGGGATCCATCAGGCCTTCCCGATAGGTGGGTCTCTTCGGGGGTACTAGGCTCAGGGGTCCCACTAGGGTTCACAGCCCCCACATAGGGTTCCCACCCCTCCTCATCGGTCTCCACTTCTCTATTTTCCCTCATCAGTTGACAATATTCAGGCGGGGCAGCCCATCAATCATGCAACTTAAGCCTTAACAATATTATACTAGAGAATCTAGCAGACTTTAAAACATGTTCCAATCTGACCTGGTTCAGGGCCGTGGCAGTGATCCCCCCCTTTCTATAGGCCGTCTGCAAGGCCCACTCCACCCTAGTAACAAAGGCGAACAGCTTCTCATTTCTCCACTGCTTGGTAGACCTGAATTTCCATAATAAATCTTCCCCAGTCTCTGTACTCTCAAACACCCCCTCTAAAGCAGAAAGGTACTCTGCTGTGGTGGCTGCGGGTTGGTAGCCCGCAAGAACCTAATGGCTTCTAAAGCAGGGCCCCGCAGACTCTCCATCAATCGCTTCCTTTTCTCCCCCTCAGAGCATTGTCACTCCTGAACTAAGGGGTGGCATAGTCCATCAAGCTTCAGGTCATCCTCCCTGTAGGCACTGGCACTGTGCCAGAAAAGTTTCAGCCTACGGTGGGAATCGAGGCTGTATGGGAGGGACCACTAAGGGCAGTGGAGCAAAATAGAACTCTTGGTGGGACAGGGGAGGTACCTGGGGAGACCTGGGGTAGCGTCACTAGACAGATCCAATGCTTGCAGCAATTCCTGGGTAGTCCTCCCTTCACAGCCAGCAATTTAAGCAGTTTATCTTTAAAACTATTAGTCTGGGAGACACCTTAGAGTGACTGACCCACTCGAATGAACCAGCCTCCATCCCTGTGAGGCACCCTCGGGTAAATCACTGGAGGTACCCTCTCGAAGTCGATGCCCCACCGCTAAAAGTAGGACCTGCTGCATCTGGTTGAGCAGGTCAGCCATACTGTCCTTACCTCCACTTTGCCCAAACATTTAACACGCTCTGCTGTGGAAACAATGTCAGCTGTGGAGGTTCCCAGGGGCACATCTAACAGTAACACAATTCTCTGGGAGTCCAGCTCATCGGCTTCACCCCACCCCATCAGTTTGTGTACCATTGTCTTAATAGGACCCAACTTAATTTTTTCCAACATATCCCCTTCCAGTTTTTCCATTTCTTATGCACTTCACTCACTTGGCCACTAGGGGACGCTAATCCCAGTGGTGCCTCCAATTGTATCCCCAGGGGGCTGTCCCAGGGCTACCACCCTGCCTGTCTCAGCCGTGACAGGAGTGAGGGCCCAGATCGATGATGAGTGCCTCCACCCAGAGGCCAGGGTTAGGACAGTCTAGGTTGACTCAATCACAGCCCTCTGGGTTGCTGCAACCCCCACTTCTTCCCACTAGTAGCTCAAATGGACTAATTATAATGCTTTCTCCCTGAACACTTACCCCCGGCTCGAAGCACTCAGCTCACTCCGGGGAACCCCCTGGAAAGTAAGGTACAGTTATCAAACATTCACTGTGCAGTATGTCCTCAGTAAGACACAAACCAGCCTGGGTACAGTTGCAAGACAAACAATCTGATTTATTTGAAGGGAGATAACAAGGACCGGAGGAAATCAGGGTGATTAGCTTATCACTATTACCTATATTTAGCTACCTATGGCTCTGTGCACAGGCCTGAACCTATCAGTTATTGTCTATGGGTTCCCAAGCCCTAATGGCTAGTTCCTCGAAGCAGCTGGTTGGGGCCCTGACACAAGCGAGCATGTAATCCCTGAGAAGATCAAATGGAGCAGAAATCTCAATTAGTGCAGTCAGCAGTACAACAAAATGACTTTTGGTCACTGCTTGTAAGCTTAACAGGGAGCTACCCTGATCCAGTACTCACAACTCCAGCAGATACCCTTCCTTCACCACTTGCAGGGCTGAGCCTGAGCTTCAAAAGCCTCCTCACACATTTATATGGAAAACAACAGAGGGGTACTATACCAGGCAGCTGCTTCCAGGACCCACACAAACTCACAGCAGTTTCGGGTGTTACACTGCAGCTTCAACTTTCCTGACAGACCTAGCGCAATTCAGCAGATTCTCCAGTCCTCTACAGGTTGAGCCTGGTAGGTAACTGTGCTGGTACACAGCCTCCTCTGACCGCATGCCAGCGGATTTAATCCGACAAGCACTGACAATGCAAACGGCCACCTCAGGCCTTTCACGCGCTTCCTGCGTGAACACTCAACGGCGCAGAAGCTCAGAGCTCCCTTCTCCTTCACAGTCACAACGAATCTGCCCCTAACAGCATGGGGCACTCCTTACAGTTCCAGCACTACCCAATTCTATTGGCTGACGTCACCTGCCAGTCAATTACTCTGGCCCTCAGTGGTGCGAAAAAGCGCCATAGCCCATAATGCCTTTCCCAAAATTACAAGCAGTTCCTCTATTGGTCCTCTAGCTCCATTAAGAGTCCTGGTTGCTGATTGGTCGCTTAGTCCTTCACATTAGCTGCCCCTGAACCTTACTGAACCCTTTAGAATGTCTTGGTCCAACATGGAGGGCACAGCACACAGAGTCCCATCTGTAACAAAAGCAGGTTAGACAAAACTGCACCTTCGCTATCACTCTCAATAATTTCAGGCAACAGGTACACCTGTCAAGGGGGCGCCCCTTGCACTTTTCAGTGGCCACCACGAGGGGGCATTACTGTACAGCTCGAGTGGGACTCGAGCAAGGAAACACACAGTCTCTCTCGCAAACAAGGACTTTGCCTGCGAGCAGATGGCTCTTAAAGGGACAGCGTGGGGAGGCTTCAAAAGCACTCATAAGCCCCACATTTAACAGCCTCACGCCAAACACCGAACACCAGCCAGGCATGGAGCAGCCAGCAAGCTCTGGGAAGGCCTTCAGGAACCCCCATTTGTAGAGGGGTTACACCTACAAGATTATTGACTCCAATGATAGGCTTTGCATCTTGGGGAGATTTTAATACTAATATATCCTCGGTTCTAGACAAGCGAGGGAGGGTGTTGAGTCCAGCTTTGGTCAGCTTAGCAAAATGACAGGGCTTCAAGATATCTGGAGTGGCTAATAGACAATCGAGAGATTGCTCCATTCAGGCAGACATGATTGCTATACGAATAGAAGCGTGTTGTTGTATTATCTGAAGAATGGATGCACACAGCATCCACCTGTCAGATATTACACGTACCCTCTTTGACCGTGCATCAGTAAAATTTACCTTAACATTGGCCCCTCCACTCAACATTCCCACTGGAATTTAATGTGGGCTTATTGAATAACCCAGATTTTAAAACACTTATCGATACAATCATTCAAGACTACTTACAGACAAACCTGGCAGAGGCGATGTACCATGTGGTCCGTTGGGACACGTTGAAAGCAGTTCTGTGGGGTTATCATAAAGTTTGCAGCTGATGTCAAAAGACAGTTTACATGTAAAGTAAAAGCCTTGAATCAGAAATTGCAGACTTAGAATTCCAACATAAGGTCACTTTAAACCCAAAGGTTAAGCGGACTTAAAGGAAGCGGAGGGCTGTGCTGGAAGCCTTGGTGACAGCACAACTAGAAGGAGGTATAGGAGGATTCACCAATACTTTGAAAGTGGTAACAGGGCAGGGCAGTTGTTGGCGGCCACTCTTCAGACCTAGCAGACCAGTAGGTTGGTTCTACAAGTTAGGATCCTCTCCAAAGTGGGAGCAAAACTAGTCACCCAGGAAGTCATCAAAATATTTACAGATTATTACTCTTCTTTATACACACAAGAGAAGTCCCAGAATTCTCAGACTTACTGGCCAATTTCTTTGAAAATCTGGATCTTAAGTCCCTCCCTATCACATTCAGGAGCAGTTGGAGGCAAATATTACTGAGGAGGAACTGAGGATCCAGGTATCAGGTCTTAAAAATGGCAAATCCCCAGGGTTTGATGGCTTTGCACTGGAATTGTATAAAGATTTTGCCAACCAGCTGCTTCTGATTCTACTACCAGCTTGTTGGGAAATTATGGGGGGGAGGGGACTCCAGCATCGTGGCATGTGGCTCAAATATCGGTATTACATAAAGAAGGCGAGGACATTCTGGAGTACATATGAACATACGAAATTGTCAGCAGAAAAAGGCCCACAGGTCTGTCAAGTCTGCCCTATTATGCAGCTCTGAGTTTCATATCACTACAGCTGCCCACCCCACCCAAACCCTTCCTTTCTCCTCTTCCCAATCCTCCCCCTGTGTTCTTGTCTGTACTAATCCTGCCCTTGACTCCAATCCCAACCCCGCTTAAAGCTATCCACTGTCCTTTGAGTGATTAACTCCTCTGCGTCGTTCCAATCCACTCTCACCTCCTAAACCTTCCCTTCCAAATTCAGACTGTGCCTCCTAGTGACCCTTCACCCCTTTAAGCAGAACACTCCTCCTTCCTGACTCTGTTCATGCCTTTCAAGTACTTAAAGGTCTCTATCATGTCCCTCTTCCCCTCTCTCTTCCAGTGAGTACATGTTGAGCTCCTTCAACCTTTCCTCATCGCAACTCCCTAGTCCCATGATCATTTTGTAGCCCTCAGTGGCACCTCCTCCAGTAATCTCCCATCCATCAGTATGGTCCCAGTGTGGATCATACTGACCTATATCTCGATTAAATGTTGACCTAAAGATTTTCACAGGTGTGTTGGCAAATAGACTACAGACTGCAGTGCCTCTGTTGGTACACGAGGATCAGATAGGATTTACTTCTGGGAGATACCTCTCGGACAGTATCTGCAGTTTGCTGAACATTATTTCCTCTCAAAAGTCCCAATCACAATTCCATATAGCTATCTCCATGGATGTGGAAAAATCATTTGATAGGGTTAATTGGCAATTTCTAAAATCATCCATGTAACATATGAAATTTGGTCCCAAAATGATGCATGTAATATCTCAATTATATAGGAATCACAAAGCACTGGTGAGGTTAATGGTATTAGCTCTGAACTTGTTCCCCTATCAAGAGGAACAAGACAGGACTGCCCCTATCCCCTCCAATTCCATTTTCCTGTTATCCCCAGAGCACTCCTTGCCATACCTTACACAGACACTGCAGTCATTTGGCATGATTATGGGATATAAATCAGGTTCTCTAATTCAGAAGCCCTGGTAATCAGTAGGGAAAGCCCAAAACATTTTAGGGACTCCTTTCCTTTTCGTTGGGTCCCCCGAAATCAAATCTGTTACATAGGTATATGGATAACAGTTGACCTTACAAGACTTTTTGGATCAAATTATGGGAAGCTGTGGGAAAAGTTAGAGCAGGACATGGCCAGATGGCACCTGCTGCCTCTGTCATTAGTAGGACAAGTGGCCACGGTGCAAATGAACATACTACAATGTTTCCTCTTCTTATTTCAGTGCCTCCCTGTCAAAGTACCTCTCCCCTTTTGGAATAAAATTAATAAACATATGCTATGGTTTGTTTGGAATGATAAAAAAAACCTAGGGTTGCCAGAAGTTTGCTACACCTTCTGAAAGAGGAAGGGGGCTTAGCTCTCCCTAACCTCTGTTTATATTACCTGGCAGCCCAGGGGGCTGTGCTTATGATATGGGCCAGACAGAGGGTGTCTTCTCAGTGGTACCAGATCAAAGATGCAGCACTGGGAGACATGTCATTATTTACCCTTGCTCTAACCACAGTAACTCCCGAGTATGAAAGGGCAGTGAAGAACAGATGGATTAGACACAGTTTATACATACTTAAAAAGTTATGGAAGATCAAGAGCACACGGGTGGGTGGGTCCACTCTCTCTTATTAGATATTAGATATGAGGCGGAGTTTTTTTCTGCCAACCCTTCATCCAGGATATGCTAGGTGGGGGGGGCTCAGGGTCTCACCAGATTCACGCAGTTCATAGAAGGCAGCAGATGTATAACATTCTAGAGAACTAAAGACAAATTTAATTGGACTAACTCAGAATTTTTACAACACATGCAAATAAGACACTTCATCAATTTGGAAGACCATGTCCAGCGCCTTACCAGACCATACACTGGATGGGAGGAGTTCTTGTATGGTGTGGTCACAATTGTGGGCCCTAACAGACACATATCGAACCTTTACAAACTATTGATAAGTAATATGGGAGTCTCCATACAGGCCCTCAGATTGACTTGGGAAAGAGAATTGAATATTTCCATTGGTGAGGCAGACTGAGCGCATCGACGAAAATGGGGATGGTAGGTAACTTCAGCTCCAGTTCGGCATTAATTATTTTGGAAAATTTTGGTTCAGTAATTCCACACCACAACCATCACTCAATATTGCAGCACATCTAGGTCTGCGACATGCTGAAGAGCCTGCGGACATACAGGGAGTCACTGGCACATTTTCTGGGATTGCCCAGTGTTGTCAGGGTACTGGCAGGACATACAGATTGTGGTACATACCATCACTGAAATTCTTCCATTAAAATTTGAGGAATGGGTATTGGGGATTCCTATAGCAACACATCAGAGAGGGAAAATTAGGGGAGTTCTTCTAACACTAATGGTAGTAGCCATAAAATGCATCACAGGAAACTGGCTGTAGCCGGAACCCTCTACTTTGGATGAGTGGATTTGAAAAGTCAGGGAGGTGCTGGTGGTGGAGGCCTTAACAGCTGAATTACAACTCTGCCTTGACCAATATGAAGCCAGGTGGCGTGGATGGGAAGTGTGGTTGCAGGGAAGGGGAGAATTGTAGGCTACTTACTGTATATAGGAGTGGCCTATGCCCCTTGCAACCACTAAAGACTAGGCAATATGTACATCCCGGGAGGACATAGGTGGAAATGTTTTTTTTTTTTTACTATATGCAGACAGGAGATAAAACATTTTTTGAGAGGATAGGGTATCGTCTTGACCGCGTATTTGGGCCTTATTGGTTTTAGCCCGTTTCCAATCTTGACAATTCTTGTGTTCCTAGCAGCTCTCTGAATTTTGGAAGATACTGTAACATCATTTATTTTCTATTATGAACTATGGATTGAAAATCTAGGAAGCTGATTGGCGAGAGGTCTTTGAAGCAGTGATGATATCGGGCTACATCATCCACGGCTTCAAAACTCGACCACCAGCTATCTCACTCACAATATATTCCTCCATCAACAGCATTCCCCAGATCCTCACCACGCTTCACAAAACTGTTCCCACAGAACTGCCCTCCTATACACTCACAACACAGATTTCAATATAAAATAAGAAAAACCACAACAAATCAATCCGATCACAAGGGGTAGCTGCCCTGAAGTTGCGGTCAGCACCCACACTTGCAGTTTCGATAGCAGCAGGCATCAGTGCAGCAACGGGTGTCTTTTTTTTTCAAACCAAGACTAGAATAACAACCACTCACGGCCAAAGATTAACAGCGCTACCTGTTCAGGCGACTGCATAGCCATGTCAAACTCCCATGCTGTTCCTTACCACTTTACTATTCATTCTCTCACCCCAGCCACATTCCTGTAAACTGATTTCTCCATGCTGACTCATGGCATTGGCACTCCATTTCAGTGCTTCAGCTAATCTTCTCTGTAAAAAAAAACCACCAAGCTGCAACCAAAACCAAATCCTTGCACAGCGAGCTCACTGCCAAAATAAAAATAAACCTCTAAATTAGCCACAGTTCACATCCGGGTGAGATGTAGAGGAGATGGATGAGTTCACACTGACACAACAACCCCACCCTGCTATCAACTGTCAGTATAATTGCATACCTACTGTCTGAGAACTATTTTATCAAAATGTACTTCTACACCACCCAAAACTCATTTAGAAAACGTTTTGAAACCTGTTTCTTTTATTTTTAAAACTTCAAACCCAGTTCATCATAGCAATAATGCACTCCAGGGTGTAGTATATTGTGGGATATCTGGCATCACTTCTCGTTCGCTGTCTTTTCGGCCTGGCCTCGTGCCCAACCACCTGGGTGACAATGTCCCACGATATACCACACACCCATGCATTATTGCTTAATTATACAACAGTTATGCTTATGTCCACTTTCATGGATTATTGGTCAATGCTTTGTTTTTAAGTATTGTCATTATCATGTTGTACTGCTATATCAGTGTGCAAAATAAAGCTGATTAAAAAAAAAAAAGATAGTGGTGTTACACAAAATGCAGTTCCACCCTTAACTGCTGCCAATAAGGATCTCAAATATATAAATTATGTAAATATGTATGTTTGATGTACTGTATTGCTGTATATGAACATTATTTTTGTAATGCTGTTTATTATTTAATTTTTTCCTATTGTACTATACTCCATAGCCCTCCCAGGACACATCTGAAACAAGCTGCTTGTGTGTCACTGCATACCCTGGAAAGAAGCATACCATGGCTGTTTCACAATGCACAATTATGTGTGCAGTTATTCTGCAAACCTTGTGTCACATTTGTGTAATAGGCCTCTGGTATATGTCTAACTTGGTTATATGAACACATTTGCCTCTGCCTCATACCTCAGTGCATATGCAGGAAAGTGCATGTAATGATGTTGCAAACCTTGTCTCACTTTGTGTGATCGGCCTCTGATATACTATCACCTAGGTTACATGAGCACACTTGGCTCTGCTTCGTGCCTCAGTGCATGCCCAGGAAAATGCATACCATGGCTCTATCATTCTGTACAAATGTGACTGCACTTATTCTGCAAACCTTGTCTCTCTTTATGTGATTGGACTCTGGCATAAGCTACCCTGTGTTCATTGAATACACTTGGCTCTACCTTGTGCCTCAATGTCTACCAAGGTACCTTTTCTCCATCATCTTGTAAATTGTCTGCAGTTCTTCTAGAAAACCTTGGCTCTACCTCATGCCTCACGGTACACTGGTTGCATGCCATAGGTCCATCACAGTGTACAATTGTGAATGCAGTTATTTTGCAAATCTTGTGTTACTGTTGTGTGATTGGCCTATGTTATTTGCTCACCTTGGTTATATGAAGATACTTGGCTCTACCTCATCCCTCAGTGCATACCCAGAAAAGAGCATACCATGATTCCATCACTATGTACAAATGTGACTGCACTTATTTTGCAAACCTTGTCTCACTTTCTGTAAATAGCTTCAGATATACTCTCACTTAGGTTGCATGAACACATTTGGCTCTGCCTCATGCCTCAGTGCATACCCAGGAAAGTGCATACCATGGCTCCATCACCGTGTACAAATGTGACTACTTATTCTGCAGACCTTGTCTCACTTTGTGTTATCGGCCTCTGATATCGCTACCTGCGTTCAATGAACACTGCGTGGCTCTGCCTAAGTGCCTCAGTGTCTACCAGGTAACTGCATACCATTGCTTGATCACTATGTACAATTGTGAGTGCACTTATTCTGAAAATCTTATGTCACGTTGTGTGATCTGCCTCTGATATACGCTCACCTGGTTTATGTGACCACTTTACTCTGCCTTGTGTCTCACTGCATACCCTTGTAAGTGCATACCATGGCACCATCACTGCGTACATTTATGAGTGGAGTTATTCTGCAAACCTAGTCACTTGGTGTGATTGCCTTCTGATATACACTCACATTAGCGACATGAACACACTGGGCTCTGCACCATGCCTCAGTGTCTACCCAAGTCACACATCCTTGCTCAATCACTATGCACTATTCTGAGTGCAGTTATTCTGCAAACCATGTATCACATTTGTGTGATCGACCTGATATACCCTCATCTTTGTTATGCTAACACACTTGCCTTTGCCTCATGCCTCACTGCATGCCCTGCTAAATGCATAATATGGCTTGATCCACGTGTAACGAGAGTATACCCAGGTATGTTTATTTTGTATTTATTGAGATCTAGGATTAAACACCTTTGAGCCTGGAGCTTGTTTACAAAAGTTCCACGTCAGTGGAAGGGTGGACAACAATTACAAAGGTTATAGAAACAAGACTGTAAAAACATGACAATAATACTGTAGGTACAATACCATAGGTTTGAGTACACAGTAAGCAGTTAATGCAGGCAAACTTGAGCATAGTTGGCAAACAAATAGTAGGAGAAAGGCAGATAGGAGTTAGAAAGGGAGTAAAGGAGAAAGTGGGTGGGGGGGTGAGAGTGAGGTGCAGAAAAGGGGCAGCAGTCATTGACATTGTCATAGTGAGGGGGGGAGGAAGTGGGGGGTTGAAGGTGGCCAGGGCCATGTCAGTGCAGAGAGCCTCTAAGTGGCAGGGCACAGACTGTTGGCAAGGGGACTAGGTGTTGCAGTCACAGGTGCTGGAAGCAGAAAGTAGTTGGTGAAGCAATCTTTAAAAGGGCCCAGAGTAGGTTGGTAGGAAATGTCCCTGCTGAGGACATTAAACCAGAGGGTGCTCTGTAGGCAAAGGCGTTAGCCCTCGTCGTTCAGGATGAGGAACATGGAAGAGCTGGGTGCTAGAGCTTCTTGTGCATTGCAAGCTGCTGTGAAGTTGGAGTAGGTTAGCTGTGCCAGGGGGAAGGATACCAAGAAGAATCTTTTTGGCAAGCAGACAGGTTTGGTAGTGTATCCTCCCACTGAGTTGGAGCCAGCCCATTTGAGCATAGAGATAACTAGTATGGGTGAGACGTGTGCCCCTGTGAGCAGTCTGCAGGCCTTGTTCAGGGCAACTGATATTCTCTAGAGTGTAGTGTGGCAAGCAGCGCCATAGATTACCAAGCCATAGTCTACTACAGAAAGGATGGAGCTGTTGATGGCAAGTCTAAGGGCGTCTGAAGTGAGACAATGCTTGTGCCTCTGGAGGAGACTGATCTTGTAGTTGACAGTCCTGTGAACATTGCTGATGTGCTGGTCATTGGATAGACAGCTGTCAAAAGTGACCCCAAGATATTTAAAGTGCTGGGTATGTTCGAGCAGAGCTCCAGAGTGGGTACTGATGTTAAGTGCATGGGATTTATGCTTGTTCTGAGAGCTGCAGAACATCATGACGTTGGTTTCATTGCTGTTCAGAATTAGTTTATGGTTGTGGAACCATTCCTCGATTATCCCAAAGCCAGGTTGCAGATTGCTCTGGGTCTGGGCAGCTTGTGAAGATTACCGCATCATCTGCGTAGAGGAGCATCTGTTGTTGGCAGTGGCAGAGTAGATTGTTGAGAAAGATACTGAAAAGGAGAGGTCCTAATATGGAGCCCTGGGGACACCAGCACTTACAGGCAGATGGTCAGAGAGGACATTGTTAATTTTCACCTTTGTGAGCGTTGTTCTAGATAGCTTTTGATCCAGAGAGTTGACTTTGCAGAGAGGCTGATGGAGGTTAATTGGTTTAGGAGAAGGGAGTAGTGGACAGTATCAAAGGCCTTTCAGAGGTCAATGAAGACTGCCCCAGCTAGGGTTCCTTGATCTAATGACTGGTGTATGAAACCAGTGAGTTCCAGTAATGCCATAGAGGTACTATGGCCTTTATGGAAGCCATGCTGTTCAGGGCTTTGAACAGAGTATTTTTCAAGGTATTCAACCAGCTGGTCAGCCACTATGCATTCTAGTGCTTTGGAGAGCGGTAGCAGAATTGAGATGGGCCAGTAGTTTGACAGCGATGCCCTGTCACCATTTTGTGAACTAGAGTTATGATGGCCGATTTCCACACCTGTGGAATGGAGTGACAAGCGATAGGTTGAGGATCTTAGTTATGGGAAGGAGAACTTCTTCAACAGTGAGTGCAATAAGTTTGAGGTTCAGTATGTCTGCATTTTGTCATGATTTCCCAAGCACTTTGCAAAGGTATTTTCTGACTAGCAATGGAGTTAGCTTCTTGAAGAAAAAGCGGGGGCAGGCTGATGGTGTGAGTCAGTAGTAGTGATGGTGTGTGGTGAGTCCTCGAAGAAGTCTGGGGGGGAGTATCCCAGACAGGTCCGAAAAAGCTTCATTGAAGGCGTTGGCTAAAATTGGAGGCTTCTGGTTTGGGGTACCTTGAATGTTGATGAGGTTCGGTGACAACTTTACATCCTTCCCTAAGACTTCCTTCATATTAGTCCAGAAATGTTTACCGTTACCCCAGGAGGCTGTAAGCAACTCCTTGTGGTGGTTGGATTTAGCAAGGTGTATTTCTCGAGTGCAGGCATTTCTGGCTTGCTTGTATGCTAGTATAGCTGAGGTTTACCCAACTCTCTAGCTAGGTGCCAGAGGTGGTCACAATTCTTCAGTCTGTTTATGAGATCAGATGATAACCAAGGGTTCACTGACCCCCGAGCTTTGAGCTTTTTGAGGGGGCACGCATGTCACAAACCTTCATGAACTGTTGTATAAAGTATTCCAAGGCAGTATTGAGGTCTGGAGTGTCGTCAATTTGTGACCAGTTGGTGTTGGCAAGATCTTGTTTCAAGGACTCCAGATGCCCATGCTTTAGTACCCTACTATAGGTTAAGCGGGGTGGTGGCTTGAAGAATTTGTCAGTCCAGCTGCAGAAGACTGGGGAGTGGTCACTAATTGCATCTGGGTGCACTGTCACATTGGTGAGTCATTCAGGGTTACTAGAAAGTATCCAATCTAGCAGGGTGCTGGTGCCAGTTTTGTTATTAACCCTGGTGGGGGTGGAGACATGCTGAGTGGGTGGACTGCAGAGATATTGTCCCAGTAAGGGTCTGCATTAGGGGAAAGCCAGTTAATGTTGAGGTAACCTAGTCACTACGGTCTCAGAGTTAGAGGGCAAGCCACGGATGAAGTCCACAAACCCTGAAGCCCTTTTATGCTCATTTGGGAGAACATAGGCAGGACGATAGTTACAGCTTTGTTGTGCACCTCAAGTAGGGCTTTGATTGCTAATCCCTGTGCATTAGGTCCTAGGTCAGCCTGAGGAGGACGTGACCTTTGATGGAGTCCTTAAAGTAGATCGCACATCTGCCACCTCTCTTGGTAGTCCTGTCAAGCCTGAAAATGTTGAAGCCTGAAAGAGCAACCACATTATCTAAGATCTTGTGTGAAAGCCAAGTTTCAACCACCGACAGAATGCTGGGGTTGTGCTGTTAGGACCAGGCTTGTAGGTGATCCAATTTGCTTGGGAGGCTACGGACGTTTATTGAGGCCATCTTTATTGTTCTTTGAGTTGGGTGATTAGAGGGGTATAGTGGCTTAGCTGGGCAAGGGTTTGGGTGCACATCACCAGCCCTGAACAATATCAATCGGTTGGCTGTTAGCCGGTACCCACACAACTTTTTGCAGAAAAGGTTTCTGTTCTGCCTGCAAGTACAATGTGTGCAGGGCATTGAGAGCCAGGAGGGTTTGGTGTGTAGAATGAAGGTGGGGGTAGGTTGTAAGTCCTCAGTGTAAGCCATCCTTGCGGGGGTAGCAGGAGCCAGTGAGTGGACCAGGCTCCTTTAGCAAGGGCGAAGTAGTTCCCAGTGACACAATAAGGTTCATAGTGGATGTTGGCACCTGGGCATGTTGGTAGTTGAGGATCCTTGTGACATCTTGTACTATGGCTGTGGCACAGGATTGCTAGGAGGATGAGCTGCGGATTGGGTGCAGAGACTAGTCATGTTTTGTAGTCTGGGCAGATGCTACCAACATCGCGAGGAGGTGTGTAGAGTGTGACTAGGAGTCCTGGCAGCAGGAGTAATTCATTGCAGAGCCCCTAGTGGTGGTGAGGTATAGGCTGCAAATGGGAAAGTCGATACTTAGTAATTAGTAATTTACAAGACCTCGTGACCTCGTGACCAGCCTACCCTACAAAGTAAAGTGTCTAGATAGGGTGGGTGGGTGGGTGAGGAGCCAGCGTGCAGTGCCAGCAGAGTTGCAGTTGGTCACTGGTGCCATACCTTGCTGGCCTTGTATCCCAGCTGGAGGTCTTGGGTGGTGGCCTGGGAGGTGACAGTCTGAAGAGGCCGAAACAGAGCTGGGAGCCTTTGGAGGGGTTCTGGCTATGAAAGAGAGGGTGCAGTTAAATGCTGGCTGTTGGACAAAGGAGCAGACAGCACAGTGAGAGTCAAATTAGCAGAACAAAGAGAGCAGTTAGTTTGGGTGCCAAAGTCTGGTCCCTGAGAGAGAAAAATTCAAGAAAGGCTGTAATCACTTCAATATCAGGCAAATAACATAATTTCCTTCAAGGATTACACTCTTTTCAGTACATTTTGGTGCATCTTAAACTAGTAGCTATACAGACAGCAGGTTTTAGTGGAGGTATAGTGAAAAATCAAAGAGAGAAGGTTTGGACCAATCGGAGTGGGCCAGAAAACAGCGCTCGTGTTCCGATTGATTGGTAACTTGTGCAGTACCTTGCTGGCCTTGTATCTGGGCTGGAGGTCTTGGGTGGCAGCTTGAGAGGTGCCAACCGTCTGGGGGGCTGAAGCAGAGCTGGGGAGCCCTGTGAAGGGGGGGTCCTGGCTCCTTGCTGGCCTTGTATCCAGGCTGGAGGTCTCAGGTGGCAGTCTGAGAGGTGCTGACTGTTCAGGGGGAACCGAAGCAGAGCTGGAGAGCCCTGTGGAGGGAGTCAAGGCTTCTTGCTGGCCTTGTATCCAGGCTGGAGGTCTCAGGTGGTGGCCTGAGAGGTGCCGACTGTCCAGGGAGCCAAAGTGGAGCTGGGGAGCCCTGTGGTGGGGGGTCCAGCTGCTTGCTGGCCTTGTATCCAGGCTGGAGGTCTCGGGCGGTGGCCTGAGGGGTGCCAACCATCTGGGGGGCCAACGTGGAGTTGGGGAACCCTGTGGAGGGGGGTCTCGGCTGCTGATGTACATATCACATCACCACTACATTATGCTAGTCTTGGATTATGCACTTCTTTGCACCGAAAGACACAAAACTCACTTACTGCAATGTAAAAAAGTTACACATTCTTTCTAAAGTTCAGCTGTAGTCACATCAGTAGCTACAGTGCTGATTTATCCACAGGAATGTACTACAGATGCCAGGCCCACTTGACACATTTTTAAGTCTTCTCAGAAATCATCATGACAACAGGTTACGGGAAATCAGGATAGTGGAGATTTTCCCAGCCAGAAGGTGCTAGCAAGGCTTTTATTTTGCCACAGGCCTTCATTTTGACATAGGCATACTAAGTCACTAGGCATTCCTGTGTGAGGGACATACATTTTCTTGGGAATCTCCCCTCCCCATAAAGAACACAAACATATGATCACAATGACAGAAATTCTTCATATCCCCTTATACTATGTTAGGAAGTGCTTGAGTGTTAGAATCCAGGGAGCATTTCTAAACAAATTAAATATCTGTGCCATATAGTTCTATGTACTCCATCAAGCCATGTAGTGATGAATATTACATACATACATATTCTGTAGGTTACAGTCAGTGATTTCAGAAATATTATATTTTTTATATCCAAGCCATCAGCCTCCATTCAGTGTACATACTAAGCTTTATTTGTAAAAGGCTGGGAACAGATCGGTCCTGAAAGAGTTAACAAACCCTACAGACAGCACAAACAGCAGTAAATCATTGTACACACACATACACTTGGGAGAGAAATGTAATTTGAATCTCTGCTGGAGCAATGCAGTCTCATTACAAACTCAGTTTTGACCAACATGACATTGTATAGACAAACATATGTAAAATGAAGGTTTAGATGTTGATTAAGACTAAAGACAGCAGAGAGGAATTCTTTCAGTGACGCTTAGTTTAACAAGTGAAGTTCTTGAGTGCTGGAATCCAGGGAGCAATCAAAAACAAATTAAATACCTATGCCACATAGTACTATGTGCCCACCAAGCCAAGCAGTGATGAACATTACATATATATTCTGAAGGTTACAGTCAGTGATTCCAGGAATACATATTTTTTATTCAAGCCATCAGCCTCCATGCAGTACACATAGTAAGCTTTATTTGAAAAAGGATGGGAACAGATCAGTCCTGAAAGGGTTGACAAACTCTACAGACAGCACAAACAGCAGTAAGTCACTGTACAGTGCCACACACACACACACACACTATTGAGAGATAAATGTAATTTGAATCTCTGCTGGAGCAATGCACTCTCATTACAAACTCAATTTTGACGGACAGGGCAGATACAAATCTGTAAAAAGAAGGTCTAGGTGTCCTTTAAGACTAAAGACAGCAGAGAAATTTCTCCAGTAATGCTTAGTTTAAGAAGCTGCCAGTGCTGTTTACACTTAGCACATCCACTGACAGAAATTTGAGCTGGCATGAGTATGTTGCATGTTGGAAAGGAACTCTTCTCTCCCCCTCCACCCAGCTTAATGATTTCAGATAGCGGAGGGACTGTACTTCAACTCCAAAATTGTGCCTTGGTGGGAGTCTAGAAGTGCCCTTTTCCCAAGTGATAGCAAAAGCGTATGCAGGGTTCCACCCTCAGCAGTTGTAAAAATGTTCAGATTGAGTGTTTATTTGATGGGTTCTGCTGCCATCTTGTAGTGATATGTGGTACTGTGGCTTGCTAAAATGTAACCAGGAGGGGAGAATGACTGAAGGAACACCCCCCATACACACACACACGCAGACACATGGTGTCTATGTTCTTCCACTATCTACACCACATGACCTGGACCACCTTGCAGCAACCATTAAATATTTTTTTTTGAGGTTGTGATGTAAATACTAGTTGATGTCCCAGTAACCACTTTCATTACTTATAAATGTTATACAATATAAGTTCAATCAGCAGTTATGGTGTAAACAACTGTGTTGAGCAGCTTCATTTTTAAAAGTGAGAGAAAAAAACAATGCAATTTAGATCAGTTATGGTCAGCATGGGCCATCTAGTAATTACACCATTAACCAGATACAAGTTAAAGGAAAAACACTGGAAAAGGCACAGCTTTACCCAGGCACTACAAAAATTCCTGATTAGTGCTTTCAGACAGTAACATTTTTTTTTATTACACTAATAGTTTTTTAGTGATTTAAACAGTGACCTTCAACTTTCACTTTCTATTGCTGGCAGCCACCATTTCATGAGTAGCAGAGAGCTTCCTGAGCTGACTTTATGCTAATATGTCCTGCCAACCAATAGCTGAGATCAGATAGGCATATTAGCATACAGTGAGCTCGGGAAGCTCACTACTGCTCATGAAATGGCTGCTGCCAGCAGCAGGAAGTGGAAGTTGTGGGTAGCTGTTCTAAAACATTAAAAAAAAGTTTTTACTGTCTGAAAGCACTAATTGTCTGAGGAAAGCTGTATCTTTTCCATTGTTTCTCTTTAAGGTGAATGTACAATATATGCACCTAACGCCATTCATTGGAAACCGACTGAGGAAATGCTGCCCCTGAGGCCATGTGGCATCAGAATTCTTCCTCTGTCCATGCCATGCATAGCATACTGGACTGCCCTGCACCAGACCCAATCGGCATGACAGGCTTAAGTAAGCTGAACCCCCATAGGAATGAGGAAGACAAAGCCACAGTGCTGCTCAAATTTACAGCCAAATGCTCTGAACCCAATCTCACCGCCACCACCATGTGGCAGTCAGCATTCTTCCACCAACCACACCAATGCAACCTCATTCAAAGAAGTACTTCCCATCTCAGCATGCTCCCCCATGCTCATCCAGCTGCCTACTGTACTACCATTCAGATTTTCAAGAAACTGCTAATCTGAAAATGCCTGGGAGAGGAAGTGCACAGCATTCATGGACAACCTCCATACCACAGTACTGTTTTTAATTAGCTAACAACCTTGGAGAAGAAATGCATGCTCTGAAATACCAGTGTGAAGCCAAAAGACCAGGTATATTGCCAGCAAGAATGGGTAGGGGAGGATGTAAGCTGCAGACTGGATACCATACCATATGGCCCCGTTCCAGTCTCCCCTGCTGCAGCGACTATCCAGTTGACCTGTTGGCCCTTACCTAAGTCTAGCACTTTTTTTATCTACTATGTGGGGGAGCATAGATTCCTACATGCTACCTCTGCCCCTGATGTTGAAGCAAAAGTCTCTTCCCATGACAACCCTGTCTAGGCCTCAGATGCAATATCAAGCCCTATAAAATGAGCCACAGCATATTAAGCCAAATGTAGTGCTAGCCATGTGGTGATAACTGCAGCAAAAAAGGGGGGGGTGCCTTGCTAACAATATGTCCCTACCCCAGGCCGACCTTGGGTGATTTGTGTGCTTTTTTAATGGTTGACTGTAGTCTGATGAAATGAAAAGCTTTAAAAACAAAACATTAATTTCTGCTGGATAGGCCTAGACACATACATAGAAAACAGAAAGTTTGGATCAAACAGTGTTATTTAGTTGAAGCCAGAATATCAGGCTCCTAACAATAGATTGCTGTTGCAGAAGTTATTACTCTCTGATTCAATGGTCCAGAACGCATCACTGCCACATGGGACAGAAGGTGTCATAGGAACAAGATGAGTCATCTAAAATGCTAACATGGAGATCCCCAGAGGCCATAACATTTAGAAAAAAACTCCTTTCAGCAAACAAAGTGAAGGACTTACTAGGAGTACACCTATAAATCCAAACACTCTGCACAACATTTTCTTTTTTATAAATTTAGATTTGAGTTCCCCTTTAACCCTAAAGTTTTTACTCTCACTCCCCATACATAAAGTAGAACTTCCTCTGTAACAACAACAATCTATCCAAACATCACCTCTCCCTTTGGGCCCAACTGAACCTGTTCTAGACCCACACATTCAAATTTATGCTCATGACTCCCTCTGCCAACATGCATTGCTAATACATTGCCTTAATTTCTCTTTTCATAGCATTATGGAATCCCACCAGCAGAAAATGACCAACTGGCCCATCTAGTCTACCTGAAAAATAGCCCACCTCCTCCCCCTTACCTCCCAATTCTCTGCCCTCCCTCTCCTCCTCTGTGTAGCCCCATGTAGTTGTCCCATGCTGTTTTGAATTTATCCACTGTATCCACCCACACAACCCATTCTGGCAACCTGCTCCATGGTCTTACAACCCTCTCTGAGAAGTAACATCCCCACAAAATCCACCCCACTTCCAGCTTGAATGCATGGCCTCTGGTGGTTCTGTTTTCACTCAGTCTTAAGAGTTTGCCTCCCCTTACTTTATTTATTCCTTTCAGGTATTTGAAGGTTTCCACCATATTTTCCCTTTCCCTTCTCACCTCCAGTGTATACAGACCAAGCTCCTCCAGCCTCTCCCCGTATGGCCTCCCTTGCATCCCCTGGATCATCTTGGTTGCCCTTCACTGGACCCTCTCCAGCCTATCCTTGTCACCATGCAAGTGTGGCCTCCAGTATTATACTCCATACTCCAGTTGTGGTCTGACCAGTATTTTGTAGAATGGCATGATCACCTCCCTCTTCCTACTTGTGAAGCCCCTCCCTATGCACACTAACATTCTTGTTGCTTTGCCTGCTGCTTGATTACACTAATTCCTAGCCTTTAAGGTATCATAAATCCAAATTCCCAGGTCCTTTTCTTGCTCTGTGACCTGCAGTGCTCCCCCAGCCAGTATATTGCCCTGGGGTTATTACGGCCTATGTGCATTATTTTACACTTTTATTTCCTTTGAATTGAAGTTGCCACCTTTCTGCACACTCCTCCAGCTTGACTAGATCCTGTCCCATTTTCTCCACACATACACACCCTGGAGTGTCCACTCTGATATAGACCTCTGTGTCATCTGCAAACAGGCACACCTTACCATTTAGACCCTTTCCTAAGTTCCCTGTGTATATGTTAAATAATATGGGTCCCAACAGGGCTTCTACTCATCTGCATGTGCAGAAGGCAGGGGAATTGTGGGGCAGGAGACAGGTGGCAGGAGAGTGTAGCTGCCTCAACTGTGGGGCAGAGACATGTTGCATCAGGATGCCATCTAGTGTTTCTAGTTATACACATATATGATGTATTTTCACATAGAAACTACCAAAGAACTGAAATCTGTGAGTTCAGCCAGTTCATGTGCTTAAAATAATGTAGCAGAGTGTGACAGGCACCTGTTTGTCAATCTGATACAGAAAAAAGGGTCTTACATGAATGTATTTATGAAGGCTACATCAAAGACAGACTGTTTCTGTGAATGAACAAAATTTAGATTTATTTTATATTCATTAAACAGCCCTGTATTATATAGTTAGGGAAACAAATCAGAGTTTTGATGAGAACAAATTGATAGCTGTGATACAGAGAAGCTGATTTTTCACAGAGAAAGATTTCCACTACTTCAGTTCAGCACTGAAACTCAAATGATCAGCTTTTTATAAAAAGAGAATGATAGATTTTACACTAATCTATCTAAACAAAAACCAGAGACTGGGTTTATAAGAAACCTGGAGAGCAAACCATTAACTCTACAGACTGCTGCTCAGATTGGGAATCTGAAAAAGCAAGCTACTCCAAGATGATGTCAACACTCTCCAAGCCTGACTGAGAGGACAGAAATAACTCCACTGATTTTAGTCACCGTAGAGCAAGTTAACAGATGCTGATTTAAAGAAAACCACAACACCAAACAGCATGAAATTTTCAAGAAACACTAATCATGACACAGGGACTTGGAAATTCTGCTTTTGAAGCTTTTATTAAAATATGTAAAAACCATTGCACATGATATTCCTCCATGGTGCAATTTACAAAAGAGGGGTTTTTATGTTTAAAAATTTCCTCCAACAAGTATTCACATAACATTTGAAAAGCCAACAGAGTCTGATTGCTAGGAGGGCAAAAGGTAGATTTTCTAGTGAACTGCACCTGTAGCATTGCCTAAGTCTCTAGGCATAGCAGAAACTATTCCATCAGTTTGCTGAGAATCCATTTCCTTTACAATAGTGCCTCCCATATTCACTCTAGTCAAAATGCCTCTTTGTCTCTCAGGGTTAAAGGGGAGTTGTCATCAACAGGGTTTCTTAATGTCTGAAAGACCATAAAAAGCTAATTTGAGTGAGCCATTGTTTTTATCTGTGAGTCTTTGCAGTCCAGAGTTATTCATATGTAAATCAGCCTGTAATTAAGGGCTGGGGCAGCCATATGTTTTAGGCTCCTGGCAGGAAATACTGTTACCAAGGATCTTGGCCCTCCATTGACTGTAGGCTAAGTAGGAAATTGTCTGTTTTAGTAAGTGTGTTTTAAGGTGTTATTACAACACTTTCTACATTTATAATACTTGTTTTGTATGTGCAGTGAAATTAGTGAGTTATCACCTTTACATTTCAAACTGTTAGTAAAAATAATCCATCTTTAGGTTTGCTTTAACCTCTAGACTATACTGCCAGCTGATAATCAAAAAATGCATATCTCAAGGCTGGCTTTGTGGTGCCAATAGATATTGGGGCCCCATATCAGGGTTTTTAAACCCTGTCTGTGTTCATGTCAGTACAGACTTCTGGGGCTGCCACAGCTCCAACTTCTGTCTTTTTCCATCCACTCTCTTACAGCCTTCTCTCTTACAATTTTGGGTGTGAACTCATGTCTACATGATGTAAATGTGGCTATGTACCTACTGGCCTGGCATCATGGCCTTGAAATGTGAAGCTTTTGATTAGGGATTGCAGGCCCCACTCCTGCCCCTGATTGCATAATTCTGTTAATCTACTATATTGTTTTGTAATATCTGTTGCTCTTGTATGTCTAACCCTATACTCTGCCTGATGTACTTGTTTGTTCCTTGCAACCTCCTGGGTCGCACCTGAAAATAGGCACTTGGCTGTCTAGTGTGCTTACCTGGTTAACAAAAGCAAATAAATAAATCAGCTAGCAGTACAGTCTAGAGGTTAAAGCAAAGAGCTGTGAACAAGCTTCATTCATCCAGCAGAATGGGTTTTGATTCCTCATGCTGTATTTGTATATTGTATGACCAGAGCAAGTCACGTAACCTCCCTGTGCTCTCAAAACACACCCATGGACAAGCTGTAGCTGTGTGCTTTTCCTGGACAAAGACAGTAAAAACAATCTGAGCATGTGTTATGATTCTGAAAATATTATACACTTTCTATCCAGATTTAACCTGAAAAGAAAAAAAAATAGGACACCATTACTTGTTTATTATTTGCAAAACATTGACGGATAACACAGTTAAAACACGCATAACCTGAAATGCATTATTAAAAGAGTATTTTACTTCTTTCAAAGTTAAAAGTATAACAGTTTCTCACAGAAATACTTTGGATGGAGTGGGATTTTCTACCGTAAAGGAAAAAAATCAATCTGGTTGATCCTGCTGCCCATACCCTTCAAACATGTATTACGTAATGCTGACAGACTGCAACTTTTCCACTGTAATGTAAAAAAAGAAAAAAAGAGACAGATGGTGTGTGTGTGTGTGTGTGTGTGTGTGTGTGTGTGTGTGTGTGTGTGTAGTGTGTATGGATGTATCTCTGACAGAAGTGCTGCACTAACCGAATTGTGCTGAAAGGGAAAACAAATTATCACCATTAAATAAATAAAAGAATATATGGGTGGGAGGGTGTAAAAACCAGAATTTTGCACACACCCTTGGTATGGGATGCTTTTATAAACCATTCAGACATTGCCATCAGGATTAATGTAGCATCCAACACCTCAGGTGTGTGTAAAACTTTGGTCACACACACACACACACACGGGCACACATATTTTATTCTATATTTTAATAATGCAGTTCAGATTATGCTTTTTTTAAACAATGTTGTCAATCTGTGTGTTTTTGCAATAAATTAAGTGATAACATTCAGTTGCTTGGAGTATATGAAGCAATAACCTGCTTTTGCCTCGGCGTTTAATCATTCACAGAAGCAGGTTAGTGCGAGTATACTCCAAGCAACTGAATGTTATTACTATTATATGACTAGACATAGCAGTAGAGAATAGCATAAATGTATTCACAGCCTCAAACAAGCACTGTAAAGTTATGTATTTTTGTGTTGAAAAAGTGAAGCGGGATTCCAGTCATGCACATTAGCAGAGGTGTTCATGCGCATGCTTGGAATCGTGCTTCAGCTTTTGGACAGAAAAATACATAATCTTACAGCGCTCATTTCAGGCTGTGAGTACATTTATGCTATTCTGTGGAGCCATGTCTATGAAGAATGATGGTTTATTGGTATTTCATCAAAAAATGTGTAACTCATTTAAGAACGAGCTTTTCCTCGGCTCCGCACTGTTGCAGTAAGCATGGGTTGGTGCACTTTGCGACGGTTGGAGAGATAGTATTGAACTTTACAGCACTTTTTAGGGTAGGAGAACAGTTGTGCTATTCTGTGGTGCCTAATGTATGAAAAATAATGTTTTAGTTGTATAAAAAATGTGTAACACATTCACAGAGTTTTCTCAGCTGCGTGCTGGTGTAGTGTGTGAATGCAGTGCTCTGAGGTTTGCAATGGTGGACTGAACATGTTTTTCTTATATCGGGGCATGGTTATGGTTCATTAAATGACTGTGGGTGGGGTTTCAGTGAATAAATGACTCTGGGGATATGGTTTGCAGTTTGTGAGAGAATAACTTGCAGTTGTTCTCTTCTGTAATTGGCAGAGACTAGATATCTGTCATATAATAAACAATTAATGGTGCCCTGTTTCTTTTTTCTTTTCAAGTCAAATATGGATATGAAGAGCATAATATTTTCAGAATCATAACACATGCTCAGATTGTTTTTAGTGTCTTTGTTCAGAAAAGGCACATTGAGCTACAGCTTGTTTCTGGGTGTGTTTTGGGACCACAGGAAGGTCAAGTGACTACTCTGGTCACATGATATACAAGTAGAGCATGTTGGAATCAAACCCCATTCTGCTGGATGAATGAAGCTTGCTCACAGCTCTTTGCTATAACCTTTAGGTTGTACTGCCAGCTGTTAATCAAAAACTACATATTTCAAGGCTGGCCCCATGATGCCAGGCCAGTAGGTACATAGCCACATTTGCATCTTGTAAACCTGAGTTCACACCCAAAATTGTAAGAGAAAATGCTGTAAGAGAGGGAACAGAATAAGACAGAAGTTAGTGCTATGGCAGCCCCAGAAATCTGCATTGACATGAACTCAGCCAGGGTTTAGAAATCCTGATACAGTATGGGGCCCCAATACCTGTTGGCACCACAGAGTCAGCCTTGAAATGTGTAGTTTTTAATGATCAGCTGGCAGTATAGCCTAGAGGTTAAAGCAATCCTAAAGATGGATTATTTTTACTAACATTTTGAAATGTAAGGGTGATAACTCACTAGTTTCAATGCACATACAAAACAATTATTATAAATCTAGAAAGTGTTATAATAACACCTTAAAACACACTTAATAAAAGAGACAATTTCCTATTTAACCTACAGTCAATGGAGGACCAAGATCCTCAGTGACATAATTTCCTGCCAGGAGCCTAAAACAAATGGCTGCCCCAGCCCTTAATTACAGACTGCTTTACATATGAATAACTCTGGACTGCAGAGACTCACAGATGAACACAATGGCTCACTCAAATTAGCTTTTTATGATCTTTTAAACATTAAGAAACCCTGTTGATGATATTTCCCCTTTAAAGAAACTTTTAAGAAATAAAATTCAAGTGAACCTATTTAAATCATCAATGTTTTTAAATGGATTTATTTTCTTAGGGCTACATGAAAGTCCTTTCTATAGGACAGACAACTCACCAGCAGGGAGAATATATGCAGAAATGAATGGGATGCTGTTCAGGACATAATTCAGTTTCACTATATGATGTATACATTTCAATATATGATGTATGTATGTCACTATATAGAGTGTAAGTGTTTTACATATATATAACTATATAAATATTACTATATAAATATAACTATTAAACTGGTGGATTAGGGTGAGTCTGTGTGGTACAGAATACTAGTCAGTACATTACAGAAGTAAAACACCAACATTCAGATGTAAATTTCTATTGTTCATTGCCTACAAACCCAACACCAGTGTTCAAGAGAGAGACTGATTTGTTATTAAGGAATGCTAAGGATGCTGGTATAATTAAGTGATAACATTTAGTTAGCTGGAGTATACAAAGGAATAACCAGCTGAAGTGGATGATTAAATGCTGAGACTGGAGGCTGAAGCATTTAATCAACCACTGAAGCCGGTTATTTCAGGTATACTCCAGCTAACTGAATGTTATTGCTATTATACTACTAGAAGTTTTGAACCCAGTATTTTAGAAATGTTGTGGTAGCTTTTAAGTGATTTGCTCATAGTCACACAGTATGCAAGTGGTGACTGTGGGATTCAACCCTAGTTTTCTAGGTTTGCAGCTCAGAGCTTGTAACACTGCACCATACTGGCTCCCAGGAAACCACTGAAGAGGAACATGCCTTTGCTCCCCCTTTTTATGGCTGCAGTAGGCAAAGCCTGCAGATGTTTTGCATGTACAAAAGGAGTGATGCCATCTTTTCTGTCCATGGAACTGACTGAAGGTGTAAATAGTCTCCTCCACCTTACCCTTCTCCAAGAAATGTTTTCCACCCTCAAATAAATATGTTTTCATATTAGTCAATGGTTGCAGGGCACTATTTTCTTTCTTAAATGGGTGGTACAAGAACTGGAACCTGAGTAGTGGGAGACAACATTGGTTTTTTGGGGGGAGTAAGATCTACCCCCACCTCCACCCAAGAAGCTCCTAAAGATCCACCCTCACCTTTTTTTGATTCTTGTGGGAGGGGCACGAGGTGGATCTATCATGTTGGAACAACTGACTATCAGAGCTGCCTGGGGAAGTAATTAAGGAATGCCTGAAACTGCATCTAGGAATATCCCCCCTGCCTCCAAACACACACACATAAGCTCCTAAAGATCCACCCCACCTTTTTTTTTATTCATATGGGAGAGGCATGAGGTGGATCTGTCATGTTGGAATAAGACACACTAGTTTGGCACCTGGACCAAGCAACAGAACAAGTCTGTGGAGTGATCGAGTTGTGGAGCCCCTGCATTTTATTAAGGACTAGGAGTACAGAAGTTACTTAATGCCTTCAAATTGACTTAAAAACCCTTGGAACAAATGATTATCAGAGCCACCTGGGGCCTCAGAAGGAAAGAGTAATTAAGGAGTGTCTGAAACTACAGCTCCCAAAAAAACAATAGACACAGCATTCTGATTCAAGTTGAAAGAGCCACAGATTTTTCTTAAACATTTATATACTAAAAACATAAAGTTCAGCTTTGTGGATTAACAATATTTGTTTACCACATTATATATATATATATATATATATATATATATATATATATATATATATATTATGGTAGCACGGTAGTGCTACCATAGTTAGAGATTGAGGAGCCATTTCTATATTTAAACCCAAAATTTTGCACCTTAATAAATTTGCAACCGTTTGATGGATTTGCCTGAATTTGGAATACACGATCAAGAACCGTAGGCCTTGGGATCTGCCAAGTTTTGTACCGGTCAGATATACGGCTGCGGAGTTATTAAGCATGATCTGCATGCACATTTATGCTTTTCTGGAATTCTACGGTCGTGCCTACAGGTCGTACAGTTTGAGCGACTGGCCCAAAATCTTCAGGGAATGTGCAGCCGGGGTCCCCGATGTGCCTTTCACAGATTTCATGAAAAAATATTAAACGGTTCAACAGTTATTCAAAAAACAATTTCCCATTATAAGTCAATGGGAAAAGTTAACAAAAGGTTCGACAGTGTCACAAATGATCTTTTTACTGTCACAAATGGCCCTGTTACTGTCGCAAATCCGCCATCTTGTTTTCAGTTAGTGATCAGAAAATGCTTGGCATTTAAATTGAGACCCTCTAGCAACCTAATTCTTTTGTATTCACCTAGTCAGGCCCTGGGGATGCTAGCCATGTCTTTATTTGGGTAAAACACCCAGAAATATGTTTTCAAATTTCTGGAAAAAGTACTTTACATAAACTAATTGTCGCACTCATGAAAGTGTCGCAAATTTTTGCAAAAGCTTTCTGAAGTGCGACACTACTTTTAACTATGCCCAAAATAACAGTAATTCTTTGGCACTCCGCTGCAAAGAGCGGTTGGGAGTTTTGGGCTGAAATTTGGAGGAGCACAGATGACATCTCACAGATGTGCCTTTCAGTGTTGTATTGAAAAAATATTACACAGCGGCAAAGTTATGGCACTCAAAGTTGACATTTTTCCCATAAGATAACATTATGGCGCCGACGCATTACAGGAATCCTTTGGCACCCTGCTGCAAAATAATGGTTTAGTCTTTTTCCTGAAATTTGGTGGAAGACAGCCAACAGCCCACAGATGTGACTTTCAGTGGTTTGGTGAAAAAATATTACAGGGAGGCAAAGTTATGGCACTCCAAACTTCTTTTTTTCCCATAGGATAACATTACAGCGTTCGCTGGGCCTTTCAGGGCCCGTATGTCGTAAACAGTGCGAGATACAGACTTTTCGTTGGAAAAATACTTAGCCCCCTAGTTGGGTCTAAGTACAAAATTAGCCAGGACAGTTGTAAATCATTCGACTTTTAAATTTTTTTTCTACGTCGTACGGTTCCTGTGATATAATGTATTTAGTATTCCAAGTTCTCATTTTCTGCTCCAATACTCATTATTATGCATACATTATTTGTACTCACTGTCTTTCTCTATGCAGGTTTTGGGCAAAACCAGCCTGTGCGCTTACATTACTGTTACTGTTGCCCTTTCCGCTTGTGGTTCCGTACTCGTTTCACTTACCATTGACGTCTGCGCCACCATGTGCGTTATCCTTTGCGTTTTCATTTGCGCTTGCGCTTCTGTTATTTTTTGCCATTTGTGTCTACAGTACTGTTTCTCTTTCTGTTTTACTTTGTGTCACCATGCCCATTGACATTTCCATTTGCAGACACCATGTTATTATGTGACAACACATCATGTGGCAAACCGTTCCCATCTACGCCACTGTGTGTGTTACCCTTTCTGTTCTCATTCGCGCTCACATTACCATGTGCGCCACTGTTAGTGCTTCTCTTTGTGTTGCTGTTCCTGTTACTATGCCACAAGACATCATGTGGCGGGAGTGGGGGGCCCAAAGGGTCCCGCGCTCCCACCCCCGCATTACATGGCGGGAGTGTGGGGCCCTCTGGGCCCCGCCGCTGCTGCATTACATTCACTATTTCTCGTTATCATTCTCAAAAAGAAGGGAAATTAGAGGAAAAAACTCAGTTTAATGCATTAGTTAGGGTTGTTCCACAGCGACAAAAGTGAGGAAATTCGCTGTTAGGGTTGAAAACCCTAACTCTGAATTCACCCCCCCCAGCACCACACATACACAGACACACACACACACATGCAAGTATGGGGGAGGACCATGTCAACACAACCAATGACAGCCATCCGGCAGAAGGTGATAGAAATAACAAACTAAATGTACTACGTGACATCCCCACCCACCTCATGAGGTACTGCATGCTCAGTGGAGATCAACACTGAAACTGAGGCCATGTACACCAAATGTACACATCTCTGATTGCAGCTGCACACAATGTACCACACTTAGTAGTTGCATGGCCTTACCTACCGATGCCCCACACCACACCACAACTGTTACTGTTGCCCTTTACGGTTGTGGTTCTGTACCTGTTTCACTTACTGTTGCTGTCTGCACCATCATGTGTGTTATGCTTTGCGTTTTCATTTGTGCTTGCGTTTCTGTTATTTTTAGGGATTATTGTGTACAGTACTGTTTCTCTTTCTGTTTTACTTTGTGTCAGTATGTCCATTGAAATTTCTGTTTGCAGGCACCATGTTACTATGTGACAACACATCACATGGCAGATCATTCCTGTCTACACCACCGTGTGTGTTACCCTTTCTGTTCTCATTTGCACTTGCGTTACCATGTGCGCTACTGTTAGCGGTTTTGTTTGCATTTCTGTTTCTGTTACTATGCCACAAGACATCACCAGCAGTGTCAGGTAGGCAGTGGAGCACCCAATGGCAGACAAAAGTAGGTAGTACATTGTAATTGTAGATGCAGATGACAGTTCAGATGGATTTGTAAAGTGAAGCATACTGTATACCCTCAGCTTGTATATGTATCATTGTCTTCTATTCCATGTACTGTTTACTTCCTGGGTCAGCCCTGAAAAAGGGACCTCCGGGGCCCAGTGGGCCTACCCGGTCATCAAAATTCAATTAAGCAATAACGCATGATGCAGGGTTATGTTAATGGTCTGTTAATCATCTTCTAGGGGTGTACTGTGGCACGAGGTGTAGCCGAGTACCATATGCCCCAATAGGGTGATTAACTGACCATTAACATTATCCTTGGTAATGCCTTATTGCTATTATAATAAAAATGTTTTTTAACAGTGTTAAAGCTTGTTCAGGAAATGGTTAACCTCTTCATGTATGTCAATAAAAGATTTACATAAGGCTGTTAGAATGTTTGCAGCCAATCAGAAAGCTCAATTTCTGAGACCCTTTTAATAATTAAGTAATAAGGCATGACCAGGGGTTATGTTAATGGTCTGTTAATCACATTCTAGGGGTGTACTGTGGCATGAGGTGTGGCCGAGTGCCACATGTCCCTACAGGGTGATTTACTGACCATTAACATAATCCTTGGGAGTGACTTATTGCTATTATAATGAAACATGTTTTTAAACAGTGTTAAACCTTGTTCAGCATATGGTTAACCTCTTCATGTGTGTTAATAGAAGATTAACATAATGCTGTTAGGATGTTTGCAGCCAATTAGAAACCTCCATTTCTCAGACTCTTTTTATGATAAATAATAAATAAAGATACACAATACAGTTGAGTATGTGTACCTCTATGCCACACATGACTGAAAACAGGCAAACTGTATTGTCATTTGTTAGTATTTGCATGGATTTAGGCAGCTAGAGCTGGTGTGCCTCATTATATTTTTACTGCATTATGACTGGTTATCGATATGGGACTGGAGATCTATGGCACACCTCTGTAATTCTAGGTATAGTTAAGTTAATACAGTTGGGAGTTGCAGAAGCTGAGACAGGGAATTGAAGTACACATAGTAGTGACTGTATCCTAAGTGTATAGTCACAGCTGTGCACTGTTGGGTGCTGATGTGTGGCACCTTGGTACAGTAATAATGATTGTATAGGCACAGGAAAAGTAAGTACATTTCTGAGTTTTTTACACTCTTAGGAATTATGTCAAGTGTGACATGCAATGTGCCACATCATTGCATATGCTGTGATACTGACTGGACATCATAGGCACCAAACAAATTGATGGAGATATAGTTGTAGCACTATTAGTTAACATTGGTTTGTATGCTTAAGTCAGACACACTTATTTTTATGTCATAATGGTATTTTAAGTAAAGAGTCGACACAGGTGGTTATGGTTTTAAGAAATTTATTGCCAATTTGTTAAATGGAGAAAAGGGCCAATCAAGACTGAAATTTAGTTAACAGAAGCAGTCTCACAATACAATCTTTGTATGTGTGTAATCATTGCTTGTCATATATGTAAATGTGTAAGAATAATAACAACTGTTTAATATGAATTTAAGTAAGTATGTGATATTATAGGAAACTAATCAGGTGCTGTGTGTTTCTAGTGATGTTTCACTACTCACTACTCTTTATGTGAGGAAGTACTTTCTGACATTTGACCTGGAATTCTAATAGTCAAGCTGAAGCTGTGGCGCTTCATTATATATTTACTATTGAATGTGAATACAGTTTGTAAAAAAATGTAACTTTTTTAAAAATGGTTGTATGTTGTAATTATGTGTAGTGCATTACTTGTGTGGTATGTTAATAAGGCAATGTTACTAGGTTGTTAACTGTGATTACACACATGATATACAAGTGTTTTGTTGTTATTATGTGGCTGCTAATGTGGATGTTCCTGGGGTGGGCGAAAAACTGTATGCTAACTGTTGAAGTAATACAATATTAAAAAATGTTACTTCAGTGACATTTGATTGGTGTTATTTAATTATATGTCACTGACTAGGTGCAAATGGAAAATTCTCACCCGACGCCTCAATTGAGGCGATCATAAATATTGTCAGGAACAGGTATGCAGTGTGTTGTGATCAGTAACAGTGTCTGATTTACAATTGTCAATATGTTTTATATACGTTAGAATTACTTATGTGACAAGTTGAAAAAATAGAATATTCTTACATGAACAAATGACATTTTTTTCAATTCTTACATTAGCTTCTATGTAAATTCTTAACTTGTAAATACTAAAACTGTGCATGGTATGCATTTTTTAACAAACTTATGCTTAATTAGATATAGTTAGTATAATGCTGTATAATATGTTAAACATTCAGTTGTACTTTAGTGTTAGACTAATACTTTTAGTACAAGTATTAAAGTAGTTATTAACAATGTACAGGTGAATACAAATCCTTATATTATGTACAAGTAATTACAAACACATGTAAAAGTCAGTTAATTATATTGTGCAATTGGTTGGTATTTACAGTTGAGTAATTCAGCTTCTTGCATTATCAATAAAGGTAGTTATTTTTACATATGTACAGTATTAGTATTACACATGAAGGCGGGGATAGTTCTACACTGTTGCATGGTGAGTGAATGATGTTGTTGTCTATATGTCAAGAGTCAACAGACAAATTGAACTGCTGATAGACAACTTGTGACAGAGTGCAATGTTTGGTGAATGGTAGAAGTGTTGTTCAGTTATTTATGATAACTGAGAACTTCTCTTTATTTGCAAAGAGTAACACTTTATAACTCAGATCAATTTGTTGTTATGTATGAGCCGATACATGAATAATTAAAGATATGTACAGAGGAGGACAGCAGTAAGGCCTCAGTTTTTAGATGTACAATCTTTGATAGACATGTAATCATGGTTTCTCTAGTGACTGTGAATATTGTTGGTGCTGACTGAAGCCACTACAACAATTTTCATGTAGTCACTGATCCACACAAGATCTTACATGTTTCAGTGTATTGCAAAGAGTAACACTTTATAACTCATATCAATTTGTTGTTATGTATGAGTTGATATATGAATAATTAAAGATATGTACAGAGGAGGGAAGCAGTAAGGCCTCAGTTTTTAGATGTACAATCTTTGATAGACATGTAATCATGGTTTCTCTAGTGATTATGAATATTGTTGGCACCAATTGAAGCCACTACAACAATTTTCTTGTAGTCACTGATCCGCACAAGATCTTGCATGTTACAGTGTATGGAATGTCTCTGTCAGAATAGCATTTAGTTGAAGTGCTATGGTTTATTCAGAGTCGTACATTATACAACATTGTAATGAGGTATGAATGTTTCTGGGACAAAGTAGTCATTTAAAAAATGCAACATGTTTTGTCCTATTCTTCTGAAATATGAAGGCTATCATAGTTCTTCAATATTAGAAGATACGCATTTTTTAAGTGTCGTGGCAGTCTCTGTTTAAAACTGCTTGTAGAGTCATCACACTCTACCTATCCAGTTCTGCACCTTAGTAAGGAGGTGTAATGTCCAGAATGCATGGATTGGCCATGGTGATATATTATACTGTGAGTGTCAAACAGTGATTGATTGAAGACTATTCTACCAGCTGTGTAATCTGTGATAGGAGTATCAACTCTGAGCCCGTTGGAGTCAAATCTGTGCAACATAAGCAACAGATATTGAGATGAACTCCTGAGACGTATGGACTGAGTGTATCTGCCTCCACACCTTCCACAGGCATGACTACATTCAGCATTGGTGAATAGCTGTCAAAATTTGACACTTTTGGTTTGAGGGACAAAGAGAGTAATCCACAGCATGTCTTCTGTGGTTTCACGCTGTGAATGGCTACATGAAACACATACATATTTTGTTACATATGTTACTGTGAAGTACTGCCGCATTGGGGTGCCATCTTCATTCAGGTTGTTTATGACAGCCATCATAAACTCAGTAGTGTCTTGCTGTATGTCTGCAGCAAATGTACTACATTCAGCATACGTAGCTAACACCTGTCGTAGTGGTGTTAGTGACTGTACATTGTTAGACTGGTCAGAAGTCATGTTGATAATCTGCTTCAAAGCATTTGATAGGGCATTGTCTTGTGAAGCAGATATTGCCTGCACAAAGTGTGGCATGTGTTGAAAAACTTGCATAGCTGAGTTAGCATAGCAGTTTACTCTAGTGCTGTTGTCAAAGACTAGTACAGCAGCTACACCAACTGATTTCTGATGAATTGCTGGCTGTGAATGTTTACTTGAAGTTGTGACCTTTGTTGAACTCTTTTTTGTTGAATCAGTTCTGGAAGCTTGCTGCTGTTTGTTGATACCTGTAGCTGTGACTGAATTGTGTGAGACAGATAGATATGTAGGCAGTGGTATTAAAAACATTTGTGGCTGATGTAGAGTACGTAACCTGTTGTACTCAAGAATACATCGCTTGTCAGCTCATATTTTCTGAGGTGCTATAGTAATAATGTGCAACCCAGAAAGGCTGTGTACACATAAAAGTGCCACATAGCTCATGCCATCCTTGAAAATGTCTGTACCTATGTCTACCATTGCTGAATCCAAACTCAATCACTGAGATTTGTGAATGGAGACAGCATATGCAACACATAATGGAAGCGGTTTCCTGTTTACATAGACATCCTTAAAAACCTGGAATTTTACGCAGGTTCGGTCTATGTGTACAGAGTGTTCCATGTTGTCAAAGTGAACTACAAGCATCTCAATATATGTCTTCTGGACATTGTAGACAAAGTCAGTGATGTTTCCCATGGCACCGTTTACCATGCCTCGTTCTACATCTAGATTACATCGCAGCATAATACGTGCATTCTTGCAAACTGTGAAAACAGCTTCTAGGCCAGCTGTGCGTGAAACATCTGACTTCAGTTCACTTAGTCGTTCAGCCATCTTTGCTACTAGTTTTCGACTAAGAATAACGCCATCAACTGTATCAACAGCATGCAGAGTTACAATCTCTTAGTCTTCTCTCTGCAGCATTAGATTGTTGAATTCAGTGCATTTCTTTAGTCGTGGCATTAGACACACTATGTGTGTGTGCCAGTAGAGTATATATTGCTGAAGACATGACATGCTGTTTCTATGCATGCAGTATCTACTGTGATTCTCCGATCGTGTAACATACAAACATGTTCTGGTGATAGAGAACCTGTACGAGCTTCATCTAAAAGTGATTTGAAAGCTAGATCATCACTTTGGCGCATGTTTTCAGACAACTCAACATTGGTAAACAATTCCCATATGTTATAGCCTGCAATGCAACCGAGGATATTCTTAGCTTGTTTGGCAGTTAGAGTTGTAAATACATGCTGTGCATTGACTGGTGCAAGCTGTAAAAGGTCTCCCAACACAAGTATACTTTTGCCACCAAATGGCACTCCATCATCAGTACCTAAGATCTGCTGTAGACGCAGATGAATACTGTCAAGCATGACATTAGAGACCATGCTGATTTCGTCAATGACGAGTAACTTCATCTTTATGAACATGGAATGGAGCTGAGATGCAGCCTCAAATGACAGTTTACTATACTCTCCAGTTCTCCCATGTTCCACTGGCAACATAAAGAGACGGTGTAATGTAACTCCACCAATGTTGTATGCTGCTAGTCCTGTGGGAGCAGTTACAGCAACAGACATTGAAGAGTCTGTCGGGCTGTGTACTTCAGCAGTGATGGCTTCAATGAGGAAACTCTTTCCTGTGCCAGCTGAACTGCTAACAAACATTAGTAGTGGCTTGTAGTCAGTATAGTCACATTGTTTTGTTTCATGTAGTATCCCATGTTGGACAGCTTCAACTACTTAAGAGTGAACTGTATGCTGCAGCTGATTTAGTCTTTCTCTTAAGTCAGCTGGGCTGACCATGGAGTGTGTGCCATGTTCCATGGCTGTCTCAATTTCTGACATTAACACTTCTGGGGCATTTAAGGGCAGAGGGTCACCTAGAACACCTTGTCCTTCTGGATCAAGGTTGTCTTGTGAACTAACTGGAGTGTCTTCCTGAAGCTGCTTCTCTGCCTTCTCAAGCTGTTCTTTCTCAGCTTCTAGTCTCTGTATATATGTCTGTGAGTATTCAGTTTGGAAAGTCTCATAAGTGAGATTGAACTGTTCTTCGAATGTGTCACAGTCACCTTTTAATTCAGACTCACTCCTCCAGGGTCTAAATAGGAATAGGAGAGCAAAGTAGTAATGTTCTCTGCTCTCGATGTGCCTAGATGCAGTTTACAGTGGTCTATGAGCCATGGCTTGTGTCTCTTTATGAGACAGCCATCTACTCCATTGACCTTGTAAATCTGGCGTGTTGAGTCAGGTGCTACATCTGTCTTGTAGTCTTACCACTTAGCCACCTGAAAGAGACACATATCATTTATGTCATTGTGTCTACGTGGGTAGTATGTGTCTATCAGGTTATTCTTCAAGATATGTTTTGAAGAAGGTGTATTGGCAGCGAGCTCCTCAATTTCAGCAGGAGGAGTCAGTACACGTTTCCATTTCTCTTTGTAGTTTACACTGAGAAAACGTACAGCATCAGACTTCCCGTACAGATGTGTACCCATTAAACGGTCACTGGCTTCATAAGCTCCACATTCTCTGTATGAAAGAGTCTTCAGACCCAATGACCAGAGCTGAGATGTCAGGCTTTTGCTTGAACTGGCAATATCTTCCCAAAGATCTTGCAAGCTAGTCTGTTCATGTTTGGTTATGTATGAAGTGACGTACCGAACCAGGGCCAGTGAGTTATCAGCCACAAACTGAACATCTATGTTTGCTTGCCACATTAGGAGAAGAGTTGGGTTGTAGTCATTGATGTACACCTCTTTTTCATCTCTGGGTAACTCGTATACCCTCTTGGTTGATTTTGCCTTCAAGTGGTGTTACATTGCTGAGAATAGGTCATCCATGGCACCATCCTGACAAACTTGTCTAGGAAATCCAAAGCGACATCGTGTGTACCAATTAAATTTGTTCTTTACTACTTGCTGGCAGTACTTTGTGCAAATATGTCACTGGAATTTTTGTACCAACTTCCATAGTGTAGGACTGTCATACTTGTCTGGAATGTGACAGGTGATATATTTTTTTGATGAATGCTAGCACTTCTGCTGCTTCATGTTCACCAATGCGTGGAGCATCTTTGATCCACAATAACATATGGATATGGGGGGCACCCTGTGCTTGATATTCTGTCCTCCAAAAGTAATGTTCCACAATACCTAGAGGAGGATTGTCCTCTGACAAGATGAAAGTCAGAATGTCATGGAACCGCTTGTGAAAATGTCTTGTGACAGAAACAGGATCAAGTGAACTCATTTCTCTGACAGTCACTGATGAGATGCCTTCCGACATCAGAGTTTGCCCACTTCAACAGTTCAATGAGCTCGTCCCAGGCATATTCAGCACAACTAAGTGTGACAAACCACATGGCTGCACCATGCTCTCGCAGCATTGTCATCACTTCAGAGTGTCTGCGATACCAATATTCTTTGGTGCCATGAAGACTTGAAAGTATGGAAGACAGATTCACTTGCACATTTTCATCTTTCTGCTTTAATTTCTCTAGAAATTGAGCAGCTGTTATTCCATCTAGTGGACTTGTTAGATGAATGGTATGTGCTATAGATGCAGACAGAATGCTAAGTTCACTCTCCCAGAGGAGATGGAACAGGTACTGTATGTTACATCTAAATTTGCCATCTTTGCTGAGGACACGGCTAGTGAGGTACTCGGCACCCTGTACACGTACTTCTCTTTCATCTAGATGTCTGCCTGACACTTTTGGAAATAGGTCTGGGAAACAGCATGCTTCTAGTGTTGCCTCCCAAATGCTGACAGGCTTACCTTCCACCTGCTTCATTTGATAGAGATCAATGTTGTCTCCTAATGGATCTCTGCCATGTAATGGCTGAATTGTGTACTGTTCATACACATTGTCACTTGTCTGTACACTGACCTTCTCAATGATTGGCTTACTTTTTTGTAATAGATCATGTTGTACAGAGAGACTGGCCATCTGATCTATGTCAAGGTCTGTATAAAAGGGATTGTTACTCTTTAAATAAGTAAGAGCAAGGTTTACGTTTTACACATTGACAACATCTTGCCAGATGACCTTGGCCTTTGTCGGCACACCATTAACAAGAATCACCAAGCTATTTTCAGTTGAGATTGCTTAAACATTTTTCTGTAGAGGAAGTGGTAGATACATCACGGAACCCTTTAGAGATCTAACAAGCTCTTTCTGTGGAATGTTCCGTGTCTTTGTGTTCAGATGTAGAATCATTTGGAATGGTTTCATTGTCTGAATCAGAATGCGTTCAAACATTTTTAATGTTGAAATCTCACTTGGTGTAACATCTGTTTCCATGTTATTCAGCATTGACCTTGCTGGCAAAGTGTTAGACTTCAGTTTGGAAAAACAGTGTTTGCATAGCACAATGGTGTCTTGTAAGTGAAAGTCAAATTTCAGCAGCAAGAATGCTACCAGACGGAACCACATGTCATTGTATGGTGACAAGGTTTCTAGGTTGACTGTGACTGTTTGTTTTGTGTAACACAAACGGTTGCATGACACACATACAGAGTCAAACTTCTGAGACTTTGCAACCTCAAACTTAGCAATTTATTTGCAGTACTGTTTCAGAATGTCAGTTTCTAACACTGAAACAGATTTTTCTGCAGAAGTGTTACACTGAAAACTTGTTGTTTCTGGTACAGAGGTAATGTGTTGCAGTTTTTTTAGGAATGTGATGGCACCCTGCATGTCACCTGATTCCAATAAGTCATTTAAACAAGTGTACTGATGTACAGCTCACTGTACTTCATATACTCTGTAGACAAAGTTTAGCATGCCTGTTTGATGCACTGCAAGCATCCGCATGTTGTGAAAAATACTATCACAAACACCACTATCGAGATATGCAAGTGAGTGACCCATGAGTCCAGTATGTGGCCAGATTTCACAATGGTCAATTTTTGTAAACAGTTTATGTCTGTCTTTGCGATCTGTTATTACAAATAGGTTCACAAACTGTTCTACTTTTTCAAATGACGATTGCCTACGGTTGCAGGTATCATCACATGACCATGACAGACAGTGCCGTTTATTGAAGACTGTGGTTGGATCACAGTCATCATCAGTATCCAATTGATAGTCATCAGAGATACTGAGGACATTTACTAGTTTGCCATACTCATCGATGATGAACTTGTGTTCTTTTGTTAGGGAATGATAAGACTCTTCCCAAAAATATGCCTCTGAGTGCTGTGTGTGTATCCACTGTCCTGTGAAAACATGACAGAAGTTGTCAACAGTCAAACAAGGATACTGTTGAAGCCTTTTTTTAATGGCATATACAACTTTCCTGAATTGTTCAAGCACATGACACATCTTATGCCACAAGCGCTGTAGTACAAACACTGCTCTGTTGATGAAAGTTCGCACTTTGAGACGTAACTTCATCTGAGACAGGTGACTCTTACTCTTTTTGCAGGTGTGTCTCAGCACAGCAGTGATAAGTCTTTCGATCTTAGCTTTACCTGCTAGTGATCGGAAATACTTTCTCTTTCTGAGTTGTAAATCAGCAGTTGTGAGTTTACAGCGTTGTTTTGAATGTTTCTTGATGGTAACACTCAAAATAGTTGTGTTTTGTCTCAGAGATCTACACAACATTTGTGATGGTATACCTTTTTTCTTTTCTGTTAAAGAATTTAGTTTGGGTGTGCAGTGACTTGCTGTAGGGGTCACTGTTGCAGTAAGGTCTGTCCATGTTCATTTTGTGGTGTGACTTTACTGTTTTGTTTGTTGCCCTTATACAACAGTGTAGTACTATTATACCCCTCTCGTTTTGAAACACATCTACGTCTGTATTTAGTTGGCATGTTTTGCTATTATGGTTCACAGTGGCAGTAAGCAATCTTAGAGAAGTATCAGGCACCTGTATGAGAGACAGAGAAAAAAAAGTGTTAGAATATGCCTCTGTACATTTTTATTTATTTTTGTATTTATTTAGTTGTTTAACCAGGTATAGCACACTAAGCTGAAAGCTTTTTTACAGGAGTGACCTGGGAGCACAAGGAGGTTAAGTGACTTGCTCAGGGTCACACAGTATGCAAGTGGAAGCTGTGGGATTCAAACCTAGGTCTGGTCTGCTGGATGTCACCAGATTTGCAGCTCAGAGCCTTAGACCACTGCGCTATACTGCCTCCATTTCTTATTACAGTGTGCACTGACATAATTGTGAGTTAACTATGTTACAAAATTGGTTCAAAAATTACTTAAGATTACTGTTTTATGAATGTGCATAGTGCAGTTGCTACACACTCTCATAAGATTGTGCATTATCAATATTTCCAGTTCAGCTTTTCAACATTGTCTTTTTACCACAGCTATTTATGAGCAGTACAGCTGTCATTTTTCACATGTTGGGCAAAATGTGTTTCCACCCATGTAGCACACAATGGCGCAGTTGGTGTGTGAAATCACTGTATGGGACACATTAAGAAAATCACAGTGAAACTGTTCATGAGCAGAGGTGTTAAAATTACTCTGTTCAAAATTTGGTGAAAAAAATTCCTAAAAATGACTGTTTTACGAGCCTACGTTGCACACTTCCTAAGCACGCTCGTAAGTTTGCAGATTTTCAATATTTTCTCTTCAGACTTTCAACATCGTCATTTTACCACACCTCCTTATGAGCAGTACAGGTGTCATTTTTCACATCTTGTCCAAAATGTGTTTCTGCCCATGTAGCGCACAATGGCGCAGTCGGTGTGCAAAATTGATGTACAGGACAAATTAAGAAAATCACAGTGACACTGTTCATGAGCAGAGGTCTTAAAATGGCTATGTTGAAAATTTGGTGAAAAAATTCCTAAAACATGACTGTTTTATGAGCGTGCACTGCACAGTTCATATGCACGCTCGTAAGTTCGTGAATTTTCAATATTTTCACTCCAGATTTTCAACATTTCCATTTTACCACACCTCCTTACGAGCAGTACAGCTGTCATTTTTCACATCTTGTGCAAAGTGTGTTTCCACCCATGTAGCGCACAATGGCGTAGTTGGTGTGCGAAATCAATGTCTGGGACACATAAAGAAAATTGCAGTGACACTGTGCATCAGCAGAGGTCTTAAAATGGCTATGTTGAAAATGTGGTGGAAAAATTCCTACAAATTACTGTTTAACAACTGTGTGTTGCACAGTTCGTACACAAGCTCGTAATTTTGAAAATGTTCAAGATTTGCAGTGCACTGCATTTGAAATACCTACACAGGACATACATGTGTTTATTATTGAAAATTTTGTATTTTTGCCATAAAGGGTGAAATTGTGGCGATAATAGACAGTTTTGGGGAAATTACTGTCAAATGCACGAAAGTGTCGCAAATTTTACTTTTGTGCATTCGACAGTGTCGCAAATTGTACTGTCGTGCATTCGACAGTGTCGCAAAAAAATACTGTCACAGTGCGAAAGTGTCGCAAAGTTACTTTCGTGCATTCGACAGTGTCACAAATTGTACTGTTGTGCATTCGACAGTGCCGCAAAAGGATACTGTCGCAGTACGAAAGTGTCGCAAAAATTACTTTCGTGCATTCGACAGTGTCACAAATATAGAACTTGGGAGTGCCAAATACATTCATTATCAAATCAGATTTGAGTGTGTTTGACTGACAGGTGGTCCTACTAATGTAATGCAAGATTTGTCAGGCCATGTCAGACAACCAATCAGACACAGACAACACTGAAGAAGAAGTCAACAGCAGCCATCTTAGTTTTAACTGAGACAGAGCAGTTGCATAACTGTTAGTACAGTATATTTTATAAATCATTTTTATAGTATGATAAAAAATGTTACCAGCATGTAAATACTATAAATCAAAATGTTTTTCAATGCTGAATTTGATTATGTAACTTGTTATTATCTAACATGCTGTATTATTTAGAAAAAAAATAGTTTAAAGTCAGATAGCATTTTAGTACTAACTTGTACAGATACAGCTGCAAATAGAGGGAGATAGGAAGCTGCACGTGGACCCATAACAGAAGATATAACCAATCAGACATGTTTCTGCTGTTGTAATTGTTTAAAACTGCCTATGAAAAGGATGCATTTTTGCCACTTCTCAATGTTTGCAGATTTTAGCTGGAACAGAAGTCTAGTAATAGTGACTGCATCACTTAGATTGGTTAATGAAGCCACAGCAGCAGGGAATGTTTATTTTTGATTTGTGTGTTATATCTCAGCCCACTGAAGCTGGCTTGAAATAAGGAGGGGAAAATATCAGTTTTATTTTCAGTACTGCCTGGTCACTGCAGGGTGAACACTGACTTTCTTTGTAGCTCTCTGTACAGTTCTGAGTGTTAAAACTTAGAATGGCAGAAAATAGCAAAAGGACTTTGTGGATAGTTGGAAGCAGTTACGTAAGACGAGCAGCTGAGTTTGCAGTTCATAGTAATTTTGGGAGGGACCTGCAGCTCCCCAATTGCTATGTAAGATGGTTTGGTCATGGTGTCATGAGATGGGAACATCTTATGCCAACCATGCACAGACTTTTGAGAACTCACTCTCCTCCTGACATACTGCTAATACATCTTGGAGGCAATGATTTGGGCTCAAAATGCTGGGTAAATTTAGTTACAGAGGCAAAATTGGACCTTGCTTCTATCATATTTATGTTGCCTGCCTGTATTATCATTTTTTCCGATATTACAGAGCGTAAGGTCTGGCAAGCAGAACATCATATGTATCTGATTGACAGAGCTTGCAGAAAAGTAAACATACAAATATCTGCCTTTTCTACGCATGCATGGAATGTACACCATACGTCACCCCGAAATTAAGTATTGTTGTGATTTGCTATACCTACCTGATGATGTGCACTTTTCGCATGCTCACAATTGCCATTTCCCGGCAGACCTTCGAGATGCAATCCTCAAACTCCTCTAAGAATGTCAGACTGCTTGAACAAATAACTAAGTGCAAACAAAGGTTCTTTTCAGAACCAAGAAATGTTGGTCAAAAAATAGAACAAGTGTAAACATCACTCAACAGATGTATAAGATGAGTTGGGATTATTCAGACCATTCCAGGGTGTGGAAGAACAGTGGGAAATTGCAGCAGGAGTGCAACAGACTGTAGTCACGACAATCCCCTGTCAGCTCCACTATCTCTCCCCAGTGGTCATGAATTCTTGCACTGTCATGCTGTTAATTGGCCCCAAAGGTGGGTTTTGCAGTTACTGCCTGAAATCACTTTTATGCACTGATTAACAAAACGACACTGCTAGTGCTCATAAGGTGTGCTCTCTAAAAGCATATGTTGAAAATGTAGGGCTGGATATTCAAACTGCGCCATTCTGTACTGCAAGCACTTGTGCTGCTCAAAAAAGTTCTGCTGGGGTGTGGCCGGGGTGATATTCAATGGAGTTGTGCTATTAAGCAAGTCCTTTGAATATCCCCCCACCACAGCCACTGTGCATGGTGCACTGGAACTTGTGCTATTACAAGTGGTCAGAGTGGATTATTCAAGATGCAGTGGTGCAAGTTCCATTGCAGCATGTGCAAATTTCCGATATTCAAAAGGTGATATGGAAATGGGCCCATAATTCATGCAAGGTGCAGGGGGGGCCATTTGCATCTATTTATGGAACCATTTGCATGTCATTACCATGCAGGTGCACCGATCACGAATGACTTACACCTGGCATCCTGACAGGCAGCAGCCGTCAGGGACTGACGCATGCTGCAGCCCCATCGTGGGGAAAACAGTGGTAACCCCCCCAATTGGCCTGATTGCAGGCAAAACAGTAGTAATCCCCCTCCCCGACTGGTCTGATCATGGACAAAATGTAGTCATCCCCCATGACTGGCCTGATTCTGGGAAAAACTGCAGTAATACCCCCCCTCACTAGGCCGACTACGGGCAAAACAGTAGTAATCCGCATCCCCCAGTAGCCAGACTGCAGTCAGAAAACAGTTCAACCTCCACCCAAGACCAATATTCTTGGTGGTCCGCTGAACCGCAAAGCGTGATCACTGGCATTACAGTCAACCCCCCAGGTCCAAGTACCCTGGTGATCTAGTGGCCCCCCACCCCACCTACCCATGGAGCACGACCACTTCACTCCCCAGCCCCCGTCAGACAGTGTGCGGCAGCACTCCACCTGTCTGCTGTCCCGTCGCCCGCTGACTGACTGCTCATTAGGGCTGCATGTCCATTGGTTCAGAGCAAGAGCCAATGGGCATCGAATCCCTCCTATGAGCAGTGCAGATATGTAAATGATTTATTCACATATCTGCACTGCTCTTGACATGGACTGCGCCCATTGGCTCTTGCTCTGAACCAATGGCGTCCAGCCCTACTGAGCAGTCGGTCGGCAGTGGCGGGGCAGCAGACGGGTGGAGTGCTGCACCCGCTGGCTGATGGGGGAGTGGGGTGGTGGGGTCCATGGGTGGGTGGGGTGTTGGCCACTAGATCACCAGGGTACTTGGACCTGAGGGGGCTTGACTCTAATGCCCATGATTGGGCTTCGTGGTCCAGTGTACCACCAGAGATATTGGTCTTGGGAGGGGATGAACTCTGTTCTGCCCACGATCTGGCTAGTTGGGGGGTGGGGATTACTACTGTTTTGCCCGTGATCGAGCTAGTGGGGGGGGTTACTACTGTTTTGAGTGTGATTGGCCCAGTTGGGGGTATTACTATTATGCCCATGATTGGGCTGCATCGTGGGCACAAGGAATAAGTGGATGGCCACCCACAGGTAGCAGCTGCTGTGTTGTGCTCTGCAATGTGGCAGCTCAGCTCTGAGTGGCCCTCGACTTACTCCTTTTTTTGGGTTGCTCAAAGTTGTGCAGGCGGAGGTTGGGGGTTGTACCTGCACAACTATGCAGAGCCTTGGTGAATATCGGGCTGTGCAGTTTATGCATGGTTTCTCCCCTGGTGCAGCTGTTGTGTGACATCACTGTATGGGACACATAAAGAAAATCACAGTGACAATGTGCATGAGCAGTGGTCTGAAAATGGCTATGTTGAAAAACTGGTGACAAAGTGCCTAAAAATGGCTGTTTCATGACTGTATGTTGTTCAGTTATTATGGGCGATTGCAACTTTGGAAAATTTTTATATTTGCACTACACTGACTTTGTACTTAACAGAATGCTTAAATGTTATTTTGAGACTATTTTTTCTGTATGCATGTAAAGATTTGTGAAAATGATGACAAAAGTAATAAGATACAGCTGTAAAGATTTAAGTAGTTTAACTTAATAGAACAGAAAGTCAAATATTTCAGAGAACATGGCAATAAGTACTATGATTTGTGTGTTTTTTTTTTTCAGAGTCATGAGAATCTGGAGCATCAGAGAGGTGCGTGTGCTGCTTGAGGCAGTACAGGCACGCGGTAGTGCACGCATCCTCATGTGTAGCACTAACTGTTAGTTGGACAATATGTGGAGGTGCATACACAATTATTTGTATGCAGTTTTAAAAGTGCGAAACAAGACACCACTCCAACGTAAGAAGAAGTGGAAGCTGTTGCCGCAGCGATTCTACCAACTCAAGCAGAGGGAGCAGATATCAGATCAGGACACATGTTGGTACTATCTCAGCTATGAGCTGTGGGAGGCGGCTGGAAAGCCACAAGCTGGGAAGCATGCTACATAACGTAAGTAAAGTATCAATATTTTCATGATAATAGTAGTTGTGTTGTGTTGTGGTATATGACACATTCTGCAACCAGTATAGACCCAATGTAGCTGTGTTTATGTTAGGCTGTGTTTTGCTGGTTTGCTCACACACCGACTGTAATGTTCGATCCCCTGTATACACTTACTTAAATGATTTTCTTGATGTCTTAGTGATGAGTACACCCCACCCAAGGCATGATTGCAAACTCTGAGTAGTCGCACAATGACAGGAACATTTGCTGTTGTAGTGGTGCCTGTCCCTGCTCAGATCTGTGCTGGTCATCTTCCTGTGTAGAACATTAATAGATCGGTGGCAAACAGGTCAGGACTCTTCTGAACACTACAGCTGTCTGATGAATGTGGTATGCATTACTGCTACTGCAGTCGCTAGCCAGTTCTGATGGTGAGAGGAGAACTGGCTTGCTTGTCAGACCTGTTCTTACTGTGTGTATTAGAGGATGGACACTGCGCTTCAGGTTTTGGGGTACTGAAACACTAGATATTGCTGTGATATTTGAGTGCTTTGAGTAATGTGTTGTGGTTTGGGGGCTGAGGGAGTACCATTTCACCAGTTAAAATTACTTTCTGATGCTGGTGTGTTTGAAATTGCAGCGGTGGGGTTGAATGTTCTACTGGAACAGCAGGTATATTTTGATGTTAGCATGACAATGTAGGATTAGCATCATGCTTACAGGATGGGGGGTACCAGTACAAGTAGAGGGTGTTCATTCATTTATGTGCCTACATGGGTTAGAAAGCATGATTGGTGGTGGGACACAAGAACAAAACTGGCTGAATCCTTAAAAAAATGTGGGTATGAGGCTCGGGGATTGCACTTGGCGAGTGGGGAGTAGAGGCACTATACTGGTACAAAAAAAGAAGAATGTTAAATGGTACAGGTGACAAACATAGTGTCATCATGTGTACTGGTTGCTAGGTTAACTGTTACTGTTTTGTGATGTGCTATCAAGGTTAACTGACACTGCAGGAACCACTTGTCGTAATGTAACAATGCTTATCAGCTGTATATCATGTATTAGTGTATATATCCCTAACTATTGTTAAATGGATGTGTATACTGAATATAGAGTAGTATTATGTTAAACAGCAATGGTTATTGTATTTATTACACTGCTGAACTGATGACAATTTGAATAATGTGAATAATTTGAATAATGTGAATAATTTGTTTGCTTGTAATATTTATGATAACACATGTGACATTTTACATGTCTGTATGATGACTGGGAAATAGTCGTTAAAGGAACATGTTAAGTAGCAGAAATATGTCAATTATTTATATTTAAGTGTTTCTACATAACTGATGATTCAAATAATACAGTAACTAAATACCCTTTTTTATGTTAATTTAACAGATCATCAGAGGAACTCCCCACCTGTTGCTGAGGTAGTACCAGCACGGGCTGAAGCTGTGCAGACTGTGGAGTCTGACTCCGGAAGTGTGATTTTTGTGGAGTCAGATGGTAAGAATGCACCTGTTTTCATAATGTTTAATATCACCTATGAGTACTTCTTGGGTATTGTATAAGTAAGCCTTTTTTATAAGTGAGGAACAGAGAGTTAACAAGTATTTTCTGTGGCTATAATTAAGCAATAATGTGAACAGTGTGTGTGTGTGTCGTGGTGGGATTATGTCACGCCTCAAGTGCTTGGCCAAAAGACTGCAGGCCGGGCGGCTCCGACACCTGAGGTGTGATGCTATCCAAAACAACACACACCCTGGAGGCCATTATTGCTATTATCCAAGGTTTCATTGGTATTCAGAATAAGAAATATCATTGTAAAGATGTTTGTGTGTAAGACAACATCTGTTTTGTGAAAAGAAGATTCAACAATGAAGTTGATAATCAAGCACAGCATCAAGCAAAACTTCATGTACAGCTTTACAGTGAGGTTCAGATTAGACCCGTGATGTTGTACAGATTAAGATCATGGGAACATCCCAAAACTGAACAATTAGAGACGAGGCAATGTATGATGAGTAATGTCAAACTGACAAAAGAATGCTGCAGCAGAAACAATGGTATTTTGACATTGAATAGGTCATGGGAAAGAATATTATAGTGCTTGTGATTACTTCATTTGCATTACTACTGTAACACACAGTAAAGTTTAAACACAAACAGAAAACAATGACTGCTTAAACTGAGGTAAGCTGCTATATTACACAGTACTAGAGATGACGTGATCCCTCTGAATTAATCTGATTTCTGGAACTTTTCTGTGTTGCCATGATACCCCACACACACACACACACACATATTAGGACAGTGTAATAGACTACAGTGTGAACAGTCAGTGTTCATGTTGTGTATAGATTAGAGTAGAGTCAAAGTCAATGCTATCAGTTGTTGGCTGTGTACTTCTTTGCCAGGAGCTAAGCTGTTATCTGCTGGTGACTGAGTAAGTGGGGAGGTTGTCAGGACACAGTGGTAGGGTTGCTAGGCGGGTATGACTATCAAGCAGTGTAGCGGCTGATTGTATTTGCTGTAATTTCCCTAAATGCAGCCACTGGCCCAAGATGCATTTTCATTTTTCAATTCTGTGTCACAATGATGTTGTGAAAAGATTCCAGTGAACTTCTATGTTTAAATATAGCATGGTAAGTTTGCATTTGGTCATGGGGTGGGCGTCAGCTGGATACCGCAGTTATATATATCATAAAATACCACGAGTGAGTGATAGGTTTTGCTTCACTGCATCAGTATAGATATTTCCAGAGAGTAACTGTGCAATTAGGTGAATAGTTGATAGTACTTGACTGACAGGGAAAATTTCTTATAGTAAGAGTCTGATCAGGTGATGTGGTTGCCTGCAGTGCTCTACAAAGGAACATTTTTTTATGTTGAGAGGATGTAATTTGCTTATGGGGTACATTGAAGTTAAAGCTCATGGCAATCACTACAAAGTGCTCACTGTGGCAGGGTAAACAGTAGCAGCACTGCAGCCATACAGGTGATCACACACAGTTAACTGTTAACTGCCTTGCTTGTATACTAAGTGGTCCACATTAACACAGCAATGTTACCATTTGTAGTTCACATGTAGTATGTTGATATGTGGGTGTCTGTTGCTGAATATTATAGTTTGTGTGCATAGTAATACACCACTGGTGCTGTGTAGTTGATATACTATTGTCTGTTGACTTACAGTGCCACAGTTCCACTGTGCAACGCATGATGGAGCTGGTGAAAGTGCACATTTAGTTGTAGTGAACAGGTTACAGCACTGCAGCATTTTTTGCTGTGTTGAACTTTGTGAAACACCCAGTACTGTTACAACAAGGATTGCACCACTTTGTGTTGCAGTGCGAATATTGCAGCCTTTCTGTGTTTTGCAGTTTTCAGAGTACTATGTTTATAATGCTGTACTTTAGCTATTTAGAATTTAAACATATACTTGGATGATACTAGTGCAGTATGTGATCTTTATGTAATACAGTAAGAGTTTTGTTAAATATCGAAATATTTCAATTATCATCATTACATACAATTTTGATATTTTTTATAGTGCCTACGGGAGGTGTGGTGACACCACTGGTGCAGGTGAAGGAGGAGGAGGAGAGTGGTACTGTAGAGCGTAAGTATGAAATAAGAAGTATATACTTGGAATGTATTGATTAGTACATTGAAATTAACAGTTATGTCCTATTAGATTATGCCCATAAAAATGAAGTGTGTCTCTTCTGATCTAATTGTCTGTCTGCACAGCTCTGCGATCGTTAAAACTGCAATCAGAACATCAGAAGACGTGGTAAACGGGTGTATCTGTAAAACACTTGTTACCATTGAAATTCTGAAATAAAACTACTATCTTGAACAACGTTAAGCTGGTGTCTGCTAAAGCTCAGTAACAAAATACAAACACCCTTTACTTTCGTAATTGTACTGCTAGACAAACTAAGATGACAGCCAGCCTTTTGACAGATAAGTGTGTATAAATCAGTCTGACACCCATCTCGGTTCACATGGGAGAACATCTCCGTCACTTGCATATACACCCAGTTCAGTATAGAAAAGACAATGTTTGTTAAAAGGAAAGCTAATGGGTACTTCATTCGCATTAACAGACAGAACCTTGAAACAGCAGAGTGCCGGAAAACTATCACCAGACAATAATGTCTGAAACGTGCTGTCCAAGCCTGTGTTTGGCATGTCAATTGGCTGCTTGCTCACAAAGTGTCCCTTGAAAATACAGTGAAACTGATAATAATGATACAAATCTACACAAGCTCAGTAGCAGGACAGTGTAGCAATTAGGAAATATTTTTTGCAGTGCAACAAGTACCACAGTAACATTGCACAAACTTACTGCATTTTTTAATTTACTTAGTTCTTTCTGTCTTACCCAAAAAACAGGCTAGTGCATAATTCCACTGTGCCACTTGAGAATGTTGGTACTGGTAGGATTCTCCGCAGATGGTGTGTTTATGGCATTTTTGTGTGCCTTGTTGCCAAACAACACTACACTACATGGGCAAATGATGTCGTCATCAATACCGTTTGGTGTGATATCGCTTAACTATATGGTTGTTGAATGTAGAATAATTACAACTGTTTAGAATACTGTTTCTGTAAATATCATTGTAGGGTAAGTGATGAGCATGTGTTCTGTGATGTGTACCAGTAACTTGTAACTCTGTGTTACGATTTTCCATTATTAAACTGTGAAAAAATGTATTGTCAATACTGAGAAAAAGGGTAACATTTTGAGAGACAGTCTGTACATAATTGTAAGTAGTAGTTGTAAAATTTACTGTTGTTTTATATTCACTATGTTATGATGTGTAAATATTAAAAATGAATTAAGCAATAATGCACAACAGGGTGTGTGTTGTGCTAAGATAATGTGACACCTTCGGTGATTAGACACGAGGGTCCACCAATGTCCAAAATACCTGGTGATCAAGTGGAGCCCCACCCGATGCATACACAAAACACCACCACCGTGCCCCCCCTTCAGCTGGCAGGCGGCAGCACCACACCTGCCTGCCGCCCTGCTACCGGCAGACTGACAGCTTCATAGGGCTGCACGCACATTGGATCAGGGCAACAGCCAATGGGCATGCAGCCAATACTGTTCAAGGCAGTCGAGGTATGTGAATGAATGATTCATTCACATATCTGGACTGACTTGTACGGTATGGTCTGTACGCCCATTGGCTGTTGTCCTGATCCAATGGGCGTGCAGCCCTACCAAGTTGTTAGTCAGAGGGTGGGAGGGTAGCAGGTGTGAGAGATGCTGCTGCCCACTGGCTGATGGGGGGAGCGGGATGGTGGTGTCCGTGAGTGGGTGGGGTGGGGGGACACTACATCACCAGTGATATTGTAGATTAGGTGGGTTAACATTATGCCCTTGATCAGGCTTCATGGTACATTGGAACACCAGGCATATTGGTCTTTGGTGGGGGGTTGAAGTTATGGTCACTATCGGGAAGGGGTAAATAATGTTATGCATGTGACTGAGCTGCTTGGAGGGTTACTGATGTTGTGCATGTAATTGGGCTGGTTGGGGGTAATAATCTTATGCACATCATTAGGCTGCTGTGGGGGAGTTTACTAACATTATGCCCCCCATTGGGATGCTTGGGGGGTTTACTAATCTTATGACTGCGATCAGGCTGCAGTAGGTGTCGCTCCCTGATGGCTGCTGCCTACCAGGGTGCAAGGTGCAAGTTGTCAGGGATCTGCCCAACTGCATGATAATCCCATGCAATGGGGCCATAATTACATGCAAATGTCCCCCGCTGTGCCTTACATAAATTGTGACCTCATTTACATGTCACCTTTTCAATATCGCAGGTTTGCACATGATGCAATGGAAATTGTGCCGTTGCTACTGAATGGTCTACTCTGACCACTTGTGATGCTGCAAGTTACACACTGCCATGAACAGTGTCTATGGAGATGGGTCAATATTCAAAGAAAATAGTCAATAGTGCAACTCCGTACAATATCGTCCTTGCTACACACCTGCACAACTTATTTTACTAGTGGAAGGGCTTGCACCACAGAATGGAGCAGTTTGAATATCTGTCCCAGTATTATAATATCAGTAGAAGATTGTTGTTCAGTCTTGGTAGTAAAAGTTACAGTACAACACTGTTTTTAACTTGTTCCTATGTAAGATAAATCATTGTTATTAACATTTACTAATGTGTACTACTTGATGTAACAGTGTCAGGGTGCACAGCAGAAATGTTCAAATAAGAAATACTTGACAAAAACAGTACATGTATATTATGGTAGTTGCACAGACTTTAAGACTGTAAATGACAATTAGCTTGATCAATATCTTACTGTGCTATAGATAGTTAGCAACAATTGTATGAATCAAAAACTGTGATGCATAAGGTTATGTATAATGTATAATATAAATATATTACATTGACAATTGTTAATATTTACAGTACTAATTGAGTAATGGTGCATCATATGTGACTCATATAATATACTGAGTAAGAACAGTAAGTTTTAAGAATGACTACTTAAATCTATATCCCTAGTAGCACTGATCTATCTATTCTTATGATATATGAAAGGAAAAGATAATATAATCATTAGATACAACAGAAGAACAAAATGGTATATTTATTACTATATATTAATTGCTATTTTATTTGTATCTTTACAGAAGAACACCACGAGGAGACATGCACTGTACACTGCTGCTGTGTCCGCAGGCTCGAGCAGAAAATAGATTCTATTAAAGAAGAAACTGCTGCGCTGTGGGAGGGGCAAGAGAAATTGTTGTCCCTCTTCGCAGCGCAGCAGGCAATGATCAAATTAAGTTGCTCGAGCTCAGGATTACAGTAGCAGGTGTCAGTGTGTCCAGTACCACTGCTTCACCTGCACCAGCAACAACTGAAGGACAGACACAATAACCAGCCTCCACAGCTTCATGTGTGTCTCCCCCCTCTGCTTTGCTGCAACGGCTTCCACTTTGGTGTGCCTCTACATATTGTCCAACTTCTGGACTGTGCTGCCTCGAGCAGCGCCACACCTCTCTTGACCATGGAGAGTCTATTGTTTGTATATAGTTTAATAGTTGTATTAATAATAATCATGTTTATTTGAAATGTTTAGAAAATGATAATTTCATCAACATATTTATTTTTCTAATTATTTTTGTAAAAGTATAATTTATCATTTTCTTATTTTTTGTTTAAGAATGATAATTTATTTTTGGCATGAAACAGAAATTTTATTTTTTGTATAACATGATTTTTTTATATATTTGTATATTGAAAGATAAAAAATAGAATATTTTCTTTAACAAAATGTTTCTTGTGTTTCATTTAACATTTATCCATAGCGTCTATGAAAAACATGATTCATTAGAAAGTCTTTCCTATACTGATTCTATTACAAGGGTTTAACTGTTGATATTCTGTTAAACAGTGCAGGATTTGTTACAGCCTTATGCTAATCTCTTATTTACTATATTAGTACAGTTTAGCAATATGGTGTTCAATATTTTCTAGTGTTTGATAACATATATATAGTATTCATACATTAAATAGTGTGGTTCTTTAACAGCATCCCAAAGGTGAGTACTTGCACTACAAATGCATAATGTTAATGATTAGCTGGTACTGTGGGGTATGTAAACTATTTCTATATTACCACTGTACTCATACACCAGATTATGTGGTGGGAGTCTGACGGCAGAAGGTTAGGCAGTAGCAGCACTGTAGTCATGTAGGTGATCATGCAGTGATACTGTACATCTTGAAGGACCTGTCCTTCTACCACCACATGTATATGCCAAATCAGATACTGTCACTATATGGCTTGTAGGACGTACACTGACAGAACAGTATAGATATAACAAATGATTTTATGAGACCGTAGGAGCAAAAGGGTCCATGGTACCACATCTGCATTCATACTGTGAATGATTTGTTGCCATTGTGTGACTGCAGTGCCATGTCTGTATTTACTACTTATACTTACCATTCTCAAAAAGAAGGGAAATTAGAGGCAAAAAACTCCATTTAATGCATCAGTTAGGGTTGTTCGACAGCGACAAAAGTGATGAAATTCGGTGTTAGAGTTAAAAACTCTAACTCCGAATTCACCCCCCCAGCACCACACACACACACACACACACACATAGACACACCCATGTAAGTACGGGGGAAGACCAAGGCAACATGACCAATGACAGACAACCAGCAGCAGGTGAGAGAAATAAGAAAAAAATGTCTAAATGTACTACAAGACATCCCCACCCACCTGACCAGGTACTGCACGCTCAGTAGAGATCAACAGCAAAACTGAGGACATGTACACTAAACGTACATATCCCTGATTGCAGCTGCACACAATGTACCACACTTAGTAGTTGCATGGCCTTACCTACCAATGCCCCACACCACAGCACATGTGGTGGACCAGATGAGCAGTACAGTTGAGCAAAACCAAGCAGTTGTACAGGTATAATCTCTCTGATTATAATAAGGGTTTGAGAAATGCAGCTTTCTGATTGGCTGTAAACATTCTAACAGCCTTATGTTTAGTTTTTATGATATTTGTAATACAGAATGTGGTATGTGAGTGTCTCACATGAGACATCCTGTGCTATGAGTACCCCCCTCAGGTCAGTGAAGTGCCAAGTGATCTGAAACCAGGAGGTAATTAAAAGACTAGAGAGACTTAATTAAGAGTCTCCTGTTTTACTGTCTTGATTAGAACTGACCAGCTGCCAGGATATAGGGCTCGTAAACTTTTATGACATCTTAGAGGAAAAACATGTTATAACAAAATGGTGTGAAAAGTTGTGAAGTCCTTTGATGTGCTCTAGGAATAGGAACTGCTTGAGATCAAAGGAAAGGCTTGATTAAAGACTGTCATAATTTGAGAAATTAGTTTTTGCTGAAGTCACATTATTTAAAGTACCTCCTGATTGAACATCATGTTTGTATTTTTTTTATATTCTAAAAGGAGGAGCTAGATGACTCATTGAAAGGGGTGTGAGAGAGAGACACAGTTTAACCTAGGACTTGTGTCTGATCTTAGTGACATATTGTTTTGGACTCTTTAAGAAACAAGATCTCTAACTTAGGCACTTAGAGGTAATACATCCGATCACAGCAAACCCAGGGCCACCACAGTTGAAGGGAGCTACCTGTTCAATCATCTCCACTCAGTGGTGTGCAATGAATTGTGAGGCTTTTCACCTACCTGACAGAGTCCTCGATCTGAGAGAGCTGAAAAAAATGTACCATGAGTGCTGTTTGTGCCCCTTTACCTTGATCACTGCTGGCAGTTATTTATTCTTAATGAAGAATGCATTCTGGGGATATTAGGAATATTTGCATACCTTGGCATGCACAATCAAATGAGATGCCAGATATGCAAATATTTGTTATTTCCCCAGAATGCAGTAGTGAAGCAGAAATAGAACGGAAGCAAACGAGTGAAGAGAGCAATTTATGTAGAAAAAAAATCACATTGTTTCATCATATCTGTGGCAAATGTGTTTTTAAATATCAGTTTGAAACCTACATAAAACAGCAGTCACAATATAAATATATACTGAATTATGAACGTGCACGCACCCGTTGGACATAGACAGCTATTGAGAAGTAGACAGTTGAACAGCAGTTAACATTGTATTAAGCAATATTGTAATTTGCTGTTCATTTATGTCCCACATGACCCTAATGCGCACCCCGATTCCAGTTGGGGGGGTGGGCTGGAGGGGTACAAAGGGAGTTTCAACCCTAACATCAAATTTCCTCGCCTTTGTTGCTGTGGAACAACCCTAACTGATGCATTAAATGGAGTTTTTTGCATCTAATATATATATATATTATGGTAGAGGAGCCATTTCTATGTTAAACCTCCAAATTTTGCACCTTAATAACTTTGCAACTGTTTGACGGATTTACCTGAAATTTGGAATACACTATCAAGAACCATAGGCCTTGGGATCTGCCAAGATTCGTATCAGTCAGATACACAACTGCAGAGTCATTAAGCGTGATCTGCGTGCGCGTTTACGCTTTTTCTGGAATTCTACAGTCGCACCTACAGGTCGCACGGTTTGTGCGACTGGCCCGAAATCTTCAGGGAACATGCAGCTCTGGCCCCAGATGTGCCTTTCGAAGATTTCGTGAAAAAATATTAAACTGTTCAAAAGTTATGGCAGTCCGAACTTCTGTTTTTTTCCCCATAGGATAACATTACGGCGTTCGCCATGCCTTTGAGGGCCTGTATCTCGAAAACGGTGTGAGATACAGAGTTTTTGTCAAAAAATGTTAGCCCCCTTATGGGGCTATGTATATAACTAGCCAGGAAAGTGATAATACATATGACTTTTAATTTTTTTTTCTATGTCGTACGGTTACTGAGATATAAGCAATTTACTATTACAACTACTGATTTTTGTGTTCCGAGAGTCATTATTTTGCATACATTCTTTCTACTCACTGTCTTTCTCTATACAACTTTTGGGGAAAACCAGCCTGTGCACTTACATTACTCTTACCATTACCGTTTCTGCTTGTGGTTCCATATACGTTTCACTCACCGTTCACGTTTACGCCACCATCTGCGTTACCCTCTACGTTTTCATTTGCGGATGCATTTCCATTGTTTTTACCATTTCTGTCTACAGTACTGTTCCTCTTTCTGTTTCACTTTGCGTCATCATGCGCATTACGATTTGCGTTTGCGGACACAATGTTACAATGTGACAAGACATCACCCCCATGCTCCCACCGCTGCATTACATTCACTATTTCTCATTATCATTCTCAAAAAGAAGACAAATTAAAGGCAAAAAACTCTGTTTAATGCATCAGTTAAGGTTGTTCCACAGCGACAAAAGTGAGGAAATTCGATGTTAGGATTGAACCCCCCTTTGCACCCCTTCAGCCCACCCCCCCAACTGGAATCAGGGTGTACTTTGGGGTCATTGGTCCTAACTGTCACCCCATTCTCCTATTCCTCAGCTTCTTTCCACTTGTGATGGGGTGACACTTAGGGCCGATGACCCTAATGCACACCCCCGATTCCAGTTGGGGGTGGGCTGAGGGTGTGTATGTGGTTTCAACTCTAACATCAAATATATATATATATATATATATATATATTATGGCAGCACAGTAGTGCTACCATAGTTAGGGTTGAGGAGCCATTTCTATGTTAAACCCCAAAATTTTGTACCTTAATAACTTTGCAACTGTTTGACGGATTTGCCTGAAATTTGAAATACATGATCAAGAACCATAGGCCTTGGGATCTGCCAAGTTTTATACTGGTCAGGTATACAGCTGCGGAGTTATTAAGCATGATCTGCATGCGCATTTACGCTTTTTCTGGAATTCTACGGTCGCGCCTACAGGTCGTACAGTTTGCGCGACCAGACCAAAATCTTCAGGGAACGTTCGGCCAGGGTCCCCGATGTGCCTTTCAAAGATTTTGTGAAAAAATATTAAATGGTTCAAAAGTTATTCAAAAAACAATTTCCCATTATAAGTCAAAGGGAAAGTTAACAAAAAGTTCGACAGTGTCGCAAATGCACTTTTTACTGTCGCAAATGGCTCTGTTACTGTCACAAATCTGCCATCTTGTTTTCAGTTAGTGATCAGAAAAATGCTTGGCATTTAAAATTGAGACCCTCTAGCAACCTAATTCTTTTTGTATTCACCTAGTCGGGCCCCAAGGATGCTAAAAATGTCTTTATTTTGGGGTAAAACACCCCAAAAATATGTTTTTCAGATTTCTGGGAAAAGTACTTTCGCAAAGTAGTGTTGCACTCATGAAAGTGTCGCAAATTTTTTTGCGACACTTTGGCAAATTGCGACACTACTTTGCGACACTATTCCCAAAATAACAGTAATTCTTTGGAACTCTGCTGCAAAAGAACAGTTGGGAGTTTTGGGCTGAAATTTGGATGGAACGCAGATGACATCTCACAGATGTGCCAGTGTTTTGGTGAAAAAATATTACACAGCGGCAAAGTTATGGCACTCCAAAGTGGGCAGTTTTTCCCATAGGATAACATTACGGCACCCGATGCATTACAGGAATCCTTTGGTACCCTGCTGCAAAATAACGGTTTAGTCTTTTTTCCTGAAATTTGGAGGGAAGACAGCCAACAGCCCACATATGTGCCTTTCAGTGGTGGTTTGGTGAAAAAATATTACAGGGAGGCAAAGTTATGGCACTCCGAACTTCTCTTTTTTCCCCATAGGATAACATTACGGCGTTTGCCGCGCCTTTCAGGGCCCGTATCTCGGAAACGGTGTGAGATTCGGACTTTTCGTCAGAAAAATACTTAGCCCCCTAATGGGGGCTAAGTGAAAACTTAGCCAGGATAATTGTAAATCATATGACTTTTAAATTTTTTTTCTACATCATATGGTTCCTGAGATATAACCTATTTAGTATTCCAAGTTCTCATTTTCTGCTCCGATACTCATTATCATGCATACATTATTTGTACTCACTGTCTTTCTCTATGCAGGTTTTGGGGAAAACCAGACTGTACGCTTACATTACTGTTACTGTTGCCCTTTCCACTTGCGGTTCTGTACCCGTTTCACTTACCGTAGACGTCTGCACCATGTGCGTTATCCTTTGCGCTTGCGTTTCTGTTATTTTTTGCCATTTGTGTCTACAGTACTGTTTCTCTTTCTGTTTCAGTTTGCGTCACCATGCCCATTGACATTTTTGTTTGCAGGCACCATGTTACTATGTGACAACACATCACATGGCAGACCATTCCTGTCTACACCACCGTGTGTGTTACCCTTTCTGTTCTCATTCGCGCTTGCATTATCATGTGCGCCACTGTTAGCACTTCTGTTTGCATTGCTGTTCCTGTTACTATGCCACAAGACATCATGTGGTGGGAGCATGGGCCCCACCACCGCATTACATGGGGGGAGCGCGGGGCCCTATGTGCGTTATCCTTTGCGTTTTCATTTGCGTTTGCATTTCTGTTATTTTTTGCCATTTGTGTCTACAGTACTGTTTCTCTTTCTGTTTCACTTTGCGTCACCATGCCCATTGACATTTCCGTTTGCAGGCACCATGTTACTATGTGACAACACATCACATGGCAGACCGTTCCCGTCTATGCCACCGTGTGCATTACCCTTTCTGTTCTCATTCACGCTTGTGTTACCATGTGCGTCACTGTTATCCTTCTGTTTGTGTTGCTGTTCCTGTTACTATGCCACAAGACATCATGTGGCAGGAGCACGGGGCCCCCCGCCCCTGCATTACATTGACTATTTCTCATTATCATTCTCAAAAAGAAGGGAAATTAGAGGCAAAAAACTTCCATTTAATGCTTTAGTTAGGGTTGTTCCACAGCGACAAAAGTGAGGAAATTCGCTGTTAGGGTTGAAAACCCTAACTCCGAAGTCACCCCCCCAGCACCACACACACACACACACACACACAGACACACACACACAAATGCAAGTATGGGGGAGGACCAAGTCAACACAACCAATAACAGACATCCAGCAGCAGGTGACAGAATAACAAACAATTGTCTAAATGTACTACGAGACATCCCCACCCACCTGACCAGGTACTGCATGCTCAGTGGAGATCAACAGCAAACTGAGGCTATGTACACCGTACACATCCCTGATTGCAGCTGCACACAGCGTACCACACTTAGTAGTTGCATGGCCTTACCTACCGATGTCCCACACCACACCACAACTGGTACTGTGCTGTTAGTCAATATAAATGCTAAAGGTGCATGATCACAGTTGTAGAAAGGTTTTAACACTAGTGAGTATACATTAAGAGAAGTACATAAATTAGCTACAAGACACTAGCATGCTCAAGATAAAAGTAGTGTTACATTTAGTATGTGATTTTCATAGTAGTACATTTACTGCAACTGTTTACTGAAGATAGAGAGGCTGATGTAAACGTATGGAAAAGCATTGCCTGTTCAATGCTGTGAAATTCGTACTACCAGTATCAGATGCATTCTTACTGATGAAGGTGTACTGCTGATGTACATACATTGACCTTCAGTGTGTTTCAATACTAAAGATGCAGTAAGTATTCTTTGCAATAAACAGTATAATTGCATGGATCAGGCCAAGCAACTTCTAAATATCATAGGACTACTGAGCCAACAATGACGTACCTGTATCGGAGATGTCTATAGGATAGATTTTCCTGTAGGCACTTACTCAGTATGCTGTACCTGATAAAAACAATCTCATTGCATCTGTGATGACTAACTTATTCAAATAGTGATACATTTACTATTGTTGCAATGAGTGATCTATGCTACTTATGGACACAGCGTAATTTTTTTAACAGTTGTTTCATACTCAGGCTGTATACGTAGTGTTTGGGTTTGCCACACTTTTGTCACTGATGCTATCAAAGTGATAACTATGTCAATTGTGGTACAACAGCAATCAAGTAGGTATAGTGTAGATATAAACAGAATGTCTTTTAGTATTGATTTAACTCACAATGGAATAAGTGTACTAGGACGGCAAGGGTTATTCTCTATCACTGACTCTGTCACTTATAATCACACTAAGGTTTTGATGACTGTAATGATCAAGTTACACTGTTCATCTTTATGAGTTCATATTCACAGCCATTCTCCAGTAAGTAGTCAGAATATGGTGTAACTGGGTGTGACACTGTGTTGCAAAACTCCTGCAGTGCCTAGCAGAGGGAGAGTATCTAGTCATAAAGACAATTAAGCAATAAGGTATGACCAACAGTTATGTTAAATGGTCTGTTAATCACCATGTAGGGGTTTAATTAAGCAATAAGGCATGACAGGGTGTGTGTTAGTGTGTAACAACGTCACTCCTGGGGTGGGTCGAAGCACGAGGCGAAGCCGACTGCTTCCTCCACCCCAGGAGTGACGTTATTACACAATAACACACATCCCTGGAGTGCCTTATTGCTATTATACAATGGCTTGTGTGGTAACAAAAAAAGAAGAAAGGAAAAAAGTGTAATTTTTATTAGATTTTTATGTGGGTAGGTATACATTTAAAAAAAAAATCCCTATTTTTTTGCAACACTAGGTGGCGCTGTTGCTTGAGTGATGCTGCTTCCCCAGTGATGTAGAGCTTCTCACTGAGGTGTTCTTGAGGGAGGGTGAAAACTCGTTAGGCTTTATGGCTTTTTTTTGGTTACTTTTTTTTAGTTTTACATTGGGGATGTTGTGAACGTGGTCGCTGTCTGTGGAGAGAAGGAAACTGTCATCTGCAAGTGGAGCACGGTAGGGAAAGTCAGCCAGCGCCGTGTTAATCGAGTATGGTAAGCACTCACAGTGCTTCTTACACTTTCCGTTATTTTGCGGTCGCGATGAAGAGCAAAGGGAAGCGCGGGAATGTGTGAAGCTGTGACAGCTTCACTGGTTAAATAATATCGTGGCAGCTAGAGAAGTGAGAGGCTAATTAGGGTTACAACACAAGGAACAGTTATTTTTTGCCAGCATTTTGTCCTGAAAATGAGTAGCTTCAGTGACACACGTGATCGTAGGTTGTGCTTAGCGCGGTTCACTCAAGCCACTCGGTTCGGGAACAAAATGCTGCAAAAATATCTATTTGTTTTATGGATTGAACTCTGGGGCTGAACTGTGGTACTTGGTGTGAGTGCCAGACACAGAAAAGAAATTTGGGGGGGGCGCTGAAGCTGTCACGGCTTTACTGACCATTCAGAGCACCGGTAACTTTAGGAGTGGTAGCATGATTCCTGTTATAGGGTCATATGTATGTGCCTGGACTTAATACAGTAATGTTATAGCTTAATATCATCACTGTCCAAGGCACTCACTGACCAATCAGAGAACAGGGTTTTTTATTGCCATTGTATAATGTTGAATAAGGCATAGCCGAGTGCCACATGTCGCTAGACAGTGATAAACTGACCATTAACATAATACCTGGGAGTGGCTTATTGCTATCATAATAAAACTTTTTTTTAAACAACGTTAAAGCATGTTCATCATATGGTTAGGCTCTACATGTATGTTAATAAAAACTAAACATAAGGCTGTTACAATATTTACAGTCAATTAGAAAGCTGCATTTCTCAAACCCTTGTTATAATCAGAGATATTATACCTGTACAACTCCTTGGTTTTGCTCAACTCTATTGCTCAGGTGGCCCATCACATGCTGGTGTTGTCTGGTGTGGGCATCGGTAGGTGAGCCATGCAACTATTAAGTGTGGTACGTTGTGTGCAGCTGCAATCAGGGATGTGTACGTTTGGTGTACATGGCCTCAGTTTTGCTGTTGATCTCCACTGAGCATGCAGTACCTGGTCAGGTGTGTGGGGATATCTCGTAGTACATTTAGACAATTGATTGTTATTTCTGTCACCTGCTGCTGGATGTCTGTCATTGGTTGTGTTGACGTGGTCCTCCCCCATACTTGCATATGTGTGTGTGGTGCTGGAGGGGGGTGAATTCGGAGTTAGGGTTTTCAACCCTTACAGCAAATTTCCTCACTTTTGTCGCTGTGGAACAACCCTAACTAATGCATTAAATGGAGTTTTTTGCCTCTAATATATATATATATATATATATATTATGGTAGCACAGTAGTGCTACCATAGTTAGGGTTGAGGAGCCATTTCTATGTTAGATCCCAAAACTTTGCACCTTAATAACTTTGCAACCATTTGACAGATTTGCCTGAAATTTGGAAAACACAATCAAGAGCCATAGACCTTGGGATATGCCAAGTTTCATACCAGTTGGATATACGGCTGCGGAGTTATTAAGCATGATCTGCGCACACATTTACGCTTTTCTGGAATTCTACAGTCGTGCCTACAGGGCGTACGGTTTGCGTGACAGGCCCAAAATCTTCAGGGAACGTGCGGCCAGGATCCCCGATGTGCCTTTCGAAGATTTCATGAAAAAATATTAAACGGTTAAAAAGTTATTCAAAAAACAATTTCCCATTATAAGTCAATGGGAAAAGTTAACAAAAAGTTCGACAGTGTCGCAAATGCACTTTTTGCTGTCGCAGATGGCCCTGTTACTGTCGCAAATCTGCCATCTTGTTTTCAGTTAGTGATCATAAAAATGCTTGGCATTTAAAATTGAGACCCTCTAGCAACCTAATTCCTTTTGTATTCACCTAGTTGGGCCCTGAGGATGCTAGCCATGTCTTTATTTTTAGGGTAAAACACCCAGAAATATGTTTTTCAAATTTGGAAAAAGCTTTTAAAGTAATTATGGCACTCACGAAAGTGTTGCCAAATTGTTTTGCGACACTTTGTAAGATGAGCACTACTTTGCGACACTATGCCTAAAATAACAGTAATTATTTGGCACTCAGCTGCAAAAGAATGGTTGGGAGTTTTGGGCTGAAATTTGGAGGGAACACAGATAACATCTCACAGATGTGCCTTTCAGTGTTGTATTGAAAAAATATTACAAGGTGGCAACGTTACAGCACTCCAAAGTTGACGTTTTTCCCATAGGATAACATTACGGTGCCCGACGCATTACAGGATTCCTTTGGCACCCTGCTGCAAAATAATGGTTTAGTCTTTTTTCCTGAAATTTGGTGGGAACACAGCCAACAGCCCACAGATGTGCCTTTCAGTGGTTTGGTGAAAAGATATTACAGGGAGGCAAAGTTATGGCACTCTGAACTTCTCTTTTTTTCCCATAGGATAACATTACGGCGTTTGCCGCGCCTTTCAGGGCCCGTATCTCGGAAACGGTGTGAGATTCGGACTTTTCATCAGAAAAATACTTAGCTCCTAATGGGGGCTAAGTAGAAGATTAGCCAGGACAGTTGTAAATCATACGACTTTAATTTTTTTTTCTACGTCGTACAGTTCCTGAGATATAACCTATTTAGTATTCCAAGTTCTCATTTTCTGCTCCGATACTCACTCTTATGCATACATTATTTGTACTCACTGTCTTTCTCTATGCAGGTTTTGGGGAAAACCAGCCTGTGCACTCACATTACTGTTACTGTTGCCCTTTCTGCTTGCGGTTCCGTACCCGTCTCACTTACCGTTGACGTCTGCGCCACCATGTGTGTTATCCTTTGCATTTTCATTTGCGCTTGCATTTCCGTTATTTTTTGCCATTTGTGTCTGCAGTACTGTTTCTCTTTCTATTTCACTTTGCGTCACCATGCCCATTGACATTTCCGTTTGCAGGCACCATGTTACTATGTGACAACACATCACATAGCAGACCGGTTCCGTCGCCACCATATGCGTTACCCTTTCTGTTCTCATTCACGCTTGTGTTACCATGTGTGTCACTGTTAAGCGCTTCTGTTTGCGTTGCTGTTCTGTTACTTGCCACAAGACGTCATGTGGTGCAGAACCGCAGAACTAGGGTCCCAGCGCTCCTACCACTACGATTATGTGGGGGCTCCGGCGCTCCAGCGCTGCATTACATTCACTATTTCTCATTATCATTCTCAAATGAAGGAAATTAGGGGCAAAAACTCTGTTTATTGCATTAGTTAGGGTTGTTCCACAGCGTGAGAGTTAGGGCTGGCGATCCCAAAGCACACCCCAATGCCGGTTGGGGGGTGGACAGGGGGTCAAGGGGGTTTCAACCATAACACAAATTTCCTCACTTTTGCCGCTGTGGAACAACCCTAACTAATGCATTAAACAGAGTTTTTGCCTCTTATATATATACATATATATGTATATATATATACATATATATATATATATATATTTATGCAATAGGTGTGGACATAAATCCTATGTGATAAATCTGAGCTACTATGAGATAAATTCAAAATTTTACATTTATACACATAGCAGACACATCATCACAGATTTATATACATAGTAGATATGTCACAGTCACTCCAGAACTCATTTAGAATGTTCAGCCTCAGTACCAGTACTTACTATATTCAAATGCAAATAACTTTAAAATGAAAAAAAGATAGCACAGTACTGTGAGCATGGAAGTTGTTCAGCACAAAATTATTTACAAAATGAGTGGTATTTAATTTATAGATACCTTATAGAATTTTTTATAATTAGCAAAAAAGAGCAGAAAATGCAATTTTGTGTTCACTTTTTTGACAAACATATGCAAAAAAAGATAAACAATCAAAAGCAAATGTCCCTGCGTGGACAGAAAACATCCCTATTGCATAAATGAAATATACAATGGTGAGCTGTCAGATAAATGATTTATCTACACTGTTTCTGTTTGACCTCGGACATCTCACTCATGGCTTACACCACTCATGAGGTTACCCGAAGTCAAACTGCACTTGTGTAGATAAATCATTTATCTGACAGCTCACCATTGTATATCCCTTATATATTATAGAGGCACGGTCACGCCTCTATAGTTAGGTTTCAACAGTCACTTTTATGTTAAACTCAGAATTCTGCATTTTAATAACTTTGCAACCTTTCAACCAATTTGCATACATTTAGCATGTGACATTAGGGACCAAAGATCTCTAGATGTGACAAGTTTTGTTTTGGTTGGATGTGTGGGTGCGGAGATACCAAGTGTCAAAAAATGTGAAAATTACCATGTGTTGTCAAATTCTTTGTCACGCTGCTGCACAGAAATGGGTTGGAATTGTGGTCTGAAATGTTCAGGGTAAACAGGTCTTGTGTCACAGATGTGCCTTTTGAAGATTGGTGAAAAATATTAATCTGTTCAAAAGTTTCCCATTATTTTCAATGACAGCAGTTACATGTCCAGTGTGAAAAAGGATCCTTTATCGCAGATTTATTTATTTATTCATTTAGTTGTTTTAAGATGGGTGCACTGATCCCAGGGACCATTTTCAGGCACGACCGGGGCCAATTAGCTGGCGTATCTATTACAAAACACAGTTACAGTACAATTACAGTGGAGAAGGAGTAACATCAAGTGTACAATACAATAATGGCAATACAGTCACAATATGGTGGACATACATAGGACAAGTGGTCAATGACTCCATGGACTTTGACCGTACATGAAGCCGACATCAAGCATTAAGTGCATATATGTTACCAAACTAGTTGTGTTATAGATGAGGTATACCCTCATTTGATATGGTATTTACATAACGATCTTCCTAACATAGCTTCCTAGAGACTGCATTTGAATGTGTGGGGTAAGCCTGCAATTTGTTAGGAAGGGAGTTCCAATACTTGGGTGCTGCACATGGGAAGGCTCTCTTTCCCATCTCAGTAAAGCACCTGGGGCATTCCAGCAGTCTGCAGGAGGAGGACCTCTGTTCTCACCTGTTACTTTTTAGCATTAGCATCCCTGACAGAGGCGATCCTGCCCCTTTCTGTAAAGCTTTTGCTATGAACATTCCAAGCATAGAGTCTCTCCGATCGGCAGGGTGGAGCCATCCTAAGGATTGATAGAGATAGCAGTGGTGAGTATGGAATGGGGCTTGGGTGATGAATCTGTCTATATTATTATTATAGGCTGTGTTCAAGCCACTTACAGTTGTAGTGAAGGGGATGCAAGGGCTATTACTGGGGAGCAGAATTCAAGAATGGGGAGGAGGTGGCTATGCCCAATCTCAGCTCTTTCATCAGGAGTCAGTAGGTGCCTCAGTCAGTAACACATTCCTATTTGCCGATTCATCTTCTTAATTGCTGAGCTGATATGGTGCTCATACATAAGAGATGGGTCAAGCATGACCCCCAGGTATTTGAAGTCTCTTACCTTCTCAAGGGTAGAGCCATCAGGGGTTAGTATACTGAGAGTTTTGGTGTTGTTGGGGGTGCATTTAGCGAGCTTCGGTTTGGAGCCAAACAGCATACATTTTAATTTTTGGTGTTTACAAGAAGCCTATGCTGTGTCAACCAGTGTACTGTTGCAGTAAAGTCCACATTTAGAGCGAGGTTTAACTCAGGGAGGCTGTTTCCACTTTTGAATGGGTAATCATTTGCCGCAAATGGATAATAAGTTTATCGCAAATTGGAAATCCTATGTCATTCTGGCCAACATTTTTATCTTACAGTTAGCAAGGGAAATAAAATGTAATAACTCCAAAAAATGATGTCTTAATTTGAGACTGACACGTGTAGCTTGCTTATCAGGACCATTCAGTTGGATTCTGCAGTTATCTGGTGGCAAATGACTTTCAATGATTTTCTTTATGTAACAAATCTTTTTTCATGACTCGTAATACAAAAAAAGATTATTTTTCATATTATGAGTCATGAAAAGGATCACTTGATCACTAAATCCTTTCCTTGGTATCTAGTGGCGACCCCCACTCTTCTATCACCATCCCCTTTGTCCTTGCCCCCTTTTGTTTATTTTCTCCCTTGTGTCTAGTGGTACCCCTCCACCCTCTGAATTGTGCCCCCGCCTTTTCTTTTCTGTTTTTCCCTGGTGTCTAGTGGCACCCCCACCCTCTGATTTATGCCCCCCCTTTTGTTTTCTTTTTCCCTGGTGTCTGGTGGCATCCCTTCACCTGCCGATTGCTTTCCCTGCCTGTAAAAAAAAAAAAACATCCTTAATGATTTTTTTCTAAAATTAGAAAACAGTCCCTCGCTGATCAGACAACCCCCACCTCTACCTCCCACTCAGCACCCAGAACCCCATACCTCCCCCAGCACACCCCCACACACCCTCACTCACCTTAACAGGTCTCAGTTTCAACATCCACTCTCCCAATTGAAGACATGTCTTGCTGCTGGAACCGACAACTATAATATGAGAAACTAAGGTAGAGGTGGTTCAATGTATTTTAACGGGAGTTCAACTTTTATGTATAACTCAGCCATTGTTTTCAAATTTTGACACCAAATTTTCAACATGGTCTTTTGGGGAACCCCACTTCATGAATACTATTACTGTCACTAGGCAACTCCTGCCCGACAGGTGATTTCACGGTTGTTTGGAAAATTTATCTTTTGGGCAGAATTTGATAATATTTCCTGACCTTGTTCATGTGATGGGCTCATAAGAAGGCTATGTTGAAATTTTCAGGTCAAAATGATTAAAAATGGCAAAGTTATGCCCATTTGTTGCAATTTTGCTATGTATTCTCATAACACTAGAAATTTTAAATATTGCGACCCCAAATTTTCAACATAGCCTTTTATTATGCCACCTCATCTACTGTATGTCATAGCTGTCATTGTTTAAATCCTGGCCAAAATGTGTTTTCGCATGTGTGGCACAGAATGGCGTTGCAGTTTGCACAATTACGTTTTGGTGGAGATTCGAAAATTTTCAGTACCGGGTACATGAGGTGGGGTAATAAGATGACCATGCTAACAATTTGGTCACTGCTATCCCATAAATGGAAGTGCATGGCCCTTCCACATTTGGGCCCTGCACTTCCACAAGGAAATAAAGCTACAATTACACTATCTCAAAAAGTAAGGAAATTATTGCCAAAAACGTTAATGTATCAGTTAGGGTTCCAGTGACAAAAGTTTAGAAATGTGCTGTTAGGGTCTAACACCCCATCCCCACCATGCAGGCAGCAACAGGCATGGAGGGTGTGCCTTGGGGTTGTCAACCCTAACGCTCAACCCCTTCTCATATTCTGTAACCATCTCAGCTTACTTACACATGGAATGGCGTGAGCATTAGGGATGACAACACTAAGGCATCCCCCCCCACACCTGTTGCTGCCTGCATGGTAAGGATGGGGCATTAGGGTTAGAAACCCTAATGGCACGTGTCCAAACTTTTGTCGCTGGAACCCTAACTGATGAATTAATGAAGTTGTTTGCCAAGAATGCATATGGCACAATGTTGTTGTGGTTGTTTTATACAGGAAAGACTAGCCATAAATTGAAGTGCAGATAGGTGAGCAATTGAAGATACAGAAAAGAGAACTTTCCCAGCCGGCCCGCCGGCGCAGCAGTTGGATTTCCGCTTGCGACACCAGCGACCCGGGTTCGGGAACGAGCCCGGGAAGCTGGAGAGTCGGGCCGGGAGAGGGCTGAGCGCCCCAGGACTGCTCGCCCTCTCCGGGGAGGGGGAACCAGAGCCCAGCACTTGACTGTCCCCAGGTGGAGACCTGAGGCGCAGCAAGGCCGATGTGCAGGAAGAAGGGGCGGCGTGCCAGGCGTCAGCGCTCAGTGCCTTGACATCAAGGGACCGCGACGCGTCGCGGTAAGAACACGGAAAACACTTCTGCGGTCCCCGGTGGCAGACACTAGGCGACCTCAAAGCCTGCCTGCCCAGAGACAGCATCCCGACAAAAAATTCTGTAGTCTCGGTGTAGGTCCCCACCCCGTACCCCGCCTGAGGGGTAAACCAAGGCTCCGTGGGGGATGGACTGCTGTGGTCTACAGGCAGGTGAGCGAGGGCTGAAAAGGCCGTAGAGTGACTTCCGAAGAGAGGGGGACTGCAGGGGAGAGGGAGAAAAAAAAAAGAGAACTTTAGACAATGTATTAGCAATGCATGTTGAGAGAGGTGGTCCTGAGCATAAATTAGAATTTGTGGTGCTAGAATGGTTTCAGTTGGACCCAAGGGGATGATTTAGACAGACTGTTGTTACAGAGAGAGTCCTACTGGATGTATTCTCTGGGGGGATTAAAAACCCCAGGCCTAAGTGAAATATTTGAAATAAAACCTTTCAAGGGTTAATATTTGATGATCAAATGAAATATTTAAAATTTTACTGTTCCTAAGTTAATATTTGCTGCTTTTATATTAATAGTACTCACATGTGTAGTTAAGAACAGGGTAAGTAAAGTTGCAAAGATTATCCTGAAAACTGTGTAACGCTGCAATATCTATACGTTATTTATCACTGAGATCTGCATAAAGATATTTTAAATAAGATGCAGTTATTTGTATTGGTCTGTGCTTTATTTATAGAATGGTGGATGGGTAGCCATCCACAACAAGGCTCTGATTCCATCGAGAGAAGTGATGACAACAGCGAAGCTCGAAAGGTCTCTATGATGTCATCACTTCCTGAGAAGGAAACACAGCTCTAGTTGTGGATGGTCACCCATCAACTGTTTTTTATAGAGTATGGTTTAAAAGAGGAGAAAAAACAGAGAAAGATGCGGTTTGGTTTCACTCATGGCATTTGGGGAGTTTGGAGTTAAATCAGATGATCATTGCTCCCGCTGGCTCTGGCACGTCACAGCTACTCCACTGACAGTCCTGGCTGTGTTCCGTCACTCCCACTCAACTATGGCCACACAGCTAATTTGTTAAAACAAAAGCAAACAAAGAAAAAGGCACTTCAGTTTTGTAACATGGAGCTGTCTTTGGCTACCCATGTCCAAACTGACTCTGTCCACCACTGGGCATTTGCTAACAGCCGTCAACATTTTTCCCCCAATTTTGTTTAAAGTTGCGTGTTCAGCCAATGAGGTGGCAGGTCAAGGCTGAAAAGTTGTTATGGTATCATTCTGATGTCAGAAGAATTATACCATAAGAACTTTTTATGGCCTTTGCGCCCAACTGTAACAAGTATATTTTATGTGTATGGAAATCCATACACAGTAGGGGGTAACCAAACACTATAATACTTTTGTTGGTTTGTGTATTTTACACTGTGTTGCACATTTTATACCTGCACTTCATTCACTACTGTCACTTTAATTCTGTGCTTTAAAAGTGGTACTCCAGTAGTGGCCAGTATATCCTTGACAAAGCCTAGTGCTACTGGGCAAAATGTTGGGTTAGGTCATGGAAGCTGATTCTGCTGCTTGTACTTAAAATAAACTGAATTTTGAACCTGTATTACCTACAAATGCGTGGAGGTGTGTGCTGTTTTGCATGACTTTGAGCTTTCTCTGACTGCTGTGCCTGGAGCTATAGCTGTGTGGAAACCATCTCCTAGTGTTCCGGGTTGGAGTAGGACTGAATGAACTGGCAATTCTGCCCATTTGTCTCCATTGTGGTTGGGAGTCGACCGAACTGGCAGTGAGAGTGCCGACGTGCTGCTCGAATGAGAGCCATTTAAACTGGAGTTTCTGTCCATCTCTTCCTTGGTGTGGCCTGGACCTAACTGGACTAGCAGTGAGAGTGCCGTGAGTTGATCATTTCTTGGTGAAAAATAAACTTTATGATCACAGAGTTTTGGGGCAGTGAGAGTGTCCAGCTTTAGTGGAATTTTTGGACATGGACTGGGAAGTGAGAGTTCCTATAGCTGATATTTTTCATCTGGAGTGTGGCAATATTTTTAATTTAAAGTTTATTTGAGTTTGTTATTTATATTTAAAATAGGGTTTTATTTTGTAATTGTGTTGGCTTAAGGGGCTGTTGTATTGTGAGAGTTGTGGGTTTAATTGTTTATATTGATTTAGTTTAAGGGGTTGTTTTTAATTATTTGTGTGAAATGTGTCTGGGACAGGGATTTGTAAGGTGCAGCTACTCGGGGGGACTACCTCCATGACCTCTGTCCTTTTGAGCTCCCTGGACTTCCAGCTGTGGCCTACAGGAGGTGTACAGCCTTGGGAATAGCTCGGGGGGGGGGTCTGGTGGTGGTGGTGGTGGTACCCGAGCAGCTGCCGGGGTGTCTGGGAATCGGGTGGTGAGGCCAAGGAGACGCCCTGGGGCAAAATGGGAAATGGAGAGGGGGCTGCCATGTTTAGTTCTCATACCCAAGGTTTCCCCGATGGATTGTGGGCAGTTAGCCGGTTTGGCTGCCCCACCTCGTCCTGCTCAGGTTGTGTTATGCAATGCCAGGTCAATGAGGAATAAGACTGCCATAATGGTGGACTTAATATCCTCGGTTGACCTGGCCTGTATCACGGAGACCTGGCTGGATGAAAATGCCACCCCCATTTTGGCAGCGGCAGTTCCAGCTTGGTACTCCGTGATACACAACCTGAGGGAGGATCACAGGGGCGGGGGTAACCATTTGCTTTAAAACCAGCCTGAACCTCACGATGCTCCTGTAGGTCATATCACGATCGTTCGGAGTGTGTAGCTGTCTGAGGGGGTGTAGGGGCAGGTTTCAGGGTCCTTGTGCTTTATCGTCCCCCTGGGGTGCATGGGGATTTTGTTGTTGAGGTCAAGGAGCTCGTCACCGGTCTGGTGTGGGAGTCTCCCAGGTGGTTAATTCTGGGAGACTTCAATGCCTGGGTCCATGGTGGGCTCTTGGGTTTTGGGAATGATCTCCTAGGAAGCATGGGGGCCCTGGTCCTGTCGCAAAAAGTAACAACAGTTACACACTCGGGTGGCCACACATCAGATTCATTTTTTTCATTAGGCTTAGATGTTAACGACCTCAGTGTTGATCCTGTATTTTGGTCAGATCATAGCACCATGAGGTTCACGCTTGGTGGCCCCCCCAGATGGTCCTGCTCCAGTGGAGATGGTCCAGTACCGCCCATTAAGAGGAGTTTCCTCAACAGGACTATTGGCAGTGCTGGACTTATCGAGTGCTGGGGCGGCTTGTGTGACCGGAGCAGAGGAAACAGTGGTAGCCTGTGATAGGGCGGTTGCGGCGGCCTTCGATTCCATTGCTCCCATTTGTGTCCATCCCTTGTCCACTCACCAGAGACCTCCTTGGTTTGATGAGGATCTCCAGAGTTTAAAGATCAAGGGGCTGAGGTTAGAGAGGTGCTGGAGGAGATCTGGCCTGCTGGAGGACAGGTTGGCCATGAGGTTGCATTACACCAGCTATCAGAGGGCAATCTCCTGTGAGAAGGCAGAATATCTGTGTAGGGAGATTGCTGCAGCAAGGAACCAACTGGCTCAGCTTTTCTGCATTGTGGATGGACTATTACATCCCACCTGTCTCTGTGTTGGGGGAGCAGGTTCGAGCACCAGGTGCGAGGAACTGTCTGTATTCTTTGCCAATAAGGTGTCCTCTGTCAGGGATGAGGCCTCCTCGAGTACTGGTGAGTATTGAAACACTCCTCCTGTCTGCAATAAGTTTGAGCTGGTTGGGGTGAAGGAGGTGGTGAAAATAATCTTGAAGACGTGGCCAACCCAGTGTGAACTGGACCCAGGTCCGACCAGACTTTTGGTTGGATGTTGGACTTGGTTAGGACTGTGATTGCTAGGGTTGTCTGGAGTTCCTTGAGGAGTGGGGTCTTCCCAATGGCCTTGAAAGAGGCCTTGGTTAGACCCCTTTTGAAAAAACCCTCTTTGGACCCAGACTGTCTCAGCAATTACAGGCCGGTCTCAAACCTACCATTTTTAGGAAAGGTTATTGAAAAAGTGGTAGCCATGCACCTTTAGGAACATCTTGCCTCTTCCTCTACCTATAAGCCTTATCAGTCTGGGTTTCATGTGGGGCATAGTACAGAGACTGCCCTGGTGAGGGTGCTTAATGACCTCCTGGTGGCAAGGGACAGGAGAGACCAGACCATCTTGGTCTTCCTGGACCTCTCTGCAGCATTTGACACTGTGGACCATGAGGTGCTACCTGATCGCCTGTGGTTTTGGTGTGGCTTGTCTGGTAATGTCATCAACTGGTTCAGGTCATACCTAACAGGCAGAATGCAGAGGGTGATGATGGGGTTAGCCTCATCTAACCTGAAGCCTCTGTGCTGTGGGGTACCGCAAGGTTCGGTCTTGTCGCCCTTGTTGTTCATGGTGTACATGCTGCCACTGGGGGACATTATCAGGTGGTATGGGCTGGATTTTCACTGCTATGCAGATGATACCCAGCTGTACCTGTCCTGTGTGCCCAATACCCGGGTGTCAGACTCTATATTTAACAGCTGTCTTTATGAGATCCAGGCTTGGATAACTCAAAACTGGCTTAAGTTTTACCCAGAAAAGACAGAGGTACTTGTTGTGCATCCAGTTCATCGGGGCAGCGGGCATTGTGAGGGGTTACCCCCTGGCCTTGTGTTGGGAGGGGGTGTTCCCCTTTCTCTCTCTAGACAGGTGAAGGATTTGGCCATGATCCTGGATGACGGTTTGATGCTTGATGCTCAGGTGTCAGCCATTGTCAGGAGTGGATTTTGTCATCTTAGAAACATTGCACAAATCCAAGCCCTGATCCTGCCAGAGGATCTGACCACTCTGGTACATTTATTTATTTAATTTTGTTGACTTGGTAGGCCCACTGGGACTAGAAGTCCCTTTTTCAGGGGCCGACCGGTGGGGGGGGGGGGATACAGATGGTAAGCAGCTGAAATTGAACCAGATTAAGCTGTTGGTGGTATTTTCAGTGAATGGGGGAAATTTGACCAGGACACCGGAGAAATCCCCTACTCTTTTCGATAAGTGGCATAGGATCTGTAACATCCACCTGAACTACCACCAATCCAGGCAGATGGGACCTTGGTTTAACGTCTCATCTAAAAGACGGCACATCAGAAGTGCAGCACACTCTCATGCTGCACTACAGTGTCAGTATTAGGATATTTACCCAAGTTCCAGATGTTGGAACTGGACCCACAGTCCTCTGATCTCCTTGCCTCAGAGGCGAGTGTCCTACCTACTGAGCCACTGACACTGACACAGTACATGCATTCATCACTTCCAGGCTGAACTATTGTAATACCCTGTACCTAGGGTTATCAAGGGGCAACTTCCTCAGGCTGCTGCTGGTGCTGAATGAGGCAGCAAGATTACTGACTGGGGTGAGACAGGCTGATCATATCACCCCGATCATCTGCAGACTGCACTGGCTGCCAGTTAGGTGGAGGATTGCTTTCAAGGTAGGGCTCCTGACCTACAAGACCCTACACAAAAGGGGACCTGTCTATCTGCAAGATCTTCTTGCCCCCTATTGTCCACCCCCGGGAACTCAGGTCTGCCAGGGGAGGCCTCCTTGGAGTTCCCAGAGTGAGGCTGTGGCATTCTGGGGACAGGGCATTTTCAGTGGCGGTGCCCACTCTGTGGAACTCCCTTCCTGGTTATTTTAGGGAGACCCCCCTCAGTACAAACCTTTAAGAAAGTATTAAAAACATATCTGTTCCAGCAGGCTTTTAATGATTGATTTTGGTTTTAATGGGATGGATAGAATTTTAAGTTAGTGTTGAACTGCTGCTTATATGTACTCTGTTGTTGATTTGTATTGTACAGCACCCAGAGTCCATGGAATTGTGCGCTTTATAAATAAAATATCTGTCTATCTTTAATCTGCTGTACGCACCACCAGCTTGGAGCTTCCCTTGTCTGTGACTGGGCTGTGTGAGAAAGAGAGAGAGAGATACAGTACAGCTGATAATGAAGGAGACAGACCGCATGAATGCCAGAGCAAGCAGTTGTCCTACAACCACAGAACTGGAGGTAACTGTGTGCTTGTACAGCACAGCACAGAGTGAGAGACTAAGGAAGCCAAGAGAGGAGTTAGAGTAAATCTCCCTGTGACTGCTCTGCAAGCACTTGGACTCAGAAAGACTTTTGCTGCATTGCACCACCGCTGTGTTGGAGAAGCTCTGTGTCTGGCGGTCTGCCCTGCCAGTATCACTGCCTGGTAATGGTTGTCGCAGCACACTAGTATCTGGATGCCAGGACATGGTATGTTGCTCTGACATGGTCTGGCTTCACAGGCTGAAGCTGCCCCTGTGATTTTCAGAAGTTGATTGTTTGCTACTTGTGGTGAGGAGGAGAGGCCTGACTGACTGCAGGAGGAGGTGTTGTGTACCAACTCGGAAGCCTGAGACAGACAGAGAAGAAACCCCACCAAAAGACGAACTTGTATAGAAACATAGAATTTGACGGCAGATAAGGACCACTTGGCCCACCCAGTCTGCCTATTTCCCTACCTACTGGATAAGCTGCAGATCCTAGTTTACCAGCAGCCTACTTCTTCCTACCCCCACCCCCCAGAACTGCCTTATGACTATCCCATGCATGCTTGAATTCCACCACTGATTTTGACTCACAACCTCCTCCAGAAGGCCGCTCCATGCATCCACAACCCTCTCTGTAAAAAATACTTCCTAAATTACCTCTGAGCAGCCCCTTCCATCTTCAAATTGTGCCCTCTTGTTCTTGCACACCTCTTTTTTTGAAAGATGCTACCCTCTTGGACTTTGTTGATTCCCTTGAGGTACTTGAACGTTTCTATCATGTCCCCCCTCTCCCTTCTTTCCTCGAGGTTATACATATTAAGCTCCTTAAGTCTCTCTTCATATGTCTTCCGGTGCAGACCCTGCACCATTTTAGTTGCCCTCCTCTGGACAGCTTCCATCCTGTCTATGTCTTTGAGGAGATTGGGTCTCCAGAACTGCACACAGTACTCCAGATGGGGTCTCACCAGCTGTCTGTACAGAGGGATAATAACTTCCTGTTTTCTACTGGTGATGCCTCTCCCTATTCATCCCAGTATCTCCCCAGCCCTCCTTGCTGCCCTCTCACATTGCTTGACCGTCTTTAGGTCATCTGATATGACTACCCCCAGGTCCCTTTCCATTTTTGTTGTTGTTGGTATCTCACCCCCCATTGTGTACTCTTCCCCTGGGTTTTTGTTTCCCAGGTGCATTACCTTGCACTTCTTAGCATTGAATCTAAGCTGCCATACATTTGACCATTCCTCTAACCTTGCCAAGTCCCTTCTCGTCCTTTCCACCCCACCCTGTGCATCAACTCTGTTGCAGATCTTAGTGTCATCTGCAAAGAGACCTTTTCCTTCCAGTCCTTCTGCAATGTCGCTTATAAAGACATTGAAGAGGACCGGTCCTAATACTGAACCCTGCGGTACCCCACTAGTAACCCTCCTTTCTTCTGAGTGGACTCCATTTACTATTACTCTCTGTGTCCTATTCTCCAGCCAATTCTTTACCCAGGCTGTCATCTTGGGACCCACTCCCAGGCTGGCTAACTTGTATATTAATCTTTTGTGTGGGACTGTTCAAATGCCTTGCTAAAGTCTAGGTAGGCGATGTCTACAGCCCCTCCCTGATCTACTACTTTGGTCACCCAGTCAAAGAAATCTATCAGATTCGTCTGGCATGACCTTCCCGCTGTGAATCCATGCTGCCTAGGGTCCTGTGCCCCTCTGGCCTCTAGATACTCGACAATTCTTTCCTTTAGAAGTGATTCCATCATTTTCCCTATCACTGAGGTTAAACTAACAGGTCTATAGTTTCCTGCTTCTGCCTTGCTCCCACTTTTGTGAAGGAGCCACATCTGCCCTCCTCCAGTCCTCAGGTACCACCCCATCCTCCCATGATTTGTTAAAGGGTAGTCAGTGGTGTCACTAGTTCTACCCTTAGTTCTTTTAGAATTCTGGGATGAATCCCATCAGGCCCCATTGCTTTGTCCACCTTCAGTTTTAAGAGTTCTTTCAGAACCCTTTCTTCTGTAAATGGGCTGGTATCAACTTCTGTATCCAGATTGTTACTACTGTTTGTTTTATGTACCTCCCCCTCTTCCTTTGTAAATACTGAGCAAAAATATTTGTTTAGTATCTCTGCCTTTTCACAGTCTCCCTCTGCCCACCCTCCCTCCACTTTATTAAGCCTCACTATCCCTCCCTTGGTCTTCCTTCGCTCCCTGATGTACCTATAAAAGGTTTTATCCCCCTTCTTAACTGAGTTGGCTATCTTTTCCTCGGTTTGGGCCTTTGCTGTTCTGACTGCCTTCCCAGCCTCCTTTTGCTTTAACTGATACAGTTCTCTGTCCTGCTCCTTCTACGATTCCTTGTACTTCCTGAATGCTTTCTTTTCTCTTGAACCTTCACTGCCACTTCCTTTGAGAACCATAGTGGTTTCTTACATCGTCTTGTTTTGTTTATTTGCTTCACACAAAGGCTCGTTACCTCTGTGATGGCAGTTTTTATTATTCCCCATTGTTCTTCCACCCCTCCTTCCTGCCCATTTGCTAGTGCGTTCCTTAGGCACTCACCCATTTTGGCAAAGTCAGCCCTCCTAAAGTCCAGTACTTTTGTCTTTGTATGGCTTGACTTTATTGCTGTGTGTATCTACTGTGTCATCAGTCTGCACCATGAGGGAGATCCCACAAGTCTGGGGAAACCATGGATAATTGAATGCCTTGTTCCGGCAGCACCATCAACATCACTGTTGTTAGGTTATTTAGGAAATCATTAAACTGATCAAATAATCCAGCCAGGCATACAAATACCAATGTAGGTTTGTTTGTATTTGCTGCAGATATTGTTTCAATCTTTAAGTGTACCAACTCTGGCCAATCATGCGCGATGTCAGTGGGTCGACACCTGTTCCAGGACTAGGGACCTCCCTCAGAGCTAGGGTATACTGTATATACTGGTGCCACAGGGGTATGAATAGTACCCAACAGTACTGTCAGGCAAATGTACTGCCTGTATGAGGTTTGAGGGTGAGCTACTGTAAGTTTGACTTAGCCTGGGTAGGCATCAGAAGTAGTGCCAGGGCTACTATTATTTAAGCTGATCATAACAGGGCACCAAAAGACCAGCCAGATAAAAGTATTATACTGCTATCTTATTTAACCCTTTTTCCCCTAGTACTTGAAACTGTTACCTGACAAAGCCCTAGTATACCCCCCCAATGTGGGGCTTACCTTTTAGGGCTCCAGCTGCCTGCATCTTTGCTCCTGCCGGTCCCCCTATCTGGTCTCTTGCTGCTGGGTTGGTGGGGGGGGGGTGATCAGACCAGTAAAGAAAAAGGAGGAGGAAGTTGGAAATTTTCAGTGCTTTCTGCACCACAGGACCACAGCTCCCACCACACATCAAAGGTAGATGGCTGCCACTGATGGATGAGCAGGACTGGTGCTAACAACTGAATTGTGGAGTCCTTGATGACTATCCAGACTGTACTGGACAACAGAGTGTGATCACATAGCACACAAAAGCCCCACAATTAATGTTTAAGGGTGTGAGCTCTGATTAAAATACAGATTTGGGGCTAGTGCCCCACAGCCACATAGGCCACCATCATCTTTGTACATCTTAAGACACATTACTACAGCAACAGAGTTCAGGGGTTACACTATCAGCCAGTCAGGCTGCAGAGCCTGAAGATGGAGCCACAAGGAGCTCCTGGCACACATGATGACTGCAGTCACCTTGGCACAAATTTCTGACCAGTCATCTGTCATGTGATGGCCCTCCAACCTGGCCTCAGAATGATTGACAGGCCAGTGAACCAATGGTGAGCTGCAATTCCCCAGTGAACAACTGAGGCTGTTCCAGGACCAATCAGTTTGTGTGCATCTACAGTGAGATGCAGACTGCGCTTCTGTCTGAGAGAGGCAGAGACAGAGTGACAAGTAGAGCTCCTATTTGTGAAAGGATGTAATTGCATGCTAAGCAAAGCACAACATTGAAGCTGAAGGCTGCAGCTTATATGAAAAACTAAGCTGTGTTGCAAGCCCCAATCACTGAACTGTGATCCCAGTTCATCTGGGAAGCCTCCTAGCCAGTACCATAGCCCAGTGTAGGTCATCGCCACACGCCTGAGACTGTATGCTGTGACATGGTGTGTGGGGCGGATTAGGATCAAATTTCACTGGCATGGCTGCCCAGAGAAGAGAAAGAAGATTGTCTGCTGAATGTGGAGGTCAGAAGAGGCCTGACTAGGACTGGAGACAGCATTCATCTGCCTGCTGAAACCAGAGGCCTGCACCACAGAGGAAGGGAAATGTGAGCACACATAAGGCTTGTTCTGCAACAACCACTTTTGTGCATCATAGTTTAGGAAATCAGTCAATAGACTAGGCCATCCAGTCAGGATTTACAAATATTTATTTTAGGTTTGGCGTTTTAATTTGCAAGCAGTGCATTAATAAGTACACCACTGCCGGACAACCACATGCAATATCATCAGATCTACACAGTTTCCTCTGCAGAGTTCCCAGTGAAGCACCAGGAGTGTCCGTTGGTAAAAGAGTTTACACTGGCACCATTGGGGAGTGGGTAGCCCCCAGTGCAGTTGGGCAGTCAAGGCATCAGTGCTGGGAGTGTGTGGTTTGGGGACATGCTGCCGTTAGTGGGCCGAGCCTGGGAGAAGAAGGGACCACAGCCTAAGGACCAGTAATTTTGTTTGTGCCTAGAAGAGTACAAGAAAGAGCAGCCCCATGATTGGGCTGGGCCTAGGAGGGCACCAGAATGCCAGCTGACTGCACTTTCTATACCCTGCAGTACTAAATAAAGTTGTTCTTTTGTTGTAATTCCTTGTCTGAGCACTATTTGTCTTATGGAGTATAAGTTACATGCTCACTGAATTAACTGCTAATACACTGCATTGGTTCGCAGGTAGTGTGCTCCCATGGGGCATTGGAGCAGAATTGCTTCCCAGGGGGTTATACCATACCTACACCAGGCCCACTATATCTTTCTGTGGGTTGAGGTATCATGCAATTTAAATTAAATCTTGGCTATGAACCCCCAAACAAGGAGATTAACAACTCAGACCCCTCAGCTATGTTTGAGCCCACAAGGCAGGGCTAGTAACTGTCAACATCTATGGTGACTCAGTTACATGAGTTTTGATCAGGGTGGGTACACTGAGCTGACAGCACATTCCCAGATATGCCCTTTGGGTGGGTTACATTGGATCTGTTTCACTGACAGAGAATGTTGGCCAGAACACAGTGACATGGGATCTTTAATGTTCACTTGGACTGTTACCAGAGATGTGTAGAAAGAACCTCAGTTTAATGTCTCATCTGAAGGATGACACCTCAACAGTGCAGCACTGCAGTGTCATTCTGGGGTATTAGTCCAAGTTACTTATGTGGGGTTAGAACCTATGACTTTCTGATCTTCCTGCCCAAGAGGTGAATATACAACTAACTGAGCCACTGGCACTAAGTCCCACAGAAAACCAAGGGCCCTCGGCATGCTGTACTCAATTTAACTCTAAGCAACTTTGCGAGGTGGTATGTAGTATGTGCAAGAAACAGAAGGCAACTGAGGAAGTCAGTGAATGTTCATGAATACATTTTTGTTCTGACAGATGGGCCCTATATTGAGAACATGCTCAACCTCAAACCAGATGTCTTAGTTATTTCAGAATTCTGGCTGTCTGATACCACTGTTGTTCCCCCAGCTTCACAGTTGTCAGGCAGGATTGAGCTAAGAGAGGCAGTGGAGTGGCTATCTGTATCTCCACTGGCATCCAATTTGAGCCAGTGCTCTTGGTTTCCTCTCCCTCTGCCTGTAAGCTGCTTCTCCTTAAACTCTCCCTCCTCCTCCTCCTCCTCCTCTCTCTCTCTCTCTCTCCATCCCTGTCTTTTTTGCAGGTGTCTAATGCTGCCCTGGATTATCTCCTGCCTCCATAACTGAGTGCCTCTATAACATCTCCTCTCACTCCTCCACAGGCGAGTTACTCATTCTTGTGGATTTCAGCATGAACTGGTTCTCCCCATTTTCCCAGAAATAATGCCAAAAAGTAAAATCCCTGCAACTCTCCCAGTCAATGTCTGACCCAACTCATCTCAGTCTTAAAACCCTTAACCACTCCCTCCTGGACTGGGTTCTCTGCTCCCACCCTCACTGAATCGTGAATCTCAGCAGCAGTCAGCATTAATTCTTCTATGCAGTTCTTCAGCTCAAATTATCTGGCTGTCTGGCATTGCCATGCCCCCTTCGAAACACCAGGGTCAGAGTCTCCCACATCCTGTGGATCTCAGCCAAGTGGCTTTGCTACCTCTGTGGTAGATACCAAGCCTGGGGGACTCACAAGTCCACTGGCTGTCCTGTTGACCTGGCTAATTATTAGGCACTTTGCAATACCTGTTCCAGAGCTACCAGACTTGCAAAAGTGCAGATGCTTTGTGTCCACACTGCAGAACAATCTAAGCCATCCTCTAAGTTCTGGAAGATTATCCATTTCCTATTCTTACCACCAAACTAATCTCCCTCCCCAGTTCTCAAGTTGGGCGAATCCCCATCTGTGATCCTGTTGCTGTTGCCTCCTCCTTCAACACCCTCTTCATCTGCCCTGCTCACTCCCTCTTCTACTGTTTCCCTGCCCCCACCCCATTCCTCTCCCTCCTCCCACTGACCCCCTTTCTTCTTCTTCTCCTTCACTCCCACCATTCCAGCTGCCTTCCTTAAGACCCTTCTAGCTCTTAACTCCCTCAAAGCTCTGAGCCCCCATGGCCTTGATCTTAAGTTCCTCCATCTCTTTTCTCCGAGCCTTTGCCATCTCCATCACCACTGTCCTCAAACTCTCTTTCTCCTTGACCGCTGTACCAGATGACTGAAAATATGCAACAGTGATCCCCTTACTGAAGGGGGTGACCCCACCACTCCTGGGAACTATCAACCGATCTCCCTTCTCCCTACTATGGCCAAGCTCCAGAAGAAACTCACCAGTCTGTCCCTTATCCTTGACTTATCTTCCTTTTTCACCCCTTCCAGTCTTCCACAAGTTCCACTCCACCTCCCTCCTCTGACTCACTGATTCCATTCTATCCAGAATGAATTAGGGTATAATTACTTCGTCAGTCTTTATCAACCTGGCCAAGGCCTTTGACACTGTTGCACAGCCTCTCCTCCTAGACAAGACTGAAAGGGCGGGGCTTTCCCGACTAGCAGTTGGTTGGTTCTCCTCCTACTTTGAGGGCAGCTACCAAGCTGTCTGTATTTAAGATACACTCTCGTCCTCTCTCCATATTGCTCAGATCTGCCCCAGGGTTCTGTCCTGGGCCCAAATCTCATCTTCATTTTTCTAAAAGACCTCCCAAATACTTTACCTCTGGGGCCATCCCTGTGTACGGAGACAATACAGTGATCTATGCCTCTGATGCCTCCATGTATGACCTGGTTGCTTGGCTCCAGCTGGATTTTTCCAGCATCCAGTGTTGGTTCCAGAATAATCAACTGTCCCTCAATGCCAATAAAATGACCTCTATGACCTTTGGCACCAGGCAGAGGCTGGCCAGACTCTCACCCCTCACTTCCTTCCATACTCTTGATGGTGTGATGATTGCAGAGGTCTCCTCCTTCAACTACCTTCAGGTATGGTTGTACGGCCACCTGATTTCTCTGTGCATGTGGACACTGTCTACTAAGCTCCACCCTAAACTAGGGTCTCTTTACAGGGATGATGTGTGCATTCTGCTTCCAGTGCAAAGCAAAATCCTCTTGAAAATTATCCTCCCAATTTTCAATTATGGTGACATTGTTTACAGTTCAGCTTTCAAGTCCATACTGACCAGACTGGACCCCTCTTTCACTTTTTCTGCCATTTTGCCCTGGACTGTCCCCCCTTGCACCCACTAATGTTCCCTTTACTCCTCTCTTTCCATACCATCCCTTGATACCAGATGCCTGTCCTACCGTGCTTCCTCTATCTCCAAATTCTGGCTTAGTTCCCTCACCTCCTACCTTACTTTCTCCTGTCATCTCATTGTGCCCCCACTTACTCCTTCTGTAGCACTGACCCTTGGTCCCTCACCCTCCCTCACATGAAATCTTCTACAGGTCAAGCTGCCTTCTGTTTTTGCATTCCTAAACTCATCTTCCCTTCACTCTGCTATCCTCTCCACCTCATCTCTCTTCTCTCAAAACTCTCCTTTGTGACTTCTCACTCCCATAATTGCCCTTGACTGCACAGTGCCCCATGGTTTCTTGCCCCTTCCAGTATCACCCCCTTTGACCACAGCTTAACCTTGGGTATTTGCACATTAGTTCTAGTGCTTTATCTGCTAGTTTATTTATTTATTGAGAACTTTAGAGATTACCTTTGAGCACAAGTGCTCATTTATAAAGGTTGCCTGTCAAATGCATAGTCACAAAAAAACATTACAAGTACAATAAGCAATAAGCAGTTCCAGAGGAAATGCAGTCAAGTCAGACTCAGAGCAGACAGAACAATTACATACAGTTCTGAAAAAATCCATACAGATTGTTGTATAAAAAGTTACACGATGTGTATAGACAGAAACTGAATAAAACAGGTTAACAGATACAACTACTTTGGACTTCAAGGGTAGACCACAAAGATCTCTTAAACAGATTAATCTTTGGGAGGTTCAGCAGTGTATCAGGCAGCTCATTTCACTAGTTAGCAGCCCTGAGAACAAATGACCGCTTGCCCGGCAAGTATGCCGGAAAGGAGGCTTAAGGGCATTCCTGGCCATGTTCCTAGCGGGAGACAGTACCACAGCAGTTTGCTAAAGCAGGGGATGTTAGGCCCAGAAGCGCCTTTGTGGCTAGCAAACCGGTCTGGAGCTTCATTCTGCAGGGTAAAGGTAGCCAGTTAGTGAGTGCATAAAGGGTACAATCATGAGTGCAGTCATGTGCACTAAATACAAAGTGGTGCGCTTTATTACAGATCAGCTTTACTCTGTTGTGTACCATGTCAGAGGCAGCTGCATAGGGAGGCCATAATCTATAAGTGACAGACTGGAGCTGATCACAATAAGGTGTCTAGCATCCCCAGTGAGATTGTTCCAGTTATAGTACACAGCACCCATTCTTCTGCTAACTATGGCCACCAGATTGTCGACATGGGGTGCAAAAGATAAGGTGTCAGTCAGAGTTACTCCAATGTATCTGAAGGTCTCCACCTGCTGTTCAAGGTTTTGTCCCTGGCCATTTCAGACTGTAAAGAATGGAACCTTTCTCTTCTGTGGGAGGCTAGGGAAGAGCGTGGTCTTTGTTTTTTGGGGTTTTTGTTTGTAATTTAGGACCAATTTGTTGTTGGAGACCAAACTTTCTAGTAACTTGTAGTTACTTTGGAGAGTGGCAGTGAGGCTGTCAAGGTCAGAGTTTTTGGAATAGATGGCAGCGTCATCAGCATAGAGGAGTACATTGGCTGTCTGACAGGCATTGGGCAGCTGATTTATGAAGAGTTCAAATAGGAGTTAATCAGTGTAGTCTGTTCCTTTGGTCATGATTGCTGTTTGTTTACACTGTATTTATATTGCCTTGTTTCACAGCAGCTAAACCCTGCTATTTATTTTATTGCACCTTATTGTCAAAGTTGCACTGTACTTTCCTTCACTCCTGGAATGCACCTGAAGATATGCTGTTACCAGCTCAGTAAGTCTTTCTAGGTGAAACTTTAGAAATAAATACATAAATATATATTTGAAACTTGGAAACCCAGATGCAAAGTGGTCATTTTATGGCTGGGTGCCAATGTGCAATGTTCTTACCAGGCCATCGCAAAACAGGGGCACAGACAAATTTGCTGATCCAGGTATGCAAGCATCAACTCAGGGATTTAGCATCTGTGCACTAAATTGGTTATAGGGTTGCAAACTGTTCCCAATATGGCCAATATCCTAAACACATTATGTATGTTTGTTCTGATTGTATCATGTTCCACTGTAACCCCCTAACCCCAGGGCGTATCTGGAATCGAGCAGTACTCTGCTCAGCATGCCTTCCTGGTAAATCTCTTAAATAAATAAATAAGCCCAGTTGCCCATTTCATGGATCTGTGGGGCAGGGATCCAATGTACATGCTCTACACCAAACTTTTCTGGACACCTAATGGCAATAATTAATCTCATAAATACTAGATATCCCAATGTACAAAAAAAAAAAAATCTAACTTCTATTGAACGCAAATCAACAAATATTTAAAATATATGGATGTTAGCAAAATGTCCTATGCATAATACATTAAAAACAGGAACAATAGAAAAGACTCAAAAAGCCAGCCTGGTGGCGCTGAGGGTTGAGGGGTTGGACGCACACCTCACTCCACGCTGTTGATCCAGGTTTGGGAACAAGCCTGGGCCATTGGGGGTCGGCAGGGGGAGAAAAGATTGAGCATCTGGAGGACTGCTCTCCTCTCTCTGGGAAAGGGGACTAGTCATCCCACCCACTCAAGAGGGAGGCAATAATCCCTCTTTACAAGACACTGGTTAGGCCCCACGTGGAGTACTGCATGCAGTACTGGAGGCTGCACCTGCACAAGGACATTAATAAAAATGAAGGCAGTCCAGAGAAGGGCAACCAAAATGGTGCAGGGACTGCATCAGAAAACATATGAGGACAGATTAACAGAGCTCAATATGTATACCCTAGAGCAAAGGAGGGAGAGAGGTGATATGATCAAAACATTCAAACATCTTAAGGGCATTAACAAGGTGAAAGAGTCTAACATGTTTCAATATAAGAAAAATAGGAATTCGGGTTGGGAAATGGCGCCGTGAGGACGCAACGGTCTTCAGCTCTCACCCCACATTTGTCTTTATAATAGAATCTCCCCTTTACAGCATCGACGTCTATGTTTTCATAAGCTTTAACACACTAGAAAACAGTACAGAGAAGAAAGAAAGAAAGAAAGAATTAAGATAAAACAAAGAAACAAAACAGTTACTGGGGGGGTAATGTGGAGAAATGGCATGCTCGGACCGCAGCCATTTCCGACAGCTTATGAATTTGCAAGACAAGGACGAAAATGAACTACAAAGCTTGGATTCAAACCAGCCCGCTCTCCCACAATCGGAATCAAAGAGGGGTAGAAGGGATAAATAAAAAAGAAACAGGTACCCGATCTTCCTAACTTTGAAACTATCCTGGCAGCAATATCAGAGTTTCGGTCAGAGATGAGAGAGGCCCTTCAGGATATTGAAATGGACCTGACAGAGCTGCAATCTAGAACTGCCGAGGTAGAAACCCAGACTACAGCCAATTCTAATACAATATTGATCATGGAGAAAGCAGTAAATGCATTAGCAGATGAGCAATTACACACATCTGTTAGACTGGAGGACATGGAGAACAGAGGCAGATGGAAAAACATACGTGTATTCGGATTATCAGAGGGAGAGGAGAGCAAAGATCCAGTTGCCTTTGCTAATATGCTACTGCGACAAACTTTACACTTGGGCCCGGATTATCAGCTGGATATAAAGAGGGCGCATACAGCACTAGGCCCCCTCCCTTCCAGGCTAGACGCTCACCCTAGATCATTTGTGATGTGATTCATTAGCTTCCACCAAAAAGAACAGCTCTTAACTAAAGCCTGGTGAAAACAGAGAGTTCAATGGAGAGAACAGCGAATCCTGTTCGATAACGACTATGCCCTGGTTATGCAGCATATGAGAAGGGAGTACACAACGCTATTCCCATCCCTCAGAGCAAAGAACTTAAAATTCTGTACGCCATATCCTGCAAGATTGGTGGTTCAGTTCCCGGAAGGTCCCATTACCTACCAGTCAACATCAGAGGCCAGAACGGATCTTTTTCAGAGAGGAATCCTAGAAGTGAAAGAGGTCCCCAAGATGGCAATGAGAAACCAGAATACCTTAACTAGGCCAGGGATTTGAGGAGCTTCCAGAACAGAAATTGGTGACTGGAGACTACAGATAATATTAGACAAAATACAGCACCTTATGAATCCTACTGTGCAGCCTTAAAACAGACATATCTGTGTAGGTACATTGGGGGATGGGGGAGGTAGGGAAAAGGGACTACCATGGCCTAGATCTGGAGTTTAGAGGGGTTGAAGGAAGGGAATTAATTTGCTAAAGCTGGAGCCAGGTTATACCTTCACTTTTTAGTGAGGTGAGAACAATGATCTCCTGGCGATCCTGGCGGATGCCTTTCTCCCCGTTTCTATTCTTTGGGCTGATGGGTGGATCCATTCTCGCCCCCCCTTCCCCACCAATTTAATACAACCCAGTTTAAAATTAACAGGGTAGGGGAGCTACCCCCACTGCCCCCTCCCTCCAGTAATGATTAAAAGAAGGCCTGGAGGCTTTGGATGTTGGGAGCTACATGGAAGTGGGGGGAATGGCGTGGTTTGAGAGGGCCGTTGAGATCTGGATCAGTTGAGGGTTTGTGGGGTTGAGGGAGGTCATCTCCTTTGGAGGAACCCTGTACAATAAATGTCCCTCTATACTGGGTGAAATAGATAGCAGGATATGGAGACTGCCTTTCTCTCCCCTTGCCTCCCTCGTTTCGAAGGGCGGCCTTCTCCCTCTCCCCTCCTTTTTTTTTTTGTTCATTTTACATTCTAACTCTGGAACATTCTGCTCCTTTGACTGGCAGTAATGACTAAAAGAAGACCTGGAGGCTTTGGATGTTGGTAGCTATACGGAGGTGGGGGGACAGGGTGGTTTGAGGGGACCGCTGAGATCTGGATCGGTTGGGGTTTGTGGGGTTGAGGGAAGGCATCTCCTTTAGAGGAACCCTGCACAATGAATGTCCCTCTATATTGGGTGAAATAGATAGCAGGACATGGAGACTGCCTTTCTCTTCCCCTGCCTCCCTTGTTTCATAGGGCGGCCTTCTTCCTCGCCCCCCTTTTATTGTCTTGTTTTTGTTCATTTTATAGTCTAACTTTTGAACATTCCACTCCTTCGACCAGCATGGATGATTTCCTACGGATTAACTCAAAGATTGAAGTATATGCCTCAAACTTGAACTTTAAAGTCTAGAATGGACTTTATCCTTACTACTTGAGGACAAAATAGAATTTGAAGGGAAAATATATGGGAGTGATTATCCTTCACTGGTGGGGAGGATGAAGTCATTGAAGGTTGTGGGTGGGGGAGACTGGAAGGATGTTTGGTCTGGGGGTGGAAAATTTAATGTTAATAATCTGAGAAAGGGGGGAGGGGGTGGGTTTCAAGATTGATCCTTCTTTTTTTATTGGGTGGGGAGCTCCGGCTCGACTCTCTACGCCACCAAGTCAGTAATCATTTATCTTTTTGAAAGGATAATATTGTGATATCTTCTCCAAAAATCTGGTTTTAGATAGGCTGAATGATCTTTCTTATAACGGGAGGTGGGGGAGTTGGGTATTAAATATATGTTAAGGGGGTACAGGTAATTTAATTAGATTCAGAATAAGGTGAATTGGGGTGAGAATGTTTTTTATTCTTATTAAACATTCTGTTCTGAGCTAATTTAGATTTTGATGCCTAATACCCAACCACTACAGGAACAGATGTGATAATTCCATGTCTGTTCTAGAGGGGGAGTTCTCCCTCAGACAGGTCTATATTCTCTCCAAAAAAGTGTTGCCATGTCTTCCCAGACCACAGGCTTTTGTGGATCTGGGACAAAGTGGGAAATGTTTTTTTCTTTCCCCCACACAAATGGAAGACCAAAAGTATATAGTTTCCTTGGTAAGAGGACAAATGGTTTTCAACAGTTGTTTAGATTAATGGGTTGTTTGTTTTTGTTTATGATAAAATTGAAGAGAGGTGGTGACACAAACTCAGATTTGATACTTTTGTCCTCAAAAAAGGTTGGACACATGGTTTCTGGAAGGATACTAGATAAAGATATTTCCTTTCCATCTGGAGATGCTAAGCTTGGCCTTTTGGGGCCACCAGAGTATGGAGGAAACAATAATTTAAATGTAATCAAATATATACAATATTTTTCTGGAAACTGGACAATGCCCTACCTTTACAATATTAACAATCCCCTTAGACATTAATGACTAGCACCCCAGTAAATATACTGTCATTAAACGTGAATGGGCTACATTCACCTGTTAAAAGATATAAAATTATGCAATATCTGCACAATCAGAAAGCAGACTTATTTTTTCTACAGAAGTCCCACCTTTCCTTTCAGAACACTCTAAGTTACATTGGGGGGGGCAGATATCAGGTGTTTGCCTCCTCTCATCCAAAAAAACATAAGAGGGGAATGGCTATTTCGATACCAGCCTCTACCCCATTTGAGGTTCTTGACTTTTTCTCGGATCCACAGGATAGATTTGTGATTCTATCCTGAAGAATTTACTCACAGACAGTAACTCTAGTTAACGCCTATTTACCTCCATAGACTCCATTTCCGGTTGTTTGTTCATTCCTACAAAAGGTGATGGAAAGATATAAAGGAATTTTGATAATGGGAGGAAATTTTAATCTGACATTGGATCCCTATATAGATTCATCAAATTCAGATCCCAACAGATTACCCAATACAGGAAAATATTTTAAAAAAATTTAGCATATTTGGGGTTCGAAAACGTTTGGAGGAGGACTTTCCCATCAGTTCCAGGATATACTTATTTTTTGGCATGCCATAGAACATATTCTAGGCTGGACTACTTTTTTGTTACAGGGGAACACCTTACATTAGTTCAGGGTATGATAATTGAACCAAGAATACTATCTGACCACAATCCCCTGATTCTAAAAATTGACTTAGGGAAACAGCGAAAATCTGAAACTTGGAGATTTAATACATCTCTTCTAAAAGATCAGGAGTTTCTTGATGCCATGAGGAAACGTATCCCCCCGGCCATTTAGGAAAATCTGACCCCAGACGTTTCTAGCACTATTCAGTGGGATGCACTGAAGGCCATACTGAGGGGAGAGATTCTGGAATACACCTCCCAAAAATTGAAAAAACAAAATGGCAGGTTAAAATTTTTAGAAGATCTCCTGTCCTCCTATCAGCTTTTGTATCGAGAAGGAGATGTTAATCTCCAGAGATGGAGAGGAGGCTTAAAACAGGAGATGCAAAACGTTTTGGATTTTAAAACTTTTCAGCAACTGGCATATTTACAACAATACAACTATGGGGGGGGCCAAAAGGGCAAGAAACCTGGCACAGAAGCTGAGAGCCAATAAAAGAGCTTCTACTATTTTGAAAATAAAAGTCCACTCCACTGGCACTACCACTTATAAAGAAAACCAAATGAAACAAACTTTTATACAATTTTATGAATCTTTATTTACAGCCCCGAACACAAACATAGAATCCAGGAGTTCTTAGACCAAATCCCTTTACCTAAACTTTGAAACCCAGATTTCTCAACTACAAAGACAGATTAGATTGGAGAAGATACTCTACCAGGTAAAAAGAATTAAATCTCAGAAAAGTCCAGGCCCGGATGGATTTAGTCCAGAATAGTACAAAACGTTTATCCCCCAACTATTGCCTAGCTTTCTCCCAGCCTGTAGAACAGTCTTTGAGGGACAGACCCCTCCTCCTTCCTGGAACTATGCTATCTTAACTCCTTTACTTAAACCAGAAAGAGAGTCTACCCTTCCCAAATCTTGTAAACCAATTTCTATCCTAAACGTGGATAATAAATTATTTATGGCCATTTGGGCCAAAAAATTGGAACCCATCCCACTTGATTTAATACACAAAGATCAGGCAGGCTTTGTGAAGTCAAGAAGTACTTCAGACAATCTCCATAGACTATTCCTTATTATGGAACATCTTCAGGCCCGAAAGATTCCCACTATTATAATGAACCTCGATGCAGACAAAGCATTCGACAAGGTGAGATGGGATTTTTTATGGGCTACCTTGTCTAAATTTGCATTTTTGGATTCCTTTTCAATCTGCCTTAAAAATATATACTCATTCCCTAAGGCCTACATTCGAATTAACGGCTCATTATCCCAACCAATACCTATACAACGGGGAATGAGACAGAGATGTCCCTTGTCCCCCTTACTATTTGCTCTGTATGTTGAACCTCTAGCAGAGTTAATTCGGAGAAACGTAGGTGTGGAGGGGGTCCCTTTGGGTCAGAGGGAATACAAGGTGGCTTTATTTGCTAATGATATTTTGGTTTTAGCCCTCTCTCCTAGACTTCCCTCTCGGCCCTGTGGGATTCCCTGACACTCTCCGAGATATCGGGATTTGTTTTAAATATAACCAAAACAGATTTACTGGCTCTAAACTTTTCCCCAACCCAATCACTAAAGAATAAATACCCCTTAAAATGGCACAAAACACAAATTAAGTACTTGGGTATAGTAATTCCAAAAAATTTATAAAATGTGGAGTTACTAAATTATGAACCATGGTCAATACAAATTCAGTCAGAGTTAACAACATGGTCCACTTTGCCCTTGAGCTTTTTTCAGAGGATAGAGTCCATTAGAATGATCATCCTACCAAAACTGTGATATCTGTTTCAAAATATTCCAACTTTCCCTGCTAATTTTAACTTTAAGTCTTGGGATAGAATCATTTCTAATTTTATCTGGCATAGCCAGAAGCCTCGAATAAGGATGTCCCCGTTACAGCTTCCATTGACGGAGAGAGGTGCAAACATATCCAATTTAAAGCTATATGCTATGGCATCTTTTTTCAAGATTCTAATATTATGGCTTTCCCCTTCTTTTGAAGCTCCTTGGAAGGATTTGGAGTTTGCCATAAATGACGTATACAACATTCTGAAAATAACCATGGCTTCAATAAATAAGGCCCCACAGATGATGGACTTTACACCCTTTACAGCTCAGGTTTTAACACAATGGTACTGCCTAAAGAAATATAAATGCTTTAAATTATTTTTTTTTCTATTTACTCTGATCTTGGAGGATGGATCCGTCATCCCCGCAACATTAGACCATACCTTTATTAGGTGGACGAGGGTGGGACTTCAATTTTTTTAGACAATTTATAACCGATAAGGGCATTGTCCAGTCTGAAATATTACAAAGTGACTATGGTTTACCTGAAGGGGACATCTATAGATATACCCAGGTTAAAAATGATCTTTTAAGACAAAGAGACGTAACGTCTCAACAGCCCAATCCAGTTCCAATTTTTTGGAAACTCCTAGGAGATGCTCTAGCTGGTCATCAGTGGGAACATTTGTGGCCACATACCAGATCCCACGCGAGGGGTTGGGTGACTCATCACTTCCATCATGAGAAGCTGGGGTAGGGATTTGGAAATGGAAATTTCCAAACAGGATTGGCTTCGGGCTTCCCCTATGGCTTGTAAGATAACCCACTCATGTATTTGGAGGGAATTTGCCTGGAAATGCAGAGTATGTTTTTTCTGATCCCCAGCTATTCTACTTAAATATCTCCCCCCCCCCCATGGTAGAGGCTGCAGGTCCTGTAGATGCCAGATAGCTGGCCTTGCCCATATTTTTTGGACATGCCCCCTATTAACACCATATTGGTGTAATCTCCAACAGGCTGTGTTGGAATGTTTGGGAGAATAGGTGGAATTAACTGCAGAAATGGTTCTCCTGGTGATATTTCCCCACACATACCCCAGTTTGGCATAAAACTTTATTACCCATTTACATAGCGGCTGCCAAAAAGGCCATAACAAGATGATGGATATCAGAGATAGTTCCGACTATAGGAGATTGGAACAGGATAGTATCCAGCATCTATCATCTAGAGATTCTTACGGCTAAATTACATAACAAAGCCTCGCAGGCTGAGCTATTGTGGAGACCAATGGTATTCTACATTTCCAGTAGAGACCCTGACTTTGTACCTTGAAGATGGGAAGTAAATGATGTAAAGGGTGGTCAGGGGGAAAGACCCTGAACAAGGATGTGGAGTTTTCTCCTCATGGGCATCAATGTATAAATACAAGGGGGCTTGTAGACCTTAAATTTTTATCAAGATGTGGACAGGAGTTGTAGAATAAGACAAACTAACAAAGTAAATGTCTGTAATGTATTGTGGTCACTTTCTTTCTTTTTTAATAAAAAGAAAATAAAAAAAAATAAGAAAAATAGCAGGACAAGAGGACACAGCATGAGATTAGAGGGAGGCCGATTAAGGGGTAATGTGAGGAAGTTCATTTTCACAGAGAGGGTGGTGGATGCATGGAATGGCCTACCTCAGGAAGTGGTGGATATGAATACAGTGCAGGGCTTCAAACAGGCATGGGATAGGCATAAGAGAGCAATACAGATGAGTATGAATAGATAGGCCATTGACAGAGTAAATGCCTATGGCACATTCATAAGGTAGAAAAAATGGGCAGACTGGATGGACCTAGCGGTCCTTATCTGCCGTCAACTTCTATGTTTTTATGTTTCTATGTTTCCACTGACTGCCCACTAGTGGTGGCTGGAGGGAAGTACAGGTTGGGAGGCACAGAAGCCGACGCGCTTACATCGGACATGAGGGAGGATGAAAAACGGAAAAAGGCCAGGGCTCCACGGACCCGTGATGGCCCAACCGCTCCAGCAAAGTCTGCCCCCTGCCACCAGATTTGTCTTACTGGGTGGCAGGACACTGCTTGCGCCCCTCCACCTGGCCCTGCTGTGGAGGGGGAATCCACGGGGGAACCTCGGGGGGGAGACCAGCTGGGGGTTGGGCTGGAGGATGTACCCCTCAGAGGGAAGGGGTTATAGCCCCGTGGAGCCCACCCAGAATGGGAAAGAGATATAAAAATAATAATAAAAAAAAAGAAAACACCCGAAAATGAGCACAGATGCAGAAAAAGCTAAAGGCAACCCAGCGCTTTGCCTCATAAATTAGGTTTCATCAGGGACAAGTTGCCAAACTTTCAGAAGTCCTTAAATACTCTTCATAGCACGAGTTACTCAAGCTCATTGGGTACCTATATAATCATTTCATAATCCGACTTTAATGAAGAGATTGTAATTTTTAATACAATTAATTAAGACGTCACACTTTAAAAACAATGTAATGACAGACAGTGCAATTGATATCTACACCACTACATAATTCATATGTTGCACTGGTAGAGAGGGGCTGCCAATCTGAGGCACCCAGAGTAGTGGAAGGGATGAATGTGGAGGTCAGCCAGAGTGGAGATCTCAATGGGGGGAGCAGATGATCCCAGAGGAGGAGGAGGAGGAGGAGGAAATGAATCCTGGTGGGGGACTCAGTTGTGAGGGGAATGTAGTTAAGCACAGGAGGGGGGCAGGGAGGTGAGGTGCCTCCCAGCCGCCACTGCTAAGAGAGATGGAAGGAAGATCCTAAAAATCACTGGGAAGACAGGAGGGGAGCATGAACTGGATGTCATCATCCACCTAGCGATGAAGACCTGGCCAAGGAAGAACCAGAGACAGTACAGGAGGAGTTCAGGAGATTGGGGAGGGGTCTGAAGCAGGTTGTCAAAACCGTTGCCTTCTCGGAGGTGCTACCTGTCAAGGACATGGGAGAGCACAGAAGCATCCACAACAGTAACTTCAACACATGGTTGAAGAAATGGTGAGATGAGGAAAGGTTTGGATTCATTAAGGATTGGGGGAACCACCTGGAGGGATGGAGGTTTGTTCAAGGTTGACAGCCTGCATTCATCCAGAAGGGGAACTGAGCTCCTCAATGAAAAGTTTAAATGCTACATTAGTAGACATTTAAACTAGCCAAGGGGAGGGGGCGACAAGAAGGCAGGGGTTATGACTATCCACCCCCAAAGTCTAGCAGGGATAACAGAGAGCGGGGGAGGGAGAAATCACATGATATCCACATGCAGTGGTATCAAAACAGAGATAAGGGAGGGAAAGTAGGTAACAGGAGCAAAATAGGAATCAAGGTTGAGAAAAAACACAGTATCATGGAAAGGAGCAGCAGGACCTGGAAGGCCATGTCCACAAACGCCCGGAGTCTAGGCAACAAAATAGCTGATCTAGAGGCCACCATACTGGAAGGAGATCTGGACACAGTGGCAATCATAGAGACCTGGTTCAGTGATAACCTAGACTGGGAGGTGGCCATACTGGGGTATGCAGTATTCAGGAAGGACAGAGTGGACCAGAAGGGAGGCAGGGTAGCATTTTACATAAAGGTAAATATTAAAGCCATGAAGATGCCAAGGGATGGAGGGAGCGAGCAGATGTTATTGATGTCACTGGAGGCAAATGGGTGGCATAATAAGGACAGGGGTAATCTACAAACCACCTACACAGAAAGAGGGAGAAGATAGGGAAATAAAGTTATCAGGGAGATGTCCATCGGGGGGGGGGGTAATTCTGATGGGGGACTTCAATATGTCGGATGTGGACTGAAGCATCCCAGTAGCGGCAACTAATAGTAGTAGGGAAGTCCTGGAGGAGCTTCAAGGAGCATTTTCGAAGCAACTCATAAGTGAACCCACACGGGAAAGACCCATACTGGACTTGGTACTGTCTAACAGAGACAGTTTCACTAACGTCACAGTGGGGAGTCACCTAGCGATGAGTGACCACAGCACAGTGAGATTCGAGGTTAAAACAGAACAGGAAGCATTCCACACAAAAATGAGGGTCCTAGATTTCAGGAGGGTGGATTATCAGAGAATGGGGAAGGGGGTTAGGAGAGCACGGTCACAGATGGGGAAGGGGGAAGGGTAGAGGAAAGGTGAACAAAAATTAAGAAAGCCTTAGAGGAAGCTATGAGCCTTTGCATAAGACAGGTAACATAGAAACATAGAACATAGACTTTGATGGCAGATAAGGACCGCTAGGCCCATCTAGTCTGCCCATTTCCCTACCTACAGGATAGGCCGCAGATCCTAGTTAACCAACAGCCTACATCTTCCTGCCCCCCACAAGAATTGCCTTATGTCTGTCCCATGCATTCTTGAATTCTCCCACAGTTTTAGACCCCACAACTTCCTCAGGAAGGCTGTTCCATGCATCCACTACCCTCTCTGTGAAATAATACTTCCTCACATTGCCCCTGAACCGCCCTCCTTCTACCTTTAAATTGTGTCCCCTTATTCTTGCAAGTCTCTTTTTCTGAAAGATGCTACCCTCTTGGACTTTGTTGATTCCCTTGAGGTACTTGAAAGTTTCTATCATGTCCCCCCTCTCCCTTCTTTCCTCAAGGGTTTACTTATTAAGCTCCTTTAGTCTCTCCTCATACGGCTTCTCTTGCAGACCCTGCACTATTTTGGTTGCCCTCCTCTGGACTGCCTCTATCCTGTCTATGTCCTTGTGGAGATGGGGTCTCCAGAACTGGACACAGTATTCCAGATGGGGTCTCACCATCTGTCTGTACAGAGGGATAACAACTTCCTGTTTTCTGCTGCTGATGCCTCTTCCTATACATCCCAGTATACCCCGGCCCTCCCTACTGCCTTCTCACATTGCTTGCTAACCTTAAGGTCATCTGATATGATTACTCCCAGGTCCCTTTCCTGTTTTGTTGTTGTTACTACCTCCCCACCCATTGTGTATTCTTCCCTGGGTTCTTGTTTCCCAGGTGCATTATTTTGCACTTTTTGCATTGAATCCTAGCTGCCATATGTCTGACCATTCTTCCAACCTTGCCAAGTCCCTTTTCATCCTTTCCATGCCTCCTTGTGTATCAACCCTGTTGCAGATCTTGTGTCATCTGCAAAGGCATACCTTTCCTTCAATCCCTCTGCAATGTCACTGATGAAGACTTTAAAAGGACTGGACCCAATACTGAATCCTGCGGTGCCCTAGTAACGCCCTTTCTTCAGAGTGGGCTCCATTTACAGTTACCTTCTGTCCTGTTGTCCAGCCAATGTTTTACCAGCTACCACCCTGGGACCCACTCCCAGGCTGGTTAATTTGACTAATAATCTTTGTGTGGGACTGTGTCAAATGCCTTGCTAAAGTCTAGGTAGGCATGTCCACAGCCCCTCCCTGGTCTACTACTTTGGTCACCCAGTCAAAGAAATCTATTAGATTCGTCTGACATGACCTTTCCGCTGTGAACCCATGCTGCCTTGGATCCTGTGCTCCACTGACCTCTAGGTACTCAACTATTCTTTCCTTCAGAAGTGACTCCATCACTTTCCCTACCACAGAGGTCAGACTGACAGGTCTGTAGTTTCCTGCCTCTGTCTTGGTCCCACTTTTGTGATGGGGAATCACATCCACCTTCCTCCAGTCCTTGGGTACCACACCATCCTCCCATGATTTATTAAAAAGAGTAGCCAGTGGTTTCACTAGTTCCTTCCTTAATTCTTTTAGAATTCTGGGGTGAATTCCATCAGGACCCATTGCTTTGTCCATCTTCAGTTTTAGGAGTTCTTGCAGAACCCTTTCTTCTGTAAAGGACTGGGATCGACCCCGTATCAAGAGTGCTTCTATTAATTGGATTAGGCACTTCCCCTCCTCTTTTGTGAATACTGAGCAGAAATATTCGTTCAGTATTCCTGCTTTTCACTGTCCCCTCTGCCCACCCACCGTTCATTCTATTCAGCCTCACTATCCCTCCCTTTGTCTTTTCATTCGCTGTATGTACCTATAAAAGGTTTTATCCCTTCTTAACTGAGTTGGCTATCTTTTCCTCAGTTTGGGCCTTTGCTATTCTGACTTCCCTCCCTGCTTCTTTCTGCCTTAACTGGTACAGCTCTCTGTCCTGCTCCTTCTGTGTTTCCTTATACTTCCGGAATGCTATCTTTTTCTTCCTGACTTTCACAGCCACCTCTCTTGAGAACCATAGTGGCTTTTTCTTTTGTTTTGATTTGTTTATTTGCTTCACACAAAGGCTTGTTGCCTCTGTGATGGCAGTTTTGATAATTCCCCATTGTTGCTCCACACCTCCTTCTAGCCTGTTTGCTAGTGCTTTTCTGAGGCACTCTCCCATCTTGCCAAAGTCAGCCCTCCTAAAGTCCAGTACCCTCACTTTTGTATGGCTTGACTCTGTAGCTGAGTTTAACGTGAACCACACTGTTTGATGGTCACTTGTCCCAGATGGCAACCCATTTCTAGATCTGAGATCCTCTCACTGCCCCCGTTTGAGAGTACGAGGTCTAAGATTGCTCCCTCACGAGTGGGTTCCGAAACTAGCTGTCTAATGCCTGCCACCTGTAACAAAGAACAAGAGGAAGAGGAGACCACTATGGTTCTCCAGGGAAGTAGCTTCAAAAGTGAGGGCTAAAAGGATGATCTTCAAGAAGCACAAAGACACGCAGGGTGCACAGCATAGGGAGGAATATCAGAAGAAACTGAGGGAGGCAGCAAAAGCAGTTAGGGAAGCAAAAGCACATACAAAGAAAAATATAGCAAGGCCAGTGAGGCAGGGGATAAAACATTCTTCATATACATTAGCGAAAGGAGAAAAAAACAAAGCAGGAATAGTTAGATTAAAGAGGTAGCAGGGTGAAAGTGTGGAGGAGGACCAGAAGAAGAAGGCTGACATACTGAACAGGTATTTTTGTTCAGTATTCACAAATGAAGGGGTAGGAAATGGTCCACTGATAAAGGATAAAGGGAAGACAGGAGATGGGGTAGACACAACTCTTTACAGAGGGGAGAATACTCAGAGAACTTGAGAAATTAAGAGTAGATGAGGCAATGGGACCAGAAGGGGTGCACCCAAGGATACTAAAAGAACTGAGGGAGAACTAGCTGCTCCACTGGCAGCCCTGTTCAATCAATCCTTGGAAACGGGGGTGGTTCCAGGGGACTGGAGGAGAGCAGATGTGGTACCAATCCACAAGAGTTGGGGCAAGGAGGAGGCAGGGAACCACAGACTGGTAAACTTAACATTGATAGTGGAGAAGATCACAGAGATGTTAAAGGAAAGACTGGTTGAGTACCTGTCCAAGGAATGGGTTGCATGGTCCAAGACAGCATGGTTTCACAGAAGAGAGATCATGCCAAAACAACTTAATAGACTTCTTCGACTGGGTGACAAAAGCTGTGGATCAAGGGGGGGGGAGGGGTGGATGTGGCCTACCTGGATTTTAGAAAGCCCTTTGACACCGTCCCAGACAGGAGGTTAGTAAACAGGTTGAATAGTCTAGGGGTGGGGACAAAAGTGATAAATGGGTGAAAATTGGCTGAGTAGCAGAAGCAAGTGGGTAATGGTAAATGGGGTAAGCTCAAAGCAGGGGGGAGGTGACTAGTGGGGTAACACAGGGGTCTGTTCTGGGACAATTACTGTTCAATGTATTCATTAGTGACATAACAGAGGGACTACAGGGGAAAGTATGCCGGTTCGCAGATGACACAAAGATCTGCAACAGGGTCAACACACCAGCATGGGTAGATAAAATGAGGAAGTACTTAAAGTAACTGGCGGAATGGACAGGGATATGGCAGCTGGAATTTAATGCAAAAAGTGTAAAATCATGCATATGGGGCAAAAGAACCAAAGGGCAATGTACCAGCTGGGGGGGGGAGGAGGTGGCATCAACTAATCAGGAAAGGGACCTGGAAGTCATCATAACGGATGGCCTCAAGGTGGCAGGTCAGTGTGGAAGGGCAGTGAGAAAGGCGAATAGGATGCTGGGATGCATAGGAAGGAGTATAACAAGTAGAAAGAGATAGGTAATATTGCCCCGTGTAGGTCACTGGTGAGGCCTCACTTCAAGTATTGTTTCCAGTTCTGGAGGCCCCACCACAAAAAGGACATTGAACAGGTGGAAACAGTACAGAGAAGGGCTACCAAAATGGTCCAGTGCATGAATCAGAAAAAGTATGAGGAGAGGCTCAGGGAGTTAAATATGTACTCACTGGGGGTTAGAAGGGGGAAGACAGGACATGATAGAGGCTTTCAAATATGTCAAGGGGATAAACAAATTGGAGGAGGCCAATTTACTACAGAAAAGAAAATGCACAAGGACAAGGGGACATGATATGAGGCTGAAAGAGAGGCGACTCAGAGGTAATGTGAGGAAGTACTTATTTAAAGAAAGGGTGGTAGAACCCTGGAACAGGCTGCCAGCAGAAGTGGTGGGTGCAAGCAATGTAGAAGGCATTCAGGCATGCATGGGATAGGCACAGAGGTCGTGAAGTCAACAAATGGGGGGGGGGGCACAGGTCTAACAGGATATGAAGTAAGGAAGTGAATTAATCTAGAACCAGGGCAGACTGGATGGGCCATGAAGTTTTATTCTGCCAACTACTATGTAACTATATATCTGACATTCAAGTGAATAACATTGCAGATTAAACTGATTTATGTACAAGACACATTTGTTATTGATTAAGAACTAAATCATCAAGCTGAATCTTTTTAAACTTGTCCTTGCTTGTTGATGAATTCATGAGTGCTGCTTGATCTTCCATTCATATCACTGATGAAGTCTGAAAATACTTAACTGAACTGGGTCATACTAACCTGACATAGTGTGCAAGTAACTGCAACAAAGAGAACGAAGGAAAAACACATTTTGGTTGTTGTTCACCCAAAAATCAAAGTATACTTCCGTCTATAACATTCACTACATATACTCCATATGCATTTCACATCACATCAGAAAAAAAAGGCAAAATACCAAGTAAACATTTAACCACTACTTGCTTATTTTCATTTGGTCCTAACACGTGCATGCATGCAGTTTGCAAAACACAAAAATAAAGCCAGGTAATTTGTTCAAAAAAGAGGGCATATTTTAAATGGAGCAGGGTAATCATAAAAATAATATCCACAGAGGGGAGGTGCAAGAAAAAGAGAAGTAGAGAGCCAGAAATTCTGCTGGCATTACAGTACGACTACTCTTCAAATTAAAGTGCAGCTCAGATACAAATTTGCAATGCTGCACACTGGTACTCATAGCTTTGCTAAAAGTAATATTACTACTTTTTTCACATCCCAAAATGGAATGTTGCAATAAATTAAAATGTCTATCGAACTCAGATTTACAGAATATAAGTGATTTAGATGGTGTCTCAGCATCCAAAAAGAAATGCAAAAATATTCCACGTGAAAACATTAGTGTACAGGGCTCAGAAACGGCATCACACACATTTAGATTTTGTATGTTGTGTGTTTCACGCTCAATTGCATGAAACGAATTGGTAGAAAGACTCTGATTTTTACAGCTGTGTGCCCCTCATTTCGGGGCTGTCACTATACAGTTATTACCATGAATTTAGAACAATTAACCAGAGTGTCTGTATTTTGCTTATACTTAAACTGATATTGCATCATTCTACTCAGGATCCGACACTGATCTAGAAACACAGAAACATAGAAATTGATGGCAGATAAGGATCACTTGGCCCATCCAGTCTGCTCTTTTTAGTTGCATTGCTTCTGCTGTAGATCCTTCCAGGTCTACGGCACTTTCTCTTCTTCCCTCCATTATCTATTCCTTATGATTCCCTTGTGCTTATCCCAGGCTTTTTTGAATCCCACCACTGTTTTCACTCCCACTACCTCCACTGGAAAACTGTTCCAGGCATCCACCAGCCCTTCTGTGAAGAATTATTTCCTCACATCTTTTCTGAACCTACCCCCCCCCCAGCTTCATATCATGGCCCTTGTTCTAGAGCACCCTTTCCTCCAAAATATATCTCCCAGTTGTACCTTGTTCACCCCCTTAAGGTATTTAAAGGTCTTGATCATATACCCCCCTCTCCCTCCTCTCCTCCAGGGTGTACATGTTTAGTTCCTTTGGTCTCTCCTCATAGGACTTCTGATGTAGAACCTGTACTATCTTGGTAGCTCTCCTTTGGATGGCCTCTACCTTATATATGTCCTTCCTCAGATGTGGCCTCCAAAATTGAACACGGTACTCCCAGGTGGGGTCTTACCAAAGACCTATATAGTGGCAACACCACTTCCCTCTTCTTGGTAGTAATACCCTTACCTATGTACCCCAGCATCCACTCATTCTCCAGATCGCCTTGTTGCATTGTCTGGCCACCTTTAGGTCATCTGACATGATTACCCCCAGGCCCCTTTCCTGCTTGGTGATTGCTAGTAGATCTTCCCCCATTGTGTACTGCACCCCCTGGTTTCTGTGACGTAAATACATTATTTTACATTTTTTTGCATTAAACCTTAGCTACCAAAACTTTGACCACTCATCCAGTCATTTTAATCCCTTTCCATCCTTTGCACCCTCCCCGGAGTGTCCACTCTGTTGCAGATCTTGGTGTCATCTGCAAAGAGGCAGACCTTCCCTTCCAGTTCTTCTGCTATGTTGTTAATGAAGACATTAAAAGGACTGTCCCAGTACTGACTGCTGGGGTACTCCCCGGTCACTCTTACCTCCTCAGAGTGAACTCCATTTACTACCTTCTGCCTCTTATCCCCTAACTTGTTTGTTACCCAGGTTACCATCTTTTTGCCCACCTTCGCACTACCCAACTTGTTTACCAGCTCCTATGTGGAACGGCGTCAAAGGCCTTTCTGAAATCCAGATAGGCCATGTCAACCACCCCTCCTTGACCCAACGCCTTCGTTACCTAGTTGAAAAAACTATCAGATTTGTTTGGCATGACCTCCCTTCTGTAAAGCTATGCTGCCTCGGGTCCTGCAGCCCGTTGGATTCCAGGTGTTCCACGATTCTTTCCTTTAGTAGTGTTTCCATCAGTTTCCCTACTACAGATGTCAGGCTGTCAGGCCTGCAACTTCTTGTCTCTTCCTTGCTACTACCTTTGTAAAGTGGGACTACATCTGCCTTTCTCCAGTCCTCCGGGACCACTCCGGTCTCCAGTGAACTGTTAGACAAATCTGTCAAGGGTGTAGATAGCACCTCCCTGAGTTCCCTTAACACTATTGGATGTACCTCATCTGGCTCCATGACTTTGTCCACCCTCAGATGAGCCAGTGCTTTCTTGACCCTCTCTTCTGAAAAGGGACTGGTAACCACTTCTCTTCCCTTCAAGCTCTTGATGCTTATTTGTGGTCTGTTCCCTTCCCCCTGTGAACACTGAGCAGAAATATTTGTTTACGATGTTTTCCTTTTCCTGGTCCTCCTCAGTACAGCCCCCTCCCTCTTTTTTGAGCCATGCCACCCTCCCTTGATCTTTCTTTTTTCACTGATAGACCTACAAAATGCTTGTCCCCCTTCAATGCTGTCTGGGCTATTCTTTCCTCAGCTTGCACTTTTGCACTCCTTTTGTCCTTTCCTGCCTCACTCCTTTTCCCCAGATACACTTCTTTGTCCTCCTCTCTCTGGGTCTTCTTATACTATCTGAATGTCACTGTTTTTGCCCTTACCTTTCCTGACGTTTCCCTCGAGAACCATAATGATCTCCTCCTCTTTCTACTTTTGTTCATTTGCCTGACATGCAAGTTTGTCACCTTTACTATGCTCACTTATAGTCTAGCCCATTTGCCTTCCACCCACACCCCCCACCAGGCCCTCTTGGAGGCATTCCCCCATCTTTGTAAAGTCAGCCCTTCTGAAATCGGTGACCCTTACCCTTGTACATATGGCTTCCGCTGTTGTTCTTATATTAAACCACACTGTGCAATGGTCACTGGTCCCCAGATTACTTCCCACTCTGATGTCCACCACACTGTCCCTGTTCGTAAGTACCAGGTCCAGTGTTGCCCACCCTGAGTGGGTTCACTGACCAGCTGCTTGAGGAATGCCCCCTGTAGGGAGTCCAAGATGTCTCTGCTTCTAGCTGATGCTGCAGCAGATATGCTCCATTCTACATCTGGCAGGTTAAAGTCCCCTACCAGCACCATCTCCCCCTTCTTAGCCATTTTACCTATATTTTCCAACATCTCTTTGTTTAAGTCCTTTTCCTGTGTCGGAGGCTTGTATATCACTCCGATGCAAATGGTGGCTCCATTTCCAGTCTCGATATTAACCCACAACACCTCGACCCTTCCCTTGAATTCCCTGTACCTCTGTCACTTTGATGTTTTCCTTAACATAAAGCAGCACTCCCCCACCTTTCCTACATACCCTGTCTCTTCTAAACATCATGTATACAGGTTTGACCATTTCCCAGTCACGGTTGTTTGTGCACCATGTTTCGTTGATGGCCAGGATATCCAGGCCTTCTTCAGCCATGGTGGCCTCTAGGTCTGGTATCTTATTTCTCAGACTTCTAGCACTGGCACACATGGTTGTCAAGAGTTTATTAGTTCTGCTCTTGTCCTCATGTTTTCTAGTTTTTCCCCCTTTCTCCTTTTCATACTGCCTATTCCTCTTCCCCTTCTCTCCAATGCTGATCCCTTGCACCCTTGGTTGTCCTTCATTTTGGTGGAAATCTCTTCCCTCAGAAATTCTCTACCTTCCATCACAGCCTGTGAGGGGGGACAGTTTCTGCCACCCCACTTCCTTCTACCACCACCCTTGTCTAATTTAAATCTTCATCGAAGAAGCATTTAAACTGAGGACTGCCATTCACTTCCTGGATGTCGCCCCAGCACAAGCTCTGATCCCTCCAGGTGGAGCCCCAGTCCCCAATGTAGCAATACCACTCCTCTCTGCACCATTCCTTCAACTAGGGGAAACTAGAAAACTGTAGTGTTACTCTGGTTGGCTTACTCTGTTTACCTGTGTTCAAGGAAAAGAACTACAAAATAAACCCAGAGTAAATATCCTTAGGCATGGATTATCCCAGAGGATATTGGCCGTACAGCCGTGAGGATGAAACACGTGTATGTGTCTGCTGTTCTTAGCCTTTGCTGATTGCACTGTGAGGCCTACTGGCACCATACAATTCAACTTAAAGTTGGGCCAGTCCAAATTCTCTTATGGGGATTTGCATGTTTCCCATGATGCTTTGCATTATTGGGGTATGTGCAGTTGTATTTTCTTACCTGTATTTGACTGTCTATATCTAAATATCGACATGTACATATCAACTTTTATCTGTATTCAACTGTACATATGTACATATCAGCTTGTATATATCAACATGTAAATAACTTCCATTTATGTACATTGTATCTGTATTTGTTATCTCTCTGTTGTATTTGTACCCCTGCCCCTGGGTCGCACCTGGAGATGAGCTTCGGTTCAGTGTGCCTTTCCTGGTTGTCAAATTTTAAATAAATAAATAAACTATGAGTTAAAGACCTTATTGCAGAGCTCCATCTCCCCCCCCCCGTTGTAGACAGCCAGCACTTCCGTAAAGGCTACAGAGCATGCTATCTGCCTTAGACCCTTCCCCAGCTCCTTAAACTGCTCCTGCACTGTCCCTGTCTCTTCTAGAGCTAGGTCATTCATCCCCAGGTGGACGGTGACATCCAGCTCCTCCTTCCTTCCTATAGCCCTCGCGATCCTCTAGATACACTTCCATCCCTCCAAGCCCATGCACCAGGTAGGCACTTAACCTTTATTTCTGCCCCCTTTCAATTCCCCACCTCTACTCCCCTGACTATAGAGTCTCCCACTAGAAGTTGCTTCCTTCTTCTTTGGAAGCTTCCCCCCGGGACTCAATTTGGGCGGTCCCCCATATCCTCACTGACCACCCTCCAGTGCCCCTTCAAGACAGTCTCTCTCCACCAGAATGGTGTAGGAGTTTCTTAGTGGCACTGGATGAGGAGTATGCCTGTTATCTGGTCCCACCAGCCTTCCCAATCCTACCACCCCTGTCCTAGTCGAGCCCACAGTTGTCCAATTGCTCCTTCCTTCTAGAAACTTTTGAGATAGCGGTGTCTGGCCAGGTGGTCCCTGGGCAGGAGGGATGGCCCCCCCCAACTCCTCACCAACATGACTTTGAGTCTCACAACATTCTTCTGACTCTCTGACAACACTGCTTGAGACCTGCTCCCTCCACCCCAAGAGGTACATGCAGATGGGAAAGCATCGCAGCCTCTAGAAGGTCTCCTTGTAGGTTGCTGCCCCACAGCCACTACATTGCTCCACTCCCCACATTTACCATTTTCTGTCCTTCTTGTCCTTTCCCTTTTAATTTTCTATCCCAGACCCAATAGGGCTATTCTGTAACCACTCAGTAACCACACGCCCTTAAGCCCTGAGGCTCACTTTTACCTAGCAAGCTTTTATGGCAATTCCCTTATACTCTAGTACCTAGCAACAGTTTACCTTCAGTCCCTCCAACCCGGAAACACACTGCATGCATCAAACAGAGACAATATTGCTTGATCCTTGGTTCATATGACACAGTGATTAGCAAAACCCAGAGTGCTGTCCTTTTGTTAATGCAAATTGTTTGTGAAACTTCACTTAAGTTTCAAGGGCTCTGGCAAACTATTTGCTGTGTGCCTTTCCTTAACGTAGGGTAAATATCTCATTATACAATGACAAGAAAAAATTCGTCTCCCTGATTGGTCAGACTGGGACTGGAGCCGGGATGTTATCCCAGCATAACATCCTGGCTCTAGTCCCAGCACACTGTTGACCACATCAAACATTAAAACACAATCCCTCCACAACCATGCCTACCAGCAGTGTCAGTGGTCCCGCTGTGCTGCAGCGGTTTCTGCCAAGGTGAAAATCTGCATTTCCCACACGAGAATTGGCGCTGTCTGCCAAAGTCAGAATCGGCGCCCCCACAGCCCGACACAAACCTTACTTGTACCCATACCCACTTTGGTAAAAGACAAAAAAAGCAACACACAAATGGGTAAACTGAAAGCCGTGTTTGTCTTCATAAATTATTTTTGAATGCCAGTTCAGTGTCACAGTTGAGCACGAGCATAACCGTGCGTTAAATTTCCTTACCATTCTACTGTTTTTTCTGCTATTACTCCTTTCTCCTGGCAACACTAAAAGCTTTACCGGGAAAAGACAGCTTCATGGTGACACAGGGTTCAGGTTGCCACATTCATACATGAATGGGGGATTACCTCTGCCATCACCTCTGACTTCCACACAGCAGCAGCTGGCTCCATTCTGACACGCAGTCAAGGACAACCTCTGTCATTGCCAAAAATGAAAAGAAGAGACACAGAGAGGGAAATACACACTAAATTTAAAGTGTGCGTGTGTGTGTGGGGGGGTAGAGATTTAGAAACAACAACAAATGTATGGGGCAGTGTAGAGTCACAATAACAACAGCTTCAATATAAGCTACACTTACTACTATAAAGCAGCACTATTTTCTTACAAAGTAAACCTACGCATTAAATAAACATAGAAAATATACTTTTAAATGTATTTTTCTGTATCTTTTCACATTTATTTTCACTCATGAGCCATTGTATAATAGGAATAATGCCCTCCAGGGTGGGTGTTATGCTGGGATAACATCCCTTCTCTGGTGTTGGATGCCCTTGGCCAGTGGCCTCGGGCCCAATCACACAAGGCGGGATGTTATCTCAGCATAACACCCACCCTGGAGGGCATTATTCCTTTATTTTAACACTGTTGCCAGAGTGCTTAGATCCATAGATGTGTTTTTATTTAAGCTAAATGTGTTCCATACTAATGTGGCCACAAAACTGTCAAAACCCCTGACTCCATTTAAATAAATAGCCATTTTCATATAAAGTACAAAGTGATAAATTTCACAGTGAATTATTGAATACTGAGTATGTGGCTGCTTTTTCATATTGAAATCTAAGTGTGTGACTATTTGTATAGCCCCCATTCAATAGCCTCACATGGTCTGAAGCCTGTTCATGGGGCTTCCAAACACAGATAATGAGTGACAAGGCTACTGGTTCCATGGCAAGCTGCTGTGGCTGTCCCGCCTGTCAGGGGCACACCCATCCCATGTTCTGACCACCAGTCCTTTGACCAGGTGTCTATCCCTGGTGCCTAGTATGGATTGAAAAAGGCAGAGGGCATGCCCTTTATACTCCTTACCTGGACAAGCACTTCACTGCAGTTACCGAGCAACAAGGCCATTCCAATATCAAAATGCTGATCTGCCCACTGCAGCCATGAGCTGAGACTACTCTCACAATCACAGTCAGCAGAACTTGTCAATGAACAGTGTTCAATATGACAGTAGCTGGGGCTAACCATTAACATAGGGGGCCTGGCGAATATAGGAAGATACTGAGGTATGTTCCTTAAACAAATGACAGCTTTGTTCTAGCTTCCCATGGAGAAATGGTTACTTGATAGGGCTCTTATTCACATAGAAACATAGAAGTTGACTGCAGATAGGGACCGCAAGGCCCATCCAGTCTGCCCATTTCTTTTTCTACCTTATGAATGTGCTATCAGCCTTTACTCTGTCAATGGCCTATCTATTCATATTCATTTGTATTGCTCCCTTGTGCCTATCCCATGCCTGTTTGAAGCCCTGCACTGTATTCATAACCACCACTTCCTGAGGTAGGCCGTTCCTTGCATCCACCAACCTTTCTGTGAAAAGGAACTTCCTCACATTACCCCTTAATCGGCCTCCCTCTAATCTCATGCTGTATCCTCTCATCCTGCTATTTTTCTTATATTGACACATGTTAGACTCTTAAACCTCGTTAATGCCCTTAAGGTGTTTGAATGTTTTGATCATATCACTTCTCTCCCTCCTTTGCTCTAGGGTATACATATTGAGCTCTGTTAATCTGTCCTCATATGTTTTCTGATGCAGTCCCTGCACCATTTTGGTTGCCCTTCTCTGGAGTGCCTCAATTTGGTTAATGTCCTTGTGAAGGTGTGGCCTCCAGTACTGCATGTAGTACTCCACATGGGGCCTAAACAGTGTCTTGTAAAGACTGATTATTACCTCCCTCTTCCGACTCGTGATACCCCTACTAATTCACCCCAACATCCCCCTAGCCTTACCCACTGCTTTAGTGGTCTGCTTGGATGATTTCAGGTCATCGGTGATGATGATGCCAAGTCTTTTTCTTCCCTTGCAACTGCCAGCAACTCCTCTCCCAGCCTATAGGTGGTTTCAGGGTTTCTCTTCCCTATGTGCATGATCTTGCACTTCTTTGCGTTAAACCCCAGTTGCCATTCTTCTGACAATTTTGCCAGTTTATCCAGATCTCTTCTCATTCTGCCCAACCCATCTGGATCATTTACTCTGTTGCAGATCTTGGGGTTATCTGCAAACAGACAAACCTTACCCTCCAGTCCATCTGCAATGTCACTGATGAAGATATTGAAGAGGACTGGCCCCAGGACTGATCCCTGAGGTACCCCACTTGTCACTTGCATCTCTTCTGACTGTATACCGTTTACCACCACTCTCTGTTTTCTGCCCGTCAACCAGTTTGCCACCCAGCTGACCACCTTCTGACCCACCCGAGCCTACCCAGCTTATTACTCAATCTCCTATGTGGAACAGTATCGAAAGATTTGCTGAGGTCAAGGTAGGCGATATCAACTGCTCCCCCTTGGTCCACCACTCTGGTTACCCAGTCAAAGAAATCTATGAGATTAGTTTGACAGGACCTTCCTTTTCTAAACCCATGCTGTCTTGGATCCTGTGCTCCTATAGATTCCAAGTGTTGCACTATCCTTTCCTTAAGGAGTGCCTCCACTACTGAGGTAAGACTGACTGGTCTGTAGTTCTCTGCCTCCTCCCTGCTACCACTCTTGTGGAGCGGGATCATATGAGCCCTTCTCCAGTCTTCTGGGACCTCTCCTGTGCTCATAGGCTCACTAAACAGTTCTGATAATGGCTCTGCTAGTTCCACCCTTAGCTCCTTTAGTACCCTGGGATGTATGCTATCAGGTCCCATTGCCTTGTCCACCCTAAGCTTATTGAGCTCTTGTAGGACCTTTTCTTTTGTGAAGGGACTAGTGCACACCTCCCTCTCCCCTGTGTCCATGGTGCTGAGCTGTGGGCCCTGCCCTACCTTCTCTTCAGTAAATACTGAGCAGAAGTATCTACTGAGGACAGATGCTTTTACATGGTCCTCCTCCTCACATGCCCCCTTATCCCCTTTGATCTTAGTAATACCCCCTCTGGACTTTCTCCTTTCACTAATGTATCTATAGAAAGACTTGTCACCTTCTTTTACTGTTTGTGCTAGTGTTTCCTCGGTTTGGGCCTTTGCCTGCCCTGCTGCCTTCCCTTCTTCCCTTAGGGAAGTTTGGTATGCCTCCCTATCTTCATCCTGCTGCATTTCCTTATATTTCCTGAAGGCCAGCCTTTTGGCTCTGACCTTTTCTGCTACTGTTTTTGAGAACCAAAGTGGTTTCCTTCTTCTTTTGCACTTCCTTTTCTCTCTCTAACACAATGGGATGTTGCTTCAAGTATTGCATCCTTAATGCTTGCCCACTTTGCCTGTACCCCTTCACCTGTATTTCTTTTTGCCAGGGCTAGCTTAACTCTGTTGGCCATCTTATCAAAGTCAGCTCCTCTGACGTCCCATATTTTTGCCTTGGAATGTGATGATTTAGTTCTAGTGGCCAAATTAAACCATACCATGTGATGGTCACTGGCCTCCAGGTGACTTTATACCTAGTGATCTGTGATCCTTTCCCTGTTAGACAGTACTAGATCTAGGATATCCCTGTCTCTTGTGGGTTGTTATACCAGTTGTTTGAGGCCCTACCCCTGCAGGGAATCCACCATGTGTCTAGTTCTGGCAGATGTTCCTGCTGGTATTGACCAATCTGTATCTGGCATATTGAAGTCTCCCATTATCAGAACCTCCCCTTTAGCTGTCATGCTTTGTATATCTTCTAACAGTAATGTGTCTATGTCCTCCGCAGGGCCTGTAGGCCTGTACATAACCCCGGTTCGTATGGCTGTTCTATTTCTTGTTTCCAGGGTGACCCACAGTTCTTCTGGCTCCTTATGCGTATTCTGAATTTCTGTAGCTTTGATATTTTCATTGACATAAACCACTCCACCCCCTTTTTGTACCTCAGTCTCTTCTAGACAGTACCAGGTAGTGCAAGTCTCCCAAGTGTGGTTACTGGTAAACCATGTCTGCTAATGGCTACTATGTCCAGTTTAGCCTCTGTCATTATTGCCTGCAGGTCTGGGATCTTGTTTCCCAGACTACGAGCATTATTAATACATGATTTTCCATTAGCCAGATTTCGGTGTGTTAGTTGTTGGGTGAGGTCTGGCATTTCCCCTGTGTGCTGTATGAGGAGCCGGACCTTTTTCCTTACCTGGTGATGCAAATGAACTACAAACATGCTGAACTCCTGTTTGACCACTAGCTGAGGGGGAAGGGTGTTATTCCCATTCAACGTATGAGGTGCTGCACCCCTCTCCCCATTTGCTAGTTTAAATATTCTGCAAAGACGTCAAACTTCTGCCCCAATGCACTGACTCCCTGCTTAGTCAGATGCAGTCCATCAAATTTAAAGAACTTTCACTCCCAAAACTGTTGCCAGTTCCCTACAAATTTGTGTCCTTTCTCCTTGCACCAGCCCTTGAGTCACATGTTTAGCTCCCCTATCTCCCCTTCTCTGACCTTCTGTCCATCTGCCCCCCTCTCCCAGACTGGCAGGATTTCAGAGAAGGAGATGCCAGATGAAATGAATGATAGTTTGTCACCCAGCCTGGTCAGTTGTTCCCTGGTCTCCACAACTGACCGGCTAGCAAGATCATTAGTCCCTATGTGTACCAGGATGTCAATGTTTTCTCCTGCTTCCTGAACAATTTTAGCAATGCGGTCAGTGTTTTTCCACGCTGATGTACCTGGGAGACATCTGACATTACCCCTGGCTGGAGATAGGTATCAGCTTCCCGAATCATGGAGTCTCCTATGATCAGAAGTTTTCTGGATTTCCTTTTTTTTTTTTTTTTTTTTCAGTTTCTGTTTTGGGTGAGTTTTGTTGTGCTAGCTCCTGTTCTGTAGTGTATTCTGCCCCTTTGTTTGATTTCAGAGATAGAGGCAGATACCAGTTTGTAGTTTTTATATGGTTTGTGGAGGCGATATGTTGGAGAGCACCGGGTGATGGGGCACCCGATTTGCCCCGCCTAACCATCTGCCAACCTCCCGGACCAATTACCCTCTGCGGTCAAGGTGCTTCTGTTGGAAGTTGGGGAAATGGCAGGCGGCTCTTATAATATATTTCCTCTTGAATATGCAATTTGAGGCACACAATCTGTGCCTATGCTGCCTGGAGCTGAGCCTTAGATCATCAATGGCCCAGCATGTAGGACAGTGTCCTAAATCTTGTAAAACTGCCCTTCTGAAAAGTGTTCCGCAGTACCTGCAGTTAATGATATCCATTCCAGATAAGTCGCTTGGTTTATAACCTTGTCAGAATAATTAGAAGGAACAAAATGAAAGTAAAAGTTTGATTTTGTGTTTTGTTTGTTTGTTTTTGTATAACTTGTTTTAACAAGTTAAATTACTAGTGCCCCTGTAAATGAGGTCATTGTGTGGATAACCCTCTGATCCGCCCCTTCCAGCTTTGCTACAGGAAATGTCACGACTGTGCTACCCTATAAAAGGAGTGTAGTGTGGGGTAGTTGGGGATGGGGCTGGGTGACTGGGCCCTTCCCCTGCTGAAAAAGAAGAACCACGGACGAAAGAAACAAGGAGGTAAGAGAAGAAACAATCAGCCAGCAACAAATGCAGTAGCCCTGAAAGCTTATCCCAATGATAGATAAAACTATTATTCTTGGGCACTGGGAGGCAGTTTAGCCTGGGTTTGAATTCCACACCTGCCATTACTCATCGTTCCTTCCTGAGTGAGTCACTTAACCTCCTTTGTGTTTAACTTCTCTCTCTCTCTCTTTCTGTCTCTCTTTTTCTCACTCTCTCATCTAGCTTTGTGTTCTCTGAATCTCCCTGTGCATGGAAGATAGTAACAATATTCTCTCCTTTCACTTTTCTGGATTGTAAAAGATGTAGTTTGAAGAAAAGGTGCTATAGAAAAACAATTGCTTTCCATTCCTTTCTTTTTCATCATTAGCATGTCATATAAGATATAGCCACAAGAGGGCAATACACATGCACGCAAGTGAGCATGACACGCAGCATGGCCAAAAGGGGGCTGCGAAACACACTCAGTGAATCGCACCATGAGAGAGTTGAGACAGATGTGAGAAGGAAATATAGAGGTTGCCTTGCATAAGTAGGAAACCTATTTCTAAAATGTTGCTCTGCAACACATAAACGGGCCAGAGCTGAAATGGAAAGAAATATAAAAGTACTAAACAGTGCAAGGCAACAGAAAAAAACAATACTAATAACCATGTACTCTGGTGAAAATACTATGATAGTGTCCTCAAATCCACCCTGAGGAGGTGGCCTTTTCAAACTATAAAATGTTGGTTAGACAAGTCCTGTGGGCAGTCCTTAAACTCATTATTTTTATTTTTCAGATAAAAGAGTACAGTATATGTTGCTCTCAAGGGAGAAGTACACATTCTGAAGTGCATAAGGCTCATCATTACAAAGCACAGTTCTTTCTCCCATTCATTCTGATTAAACAAGATGAGGGGGGAAGAGTCTCAAACAACACACAAGATAATTCCGAGATAGACCAGTTGATCACTTAAGCCAAAGAGTACAATGACAATGGATAGTGACCTAGTAATAATGATTAGCATTAACCAACATCTGCAAGTTAGTAGAACTACTAACTAGGTTGGATTACACACATAAAACCATTGTGTTATCTCTTGTCATACCCAGGTGGTTATTATGACAAGCACAAGACAACTGAGAGCTGTCACTCGAACTTCAGTAGCTCAAGCCCGCTCTGTGTAAAACCACCAAAACCACCGACAACCACCAAAACCACTGACACAATCAAAATGCTGCCCGCAGCTTTATTGGGTCCCAGATACCAGGCAGGCAGCTAAGTTGGCGGACCAGACTTGAAGGATCTTTAGGAAAGAAAACATCCTTCCCAGCCCATGACAGGCAGCAGGCTGTGAAACAGGAAGTACTTGATGCTCAGCACCAAGCAAGTACAGGAAAATGGACTGAAGATCTGTAAATGCCCTTTACCTAGGGCTACCAGGGGTTGATATCCACCATCTGCAGCTAGTGCAGAATGTAGTAACCAGGCTACTGACTAGGCTTTCTCAATCTAGCCATATTGCTCCTGTGCTGTGCACACTGCACTGGCTGACAGTACAATGGCAGATTGCCTTTAAGATCAGCTTGCTGACCTATAAAGCCCTACATGGACAGGGTCCAAGTTACCTGCAAGAGCTTCTTTGCCCCTACTGCCACCTCTGTCCACTCTGCTCCACCATTGAGGGGTTGCTAGAGGTCCCCAGGGTTCAATTGAAAACATCTGGGGCTTATTCTTTTGCGTTTGCAGTGCCTACTCTGTGGAATTCTCTACATAGTCAGGTTCAAGGGTGCCAGACCATGGAGAGCTTCAAAACGGCACTGAAAACCCACTTATTTAATCTTGTTTTTGCTATTACTTCAGATTAATTGCTGATTTGATGTGGCGGATTTTAATTGTTACTGATTTTAAAGCTTTTTATGTTTTATATTTCTGTAAAGCGCTTTGATGTTTTGAATTGCGCTTAACAAATAAAGTTATTATTATTATATTAAAGTCAGCAAATATAAAAAACAGCACATAGGTAGGAATTTGTAATGGGGTTCTATACACACATGTGATGCATTGATAAACCCTTTATCCTTCAATCTTGGGGTTTATAAGGCAACACCCACCTTGGTGGGGATGTAAAAAACCATTACACACCTCTACCCATACCTTATTCCCTATCATAAATTTTAGTGAGAAAGAAATAATGTTACCTAATGTGAATTAAACTCAGGCCCCTGAAATACTGTGCTGGTACTCTAAGCACATGATTATTGAACATAATAATTCGCTGGATAATCCACTAATGAATCAAATAATGAGATACAGCCCCAACATGAACTCCATATTAAACGAAATGAAACTCACAACAGCCCTACCGTGAAAGTGTTGTGGGGTTAATGCAGTCACTTTACTAACTTATATCACAGTGGGCCTGTTCAATAGTTCACTGGAGTCAGGTATGGTATCATAGGATTGAAGAACAGCACATCTGGTGTCCCTCCATAACAGTGGTCCCAAGGATGACCAAGGGAATTATAGACCAGTCAGTCTGACCTCAATCATGTGCAAGCTCATGGGGACCATACTTAAGGAAAAGTTGGTAGGGTATCTAGAGGAGAATGGTCTCCAGGATGCAGTGCAGCATGGGTTTATGGGAGGGAGATTGTGTCAAAGGAATCTAATTGACTTTTTTGACTGGGTCACGAGGACAGTAAATAGGGGCCAAGAACTGAACATCCTTTAGCTGTACTTCAGCAAGGTCTTTGACTCAGTACCCTTCAAGAGGTTGATCAGGAAGTTGGCAGATCTTGACGCTTGGGAGAAGATGACCATGTGGGTAGAAACCTGGCTGAGGGACAGGACTCAGAGGGTGGTGGTGGAGGGAGAGTTATCTAGCACCAGGGAAGCCACCAGTGGGGTCCCATAGGGCTCAGTGTTGGTGCTTGTGTTGTTCAATGTCTTCATCAGTGATATTGGGGATGGCATTAAGGGCAAAATGTGCCTATCTGCAGATGACACCAAAGTCTGTGGGAGGATGGACACAGCTGAAGGGATACAGGACCTACAGGATGATCTAAGAAAGCTTGAGAGATGGTCTGGGATTTGACAACTTGGCTTCAACACCAAGACATTCAAAGTTATACACATTGGGGCCAGAAATCCAAGGATGAGGTACTACCTGGGAGTGTTTCAGATAACGGCAACAGAGGAGGAGGAGGAGGAGAAGGATCTGGGAGTGATAATCACCAGCGACCTGAAGTACACTACCCAGTGCAGAAAAGCAGCGGCAAGGGCAAACAAGATGCTGGGATGTATAGCCAGAGAAATGAGCAGTAGATGAGAGGAGGTTATACTGCCCTTGTACAGCACCAGTGCCTGAACTAAAGCCCTTGACTCCTGTTGCAGTGTTTGCACTCTTGTGCAGCAGTTGTGTGCGCTATATACTCTTTCTGTGCATTGTGTAACAATGGGTGTATTTTGGAGCCCTGTCCCGAGTGTGGTATGGGTGGAGGAGTTAGTAGTTCATTTGCCTAGCAGGTGAACTACAACTCAGTTATTTGAGGGAATGTGTTACATTTAAAACACTTCTAGCACCTAAGGTTGTGTTTTAGGCCACGCATGAGTGGTTGATCTTAAAATAATTTTAGTTTAACAGTCTTACTAAGACCTGTAGTCTGTGACCTTGGAGCTTCACTTCTGGGTCACATTTCTGTATTTTAACTTGCTCTGCGGTGAGCAGGGCGAGCACACATCGTAGTGCATGAAGACACATGCAAAGACATATGCGTCATAGCGCGTGTCGAGCGTGTCTGGCATCACTGGCAGAAGTAGGACAGTAATATCTGCTGTTACACTTTTGTTTGTCAGGTAGGATAGTGAACCTCTAGGCAGAAGTCACTGTACACATAAGGTAGATATCTAGAGGGTCCGAACCAGTATACATGAATACTAAGTTTGTTACACATTCAAGTTGTTGTGTAGTCCCACCGTGTCTGACACCATTATGACCTTGGAGGGGGATGTTGGCATTAAATGTTGCACTTGTAATATGTACAATGTAGTATTCACATCTATTCCCAAACCACCCTATACATGTGACAAGTGTAAGAAACTCTCTGAGTTACATATGGAGATCTCATTGTTTAACTCTAGAATGTCACAGTTAGAACAGACTCAAAAAGCCATGATAGAACACTTTAAATTAGCTGAAGATACAAGTACAGCTAAGACTCAAGTGAATCCAGGGATCTCTTTGATTTGTGGTTTCTTTGGGCTGTGATATTTATTTATCAGAAATTTTACCGCGTCCAGGTGCTCCATACTTTATTAATGACAAAATGAAACATATCAGTGAGTGGCTTAGGAAATGGTGTGTACAGCAAGGCATACATTACATCACTCATTGGGAGGGGTACGATGATAAAGATGAGCTATTCTGTGGTGATGGACTCCATTTAAGCAGAAGGGGCAATTCCCTTCTGGGTAAAAAAATCTCTGATGTAATTAATCATAATTTAACTAACATATAAGGGGGAGAGGTCTGTGGTTGCAGCCACTCTTAACACCATGTCTAGTAAAAAAGCTCATATAAAGTAATACCAATCTCAATGTATTGTGTCTCAATGACAGATGTTTAAATAGCAAATCTGATGAATTAAAATCTAGAATGGTTATGGCTAGTGTTAATATCGTGGCCATAACGGAAACCTGGTGGGACAATAAAACTGTCTAGGACCCTCTTTTACAAGGTTATAATATCTTCTCACATTACCGTGAAGGTAGAAAAGGGGGTGGTGTAGCACGTTTTATCAATGACTGGTTGGAATGTCAGGATATAACTAATAAAATAAAAAACACAATTTAAATACAGAGTCTACATGGGTAAAAATGAATCCCATAAATACTTAGCCTTTTTTCGTAGGAACTTGCTATTGTCCTCCAAACTCCTCCCCTGAATATTTAAATGCCATAATTCATGAATTGGAATCAGCTTGTGAAATGGGGAACATCTTAGTTATGAGAGATTTTAACCTTGGTGATATAGACTGGATTAATGCTTCAGCTAAATCCACTAATAGTCGGAATTTTGTGACTATCTGTGCACAGCTTTAGTTAAAACAAAGCGTTCTGGTCCCTATAAGAGGTAATAACATCTTAGACCTAGTGCTGCATAATGATACCCTTAGTGTTAAGGATCTACAGATCGAGGCACCACTTGGCAATAGTGATCATGGGCCAGATATTCAAAACTTTGGCCCGGGCCTAAATTAGCACAGCCCGGTGGGCAAACTTAGCCTGGAGCACGAAGCAAGCCATATTCAAAAGGAATAGCCCAGGGCAAACAGCTTCTGAATATAGCATGGGAATGAGGCTGGGCAAACTGGGCCGGGAGTGCAGGGCAAACTTAGCCCTGGAATAAGACAGCTCTGAATATGGCAACCAGGAAGTGCAAACCACAACAACAACACAGTGCACAGTGATGTGAAGGTAGGTAGAGGTGAACTATGTGGCCAATGTGTGCGCCAGCAAATGCGTGGACCCAGTACAGCTGCAGGCAGCAGCGTACGTGGAGGTACAATGTGCAAAACTGTAAAATATTCCCCAAACTGTTTGAGCAGCGCTAACACATTTGCTCGGGTTTAGCACAGGACTAAACTGTTAGCCCAGTGCAAACACGTTGCCTGGCGTTAAACTTTGCCATATTCAAAAGTGACATGCAAATGAGCCTATTTAGGTAGCCTCTGGGTTAACATCCAGATTAGCATCTCATTATGCCCTGATTTGCATGTAGTTTGCACCGGGTTAATGGTTTACCGCGCAAACGTGTTAGTGCTGCACAAACAGTTTGGGGGAATATTATACAGTTTTGAACACTGTACTTTCACATGCGCTGCTGCCTGCAGCTGTACTGGGACAACACAGCATAGGCACAGATGGTGGTGGTGCTGCATGCAACTGTCACACTGTAGGTCATGCTATAGTGCACAGCAGACACTACAGTAGCAAGGGAGCCAGTAGTGTGTGGACACAGCAATGCCTATGCTGTGTAGGGCAGTGATGATGACTGCACTATACACAGTGAGAGGCCCAACCTGCAGGTGTTTACTGACAGTGGATATTACTGTTACGCTGTTGTGTGACCCGCAGATGCTGCACCTCTGGCATTGGATGCTTACAGTGACATATACATGTCCAACTTTGTGTGCTGTGGCAGTTGTACAGCTGTGCAGTATGTGGCCAGAGGGGCATATATTATTAGAAAGGCACACTGGTGTTGGGGTATGCCCAATACTGGACCATGTGCACTGCATGATCTGTCCCAGCCTTGTGGCCACACCTAGTCTGTGGCACAGTCTGGCCACCCATTCACTCTCCCCTCAACATCCTCCATGCCCACAGTGCTGCACGTGTGTGCTGGCACCTGTTGGTGTCCACAGAAGAGTGGTCCGCAGGTGTGTGCTGTATGGCCACACTGCCATGCTGTCCACTGGCAGCAGGGTCACCACTTACTGCCTGGCATGGCTGGGACTGGTGGCAGACAATAGCATCATTGTGATGCCATCAGTTAGCAGCATGTTTCCTCTATGTTTGGCTCTGTCTATGTGCCATATTTATTTGTTATAAAATGGGCAAGCTGTTTCAGCCAATCAGAGAGTTTATTTAAAATGCATGAAATATGTTCCATGCACATGTAAAAAAAAGAACTGTCAGTGAAAAGACCAGTATTCATGAGTTTTAGAATGTTGGCATTTTCACTGGCATCCATCTGTCCTTCACCCACTAACTGAATCACCATGGCATCAGACAGAAAAGTAAACTTCAATGTAAGTATGTCTGATGAGGAGTTAGAGAGGACTTTTAATTCACCAGAAGAAGACTGCAAAACTGTCAATAGCCTTCCAACAACTGTCACAGTGAGTACAGCAATCAAAGAAAGGGAGGTAAATGCCCCAAATGCCATGACAATTACTTTGCGTCACCTTTCCCTCACCACAGAAGCCCTTAATGAAATCGAAGACTCCAGAAATTAGCCCAATACAAAGAAAACAACTTCATGGGCAATCAAAGTATTTAAAGACTGGCAAGTCGCTAAAGGGGTACACATCGATTTTAAAACATCAAGTAGCGCAGAGCTAAATGAAGATATTTCTATGCGGAGGTTAGAAACACAGATGGCAATGAGTATGCTATCAGTATCTATTGCAGCTTGCGATCCTCACTGAACAGGCACCTCAACTCAGTTGGCACAGCGAGACAACTAAACATTATTACAGACCCAGCATTTCACAGCAGCGACAACATGTTTGTGTCGGTAACCAAATGTTACCGAAGGCAACAGAAAGATGTAAGCAAGCACCACCCTCCGATATCCAACCCTGACTTACTACTGCTCAAGAAATCGCCTGCCCTATCTCCCAACACAGCGCCTGGCCTATTAAGAAAAGTGTGGTTCGACGTACAACTGTACATGGCCAGACACGGGCGGGAGGGAATGAGAAATCTGACCCCCCCAACAGCTTTGTGTTCAAACTAGATGAGAATGGGTCTGAATATACGACTCTTGGCTTCAATGAAGCCACAAAAAATCACAGTGATCCCTTTGAGAGTAACAAACAAGCCCACCAAGGGTTCATGTATTCAGAACCCGATTCACCACTTTGCCCAGTAAATTTAAAAAAATACCTCGGTAAACTGCCTGCTGAGGCGACAGCGCTCTACTGCCACCCGTGCCGTCTTCCGCAAGACTTCCTGGACTGCAGTCAAAGCTGGTACACCAAACAACCACTCGGTGTAAATTTCCTATTGGCCCTAATGTCCAAAAGAGGCAAAGAAGCCTGCTTGAGTGAAACTTACATGAATCACTCCATAAGGTCCACTGCAGTTTGTTTGCTCTCTGAAGCCGGTCTACAAAGCTGAGAGGTCATGGCAGTAACAGGGCACTGCTGTGAAGCTAGCTTGCGACCGTATTGGGCTGCCTCTGCCAGGGACAGACAATGCTGGAGCTCAATACTGGGACAAAAAAATGTGATTATAAATGAGCTGCAATCACAACATCCAGAAAAGGAAAAACAAGCTGACCCTATACTGAATGAAACGGTGCTGACTGCATTTAATAATGGTCCATTCACTTTCAATGGACCTGTGAATCTTAGAGGGACTGTAAATTTTTTTGGCAAGTGACTTCATGATGAGTATTTTCTGAATGTCTAATCAGTTAACATGTTTTAAAGAAGTACAAATTTCTTTCTCTACCTTTCCCATACATAGTAATTAGAATTACTTTATGCTGCGTAATGATTTTTCACACAAAATAAAATATTTTTATGCAGCTAAAATGTGTTATCTTTGTGTTTCTGTCATTTTAACAATGCTATGCCATTTTATAAGCGCAGTAAGTCACTCCAGGTGTGTGCATGGAACAGATATTACCATACGCCAGAGGCTAAAGGCACTCGGCCAAGGCCTCGTGCCTCATTACACCCCTGGGTGTGCGGTAAAATCTGTTCCATGCACACTCTGTTGTGTCTTATTGCTTACTTAGGGTCATGCAAAGCTGTGCAAAAGCCGCGCAAAGCCAAAGTGTCATGCAAAGCTGTTTGCCCAGGGTTAAGACAAGCTTTTCCTGCGTGGTAATGTGCACCATGCTAAGTGTCGCGCTAAGTTACGCAAAACCACTTTGCGCAGTGCTCATCGCTGAATATAGCATTGCGCCTGTATTCATGTCAGTTTGCCCCTTGCATTCAGTACATTATGATTTTGCCCAGAGCTAATGCAGTTTGTCCATGCTATTTGGCCTTTTGAATATAGCAGACCCGCGATAATCCTGCGCTAAACCTGCGTAAATGGTTTTTGCCAGGCGCAAAGTTTTGAATATCAGGCCCCATATGTCTGTCTCCTTTTGCCTAATATGTATGTGCTCAGTAGATGTGGAAACTTCCTTGATATACATGTATGACAAAGCTGATACTGTGGGTATGGATCAAGCACTTGGCCTAATAGATTGGTATAAAGCATATAATGATCTCCCTATACAAAAATACTGGGAACTATTGTATAATACTCTATTACAAATAAAAGATAAATACATTCCAGTTAGAGAAAAATTCAAAAAAGGGAAACTTAGTACTAAATGGCTTAACAAACCATTAAAAGGCTCATTAGGCTAAAAAACAATAAATATGCTAAACATTTAAAATCTAAAACTCCACAAAACTGGGAAGGTTACCTCTCTGCTCAGAAAAAATGTAAAAATGGCATTAGGAAAACAAAAAGAAAGTGGGAATCTAATTTGGCCATGCATGCTAATAAATCTAATTTTAAATATTTTTATTCATATATCAACTCATTGAAAAAAAAAAACATTGTAAGATTGGACCGATTCAGGTGAATGATGTTGATATACATGATCTCAGAGACATGGTACACATCTTTAATGCAGAATTTTGTAAAGTGTAGACTGGTTCTACACCCTTAGGGCCATGTCCACTAGATTCTCGTGAAGTCCCAATTGCATTTGAGTTTGATGCTATAGCTGATAAACTTCTTTTACAGAAAGGTAGAACTAGTATGGGGCCAGACCTCATTACTGAACACCTTCTTATCTATTTGCTGAAAGACTGGTGCTTCCTTTAAAATTCCTGTTTGACTCATGTCTTAGTAAAAATTTTGTCCGTAAAGAGTGGAAATGGGCCAATGTCATTCCCATTCATAAAAAAGGGACTAAATTGGATTGGTTTAATTATCAACCCATTAGCCTAACTTCACCTCTGTGCAAAACATTTGAAAGTCTGATTAAGGAAATTATAGCATGCATCTTAAGCAAATCCAATAGTGAACAACACGGATTTAAGAAAGGGAGAGGTTGTCTCACCAACCTCATGTGCTTCTATGAAAATATCAGTCAGATAGTAGATCATAAAAAAACATGCAATGTCATTTTTATAGATTTCAGCAAGGCCTTTGATGTCATGTCTCACTGGGCTTTAAGGACTAAATTACAAACGCTACTTATCAATACATTCATAATAAATTGGCTCTGTAACTGGCTATCCAACCACACAGAGCTTGTTACAATTAATGGATTTTTATCCGATGTTGGACATGTTACCAGTGGGGTAACCCAGGGCTTGGTACTGGGTCCATGTCTATTTCAGGCCTTTATTTCTGACCTTACCATAAACTGTTTTTCCACTACCATCAAATATGCTGATAACATTAAGATTGGAGGTCCATCCACCAACCTTGAAGACAATGGCACAATCCAATGTGATCTGCATATTATTTCATCTTGGGTTAAGAAATGGAGCAAGAGGTTAAATAACAACAAATGTAAGGTCATGCATTTAGGCCCACATAACCCTATCAGTACATATGTTCTGGGAAACTGTACTTTGGCAATTACCACCGACAAGAAGCATTTAGGGGTGACTGTAACCAATAACCTGCAGTATGATCATCACATTAACAAGGCAGTAAATAAGACTAATAAGATCATATGGTCCATTAAACGTAACATCACCTCTAGAGATTCTAGGGTTATGATGCTGCTGTTTAGGACCTATGTTAGGCCTCATTTGGAATATGTGTCACAGCTTTGGTGTCCATATAAAAAGACTCATTTTCATCAATTAGAGAAGATGCAAAGGAAATACACTAAGCACTTAAAAGGATTGTATAATCTGCCTTATAAAGATAGACTAAATAGTCTTAATTTGACGTAATTGGAAACACATCAATTACATGGGGATTTATTGTTTCTATATGATATTATTCAGGACCCAGTCCTTATGACTGATTTGGGTCTCAATTTAAGGATCATAGATATGACACCAGAGGTCATCCACTTCAATTAAGTCAAAAATCCTACAATTATTTAAGAAGGAAGTTTTTCTTCACTTTATGGATTATTAACCCCTGGAATAATCTTCCACTTAATGTCATTATCAGTAAAAATTAAACAGAATTCAAGACAAGGCTGGATACCTATTTAATATCTAATACTTCAAGATCATATTATAACTGATTAGTATGGGAGCTTTCATGGGCCTTTGGCTCTCTTGCTCTCTTAACACCTTAGTATGAACCTTAGTACAGGTCACTGGTGAGGCCACATCTAGAGTATGAAATAAGATACTGGTGTCCACACCTTAAAAAAGACATCAACCTGCTGGAGACAGTCCAGAGGAGGACAACAAAGATGACTGTGGGTAACCAGGGTAAAGCATATGAAGAGAGGTTCGGGGCCTTGAATATGTACTCCCTGGAGGAGAGGAGAAAGTGAGGGTACATGATAGAGAACTTCAAGTACTTGAAAGGGATAAATAGGTTGGATAAGGAGGATTTCTTTAAGCTAAAAGTGGCAGTTGAAGAATGAGGGGACACAGTCTTAAGCTGGAGGGGGAGGTTTAGGAGGAGGTTAGGAAACATTTCTTCATGGAGAGGGTGACAGTCAGTTGGAATGACCAGCTGGAAGAGGTGGTCTCATTGAAGACAGAGGGCAGCTTCAAGAGAGGCTGTGATAGGCATAAGGGGAAAGTAAGGGTCATGGAGTGGCAGATGGAAAGGATGAGAGAACTGTGGGGGGGGGCAGGGGCAGTAGAGTAAGCTGAGGACCCTGTGATACAAGCAGACTAGATTGACCAAATGCCTTAATCTGCTGGCTTCATCGTATGTTCATATGTCTCTTCATGTATTTCAAATACAGGCATAATAAAAACAAAAGCTCTTTCTTTGTCACTAAATGGCACAGTAAGTAAGACATCCAAATTTCAAAATAAAAGCCCTGAAGTGGTACCATAAAATACAACTGCGGCAGGAAATAGCAGCAAGGGGTGATAGGGAGAGTTTTCCACTCAGTTGTGGTGGGTACCACACCAGTTGTGACACTGACTAGTAAAGCTGAGGCCTACTGATGTGCTTAGAAATAATCATCACACGAACAAAGGTCAAACAACTTTAAGAAAAGAAAGGGGCCCCTATTTCTGATCCTAAAGGAACTGGTTCGATGGCCTCTGCAGGTCATAGGTCAAACAACTTTAAGAAAAGAAAGGGGCTATTATTTCTGATCCTAAAGGAACTGGCACGATGGCCTCTGCAGGTCTTATACTTGGGACAAGCACAGTTAGGTGCAGGGACAAAACTTTAGTTTATTTACCATTTTAAAGACCTCAGAGGGCTGGTCTCCCTCTGAACAGCTCCACTGCATTAGCAATGAAGAACGCTGCTCCTCTCTGCTGGGCTGCATCTGTGTCTCTCTCTCTCTCACAGATCTGTATCTCCTCCCCTCGCTGGGCTGAATCAGAACTAGACAGATCTGAATCATTCCTTTTGGAGAATACACTTGAGCATCATGGGCCATGGCCCTAAATCCCCTGTGTGGCAAGGTCACACTCTGGAAGGTCAATGCCCAAATTATTTCTACCAAGATCTATTAATTGAGAACACACCTTCAACCAAGCAGAAAGTTGGTTCAAGGAGCATAAACTTGTCATTAATCTCAAAAAGGTCAAGTCGATGCTCTTCTCCCACCATCAAAACAAAGCAAGAAATCACCCCCTCCTTATCCTCCCCAGCACTGAACACCTGCTCGAGCAAGTATACACCTACAAATATCTAGGGATTACCTTCGACTCACTGCCCCCACTTTTCATATCCACATTAATGCCCTCGCGTCAGCCACCGACACCTGGATTGGCCTCCTTTAGAGCCATAAGGACTGTCTTCCACCCGATGCTGTCTGGCTGGCCATCACATCCTCAGTCCTGTCCCTAGTGAACTATGGCCTACCTGTATATGGAGCCACTGATAATATGCACTCAAAAAGATCTGACTCACTCTGAACAAGACCTGTAGACTCCTGACCAGTGCCTCCAGGCTCACCCACACCTGTCATCTCTATTCCACTGCTAATCTCCTCAACCTCGAAGAACTACTCCATTACCAAACCTACCTGCTAGCCAAGAAAATTCTGCTCGGGCTCTCCCCCCCCCGGGGTATCTGCCTCCCTTTAACATACCTCCCCCACAGTTTCCACCATAGCCTCAGAAAGGCCACCCTACTGGTACCCAGAACCAGGACCTCCCTAGCTCAGAGATCCTTTTGCTACAGGGCCCCCCAACAGTTTAACTCTCTTCCTATAACCGTCACTAACACTCCCCAAATCACCTCTTTCAAAACTGCACTTTGGAACCACCTGTTCAACACCCACTGCTGTAATTGTCACTAACAGGTTGCTCGCATGCTACTAAGTGCACTTTTTATCGACAAAGTCACCGGACTGCCTCCAACCGCCTCCATCCCCTCACCCCTCCCCCCAACTGGTTCCTTTAATCCCTCCCCTGCCAGATATCTGTATATCAGGGGCCTTCTAAACTGATCATATGTAACTAATGTGTATGAACTGTACAAAATAGGTGTAACTATGTCTGTATACAGACTGCAAAATCTGTGTAACTGTATGGCAGCATTCTGTAACCTTGTGCCACTGTTGTCCTCTCTGTGACGAGGTACCTTTGTAAACGAGCCTCTGGCTCAAAGGTTGTAAATCCGATTGTACAAACAAATAAATAAATAAAATGATGTTCCCAGAGTAGACTTACTATTATGGGAGTATCAGAAACATGGCTAGATGAAACAATTCTGGGCACTGAAATAAAAATTCAATGGTACAACCAATTCCGTAATGATAGAAATCAAAGAGAGGATGGCATCTTTATTTATGTTAGGGAAGATTTTGGTTTATGTGGCTTAAAAAACACCTTATGTATCAAATGGATTGAAGGAATGTTATTGGAGATGTGTAGGATAAATTTGACGATTGGAACCATCTGTTCCCTGCCCCACATTAATTCACAAAGATTTGATGAATTAGCTTGCTTTTCTGAAAATTAAGTAAAAACTAAAAATCAAATTCTCATGGGAGATCTTAATGCCCATGGGGAGATCTTAAAGGAGCTATACTGAGGGAGACTTTGGGTATGGTAAATGTTCTCCAAATATTAGAGACCCACAAAGAATTTATAATATGGATGAAACCAGCAGCCTAATAAATGTTAGTTTTGTAACTAAAATTCTAATGGTATCCAACTGGGAGGCTGGCCCACCACTATTAGGGAATTATCATGATATTAGTTGTGAAAGTGGGGAACTACAGATCTGTCAGTCTTACTTCTCTAGCAGGGAAGCTGATGGAATCACTGGTCAAAGAGGACCTCGTTGACTAGCTGGAGAGCAATGTCTCCAGGATAGTAAACAGCATGGGTTAATGGCAGGGAGGTCTTGTCAGACTAACTTGATAGCTTTCTTTGACTGGGTGATGAGGGCACTGGATAGGGATCATGCCATGGATTTACACTACTTCAGCTTCATCAAGGCTTTTGAGTCGGTGCCACACAGACAACTGCTGAAGAAGATGGAGGATCTGGGTGCAGTTAGGGATATAATAAGATGGTAGGTAACTGGCTAAAGGGGAGGCAGCAGAGGGTTGTGGATAACAGGGTCAAATCAGAAGAGTGTCATGTCATGAGTGGGGTGCCACAGGAATCTGTCCTGATCCCGGTCCTCTTCAGCATGTTCATTAGCTACATTAAAGAAGGAATCCAGGGCAGGTTGCACCTCTTCGCAGATGACACTATGCTCTGTGGGAGAGTGGATAGTGATGAGAAAATAAGGGAAATGCAGAGTGACCTGCAAAGACTAGAAAGGTGGTCTAAGGTTTGTCAGTTGAAATTCAACACCAAAAAGTGCAAGGTGGTGCAGCTAGGGAACAAGAACCCCAGGACAGAGTATTGGATGGGTGGAGTAAGACTTAACACTACGGCTAAGGAACGGGACCTAGGAGTTAAGCAATATTATACAATGGCAAAAAAAAATATTGTGCTCTGATTGGTCAGTCTGAGACTGGACCCGTGATGTTATCCCAGTACAACATCACGGGTCTAGTCCCAGCACCGAGATGACCACATCAATGCGTTATCAGCTCACTCACACACAGCCGCTTGAGTGATCCCGCTGGACAGCACAGTTAAAACATCGCTGCTCCAATGCCATCTCCAGTGTTCAAACTGCAAACTTCCCTCCCAATATTCATTTCACAACAACAAAAAAGCTGATGGCAGTTTTTTATTTTTCAAATCCTTATATCAACAAAATTATACGACTTCATTCAACCACAATCAGCGAGCCGAGCTGAGACTTCAACGAGACTGCCTGTATTCAACTTTGCTAAAATCTACAATTACTTCATTTTTCGTCCTGCTCGCAACCTCGATTACTAGCTAACGAGTCTCGACTCCTTCACAACTAAAACTGAGATGCCCCCTCTTAACACTCACCATTCCTTAAAAAGTCACTTATCATACACCTCAGTAGCATCCCCTTCGCTTTGATCGCACAAGCACAGCGTCACAACAGAGCATGACGTCAGCCATTATCTCAGGAAACAGCAGAGAGTGGCTGGTTCCTAAAGCGGCAAACTTAATCCTGAAAGCAGCAAACTTAATCAATTTTGGCTGTCTGCCTCGTAGCGCCGTCTCCCAACACTTCACCCAAAACCTCAACCATCCTAACATCACTTACCATTCACAGAAATCAGAAAGTCTCCACAACTCGTGCTTCCTTCACAACACAGTTTCTAACAGGAAAAAAAAAGAAAACTAGATGAACTGGATTATATCGCAGGAGCAGTGGGGGGGGGCAGACTACAACAGAAAAGAAAACAAGTTTCTATACAAAGAATGGGAAGGGACAGCAAACAAAAAGTAGCTAACTAGAAATAGCACCACCTACTGCACAAAATAGAAATTGGACTTTTTTGTTAAAAAGTATACCTCCACATACAAAAAAATTAACAAAAAAAACTTAAGCAAATATATATTTGTTAAATTTTTTTTTATTTTCACAAACGAGCCATTGTATAATAGCAATAATGCACTCCAGAGGTGTGTGTTGTGCTGGGATAACGTCACTTCTGGGGTGATTAGTGGCACCGCGGCCTTTGACCTCGTGCCTAATAGCCAACCAGTAGCGTGCATATCCACCCCTGTCGTCACGTATTACTCATATATAACAGGATGTGTGCTGTGCTGGATAACATCACGCCTAAGGTAGTGTTTGGCATGGGGCTGCAGGCTGAGTGCATCCAACACCACAGAAGTGACATTATCCCTGCAACACACACGCTGTAGTGCATTATTATTATTATTATATAATGGCTCATTTGTTAAAAACAAAGAAAACAGAAAAAATAAATTTTCAAAATACATTTTCAATTAAACTTTTCAATGCATAGGTATATGTAGAAAAAAGTCTAGCCTTTCTGTTTGGCTATTGGGTGGTGCTCTGTCTCCCTCACTCTGCTCTCTCTGGCTCCCTTCCTCTCTTTTGATTTATGTGTCAGGTAGAGGAAGCTGTAGCCATTTTTTTAATAATGGCAATTATGAGAGGGACCCTGGGACCAGGAGAAATGGGACAGCTTGTGGTAGGTTTTGCTTTGTGCCAAAGTCGCAGTTTCAGTTGAACAGGTTCGTGGTGCCAGTGGGGTACAGTGAAGCCGCTAAGAGAGAGAGAAAGACGGCTTCTCCTGGTTTGTATGACAGTGCAGCCATTTTCTACTTCAAATTTAGTTGTATGCCCAGGGACTAGGAAAATGGAGGTTGGTAGGGGTGCACACCAGCCTGCCTGAGGTTTGTTCAGAGAGAGCAGGAGAGTGAAACTGGTCACAGTGGAGCTGTGGACTCACACACACTGGTAAGCACTGTCAAGTGGGGATTCAATTTTGGTTTGTAATTTTTTTTAAAAGGGTGACCTTTGAATGGGAAATGCACTGAAGTGGAAGGAGAGGTTTTAAGTGAAGCTGCCGATCTGTCAGACGCATGCTTTGCAAAAGTACACTGGCACTGGTGGTTAGCACTGGCAAGCAGAGCTTGTTGACTTTAACTGTGAAAATGTGCTGATGTTTGAAATAAAATGCACTCTTGCATGATGAAGTGTACACACTACTGTTAGTACTGCCAAGCTGGGGACTGAGAACTAAGGCTGCAAATTGCCACTTGACAGATGCAGTGATATATATATATTTATATCTTAACGTGAAAGCGCCAGTATAGTAGGGTTGATGAGAGCATTTAACGTTAAAGGGCAATTATATTCCTTAATAACTTTGTAATGGCTAGACTGATTTCTATGAAATTTAACATGCATAAGTGCCCTGGGCAGGTGTTTCTATGTGGGAAATAGTGTCTCAATAGCTTTAGCCATTTCTGAGATACAGAGTGTTGAAAATAAAGAAGGTTTGGAGTTTTGGACACTTTTTTTGTCCACCTGTATCTCGGAAATGGCTTAACTTCTGGGCTGAAAATTTCAGGTTAGAAAGCCTTGGCCTCAGAGATGTGCCTTTTGAAGGTTTGGTGGGAAAATATTAATGTTCCAAAGTTATTCAATTTTACATTTCCCATTATTTCCTATGGGAAAAAAATAGATGTTTAACACAACGAAGGATCCCATGTCACAGGAGCGGCTGCAATGTGGAATTCTAGATTGAACACATTATGCTGCTGGCCATGTTGTTTCTCCACTTTGCAAGAGAAGCTAAAGAAGTATACTTTTTTAACAAGCATACCCCTTGTAATTGTTGACCCTTCACTACTGTGGCATACTGGGGAGCCCACACCCATTGCACCAAAAGCATTAACTTTTTTAAATGTTGTTTCCAACACCAGGATGCCCACCCCAGTGTCATATGCCCCCAGCCCATTCTAATATTAATTGTGTTTGCTGACCTTTGGGGTGCCGAATCCCTGTGTCTGCATTTCAAGCTCCCCTCAAGCACTGTGAGACACTGGAGAGCCCACTCCCAGTATCCCCTAGCATATGTTTTATATATTTGCTGACAGGGGGGTGCCCTATCCCCCTGTCAGTACTAGAAACCCGCACACCCCACCCCCAGCATGTGTTTGGACACTGGGGAGCCCACTCTCAGTGTCCTGATATGTCTCCCCCCTGAAAGCCATGACCCCCAACAGTGCAAGTGTAGGGACACTGGGGAGCCTATTCCCAGTGTCCTGATATGTCTCTCCCCAAAAGCTGCACTCCCCCCACCAGTGCTAGTGTAGGGACACTGGGGAGCCCACTCCCAGTGTCCCAATATATCCTCCCCCTGAAAGGCAGCCCCCACCCGACAGTGCCAGTGCCCATTGTCCCCAAAACTCATTTAATAATGCCTTGTAAGGAAGAAAACCATCCCCCAATGTCATTTTTTATACCTGAAAATAGAAAATGGTCCATCATCGTCCCCATCATCTCCCTAACTCCCCATCCCCACCCGCCCACTAAGCACCCACCTCCCCACATCCTCCCTCACCCTATACTTACCTCTGGAGGGCAGCACTGTCATCTTCTGTGGACTGGGACATGTCTGCTCTCTGCAAAGCCTAAAGATAAACTGAAGAATCAAGGTAAGCACCATATAATGGCAGGCAATGGCGTTTTGAACTTATGTTGATATCTAGGCCATTTTTTAGGTATATTTGCACCAAATTTTCAACATTGGCTTTTTGAAACCCCACCTCATGAACACTGGCACTGTCATTTCATCAATCAGTCCCCAAAAGGTGATTCTGCATAGCAACCGCAAAATCACCTTTCAGAGCAGAGTAAAGAAATGACAGTGCCAGTGTTCATGAGGTGGAGTCCCAAAAAGTCCATGCTGATAATTTGGTGAAAAAATTCCTAAAAATGGCTCTGTTATGAGCATGCATTGTGCAGTTTCTACGCAGGCACATAACTTTAGTGATTTACAACATTTTGACTCCTAACTTTCAACATTCACATTTTTTTCACACCACCTCATGAATAGTACAGCTGTCATTCTTCATATCCTACCTGAAAGGTGGTTTAGCACCTGTGGCACAGAATGGCATGGTCGCTGTGCAAAATCACCTTTCGGGACCAATGAACGAAATGACAGTGGCAGTGTTCATGAGGTGGGGTCCCAAAAAGGCCATGTTGACAAATATGGTGAAAAAAACTCCTATCAATGGCCAAGTGTTTCTGAAAAAATAAGGAAATTCATTGCAAAAAAACTTTGCTTAATGCACAATTAGAGTTGAACAATTAAAAGTAAGGAAATGAAAACTTAGGGTTCCCACTCCTAGTCCCACAGTGCATGCAGCAACAGGCATGAGGAGAACTTAAGCTTCCACCCTAACATTTCATCTCTCAGCTTCCAATCAAGAGACTATCCTGCATGCAGAAACAGCTGTGATGAGTATACCTGGCATTTTGATCCCTAATGCTCACCCCCATTCCAAAATTAAGTAAGGTAACATGGGTACAGAATAAGAGAATGAGGTGGCGACATTAGGTTTGAAATGCCAAGTACACCTGTCACACCTGTTCCTGCATGCAGGGGGTGGGGTCTTACTATTAGCCAAGGGTGTGGTGGGTGTTGGGGTTGGAAGCTCTAAGTCCCTCACATGCCTGTTCCTGCATGTGCAGTGGAGTGGGCCTTACGCTTGGAAACCCTGAGTTTGCATTCCTACTTGTAATTGTTCAACCTAATGGTGCATTAAACAAAGTTTTTGTAATGATATATATATATATATATATATATATATATATTATAGCTGCACTACAGTTAGAGTTGAATAGGCACTTTAATGTTAAAGCCTCACATTTTGCACTTTTAATAACTTTGCAACTGTTTGTCCGATTTGCCTGACAATTTGCATGCACTGTCTGCTACCATAGATCTCTGGATCTGGTAAGTTGCATTCTGGTTGGATGTGCAGTTGTGGAGTGCCAAAAAAAGTGCACTTTGTGGTCCATTTTTGGCAAATTCTTTGCTCGTCTCTACAGCCCGTGAATTGTTTGTTCGTCTGGTCTGAACTTTTCTGGGTGTATGGGGATTGGGCCAGGGAAGTGCCTTTTGAAGGTTTGGTGAAAAAAATATTAATCCATTAAAAAGTTATTAAAGTTTAAAGTTTCCTATTATAGCCTATGGAAAAAAATACATTGCCCTCGAAAGCACTTTTTACTTTCTCGAAAGCACTTTTTACTTTCACGAAAGTACTTTTTACTTTTGCAAATGGGTTTAGTACTTTCATGCTGCCACCATATTGTTTTCAGTTAGTGAGGCGGAAAAAATGTTGTACAATAGCTCAAAAAATACTGCCCCTAGGTAAACACCAACACCTAGGTTTACCTAATCGGGGCCCTAGGAACATGACCCTGGCATTAGTTTTTCGCCAGGATGCCCAAAAATATGTTTTTAAAGTTTTTCTGCCATCTTAGCCAAGGAACGTTCGCGAAAGTCCCGCATCTACAATGGAGGGATTTCCGAAAAAGTTCCACAGTACTTTCACAAAAGCTCTCCTGTATAACCAATGGGACTTTTGTGAAATTCCACGGAACTTTCATGAAAGTTCCACAGTTCAACAGCCGCAAAACACCACTTTCTTTGCCACTTCATAGCAAGATGACAGTTAGTACTTTTGGGCTGAACTTTGCAGGTTGGCAAGTCCTTGTCCCACAGATGTTCCTTTTGCTGGTTTGGTGAAAAAAAATTACACTTGTTCCAGAGTTACAGCAGTCTGAAGTTGTATATTTTCCAATAGGATAACACTGTGGCAGCAACGGCGTCTTTTGGTGCCTTGATCTCAAAAACAGTTCAAGATATGGATTATTGCTAAGCGCAGTTTAGGTGTATTAAGCATGTGTGGAGGTGCCTAGGTCATGAATACAAGTGCAACAACAGGGCCGTCTTGCACGATGACTCTGCACTTATGGGTGGGTGGGGTGCAGGGCTCAAAGGGCCTGCACTTCCACCTATAGATACCATTTTGCAAACCTGAGGACATAATTATGGGTGGGTGGGAGTGCAGGACCTGGAGGGCCCATGATCCTACCTATGGATACCATTTTTGCAAACCTGAGGACATAGTTATGGGTGGGTGGGACTCCCATCTATGGATACCATTTTGCAAACCTGAGGATACAGTTATGGGTGGGCTATGACTACCATTTTGCAAACCTGAACACATACAGTAGTTATGGGTGGGTGGGAGTGCAAGGCCCAGAGGGCCCATGTTCCCATCTATGGATACAATTTTACAAACCTGAGGACATAGTTATGGGTGGGTAGGAGCACAGGGCCTGGATTACATATAAGTTACATTTCACGTTCTCAAGAAGAAAGCAAATTCATTGCAAAAAACTCCATTAATGCATCAGTTAGAGTTGATTCCACACCAACAGAAGACTGGAAATTTGATGTTAGGGTTACCAACCCTACCCCCCCATCCTACATAGACCAACAGGCTTTGGGGTGTGCCTTGGGGTCATTGGGCCTAACTCTCACCCCCATTCTCCTATACTGAACCATCTCAGCTTGTTTACACATGGAATGGGGTGAGAGTTAGGGCCAATGACTCCAAGGCACATCCCAATGCCTTTTGGTCTGTATAGGGTGGGGCGGTAGGGTTGGTAACCCTAACATTGAATTTCGAGACTTTTGTTGGTGTGAAATCAACCCTAACTGATGGCATTAATGGAGTTTTTTGCAATAAAAATGTGTGTATATATATATATATATATATATATATTTTATATAATTATAGTGGTGCAGTAGCACCACTATAGTTAAGGTTCAACTGTCACTTCTGTGTTAAACCCCAAATATTGCACTTTAATAACTTTGCAATCATTTGAGCGAGTCACATGACATTTTGCACACGCCATCGGGGGGCAAAGATCTGTTGATGTGGCAAGTTTTGTTCTGGTTGGATGTGCGGAGATACGGATTGTAAAAAAATGTGAAACTATTTTTATGCAAATCTGTCATGCCATTTCTCAGAAACGGCTTGGGTGTTTGGTTTGAAATTTTAAAGGTATCTGGGGCATGTGTTGCAGATGTGCCTTTTAAGGGTTTGGTGAAAAAATATTAATACATTCAAAAATTATTAAGTTTCAAAGTTTCCCATGATTTCCTATGGTAAAAGTTAACTAGTAGTAGTAGTAGTAGTAGTAGATCTTTTTATTCATAATGAGGAACACCCAATTGAGCAAAGTTCATTTTCAATGAGGTCCCAAGTGTTACTTCAATATCAGTTCACAGGTACTAAGTAAATATACAGTACATACATTTAAAACAGTCATACAATTTAGGTATACACTCCTATATGTAGGGCTAAACATTTGTGCAAATAGGCAAGTCCAAACAACCATACAAATAGAACTATACACTCTTACAAGTGAGACTATCACGAGTGTGTAATCCCCTTGTTCCCAGGGGTTACTAGAATCCCACTTAGAATCAATGGCAGGCAGGGAGAGGCAGCTAGTGAAATGCCAGTTAAATGGATTTCACAGTGTCCCACTCTGTTTTTCAGTCTCAGCTGAGCTAGAGTGATAATGTCCCTTTAGAATTGTCGCAGCAGCATAAGCCAAATGGAATGCTAGCTGGGGAGTTAGCTGTAAAATGCTGAGTTAGAGTACAGTAATTCTGTAGAGTGGAGAGTGAGGAGAAGGCTGCTGCCTGGGCAGCTCCTTGGTTTTAGCTCTGACAGAGAGCTACCTCTGTAGTTTGGGTAGTTTATTCTCACCCTAGAAGAAGAACATAGAAGACCAGAGAGTGAAGTAGTAGAGACAGTTGCTAGAGGGTTTTCCAGTGCCCTATCCCCAGAGGGATGGGGGGAATTCCAGGATTCAGGGGCAATCCCCTGGTTCAGTCTGGACTGTGTTGAAGCTCCCTGAGATTCATCTGCTCTGTGAGCACTCTAGATTTTGTGTGAAAAAAGCCCTGGAGCACCTGCATTCCTGTGGTGAGTTTTTCTCTGTCAAAGGGACTTTGTCACCAAGTTAGTTTCTGTTTAAAAGTGTCTGCCTACTATGGGGTCCAGAAAGAGACTTGCCTAGTACAGAACATTTAGTTTGTGTCTGATTTAAAAGTATGTGCTAAAGTGGAGGTCTAGTGAAGAGACATTGCCAATTACAGAACTTTTAACTTCATGACACCTCAGAGGTGTGTAATGTAGTATGTTAAATGTGAAAGACATTTCAAAATAGCATCGACAAGTTTTCAAAGAAGGGTGTTATTAACCAGATGAATGTCCAAGTATAAATTTGGAAGCAAAAGGTGGGAGACCCCCCATCTGGATTAACCATGTTTACCTCTCCGGGTTCAGTTTGGGCAGCTTTGTTTTCTCTCAGTACATTTGGCCAGTGCCGGAAGAAAATAGACTACCCAGATGTGGGTTTTGGATTTTCTGTGAGCCGGAGTGTGTTCATTGGTGGTCAGGGGTGCCACCAGAAATTCCTCATGAAATATGGGAAAGTCTCCTAGTACTGGCTGATGGTACCTAGTCAAGGAAAGTGTACCAGTTCTGGCCATGTGTGCCAATTTCCATTCAGAACCTGAGTGTTCACTCTGTGTGTGCTCTGTACCTCAGTAATCTGCATTACCATTGGGAGTAGCCCTGTGAGGGTCCATCTTCACTTTGTGAATATTCTCTGTGTATGTGAATAAAAGTCACACTCTAGAATCCCAACCTCATTTGGACAGTACTGTTATTGCTTCCTCTATGTCTGGATTTACTTGGGTGCCCCTGACTAGAAGTACAAACCTAGCATAATTCTGAGCAAACATTTTCTCCCAGGGACCCAGGTTGATGGCCATGCTAAATGGTCCCCCCAGGTGTGAGCCAGGTAGTTGCCACTCTTGGTTTGCCTGTCTGAGAATGGTAGGCTATGAAGTAGAAGCATTGGTAAACAGAACTATTGTAGTGACAACCCCCATCCCTCTCATTGGTGCCATGTGTGAGAGGAGCAGCCCTGCTAGTTGAACAAGGGGGGCCGGTTACAAGTGCAAATAACAAAGCATCTCAATATGGACAATTGTGCAATACAGCATAATAATAATGCAGGTAATATAACATCAGTTAAGTAATAGTATCCATGAAACAATTATCCACAGACTTTCTACAATCCAAACAATATGTGATTGAATCACACATTTTAATCAGAAGGCTATGTTGCTGAAGATCCATCAGAATTTAATTCCACAACACAGCCCCCCTATGAGGTATGGATGACCTTACAATGTCCAAATTACAGTTATTAATTTTATATTCCAGACCTACGGACAATCTCAGAATACATTTAAACTGTCTAGGTGCAAAGAAATCCAAAATTTATTTTGGGAAGGTACTCTTCCAGACCTTATGCATCAGTTGTAATAGATGTGATTCTCTCCTCACTTGAGGTTTAGGCCAATTTAAGTTATTGTGTAGTACACATCTGTGTGTTCTACATGGAATGTCCAAGGCAAAACATGCAAATTTATGGAACATAAGATCTACTTTATTTAACTGAGAGCCAGGCACCCCTGCATATATGAGATCTCCATAATCTAGAATAGATAGGATCATAGTATTTATAGCATTTAAACGTGCTTCAGGAGACATATACTTCTTTATCTTGAATAATGCCCCCAGTTTCCTATTTAAACTACTTAACATGGAATCAATATGTTTTCTCCAACTTATTTCCCTATCAAGCCAAAGCCCTAAACATTTATACTCATCTACTTCTTTAAATTTTTTTCATTCAATGGTATTAATATTTAATTGTGGATTATCTTTCACCATTTATTCCTGAAAAGTACTGCTTGTGTTTTTTTGATCATTCATTGCCAAAGTTCTTTGAAAAATCTCTGGATATAGTCAAAAGTTATTTGTAATTTAGCATTATTTTGTTCTGAGACCTATAGTATCTTCAACATAAATATTCATATCATCTGCGTATAGGTGACAATGAGCATCTACCACACCTGTTTTTATTCATATATATATATATATATATATATATATATATACACACATATATATTGAAAAGAAGAGGCCCCAGGATTGAGCCCTGAGGCACTCCAACATCCATTCCTACTGATTGTGATTTATAGGGGCCGACCTCAACCAATTGTCTTCAACCTATCAGATATGAAGAAAACCATTTGATGACATGTTGTGACATGCCAATGTCAGTGAGCCTGGGCAGGAGAATCTAGTTATTTAGCATATCAAATGCCCTAGATAAATCAATAAGCAAGGCTCCAACCATCATTCTTCTGTCCAGGCTCAACTGCAAGTCACTAACCACTTTAACTAATGCTGAATGTGTACTATGACATGATCCGAAACCTGAATGGAATGTACTTAACTTAGTGTTTTGCTCCAAGAATTCCTTCAATTGTTTTGACACTACTTTGTCAAAGATTTTTGAAGTCTGCAGCAACAACGACATAGGACAATAATTGCTGACCTTATTTTTTGAACCAGACTTGAAAATTGGTATAACCCTAGCAGTTTTCCAACTCTCTGGATATTCCTGTCTCCAGAGAAAGATTAAAGATAACCACTAAAGGATATGCTATACATGGTGCCACAAACGTCAACAATCTAGATGGTATCTTATCTAATCTGACTGCCTTGGTAGCATCTATTTTCAATAGTTCATCTCTCACTTCTGTCATAGTTACATTTGAAAATTTAAATGCCCCAGCAATATCCAAATGACATGGATTCCTCTGAATCTGCACATTATCAGTAATCATATTCAAAGTCTGTGGATTACTTCCCTGAGATAATGAGAGGTATATTTTATTAAAGTAATCATTAAATATATTGACCATCTTATCTCCTAATGAAACTATTTTAAATTCAGTTTTCGTGATCTGAGATTGTTTGTTCTTACCCATTAAATCAGATATAGCATTCTAAAATATCATAGGGTTATTTTTACAATTTTTATCTAGGCTGAATTTAACATAGGTCTGTTTAGTTGTCCTAATGGCCTCAGGATAAGCATTCTTTGCCTGTCTATAGCGTGTGCAATCCTGATCCATCATAGTTGTTTATTTGTTTTTTGCCCTGTTCCACAGTTTGTCCCTCTTTTTTTAATTTGAAAAGGGTAGCATTATACAAATCATTACCCACATGTTTGGATTTTCTATTCTTTAATGGAGCATGTTTTTCACAAATTTTCATAACCTCTTGGCAGAAGTAATCCCAGACCTCTGAAGCAGTTGGAATAAGTTATAGTCTAGACCAATCAATATGTTCTACATCAATCATAAATAATCCATAATCAAATTTTTTTAAAGCTCCTAAATGTTACAGATCTTCCAATCTGAGGCTCTTTAAACCTGTTTCTTAAAGCAAAAATGAATTGATGGTCGAAAAATGAATCAGGAAGAATACCACAAACTGAATAATGTTGCAGATGATTAGAGAATATGAGGTCCAAAAGTGTAGATTTACTTGGGCCCCGTGGGTTTACTCTAGTAGGGTCCTGGATCATCTGTGTGAGCCTAAGTTAGTCTGTAAATCTGAAAGGTTATGACTTGGCTCTATAGTAAACCAATTAACATTACAATCACCCATCATAATCATTTCATGGGAATGCCTGTAGTTCATTAGGAAGTTCTGTAGATCATTAAACACCTCCATGCTGATTTTAGGCGGTTTGTTGACCCCCACAAGGAGTATAGCTTTTCTGTGGGGTAACCTAATTTCAGTACTTATCACTTCCAGGTCTTTTCCCTGGGAAGGATATGAAACTTCATTTGCAATTAATTCAGAGGCGACATAAGCCAGGACCGTACCACCTTTTTTATTTCTGTCTCTTCAAAATATTTGATAATTAGTGAATCAATAGTAGCATTGTTTGTTCTATTATTTAACCATGTTTAAGAAATGACAATCACTTTTGGGTTATACTCATCAATCCAATCTTTCATTTCATCAAATTATTTCAGTAAGCTTCTTGCATTAATATGCACAAACCCTAGTTGACTGTGTTTTAAAATGTCAGCATTTACATTATTCATGTCTATTGGACCTGAGTTGAGCTGTACGTCCCCACAAGCAAGTAAGTTATATAAAACAAAAACATTTTAAATACCCAATAAGTTATATCTTTTTCTGTATTTTTTATGAAGTGTTATCCATGTCTTAGTTAAATCCAATTTTAATGTCAAGGCAGACAATGCAGGATATCTTATGGCCATTACTTTAACCAGATTTGTAAAGCAAGTCCTTGACATCATGTTTTGTTTAATATGGTAAGTCCCTTTTTCTATTAGAAAATGTGTTGAGCTATTAGTAGAACATGGCATAACTAAAGTCCCCTTGTAAGAGTTAGTAGTCACAAACAACATTAAAATACTATAACCAATTGTTAACATTATAATCTTTTGGGACCCAATATTCCATTCCAAGATCTACTATTTAAAATAAAACAATACAGACCTATTACTATTCTAGAATTTAATACTGACACTTCTATTCCCAGAGCCTATTACTATTCTAGAATTTATAATATTGACACTGCTATTCACAGAGCCAAATACTGTAAAATACTGTAAAAAATTTTTTTTTAATTTAAATGAATAGGGATACTAATTTATGACCCAAATCCCGTGCCTCCCAGGATTACAATACAAGTATTGTAGTACAAATCAGCATTCAGTTACAACAGTTATTCAAGTTACAGGAGGCAGCCATATGTTTCAAGAAATATATAAATGCTGCCTCTTGAGCTCTGGTGATTCAAGTGCTCTCTTAAATGATTTCTACTAAGTGTCATGCACATTCATGTCCAACACTCGTGCTGGGCTGCAGCGCGGTGTTTTAAAGCATGATGGCCCCTCCCCCCACACCTGAGCTGCGTTTCCACTGGCTCGACACTAAGTCCCCTCCTTCCACCTCCCAAGTGATCTAGGTAACAGGCTGGGCACTGAAGAAGGCAAGCAGCAATATTTAATGTATGACAGGCACTATAACCTGTAGCAGCACACAGTTCTAATGCAGCTCACCAAGACAAAAATGTCAGGCAGTTGATGTCACAGCATATAAGTTTCAGCAGCGTACAGTTCTGTTTAACTCACTCAGGGCAGAGCAAAATGTCAGGCAGTAGATGTTCAGAGCCAAGTATACCACAAGCTGTTCAAAATGCCAAACAGTTCAAACACAGCTAGCAGAATCCAGCAGCATACAATTCAGATGTTGCTTACTCAGGGCAGGGCGAAATGGCAGGCAGTAGATGTTCAACACCAGATACCCCGTAGGCTCTTCAAGCCAAGATGTTAATTGCAGCCTTGACAAAACTTTTTTTTTTACCATGAATGCATGGGTTTTTGCTGCAACTGTGGAAAGGTTTGCCGTGCATCCACCATCTTGTTTTCAGTTAGTGAGGCAAACAAATTTTAATATTTCGGAAAAAGCTCGCACTTAGTAAACACCAGCAGTTGTGTTTACCTAACCAGAGTCCGAGGAATCAGATTCTGGGATCAGTTTGCCACAAAAATGCCAAGAAATATGTTAATTGCACAGGAAAGTTCTGGGATAACATCAGGGCGCTTACTAGTAAATCCCACTCTCCCCCCCACACACACAAAATAGTGTTAATGGTACTACCACCACAGACACACTTCACATAGCTAACTGCCTCAACTCCACCTTCTCAAACCTCAGCTCATTCCTCCCTAGCAACTTTTTTGATCCAATTCAGCCTACCCCACCACCTGAACTCCTCCACCCCCTCAAACTCAGAGTCATTACCCCTACAGAAGTGAAAGCCTACCTGTCCAAAGCCCTCCAAAGCTCCAATTACTGCAAAGATGCCTTCGATATGCATACACTATACCTTGCACCAGACTCAGTTATCTCCCCACTCACAGACCTTCTAAATCTGTCCCTGCACCTGGCCCAGTAATCAACCTCATGGAAAATGGCAGCGATGACACCAATATTGAAATGTGGTGACAGCTCCTTCTCAAATAACTACCGGCCCATCTCGAGTCTCCCCCCACTCTCTAAAGCCCTTGAAAAGATCATGGCCAATCAGCTCACTGACTACCTCCTCCCTTACAACCTCTTACGTAGGGAGCAGAATGGCTTCAGAGCAGGTCATAGCACCATGACCCCCCCTCACAGATTTCGCTAACTCCCTGCACTCCACGCTTGATAAGGGGCACCTCACAGGGCCTGTGTATGTAGACCTCTCAAAGGCCTTTGACATGGTTTCTCACCCCCTCCTTAACACATTACAACAAACTGGGGTCTCTCATTGTCCACTCTCATGGTTCTCCAGCTATCTTTCATCTAGAACCCAATGTGTTAAAATTAATAATACCGTGTCTGCTATGCTGCCTGTGCACTCAGGAGTTCCCCAGGGATCTATTCTGGGTCCCCTGCTATTCAGTATTAACCTCAATGCCCTGCCTAAATCCTGCCCCGGCAACCTTCTCCTCTACGCGGACAATGCTGTTCTTTACACCACACATCCTGATCCTCTCTCTCCTGTGTACCTCACAAAACTCCTTCTCTCAGATTGAACACTGGTTTGTGGAACACAGATTGGTGGTTAACATTAAAAAAACTAAAATGATGCTCTATGTCCACCGACAAAACAGATCAAAGGGTTTCCCCCTGGAAATACTCTCCACCTCTCTCATCCCACTGGACCAGGTCCAAAAGTATAAGTATCTAGGTATTACATTTGACTCTTCCCTCTCATTCCATGAACATATAAAAATCCTCACCTCCACCACCAACACCACCCACATTGGTCTCCTTTACAGACATAAAGACTGCCTGCCACCTGAAGCACTTCACCTAGCCATTACCTCCTCAGTCTTATTGCTGGTGGACTATGGCATCACAATCTGTGCTGTCACCGACCCTATAGTGCTTCATCAAAATATGAGTAGTCATCAATAAGACCTGCCGGCTTCCCTCTGGTGCTGACAGAAATACATACACCTGCACCCTATACATGCTCAATAATATCCTTTCTCTTGAGGAAAGACTATTATATCAGACCTATCTCTTCACCAAAAAGATCCACCTGGGTTTAACCTCAATAGGTGTCATGGCTTCTCTTCAGGCAGCCACCATCTCAGTGTCCACATGGGCCATGTCAAAAACTATCTGGAAGGTGCCTAGGGTCAGGACCACCCTGGCCCAGGAGCTCCACTCTGGTACAAGGGTTCAGTACTGGGGCTGGTCCTTTTTAATGTCTTTATAAGTGACATGACAGAGGGACTGGAAGGGAAAGTATGTCTCTTTGCAGATGACACAAAGATCTGCAACAGGGTTGATATGCAAGGTGGGGTGGAAAGGATGAAAAGGGACTTGGCAAGGTTGGAAGAATGGTCAAATGTATGGCAGCTTAGATTCAATGCAAAGAAGTGCAAAGTAATGTACCTGGGAAACAAAAACCCAGGGGAAGAGAACACAATGGGGGTGAGATACTGACAACAAAAATGGAAAGGGACCTGGGGTAGTCATATCAGATGACCCAAAGGTGGGCCAGCAATGTGAGAAGGCATTAAGGAGGGCTGGGGGATACTGGGATGCATAGGGAGAGGCATCACCAGTAGAAAACAAGAAGTTGTTGTCCCTCTGTACAGACAGTTGGTAAGACTACATCTAGAATGCTGTGTACAGTTCTGGAGACCCCATCTCCGCAAAGACATAGACAGAGTGGAGGCTGTCCAGAGGAGGGCAACCAAAATGGTGCAGGGTCTGCACCGGAAGACATATGAAGAAAGACTAAAGGAGCTTAAGATGTATAGCCTCGAGGAAAGAAGGGAGAGGGGACATGATAGAAACTTTGAAATACCTCAAGGGAATCAACAAAGTCCAAGAGGGTAGCATCTTAGAGAAAAAGAGATGTGCAAGAACAAGGGGGAACAATTTGAAGAAGTGGGGGGATTGACTCAGAGGTAATGTGAAGAAGTATTTCTTCACAGAGAGGGTTGTAGATGCATGGAACAGCCTTCCTGAGGAGGTCATAGAGTCAAAAACTGTGGGGGAATTCAAGAATGCATGAGACAGACATAAGGCAAGTCTAGTGGGGGGTAGGAGGAAGTAGGCTGTTGGTTAACTAGGATCTGCAACTTATCCTTTAGGTAGGGAAATGAGCAGAATAGGTGGGCCAAGTGGTCCTTATCTGTCATCAAATTCAACGTTTCTATGTAATGCCCTCCCACCAAACGTCACATCAATCACTAATCTAGGTCCTTTTAAAGCTGCCTTATGGGCCCATATCCTCTCCTCTCCTCATGTCAATGCAAGTGTAATCGGTAACCTGTGGATCCTGCACAACGCTGCTAGGCCATGCACCCGCCCTTGGTCAGGCAGTGGAGATCCCTCACTATTTCTAGCCTACAGGCTCCTCGCCTCCTTCGGTTACCATATAGTTGCACTGGACTATGAATGCATTGTATTATGTATAAGACAAGGCCTCCCTGAGGCGGCTTACTACCAACTCATGTCATGTATTGCTTTAGCTACCAATTGTATAGGTCTCAATCGCTTATTAGGTAAATATGTCAATAGCTCTGATTTGTTTTAGCTACCAAATGTATAGGCATCAACCAATGCTCATTGTACTTATACTCTGTAGATTGCTTACCCACATGTATTCTATGTATATACTGTATGAATGTCTATGTTTTATTCTGACATGGTGCCTTTGGAATCAAGTCCATGACTCAAAGGGTTGTAATTCCGATTTCCTAAATAAATAAATAAATTAGTCCACAGACATATTTGTGCCACAAACTGTGGCATTTTTTTTACAAAACAATGGGAGTTGTGCCACAAATTGCAACACAATACCACTGTTTTGCGAAACAAGGAAGGGTGCCTCACAACAGATGTCACAATTTGAGGCACAAATATGGCCGCAGAACAAAATATCATTTCTGGCCATTTTTGGAGCAAACTGACACCAGAATCTGAGTCTTCAGCCCTTATTTAGGTAAGCACCTGTTGATGTTCACCTAGTTCAGGTATTTATTAACATTTAAAGACCTGCAAGGGGAAGGAAGCCGAGGCATGAGAACAGTTAATGAATAAACATGTAGTACTCAATGTCAGTGTTGGCAGCTTCACATTAATAACCCCCACCACAGCCCAGTGCTTTCTTTACTAGCCAACATCAGGAGGTCCAAGCCCATGTCGGCATTTAGACATCTCCCCAAGTACTGTGGGACACTGGGGAGCCCACTCCCAGTGTCCCAAAATATTTCTTTTGTTCACTCCTGTAAAGAAAAAAAAACAGTCCCAAACATACTTTTTGTTTTGAAACCTGAGAAAAAGAAAATGGTCCCTCATCCACGTCCCCCCTCCCCAACCCGACCCTCCCACTGAGCAGTCACCACCCCACACACATCCCTTACCCTCTTCTTACCTCTGGAGGTCATCCGCTGTCATCGTCTGTGGACCGGGACATGTATGCACTCTTCAAAGCTGAACTGCAAACTGAGGAATCAAGGTAAGTGCCGTATAATGTATTTCAGTGGTGTTTTCAACTTATGTTCATAACTTTGGCATTTTTAGACATTGTTCCATCAAATGTTCAACATGGGCTTTTTTGGACCCCACCTCATGAACACTGTCAGTGTTGTTTCATTAATCAGGCCCGGAAGGTGATTTTGCAGTCGCTGTGCGAAATCACTTGGGCCAGTTAACAAAATGGCTGTGCCAGTATACATGAGGTGGAGTCCCAAAAAGCACATAACTGGTAATTTTCAATATTTTTACTCCAAATTTTCAGCATATCCATCTTTTCAAGAAGCACAAGGTTTTGTCGGCAGCACAATGCCGACCTCCCCCACAGCAACAGCTCAATACCGACACAGGTATTGTGTAGCCTGTTCTATGGGTGTTTTCTTTGGGGACTGTGCCCCTCCACAAACCCCCATGCAGGGGGCTATGCCCCACACACACCCTGGACTTCAGGATTCCAGCTCCAGGTTGGTCCGGGGAGGGGCCAGAACACTGGGGGAAGGCAAAACACGGAAAAAGAACCATTATAGCGAATGTCGCCGTAATGGTCTTTTTTCCTGTTTCGCCATTGGGGTGTCGCCGTAAAGGGGTGCACCGATCTTTTCACACCTCTTCATGAACAGTACAGCTGTTATTTTTCACATCCTGTCTGAAATGTGTTTTCTCCTCTGTGGCACGGAATGGCATTTGGGCACTGATTTGAAAAATGTCACATACAGAATTTATGAGGTGGAGTGATAGGAAGACTACGTTGAAAATTTGTGGTTAAAATATGAAAAAAATGCTAAAGTTATGACTATTCATTGCAATTTCAGTACACCCACTTATAACTTTGGACATTTTGAATGTTTTGACCTCATATTTTCAACATAGCCTTCTTCTTATCTGACTTCATGTCTCACAGCTGTCATTTTTCAAATCCTGCCAAAATGTGTTTTCACACCTGTGGCATGGAATGGCATTGCAGTTGCGCAGAATTATGTTTTGCATGGATTTGAAAATTTTCTGTACCAGGGTACATGAGGTGGGGTAATAAGATGGCTATGCTGATAATTTGCTCACTGTTGTCCTATAAATGGAAGCACAGGGCCCATAGGGCCCTGTACTTCCACAGCAACATACATATATGCATCTATGGAGGGATGGAAGCACAGGGCATGTTTTTAAATAGTTCATGTGGTCATGTGTGCCAGATCTTGATGGTCATGTGTGCTAAACCTTGATACAGTGGTGTTGTGTTGGGATAACATCACTGTACAAGGTGGCCACTGACCAAATAGAAGTCTGGACATGCTCTCTGCCATTGTATAGTTATCACTAGTGACTTCCTCTAAACAATCAAGCCAATGCACAGTAGGCTCTATGAATATCTGCAGCCTCATTCCAAAAATAGATATCCTTAATGCCTGGTTTTTACAACACAACCCTGACATCCTTTCAGTGGTAGAGACCTGGCTCTCTCCTAAGACTGCTGATGCATCATTTTTGATCCCAGGCTATACATTGCACCGGATGGATTGTCTAACCAAATGTGGGGGTGGATGTGCAATCTACATAAGGGAGGACCTGCAAGCCACTGTTCTATGTCTTCCAGACACTGAGACTAACCTGCAAGTTTTAGCTTTAAAATTGCTACTTGGGAAGAACAACAAAACCTTCACAGTTCTCTCGGTGTACATTCCACCTGGTCAGAAGACACCCGGGCTAAACTCACTGATGGAATGCCTTGGTGCCTCCTACTTAAACAATGAAACAGTACTGCTGGGTGACTTTAATGCCAACTGGCTTACACCAGCCTTTAGTCCCTATAGGGATGCACTTTGTGCTGTGCATCCTTCCCAGCTTGTCAATTCTCCTACCAGGATAAACTATAAGACTGGCACCTCCTCATTGCTTGACTGGGTCTTGTCTAATCGACTGGACCACATCTCTGTCATCACGGTGCTTCCAGATGTACATAGTGACCATTCACCAGTTCTAATTCACTGTGTTAACAACTTCTCCAACCCCCACCAAAAACAATTATCCATAGGTTCCTTAAACACAGTCACCTTGAAATGCTAAAAGCCAACCTTCGCTGACAAAACTGGTCAACAGTCTACTCTTCTAGTTCTGTTGATGCAGCCTTAAACCAGTTTATCCTGCTGTTTAACAGGGTGTGTGACCAACATGCCCCACTAAAAAAAATGCAAAATCAAAGGTTACAACAACCCCTGGTTCACACCTGAACTTCTTGAACGGATGAAATCAAGGGATCATCTGTGGCACATAGCCAGAGCAACGGGTAAACAAGTGGACACCCAAGCCCACAAAAAAAGCCTGGAATGACTGCACTAGTACCATACGCACAGCAAAAAATCAATATTACAAGGAATCCCTCACTCGCACTTGGAGTGATGGTAGAAAATTCTGGGCAAACCTTAAAGAAGTCACTGGCAAGGACACAAAGTCAGCCCCCACCATGTTGAACATTGGTGGTGTTCCCACTACAGACCCCAATTCCATTTCAAATTCTCTCAGTGAAGCCTTCTCAGACCTCAACTGCATCCTCTCTCTCCTGATTTTTTTCTCCAGACAGTCTCGACTTCTAAATCAAACCCTGTAGTCCTACCTTTCGCTCATCCCCCACTCCATTTAAGAACCATCTCTCATGGTGAGGCTAGGAAATATCTCCAAAAGGTCCAGGGTAAGTCCTGTTTCAGTGGTGAATCCCTCGACCTCAAATTTGTGGCTCTTACCCTGGAAGACATTCTGGCACTGCTAACACACATAATCAACACCTCACTCAGGCTTTCTCAGTTCCCACAGTTATGGAAAGTGGCCCTGGTGACACCCATTTTCAAGAATGGTGATCAAACCTCACTAGGTAACTATTGGCCCATCTCAATACTCCCGCCTTTGTCTAAGGCTCTTGAAAAAATAGTTGCTGACCAATTAACTAAAAACATAGAAAAATACAATATACAGTGCCCACAACAACATGGGTTCCACAAAGGACACAACACCACTACTGCATTGCTAAAGTTTATCAGTTATATTCACAGTTCCCTGGATCATGGCTCGCTAGTCAGTGCCTGTTTCATCAACCTGTCAAAAGCCTTTGACACAGTTAATCATGACCTTCTAGTCAAGCAGCTTGCATATATTTGTCTGTCTACTGACACAATTACCTGGTTTAAGAGCTACCTTACGAATCGCTCTCAGCAAGTTAGGATTGATAATGTCCTATCTGATCGTAGACCTCTTCACTCCAGTGTACCCCAGGGCTCCATCCTGGTTCCCATTTTATTCAGTTTGATCCTAAACAGGCTCCCGCTTCCCAGTAGCTGTCCGATACTGCTCTATGCAGATGATGCAATCCTGTATACAAGCAACCTTGATCCTTTTAACTTGGAATGCAAGCTCCAGGACAGCTTTACTGCAGTTGAGAGATAGTTCAGAGAACATAAATTCATTCTGAACTATAAAAAAAAACAAGACCTTGTTGTTTTCCAGACCCCAGAGTAGGCATCGTTCACATTCACTCAACATAGCGAACATATCTGGGACTACATTGGAACTTATCCAGCATTTTAAATATTTTGGGATCACAATAGACAGCACTATGTCATATGCCTACCACATTGAAAATGTTGCAAAGGCTGTGAACATCCATTTTGGTCTGTTTCATAGGCACAAGCAAAGTCTTACCCCAGAGGCCCTAAATCTCACTATCCAGAGTTCAGTGGTCTCTCTTTTTGGTTACAGCATCATAGTCTAAGGCTCAGCTATGGACACAGCCCTTCACTGTATAAAGGTCACCCTCAATAAAGCCTGTCGACTCCTAACTGGTTCCCCATGGCTTATACATACATGTGACCTATATGACCAGGCTAACTGGCTCCAGTTCACAGATAGGTTCCAGTCGTGCCTTCTGGCCAAAAAAGTGAGTCTGGGCCTCATGCCAAAGGGCGTACAGAAGCTCCTTACTCCCTATAACAGCCATTTCACTAGAAGCTCAGATAGCATGATCTTCAAAATTCCTAGGTGTCACACCTCTCTTGGTCAAAGAGCTTTTGCCTACCATGCTGCCACTTGGATTAATAATCTTCCTCCTGCCATTTCCTTGATAACAGCATTAGGCCTCTTCAGACATGACCTGTGAAAACATCTCAATGCTAACGCTATCTGTGACTGCTTGCCTTAGCCCCTCAATGCTGTTTTCCATGTCCCTAAGCAGCTCTCAATCATGACCACATGGCCCCTTAAATCCTGCACTTGTTACTTCCCTTCATCATGTGCCTTAATGTAATCCATCCCTCCCTCCCTCCCTCCCTTCCTTCCTTCCTTCCTTCCTTCCTTCCTTCCTTCCTTCCTTCCTTCCTGCCTCCATCAAACTCCCTTCTTCCCCACCACCCCCTCTTTTCTCCTACTATCCTATCCCATCTTCCTTCAGTCCCAAACCCTCCCCCCACAAAAAAAAATCTTCGACAAGGCCTTCCTGGGCTGATGCTTCCCCACTTCTTGAGTGGGTGTTGGCCTCCCTGGGCTGCTGTATCCCCAAACATAGCCCTCCATCCTGACAACTCAATGTGCTGCAGTACCTCCCTCTGCCATACAGGCACCTCCCCAGCGTGAATTGTCCTGTCTTCCTTAAACTGCCTTAACCCTCTCACAAACTTGTGGTACTTATAGTAACCTGCTGACTTATTCTGTTTGTTTATGTTTATATTAATAGTTAGTCTCATACTTGTTATTAGCCTGCACTTACAGCTCTATTGTATACCAATATGTTTTTTTTTCCCTTTTTTAGTCACTGTTAATGTAATTCTGATGTGGAACCTATGTAATGAGCTTGTTCTCAAAGGTGTTAATCTGAGATCACAATAAACAAATAAAATCAATAAATAAATGCAACACAGTCTATGGTAAGGAAAATAGGCTGCTGGGATGTATTGGGAGGGATACTGACAGCAGAAGAAAAGAGGTAATTCTACCTCATTATAAATCCTTGGTGAGTCCACACCTGGAGTACTGTTCCCAGTTCTGGAATCCTTACCTCAGGAAAGATAAGAATAGGCTGGAGACAGTGCAGCAAAGGGTGACAAAGATGCTTCAGGGCCAGTAGGGCAGGTCTTATGTCACTGAACATGTACTTGCTGGATACCAGAAGGAAGAGGGAAGATATAAACAAGGTGAACTGCAGGGAACTATTTAGCATGACTAAGAGTTCAAGATCACGGGGGCATGAGTGGAAACTGACAGGAAGGAGGTTCAAGAGGGATGTGAAAAAGTATTATTTCACAGAAAGTGTAGTGGAATTGTGGAACACTCTACCAGCCAAAGTGGGTGTCAAAACCATTTGCGTTTTTTAAGCATGATTGGTGCAGAGTGAAGGATATAGTGAGTTACTCAGGGCAACAGTAATGGAGAAGGAAATAAGGGGGTGGATAGGGAGGACTAGAACCTTGTATGGACAGTGGATCCCAGGTTAGATAAGTAACCATGGGCAGAGAGGATGGACCATCTGTCTTTTTCTGCCATCATTGTCTATGTTTCTGTGAAGATGTGTTGATGTATAGCTAAGAGTCAATGCAAGCATCTCTTTCAATTTTTAAATCCTTCAGCAACTTCATTAACTTGTTCCAGAATGACCTGCGAAATATCAAATGGTATCTTTTGGATCTCAAGCCAGATGTTGAGGATGCTATGAAATTTTTCATTAGTGAATTCCAGCAAATTTGTGATGTCCATGCCCTAAGTTGTACAAAGAAGAAACAAAAAAGTACACCCTGGATAAGCAGTAAGATTTTAAAACATCTATGTATAAGAAACATATTATGAAAAGTTGCAAGGGAGACAAATTGGGAGAGTAAATGACAGACTTTTAAAGAATACAGAAGTAAATCTCAAAAACTGATAGGGAAAGCAGAGGAAAGCTTCCATGAGAAAAGGGTCGCATCAATAACAAATTCCCAAGATTTCTGGAAGACTATAAAACAAATACAATCCACTGTCAACTCTACTCTACTCTTCCTAACACCTTTAATGTTGAGGGGTTAGTAGTATCATAACCACAAGCAATGGCAGAAGCCATTAACATTTTTTCATTGTTGGTCATATTTCTACTCCTTTGCTCCACGGCCCTCACACTCTGGGGGAGTCCCAGCCCTGTCACCCCAACGTCTACCAGCCAGTGCCGGCTATATCCCCAGGGCTTGCCATTAACATTCTTTATGAACTTACCCTTGGTAGCAAAGGATTGCAGCAGGAAATGTGGTTTCAGACTGGGAAACAGAAATGTTAAATGGATTAGGAGTTTGTAAACCCCTGTGCAGATTTAAAATTCTGAACCCAAAAGACATCTGGAAACAGGTGAATTGGACAGCTTTGAGGCCAGGCTGCTGAAGGAGGAGGCTGATATAATTGCATTACCCGTAACAAAACTTTTTAACAGAAGTCTATGTAATGGTTCCTTTCCTACAATTTTGAAGTCTGCAAGAACTGTGCCTGTCTTTAAAGGAGGTGATTCAACCTCAGTCAACCACTACAGACCAATAGCTCTGCTCTCTCTTGCTTCCAGATTGTTGAAGAATGAAATCCACAATGCACTGTATACATCCTTATCTGAAAATAATCTGCTTTCTCCCCAGCAATCTGGCTTCAGGCTGTTACATTCCACTGATACAGCATTGTTGGATTTTATGGACACTGTCTCCAATGCCCTGAAAAATAAACAGTGCATGGGAGCAGTGTTTATGAATCTGACAAAAGCCTTTGATACAGTGCACGATCCACTTTCGCTACACAAGCTGGATGTAAAAGATACTGATAGTGAAGTGCTGTCATGGTGCAAGTCTTATCTACATGGGTGTTCTGGAATGGTCACTCACTATTAAAGGAACATTGTCAGAAGCCAGAGCAGTAAACAAAGGGTTCCACAAGGATCTGTCCTCAGGCCCCTTGTTTATTTTCACTGATGATCTGGCAGAGGTGTTCTCCTCACTTCAATAAAGAAGTACATGGATGACATGGTTCTGATGTTTCCTGCTAAGGACCTACAGATCGTCGATGTTGCACTTCAGCATGATTTTAGTACATTGGAATGATGGTTGGCTCAGAATAAGCTTATTCTAAATGGAACCAAAAACAATGGCATACTGTTTAGGCCAGGAGCAGAAAGGAGCATTACCTTGCCAAGTCATTGCAAACTATTTTCAGTAAATGGGTCTAGAATTGAACAGGTCGGCTCCTGCAAATATCCAGGCATTTGGACTGATCCTGAGCTAAAATCTGATGGTCAAAAGAAAGGTTTGCGCAAAAGTCTTCCAAAAATTGGGTGCTCTTCGGAGACACAAAAATTATTTGACAAATGAAAAATCAGCCAAGACAGTTACTTCAGTCATGCTACTGTAATCTATTACGGTAGCATTAGCTACTGTTCTGCAGGCAAAAATAGTCTACTGAGGTTACACTGACTGGAGTATAGACTGGCAAGATTAGTTTTGGGTTTAACTGGCTCGTTTTGGGTTTAACTTTCTCTCCCTCTCTGAAGCATCATTGAACCTTATTGCTTGATTTAAATTCAATGTTTTTAGAGATTCAAAGAGAGAGGTTATTATATGGCTTCCTTTACAAATTCATGAGAGACCTGGCACCACCATATCTCCTTAACAAGATAACCCCATACTTTCCAGTTACTCATTATGTAAAGTTACAGGTAGGGGTTTAAAAGTCTCCAGGACCAGAACCAGATAAGGACTAATGACATTTAGTTACACTGTTACTGCTGTCTGGTTGGAAGTCATTGCCGACAAAATTATGAAATATGACAACATGTCATAGCTTTAAGGCAGCTCTTATGGAATGGTGTCCTTTAAGTGTTTATGTTTTTGAATACTGATCAGGTTACATTGTATATTATTACTGTTGTATTATCATTTTAATATTTTATGTAGCATATGTGTTGTTATGTAGAGGATGACCCTGAAAACAGGCCTTGCGTAGTGGTCATATCCTGTCAAAATACAAAATAAACTTCTAAACCTCCAGCTGTGAGGACTAACTGACACTGGCTCCCTGCAGCAACTGCAAACAGAAGCAAACCTCAAGCACCTTACCTCTGCTCCTCCAAGGCTCAGGGTGGCCCCATTGTCTCTGGGCCTGCTGAGTCTGAGCACCCCCAGCTGGGAATAGCTTTGAAGCAGTACTTGTCTTGTTTCTTTTTTTAATTTTTTTTTACTATGCTCCCCCCGCCGCTCATTCATTCAGCCCCCATTCCAGTTACCTTACCTCGCTCTCCTATGGCTGCTGTCCACTGATACTCCATGTCTTACCCCCCACAACCTGCCCATCTACAACAGGGAAAGGTGTCGGCACAGCCAACATTGCCTCCCTGGCTTACCCCCCAGGGCGAGGTTTGGGGCTTGTGGTAGCGCCGACAATGGTAATTAAGTCAGTGGAGCAGCGGAGAGCCATGGAGATCAGGTGCCGGGGTGGCATCATTCAGAGCTGCTGGCATTTTCCTCCTTGATTTTTCCTGGGGGGGCATGCAATGATGTCCAGTGTCTGCCCCACCCCCCCAGAATGATCAGACACTGGTCACTGTGGTATCCCCAGCCTCCGACAGGGGTCTGTCAAGCACTGGTTGTGCTTCCCTTCCTCCCTCCCCCAGAGAAGGAGAGCAGTCCTTGGGATGCTCCATCCTTCTCCCTCCTGTGACCCTCTATGACCCGGGTCCATTCCTGAACCCGTCACCAGCCGAAGTGGAAATCGAACCACTATGCCAGTGGGCAGGCACGTGCTTGTCTTGTTTCAACAAGTACCTCTTTCCTGTGCTTTTCAGAAGGCACAGTCTATTTTTAGTTAACTATAAAGTTCAGTTTATAGGTGCATCTCTCAGATAAAGATGGGCCAATACTAAATTTGCATTCAGTCAATGTGTCCAAATCTGGTGTTTTGGACACCAGTGAAATAGATCCAAAGGAATTCAGTTTCTCTTCAGCACTTCAACCTCATTACGCAGCACTTTTTGCAAGGAACACACATACTGTGCATGTCCAAGATGCTGACAAGCCATATGATCTGCATTATACAATATGCGACTGTGGAGATTGAGAAATAGTTTTTACTGAGAGCTAGTGGTGTAGTGGTCACAGAAATACAGCCAAGGACTGTGTTCCTGTTTACCACCTGGCACATGTGCAGCCTTCTAATATGGTGTTCTGGTGCTAGCATCTCTTTGCTCTTGACCCCACTGCCTACTGGCTTCATGAAGCATGATATTCACACCTGAAATTGCTCTTTGCCTCTTTCCAACCCCTCACCATTCCACTCAGAAGCCAAGACCACAGGACCAGTTATGCAGAAACAGCCATAAGGATTTAGCATGAACCAGGCTTTGACTACCACTCTGGGCTCCTGGCTGATTCTCCCAGTGCCCACCCAGTCTGACAGCTGCAGTTCCAAGGAGATTGGGGAGTAAAGAGTCATACTGGCAACTGGGGAAGTTGCTGGAGCCCAAAAGATAAGCCTTCAATGCTAAAGGGGCTTACAGTTGTAACGTTACAAAATGTGCCCCACCACTGGCCCTCTCCTAGCCAATATTGGCTAAGATGGAATAAGTAACATCCTAGCCTGCAAGCTCTTGCACACGGTTTAGGAAAAACTTTAAACTAAGAGTGCCCACTTTTCACAATCACTACTCTGCTGTATGGCTTAGCTGAATATTGTCTTCAGGAGCTTCTGATTCATCATCCACACATTTCTCCGGAAGCACAACCAGATGAATTTTGGAGGCCCTTACCTGATCCGCTGATATCTCTAATCTATACCTAATTATTGAAATTGATTTTGTCAGCTAAGTTGTGGCTTGTGGTTCTTCTCTCACCTGATCATTGACTCACTACATGGATGGTGTCCAGATTAGTGTCTTGAGTGTTGAGATGCTTCAGAATGGATTCCACCTTCTGGTTTGCTGTATGCACATTCACAATCATAGCTTTCCATGCAGGCCACCCTCCTCCATCTGCGATGTGCTGCAACACAGTGCAGCTTGGGCCAGCTCCTGTGAGTTGCTGCTGTTTCTGGCCTTCTTCTTGGTTTGTGATGTCTTTAGGAGTCCCCATTCAACATGACTTTTTTTCATACAGCTGTTTGGCCCTGAAACCACCACCTGTGCCTCTTTATTGGGTCTACCTGCCAGCAACCCCTGAGCCCTGTCTACTGCTTCCTCCACCACAGACAGTGGTTATCTATATGGAGAAGTGCTTGGGAAACAGGTTTTTCTCACATGGGTTTCTTTCTTGACCCTGCCCACCTCCTGCTTGGTGCCAGGCATTGTTCATGCAGACCTCATGAATATAGCATCACCCTATGGAGGAAGTAAGCTCCAAGGCTCACCACAGGGATCGCTGTGGCTGCAGAACCGCAGCACCCATCCCACACAAGCAGGGAGTGTTGCCATGCAGCAGCCCCATCCCAGACTCCTTCCCACTCCCAGCCCCCAATCCAGCTCCTGTGTTCACTGCCAAACCTGGGTCACTGGCACCAAAGTGCAACACACTACTCATTGGGCCATCAGGTGACCCCCTCCTATTCAGCATGACTTTGACAATGTCTAACACTGGTTCCACTCAGACCTGCTCTCTTTTTTATTTAAACTCAAGTTTATTTAAGAGTCCAGTTTGCAGCACATTTTCATCAGTAGTAGGGCCATGCAAACTTCCCAAAGTTCAACCATGTGAACTTGGTGATCAAACCACATAAAGTTCACCAAATGGTGGACTAGCTCACCTTGGCTCACCCATTGAAAAACATTGTCATTTGGATTTTGGAGAGAACAAAAGGGAAACACCAGTTAATTGAAAAGTGCTGCAGTTGCTGCAGAAACGCCCAATTAGGGCTTTCAGCATTAAAGTAAGATTTTTAAGTAGAAGTACCTGTTTCAGGTGTTATTTTAGTTATTTTGAATGACACGTGCCAACCGTCATGTCACTGATCCACCTGCCACCATCTTGTGCACACCCGGTGGCTTCCAGCTGCAGGGTATACCAACGAAGGCTACCAATTTTGTCACTAGTTGATAGCCCTCATTAGCATAGTCCATGCACCAGAAGCCATCTGGTGTGTGTGAGATGGTTGCTGGCGTCTCAGCAACATGTTGGCCAGCACGGGTCTTTGAAAATAACTAAAATAACATTTGAAATTGGTACTGATTCACAAAGATTTAACTTTAATGTAGCAATTTTATTGTATTGTACTGTACTATGTGTTCTCCTTCTGTAACCCCAACCCCAGGTCGCACCTGGAAACTAGCCTAGGTTTAGTGTGTTTTTCCCGGTGACCAAATTTTAAATAAATAAATAAAATAATGTTGAAAGCCCTAACTAGGTGTTTCTGCAGCACCTGCTGCCTTTTATCTATTAACATTTAATAGTTCCAGCAGCAGCAGGAGGTAAGACGGTTGTGGGGAGGTACAAATGGCATGGTAGGTGGGGGGGCAAGGTTGTGGGGCAGTGTGGGTAGCACGTTAGGTGGGGAGCAACTCTCTCTCTCCCCAGAGGACACTTGACACCTGGAACACTACTTCACTTAAGCGGTAACATGAACTCAGAAGCTGTACTGTGTATGGCAATGCGTATGAACTGCAGTCCATGGTCCGACTGGTTCACCCGGTCCACCGCATTTGAACAATGACAAACCAGTTGAAGCAAAAGTTCACCTATCTTCCCTAAAACTTTGCCACTGCCTGAAAGAATCGAACATTAGAAGTTTGAGGCATTTGATTCTTATGTAGAACTGAAGTTGCAGTCCTAATCAATACAGTAATACATGAGTAATGAATTACTTTGCTACAGTGTCAGTTGATCAATTTTGACACGGTTTGCAGATACTCAGTATAAAACCAACTTAACAAGAACTTAAAGCGGTGGGTCACAAAGTACAGAACCTGAGTCTATCTACTGTATATCTGAAGTAAAGAACCAAGAAGAATACATCTTTAAGGTAGTGCACTTAGGGGAATAAATTAGTTATAAAAAATTTTACCCCTGAGAGAACTAAGTTTTAATCAGCAGTCCCTTCCTGTGCAAACCTGGAGACTTGGAAATTATCCCAAAGTTGCCGTACAGTATGAAATTTATTTAAGGTAAGGTGAAGTGAGGCAGTTATTCTTTCTATATGGAAAGTATGCAATAAGACAAACCAGGGTGTGTAATTATGGGGGAATAATCGCATGGCTCAAGGGTGTTGATAGGCACGAGGCGCTTGCATCTTGTGCCTTATGAACATACAAAATCTGCCAGCAGATAAAGGCCTAGAGGTCTATCAAGTATGCTTGAATGTGCAGCTAGCATCCCTTATTCTGCAGGTGCCCTCCTCCCACCCATCCCTCCATTGACCCTTGCCCTGTCCCAGACCCTTCTGAAGCAGTCCACTGTTCTACTGGATACCACTTCTGCCAGTAACGCATTCCACCCAGCTACCACCCTGTCTGTAAAAAAGTGTCTCCTCATCTCCCTCCTGAACCTTCCTCCCTCCAGTCTCATATCATGGCCCCTGGTGTCCCTCCCCTCCCTTACTTTGAACAGCCCCTCCATACCTGTCTTGTTTATTCCTTTCATGTACTTAAAGGTTTCAATCATGTCCCCCTGTCCCTCCTCTCCTTCAGTGAGTACATGTTCAACTCCCTCAGCCTCCTCCCGTATGGTAAGTCCCCAAGCCCCTTGATCATCTTTGTCGCCCTGCACTGCACCCCCTCCAGTAACTTAATGTCCCTCTTCCAATACGGGTGCTAGTACTGCATGCAGTACTCCAGGTGTGGTCTAACTAATGATCTATACAGTGGCAGAATCACCTTCCCCCCTCATCAAGGATATACCACTTGCAATGCAACCCAGCATTTTGTTGGCCTTTGCAGCTGCCTTCCTACATTGTGCTGAGTTGTTCACTGATCCCTGTAATGAGCACCCCCAGATCCTTCTCCTCCTCTATCTTGGCTAGCTGCACTCCCCCCAGCTGATAACTCCTCCTTGGGTTTTTCACCCCAAAATGCAGCACCTTGCACTTCTTAGCATTAAACCCCAGTTTCCAGGTGTCTGACCAGGTTTCAAGCTTTGCCAGATCATTCTGCAACCCCTGCCATTCCCCTAGGTCATCCACCACCGCTCCTACCTTGGTATCATCAGCAAACAGATTGATCTTGCTGTTGATGCCCAGTGATATGCCTGCAATGAATATCCTAACCAAACTGCATCTCTGAGCAGGAGAGCCAGCAGGCACATATCAGCAATCAAGTGAATGTGCCACTGAAGAAAAGAGAGCAGTGGTAAGCAGGAGCAAGAGAAGTGAGTTGGCACAGGTTACCGGGAAAGTTTTCCTATGGTACATAAATGGGAGGAGTATGACTCCACTCCAAGAAGGACTGTTGCTGTGTGTGTATCAGTTAAAAGTCTTTTTAGGCTAATGTAGCATCATTTGTATTGATTTGGTACATGGGCTAAAGAAGTACAGGAGTGTAATTATGGTTTTATAATTGCGCTCCTTTACTGACCTCTCAGTCAATCAGATTCCTTAAAATTTTCCCACCATGTTATAGATTGCATTAACACTAGATTCCCATTCTTTCCTACGTGGTACAGTTTCATTATTTATTTATTCATTGATTGATTGATGTATTTTTACTGGGTAAGCCTGGAGCCATTTTACTGTAATACATTTTAAGACTGTAGCATGCTGAGATAAAGTGATAGGTTGTGTAAATCCTAACACCCAGTTAAAAAAGGTGCATTCTAGTTTTTTATTCAATATTTCATCAACTTAAGCCTGAACTGCCAACCAAAAAGGTCAAAGCATTGGACAGCTCCAAAACTTATAGTGTGACTATAGATAGGGTTGAGGAGGCACTTTAATGTTAAATTCGGAATTTGCACTTTAATAACTTTGCAACCGTTCATCCAGTTCATCCATTTGCCTAAATGTTTGCATGCACAGTCTTGTACCATAGAACTCTGGATCTGGAAAGTTTAATTCTGGTCAGATTTGTGGTTGTGGAGCTATGGAGTATCAAAAAGTGTGAAAAATCCTCAATGTTGGCAAATTCTTTGCTCGTCTCCACAGCCCGAACGGATTGTCTGTCTGGTCTGAAATTTTCAGGGTATATGGGGTCTGGGTCAGGGAAGTGCCTTTTGAAGGTTTGGTGAAAAAATATTAATCCATTCAAAAGTTATTAAACTTTTATGTTTCCCATTATAGCCTATGGAAAAAATATATGTGCACCACAAAAATGTTCGCGAAAGCCTGTTTTACTGTCGTGCTTGGAGTTTTTACTTTCATGCTGCCGCCATCTTGTTTTCAGTTAGCGACATGGAAAAAATGATTTAGCTCAAAAAATATGCCTCTTAGTAAACACCAGCAGTTGGGTTTACCTAATCGGGGCCCTAGAAACATGGCCCTGGCATTAGTTTTTCACTAGCATGCCCAGAAATGTTTTTTCAAAATTTCTCACCATTTTAGCTGCGGAACTTGCACAAAAGTTCCACGGTGAACTTTTGCAAAAGTCTGCAGTACTTTCTCAAAAGTCATGCATGTACACTAATGGGACTTTTGTGAAAGTCCACACTACTTTCGCAAAAGTTCTGTGTGTAAACTGCCCCCAAAAAAACAGTTTCTTTGCCACCTCATAGGAAAAAAAACAGGACTTTGGGGTTGAAAGTTACAGGGTAGCAAGTACTTTCAGCACAGATGTGCCTTTTGCTGGCTTGGTGAAAAAAATTACAATGGCTCCATAGTTACAGCACTCTGAAGTTGTGAATTTTCCCATAGGATAACATCATGGCATATGTGCCACCTTTTGGCAGCTATATCTTGAAAACGGTTCAAGACATGGATTTTTTGCTAGAAGTACTAAGCACATGTGGAGGTGGCCAGGTTATGAATACAACTGTGAAGGAATTTTTTCCAAACTTGCTATGGTTACTAGGATATAACCACATTTGCAGTACAGGAGTTACCTGGAATGCCTGTAGGCCTGTACTATGTGTCTGTACTTGTGGGCAGGGCCACTGGAAAATTACGGGCGCAATTTTTCCGCAATTTCCGCAATTTTCACCCTTCTCCGCACAAAATCCGCAATTTCTTGCAATTTCTTACATTTAAGGAATTTTTAACTGAAATTGTATAAAAATATTTAAATTCTCAAGGAAATTTACTCAGATATGGTACACAGACTTGGATTTGACCAAAACAGTACAGTGTGAGGTGAGAAGAGGTCAAATGTGACTCTGCTTTCATGTGATTCACTTCCCTGCTTTGGGTTCAGAATCCTCTGGTCCTCTGGTCATGCATATGTAGACTTGAACACTTAAAATCTATGTTAAAGCAGACTATCAGAGAACTTTTTTCTGACACAGAGACTGAAACAATAGTTGTGAGAAGAGGTGCAAAGTGCCCCATTCACCTAAATGAAGCCTTGACCACAATGCTTGTTTTTGAATGGTAGGGTATATTTTCCCTGTATAAATACTTTCAATCTGAAAGGATTTTGATTCAAATGTGTCAAGAGTTTGGATGGCCCTGCTAATTATAAACTTGAATGTGCTTCTGAGGGGGTTGGTGACAGTGATTCCTTACATGTCAGTCCACCACAACTGTATACTCGCATACAAAGCCTACAAAAAGCAAACATTTCTGAAAACATGCTGAACAGGTTAAGTATAGTTAAACAGTTACCTTCAAATAGACAAAATAATTGCAACTCAAGTAAAATCACTGCAAACCGAGTAGAACAAAAGTACAATGTATTAAAAACTATTGTATGATGTAATGAAAAGCTATTGGTATGATTTGATACTTTCATCATGTGATTTTAAAATTTACTTACAGTGCTGATTAAGAACAGTAATCATTTTAACAGAATAAATATTTTTCCTACTAGACCTTTATTAGGCACCCTGGTTATCTGTTTATTTATTTCTTGCACCAAAGCAAGTAGTTTAAACAGGCTTCATTATTTAACATCTAGAAACTGGCAAACTATGTTGTTTCAGGATGTATTCAGTACAGACTAACTGTAAATTACTGAATAAAATCTACTTAGCACTGCACGACTTAGATGTCTTGATTTTTAGAAGATATGCTACATAATGATTAGTTTACAGTGCATTTCAAAAACACACATCTTTCTTCATATTAAAAGCATTTACAAGTGGCAATACATTTATCTAACAATTTATGTGATCAATACATGCTGCAGCAAACAATAAAATATTTATTAGGGGCAGAGGAGATGTATAGTGAACCCCCCACAATTTTCCCGAAATTTTTGCAAGAAAATCCCCACATTTTTGGGTAAAATTTTCCGCAATTTTCCAGTGGCAGGGTAGGTAGAAGTGCAGGGCCCCAAGGGTCCACACTCCCACCTACGCATACTATTTATGTTAAAGTGGGAGCACAGGACCCTCCTGCATTGTGCTTCTACACTTATGGGTGGGTGGGAGCGCAGGGACCAGAGGGCATGTGCTTCCACCTATGAATCTGATTATGCAAAACTGGGATCAGAGGGTCTTCCTACACTATGTCTCTATACTAATAGGTGGGTGGGAGTGCACGATCCAGATGGCCCACACTCCCACCTATGGATACCATCTTGCAATACTGGGAACACAGGGCCCTCCTGCACTATGTCTCTACACTTATGAGTGGGTAGGAGCACATCTGGGTCCTGTGCTCCCACCTGTGAATCTCATTATGCAAAACTAGGAGCACAGGACCCTCCTCCACTATGCCTCTACACTTCTGGGTGGATGGGAGTGCAGGGCCTGGAGGGCCTGTGCTCCCACCTATGGATACCATTTTGCAAACCTGGGAGCACAGGGCCCTTCTGCTCTATGTTTCCATACTTGTGGGTGGGAACACAGGGCCCAGAGAGCCCATGCTGCCACATATGGATACTATTATGCAAAACTGGGAGCACAGGGCCCTCCTGCACTATGTCTCTAGGCTAATGGGTAGGTGGAAAGGCAGGGTCCAGAGGACCCACACTCCCACCTATGGATACCATTTTGTAAAACTGGCAGACCAGACCCCTACTGTGATATGTCTCTATGCTTATGGGTAGGTGGGAGCACAGGGCCCAGAGCTCCCACATACATTATGGATATAAGTAACATTACACTTTTTCTAAAAGAAGGGAAATTCATTGCAAAAAAAACTCTGTTAATGCATCAGTTAGGGTTGATTTCACACCAACAAAAGTCTAGAAATTCGATGTTAGGGTTACCAACCCTACCACCCCCAAACCCTATATATGCCAACAGGTGTCGGGGTGTACCTTGGGGTCATAACTCTCACCTCATTCTCCTATACTGCATCATCTCAGCTTCCTTACAAATGGAATGGGGTGAAAGTTAAGGCCGACGACCCCAAGGCACACTCCGATGCCTATTGGTGTGTAGAGGATGGGGGGTGGTAAGGTTGGTAACCCTAACATCGAATTTCCAGACTTTTGTTGGTGTGAAATCAACCCTAACTGATGCATTAACAGAGTTTTTTGCAGTGAATTATGATATGTAAGATAATACATGTGCACATGTGTATTATGAGTTTTTTCTAACACCGGAGGTGTGTGTTGCCACTTAAATCATGAGAGCGATGCTCTAGGGGTTTAAAAAGGCATCACACACCAAGGGCATGTAAAAAAATTAATGATACACATGTGCACGTCTTATTTTATATAATTCACTGGTTAGTAGTGTTTAGCAACAATGCAGGAGCACATTTATTGATAAGCTCAGAATAACTAACTAAGGTTAACATTCAATTTAAAGAAACAATAAATAATGTGTGAACACTGTAAAATATTTTTTACATTTATAGTGAACAGGCTGCAGTAATCAGCAGGAGGAATTATAAGCAACATTTAAAACATCAATAGCAACTTCTATAGGAGAACAAAAAACAGACAGAATGAGAACTGCAATGTAAACTGCACGATTTTAGCACCTTTTTTTTTAACTTCACTACAGCTGCAACTCTAAATTTTAACAGTCTCTGTTCAACTTATTTCTCCAGAGGCACATGCTTCTGGGAAGCCATAAATGCTTATGGTAATCTGGTATCTGTGGAAAAGTAAGGGTTGAGAGAGAGAGAGAATACATCTCAGGATTTATGAGCAACTAGTGAAGTGTGAACTGCTGGAAAGCAGAGGCAAATTGCTGCGCTGTTTTGTGTGTGGAGAGATTTCATATACTCGCTGCAGGAGAACAGTGTGTTACACATAGTGATTTCTGATTAATGGCGGCACTTTTACGTATTAGAAACACATAGCAAAGCTATTCCAAAGGTTAAAATGGAAATGAGACTGAAAGTATGTTTCAGCTATATCAACCAGCTGCCCAGTTATTACAACGCTCTGTAATAACCAGATATTCAATTGATATCACACAAGCCAGTTGTTATGGGTTTTCAGGGACACGGTTTGCAGGTTGATAAACACTGCAACCAGTAATTACAGCGAGTTCCCTCACCCCCACAATTATGCAAACACCTATCAGTATGTATAGTGTTTAAGTGTTTAGTATACTTGGGGTTTGAAAAAAAAAATGCATTAGTACTTTCTATTTATTTATTTCATTTTGGTAACCGGGCAAGCCCACTGGGACCAAAGTTTCCTTTTTCAGGGGCTACCTGAAATTAATGACTAGATATACAATTATGCAATTGTTCAAACAGACAATTTTCAGGGAGCATTTTTCTAAAAGAATTCTCTCCGGTTGGGAAAGGTAGATACTTTCCACCCCCTCTACAAAAGTCTTATACAGTTCATCTCTGAAATAATAAAAAAAAAAGACATGGAGCACTCACCGGAGGAGCTAAGTTTCAAACATTAATTTATACACTACCGGTCAAAAGTTTTAGAACACCCCCATTTTTCCAGTTTTTATTGAAATTTAAGCAATTCAAGTCCAGTGAATAACCTGAAATGGTACAAAGGTAAGCGGTAAACTGCTAGAGGTTAAAAAAAAAGTTTAGGTTAGCAAAAACTGCTGTAGAGAAATTGCAAAGAAAGCCAAGGTGTCTAGTTAGTACAGTTTCTACACCATCAAAAGGCACTTGGAAACTGGAGGAAACTCTGACAGGAAGAGTCTGGCAGACCCAAAGCCACAACAGAATCAGAAGGCAAGTTTCTGAGAATCAACAGCTTGCGTGATAGGCGCTCACAGGACAACAGCACAGAGTGACTGGCACCCTGAACCAAAAAGGTACTACAGCATTTGCAGCACCATGCAATACCCTCTGGTCTGCCTTCAGTTGGTCAGGGGTTCATCCTACAGCAAGATAATGACCCAAAACATACCTCCAGGCTATGTCAGAACTACCTTCGAGAAAAAGAACAAGACGGTAGCTTCAAATCATGGAATGGCCAGCACAGTCTCCAGACTTAAACCCCATCGAGCTGGTTTAGGATGAACTGGACAGAAGGGTGAAAGCAAGCAACCTACAAGTGCAACACATTTGTAGGAACTTCTGCAACAGTGTTGGGAAGAACTTTCCGAACAATATTTGATGTCCATTGTAGGAAGAATGCCACTGAGTGTGTTACGTGTTTACAGTATATCTGCAAAAGGTGGCTACTTTGATGAGTCAAAATTTAGATTAAATTTTGTTAAACAAAATGATTCTATGATTTCTTTTTATCTCCAATTGTTTATTTGTTCTATGCTTTAATTTCAGAGTACATTGAGACATTAACCTGCGTAAATTCAATAAAACTGGAAAATGGGGTGTTCTAAAACTTTTGACCGGTAGTGATATATAATAATGTCTAGGAGTACTCATTGCTGGATAAGAGTGGTTTCACGCGCTTTGCGCTTGAAAGAGAACAGTGAAGCAAAGCTGAGCTGTTCTGGCTTTAGCAGAATGCAAGTGAAACCACTTTTATCCAGCAATGAGTGGCTCCAGGGGACATATTATTTATATTATTAATCCAGCCCGATCAATAATATTTAAAACAAAAAAAAACTGTCCTGGAACATGCCCCTTTCCAGGGCATGTGTGTGTGAGATTCTGTTTGCAGAATAAGAGTGTCTCATGCACAGAGGAAAGGAGCACTACCTTGATCTATAAAGAGAACCATAAAGTGCAGGATGCAGTGCAGAACATCCCTACATAGCATCCTACATATGGGGCTTCATCAGGGGCAGTGTGCAGACCCACAGGACTGTGCTTATTCATGTAACAGCATATATATTCATGAATTAAAGTGTTGTAAACACATTCATAAGATAGGTATCTAGTTCATTTATCACGTATGAGTCCAATGAGTGATGAGTACAAAGTGTCAATTGCTTTAAAATCTGGAAAGACTCACACATTATTCATTTTATTTTTAAAAACATTTTACTTTAAACATTTAAACAAAAGCAGCTGTGGGGCTGCATTCTAACTTGTTGTGCTGCAGTAGTGACATCACTGCTGCAGTACAACATGCAACAGAGAGGATTGTGTATGAGCAATCATACACAACAATGCTGTTTTTCAATCGAGAGGTTTCTGTGGTAACAAGAGACCTCAAGAATGCAGCTTGAGAACTCTCATTGCCACGGAAACATTGAGATTGAAAAACAGCATTATATGTGTATGGTTGCTCATACACAATCTTTTGTGCAACTTATGGGCAACCATTATTAGCATCCTGTGTCCCCAAAAGGTCCCCCCAGTATTAAAGGAGCCTTACTGTGCCATGGACAGTTGCAGTTGTGACATCACTAGTGCAGCACAACAACACTGTGACATCATTACTACAGCACAACATTGCTGTTCCAGGCATGGATTTCCATGCACAACAGCATTCCACCATACACTGTAGTAGGATTCTACATCAATTTCTCATAGCATGATTCATCGGTTAGTTGCCTAAGTACTTCCCTGGTGTATTGCTCCACATCCTGCACCACCACTACCATTCCCCCTTGTCTGCAGGCTCAATTATAATGTTTTTAATGGACTGTAACTCCTTCAGAACTTTCTTTTCTTCCATGGACAAGTTGAAAAATGATGGTGGAGAGGGTTTGGGTCTCAGTTATTTTTATGTCATTTCTAATCATGTGCTCAGATACTGTAATAGTGGGGTGTCTAATCTAGTCTGGACAGAAGATACCGTGAAGCTCTGCAGGATGAAACCCACTTTTACAGCACTCTGCAGTATCCTGCAGCAGAGTTACTGCAGTAAACAATGCAATTTTAATGGTAATTAATTTCTTTTGTCATATAGGAAAATGTGACACTGCCAGGATGAAGTGAATGTCAGTTTCCTGTATGACAAAACGGACCAATTGTCATTGAAATTACGTTGTTTTCCACAGTAACTCTGTTGCAGCATGCTGCAGAATTGGGTTTCATCCTGGTGAGCTTCACTGCACTTTTGCTATTGTAGAAAAAGTTGTTTTTTTTATTAAGGTGATTGATTAGTCAAAAACATTCTTTTTTGACTCCCAGCAGGAACACTAATGTGGACCATCAAGTTAAAGAATTAGTGCATGCACAGATTTCTATAGTAGGTGTGCATTAAACTTTAAAATCTGAAGATTAAAGTGAAAGGAATTAAACTGAATATTTGTTGTATACTGGAGAGAGTTGCTATGTTTGATGTTTAAAGTAAAATGTTTTTTAAAAGGCAAATGAATACTGTATGAATCTTTCCAGATTTTAAAACACTTTACACTTAAGTACTCGCCACTTGTTGGACTTGGAGTTAAATGAACTAAATTCCCATCCTATGAATACGTATACAAACCTATTATATGAATATGTATACAAATAATGCACTTTAATTCAGGAATATGTAAATTGTTACGCACATAAGCACAGTCCTGTGAGTTTCCACATTCCTCCTGATAAAGCCCCGTATGTAGGGCACTACATAGGGATGGTATGCACTGCATCCTGCACCTTATGGATCTCAAATGTTTGAAAACTAGCTCCTCTGGTGACTGCTCCATTTCTTTTTTTTTCCTTTTTTTTTGTCTTCCAGGTACCCACTTGCACCTGATGAGAGCACCTTTGCGTGTTGGTGTGCCTAAAAGTCTTCCTGACATTTTTCCCCTCTGAAAACTGTTGGCCACTGTAAGTGTCCCATTTCTGTCAAATGTGGTCCAGGAAAGCAGGACTTGCTTGACTTAACACTTTGTACCATCCCAAAATACGTTTTCACTTAACTGAAAGAATCACTACCCAATAAAAGCATTCCTCAAATGTTGTCATTGGTCTCAGCATTTTGGTAATATTATCAGCTGTATTTATAAAATGGTGTAGTTGCATAAAGCAGAATAAATCAGTGTTTGGGAGGATTAGCTTAGCTCTGCTTAGCAATGGCTAATACTGCACCAGAAACATCTAATTAATCTTAATGCTGAAATTTTTGACAATCATTATGTACTGTAGCTAGCATTAATTGTGAGTGGCTGATCATTAAAATTAAATTGGACCCAAAGAATTTGAAGATTTGTTGTGTGTATAATCCACCCCAAGTGGAACTCGAAGGATTACAGGACCTAACACGTATGATTAGTAAACTTGGCCACTCTGAACTGATTGTATTAAACATAGAAGTACAGACTTTGACAGCAGATAAGGACCACTTGGCCCACCCAGTCTGCCCATTTCCCTACTTATTGGCTAAGCTACAGATCCTAGTTAACCAACAGCCTACTTCTTCCTACCCCCCACCAGAATTGCCTTATGTCTGTCCCATGCATTCTTGAATTCCCCCACTGTTTTTGACCCCATCACCTCCTCAGGAAGGCTGTTCCATGCATCCACCACCTTCTCTGTGAAACAATGCTTCCTCACATTGCCCTTGAACCGTCCCCCAACTATCTTCAAATTGTGCCCCCTTGTTCTTGCGCATCTCTTTTTCTGAAAGATGCTACCCTTCTGGAGTTTGTTGATTCCCTAGAGGTACTTGAAAGTTTCTATCTTGTCCCCCCCTCCTTTCCTCAAGGGTATACATAATAAGCTCCTTTAGTCTCTCTTCCTATGGCTTCTGGTGCAGACCCTGCACCATTTTAGTTGCCCTCCTCTGGACTGCCTCCATCCTGTCTATGTCCTTGTGGAGATGGGGTCTCCAGAACTGCATGCAGTACTCCAGATGGGGTCTCACCAATTGTCTGCACAGAGGGATAACAACTTCCTGGTTTCTACTGGTGATGCCTCTTCCTATACATCCCAGTATCCCCCAGCCCTCCTTACTGCTTTCTCACATTGCTTGCTTACCTTTCGGTCATCTGCTATAACTACCCCGAGGTACGCTTTCCTCTTTCTGTTTACTTTTTTTTGTTTGTTTTTTTCTCTCTACTTTCTTATTGCCTCCATGCCTTTACAGCTCCTGCTGTTCCTGTTCTGGGACAGAAAGTTCATGTATTCCTCAGTAGTCTCCCTCTTACTTGCTCAGAGACAGATCTCCAGCAGCTAGGGGGTGAGGAAGAGCTATTTTTTTCCTTCTATGATGGTGAGTCTTTTGTGCCTCTGTGATCACTCCCTTTCTTCTCCCAAACAGGAAGTTCCTGTTGTCAGTCAAATCCAGTACCTATAAAAGTGGAACTTTCTAAGGGTTGGAGGTGGAGGGGAAGGAGGGCTATATAGTCCCAGTAGAAGAGTTCCAGCAACTGCCTCCTTCCTCTTGCTGCTCTCTGCCAAAAGCTAACTAGGGAAGTTTTAAATACAGACACCTGGTTTTCTGTTACCTAAGCCACAGCCTCTAATTTACAGTTCTTCTCTTCACCTAGTTAACAGCACAGACAACAACGGGGGACTACAGACCAGTCAGCCTGACCTTGGTAGTAGAGAAGATCATGGAAGCACTACTGAAGGAGAGATTGGTGGAACATCTGGTTGCCAATGGACTACAGGACCCAAGGCAGCATGGTTTCACTGGGGAGGTCATGCCAGACCAAACTCATTGAATTTTTTGATTGGGTGACAAGGGAGGTGGATCAGGGGAGGGCAGTGGACTTCAGCAAGGCCTTTGACACTGTGCCAAATAGAAGGCTATTAAACAAACTGGGGAATATGGGAGTGGGCAGGACAGTAGTACGGTGGGTGGGTAATTGGCTGGGTGGCAGGATGCAGAGGGTGGTGGTAAATGGCTGTCACTCCACAGAGGAAAGAGTGACAAGTGGAGTACCACAGGGATCAGTGCTGAGACCAATCCTATTCAGCATCTTCATCAGTGACATTGTGCAGGACCTAGAAGGCTGAATTTCCCTGTTCGCTGATGACATGAAGCTCTGTAACAGAGTGGACATGCCAGAGAGTGTAGACAGAATGAAGAGGGACCTGCAGAAGCTTGAAGAATGGTCAAGGGTTTGGCAGTTGAAATTCAATGCAAAGAAGTGCAAGGTAATGCATATAGGGCACAAAAACCCTGGAACAACATATCAGTTGGGGGAGTGAGGCTATAGCATGCACCAAGCAGGAAAGGGACCTTGGGGTTATCATCTCTGATGATCTCAAGGTAGGGAAACAGTGTGACAAGGCAGCAGGTAAAGTAAATAGGATGCTGGGATGCATAGGCAGGGGCATCACCAGCAGGAAAAGGGATGTCATAATTTCACTCTGCAAGACACTAGTGAGGCCCCACCTGGAGTACAGTGTACAGTTCTGGAGACTTTACCTACGTAAGGACATAGACAGGGTAGAGAAGGTTCAGAGGAGGGCAGCAAAGATGGTACAGGGATTGCATCACAAGTCCTATGAGGACAGGCTGAAGGACTTGAATATGTACTCTCTGGAGGAGAGGAGAGGAGAGGAGAGGAGAGGAGAGGAGAGGAGAGGAGGGAGAGAGGATATGATAGAGACATACAAGTACCTTACAGGGAGGAACAGGGTGCAGGAATACACCATTTTCCATTGAAAAAGATGTTCCAGGACTAGAGGGCATGGGATGAAGGTGGAGGGAGGGCGAGTCAGAGTAAACATGAGGAAGAATTTCTTCACAGAAAGGGTGGTGGACAAGTGGAACACCCTGCCAGAGGAAGTGGTGGGGGCAGAAACAATCACAGGATTTAAGAATGCATGGGATAGACATAAGAGAATTCTGGAGGTCAGGGATAAGGGGCAACAGACTTCTAGAAAAACATAAAGTGAACTTACAAGCTCAAATGGGCAGACTGGGTGGGCCATAGGCCCTTATGTGCTGACACTGTCTATGTATCTATGTAACAATTCCCTTCCCCCAACTCAGACAAGCACACCAACTCTTGTTTGTTTTTCACCCTAATTGAAGTCCCAGTAGTAGAGTTCTAGTTCTTTAGTCCCAGTAGAAGAGTTCTAGCAGCTGCCTCCTTCCTCTTGCTGCTTTCAAAAGATTTTAATTTAAACTGGTTGACTAATGAGTCACCATACAAAGACATACTTAATGCTTGTGACTTAAATCAAATTATAGCACACCAACCAGGTTGAATGCTTAATCAGGCAACCATTCCTGAATTGATTGGATTTTAGTTAGTAGGGCCAAAAGAATCCTGCATTCAGGGGTGTTGAATGACTCAATCAGTGACCACTTTGCTACTTATTGTCTATAGCACAACAGTTTTCCCAAAAGTTCTTTACCTAGGTTGATCACTTTTAGGAATTGTTCCAATTTTAATTTGTCATCTTTCTTGAATGACTTATCTACACTTGATTGGTCTTATTTAGATACAATACCCGATGTAAATTGTGCATTAGATTTTTTCATTACTGAGTTCATGACAGTATTGAATAAGCATGCTCCATTACTTAAACGCTGAGTAAAGCATAAAATATCTAATTGGTTCACACGTGATATTCTTACTTCAATGCGCAAAAGAGATGTTTCCTATGACGAGTTGAAGTTAACTATACTTGATCTGGATTGGAATGCATACAGATTTTTATGAAATAAGTGCACTAAGAAATATTTAGGGCAAAAAGTCAGTATTTAAAAACTCAACAAACATTGAACTTGTGCAACCCAAAACATTTTTGGCATTCTGTAAATTCCATGTTGAATGCTAAGGCTGAACTTTTCACCTATTACCATAGGTTTGAATGGTAACAGTTGTCTAGAGCCTTCTGAATTTGTGAACGTCTTTAATGATTTTTTCTCCTACCTGGATAAATACAGACTTACAGGGCAACCTGGATTTAAATCTAATACAACACCTCTGGACTTAAATTGACCCCATTTTCATCTCAAAGGGGTTACTTGCAGTGAAATTTTCAAACTGCTTGATTCTTTGAAAGTCGACAAGTCAGCAGGTTCTGATAGATTAATCCCCAGGTTCCTTAGAATTGCTGCCCCTCAGATAGCATCCCCATGTCCAAAATATTCAATTTATCATTTATGATAAATTTCTTTCCTGATTTATGGACACATCATTAGTTGTATAAGAAGGCTAGGAAGATGTTACTTGAAAATTATCAACCTATTTCAATTTTGTCTGCATTCGCTAAAATGCAGGAGAAAATTGGTCAATTACAGTACATTGAGCAGCACAGTTTGTTATGTGGGGAGCAGCATGGATTTAGAAAACATCATGGCACCAATATGGCCTTGGCCAGGTCCACGGACACTATTTACCATGTGATGTATCAGGGTATGGTAACTGGTGCTGTGTTTGTGGACCTAAGCAAGTTCTTCAATTTGGTTGGCCATGATATATTGATCCATAAACTATCCAAACTTGGTCTAGGATCTCCTTGCCTAGTTTGCGAACTACTTGAATGGCAGAAAGCAGATGGTTAAAATTGACAACGTTGTTTCTAGGGTTAATTTAATTCTCAGTTGTATTCCTCAAGGATCTATCTTGGAGTCTCTTCTGTTTTCTGCCTATACTAATAGTCTGCCAGTAGTCTGCAAACATGTGCATACTCTCCTTGATGCAGATGATGCAGTATTATATGCTATAGCAAGGACATTAATGAAATCAACTATGCATTGCATAAAAGCTTCAGAAATGAACAAGAGTGGTTCATTAAAGAAAAAATGGGTTTGAATCTTTAAAAACTCAATCAGCATTGTTTGGCATTAATTTAAAGTTGAAAAAATCAACCGTTCTGTATTAAAGTTGACAACGGTATCTGTTTGGAAAAGGTCAGTTGTTTTAAGTACCTTGGTGTACACCTGGATCCTACTCTTTCCTTTGATACTCACATCCCAAAAACTACTAATTTGGTTCGCCAAAAACCCTCTCCTTATACAGAATCCATAACTATGTAACATCTGAAACTAGAATCAAATTAGCACAGGCAAATTTACTCTCGCTATTGGAGTGTGTCTCATTGGTCATTAAAAAATTAGTGTTACAGAAGAAGCATTCATTTTATTACAAGATTGCCAAATTTGCATCTGGAAGTAATAACAGAACACATCATTGCCATTCTTTAAACATCTAAATTGGTTGCAGCCAGAGTGAAAATCCAAGTTGACACTCGCTAAATTCATCAAGAAAATTCTGCATACTAATGCTCCTACTGACCTAGCAGATCACCTTGCGTTTGTTAACATTCCTTCATCTCAATCAGCCTCAAAAAATCATATTTAAAATGTTGCTGTTTCGAACAAATATGGAATGACCCTCTTTTAGTTATCGGGCTTCCTCACTTTGGAACACAATTCTACCCCATCAGATAATCTTTAACTGTTTCCGCTTTTTCAAAGAAATTGAGAGACAATTTTTATACACTTAATGTTTGTGACTGTTATGTATAAACTATTACATGTAGCTTATTACATTTGTACTCTTTTGTATTGTCTGTATTGATTGTTGTAAACTTGTATTCTTGATGTTTGTGCTCATGCACCTGAGTTGTACCTGAAAAAGGCATTTTTTGCCAGTGTATGTACCTGGTTACCAAATTTAAAATAAATGAATAAATAAAATTGTCATCTAGAATATTCCTAGCTGCAGGATATTCAACACCAGAGAAAGGAAGTGTGTCCCAGACCCCCATGTCCAATCACGTGAGCCTGTAGCTCAGTGGTTAGAGCACCCAGATGGCATTTTAAGGGCCTGGGTTCAATTCCCAATAGCTCACGTTATTACTTTCTCACTATAATTTGTGATTTAAATTTCTTAGCAGTGGCTAATACTGCACCAAAAAACATCTGATTGTCATCTAGATTATTCCTAGTAGCAGGATATGCAATACCAGAGAAAGGAAGTGTGCCCAACCATGTGAGCCTGCAGTTTAGAGGTTAGAGCACTGGGATGGTATTCCAGGGGCCTGGGTTGAATTCCCAGTAGGTCACATTATTTTTTTCACACTACAATTTGTGTTTGGGAGGAGATATTTTTCTTTCAGCCTGTTAAAGGTAACACTAACACCTTGCTCCACGTACTGTATAAATCTGGTTAACCCTGCTAGACTCCACCTTTCAAAGCTCTTATCTGTGTTCAGTGGGGGAAACCTATCATGAAATGTGATGAGAGCCAGTGGACCCAAATCATTGGTGGTTCATGTGAGTTATCTGGCTTTTAAGATCATACACAAAGTATGTTTAACCCATGGACTATCTACTGCCTTTTACATAGTCTAATCTATAGTGTCACCTGGCATAGCATATATGGGAAAGGAGCCTGAACCCACCCCTTCCACTGAGTACCATCTGGAGTCCTGTTTCTTCCTAGCCCAAGTTCAGGCCAGTTGGTGCTAACTGACTTGCCAAATAATAGAACCTCCATTCTGGCCAACCTAGTCTCCCATTATATCTGTCCAGAGCCATCATTTTATATCTGATTCAAGCACAGTTACCTCCTCACACAAATTTCTGGAATGACTTTAGGATCTTCTTCCAGAACCTTGCTGGTATAGGGATAGGCAGGGTTTGACGTAAAAAATGAAAGGCAGAGCAGTACATTCTATTTAACAAAGCATCTCTGCTCTCCCCCATGACAAAGGTAGCAATGTCCATCTATTCACCTGTGCCTGAAAAAGGTGCTTCAGCACAAGTGCACTTACCTAGTCATCAACATAACTAAATAAATACATTTACAGCAAGTCTGCTTGGACCTCATTCCACAGCTTTTCACAATCCACTGCAAACATCTTGGTAAGATCAACTGAGATTTGTATGCCTAAATAACACATTTTTTTTCCTGGGGACTATCAAAAGGGGACAGAGGAATACAATCTCCGAAAGCGCCTCTCAGTCTAAGGGCTTCAGATTTGCTATGAATGATATTGTACCCAAAGATTACACCAAAGTCGAAGGTGATTGAACTAATTTGGTCACTGAGGTTGCAGGGTTCTCTATGTAAAATAAATAAGGTGATCTTTGAAGAGCTATTTACCCAAAACAGAAAAGCCAGGACTAGAAATGGGAGAACCTCAAAAGGTTCTGAGATTCTAAAAGGTTCTGATAAGCAACAAAAGGTTTGAATGTTTATCCAAACCTTATCCAAACCTTTTAGAACTGTTCTTTATTTATGGTAACTGTAATTTAAAAAATAATTTTAAACAGTTTTCAATCCATATATATGTAGGAGAAAGCACTTAAACCACTATTTAGTAATAATAAACATTATGACTTGTGAAATGAGTGAATTAAATTGTTGATGTACCTAGTGGAAGTCCAGTGCTCCATTGTACATGCAGAACCTCCCACCCTGGCCCCCTATTCACATAACGATTTGGTTCAAAGGCAGTCAATGCCAAGATCTCTATCCAGCCCTTATAGCTTAGTAATTAGAGCACCAGTGTGAACGGGAATAATATATAGCAGCTAACTGGTGTGTGTGTGTGTGTGTGTATACACACTCCTACAGCCACCCACCATGATATTGTCAAAACAAGGGCAGGCAAGTCCTAAAACTTTCTTTAACCACGCTTCTGTTTCTGACTTTTTAGAAGGTAATGTTGTGTATAGCTAATAGTTACTTCTATTTCTCAACAGGCACCACTGTGTTTAGAAATCTCTCCAGTTATGAATGAGGAAGGAACAAATGAAGACATGTTAACTTATAGCTAGAATTTGGCCTTCTGTTTAAATGAATAGTCATCTTGGGTATTGTTTTAGACACATTATTCTTTGTATATTCTATTGTCATATGTTCTGGTCACCCATATGGGTCATCGGCCCATGGACTTACCAGATTTTAAATAAAACAAAAACAAGAAACACAGCACACCAGCATTAGGGAGAAGCAGAATGTAAGAAATGGCACCAGCTAGTTAGACTGCCAGTCAGCTACCACTTCACTACTCTTGCCACCCCTACTATCGGGGGGGGGGACAGAACTACCAGTACTGAGATCAATCTGGTTAATGCATTTACCTTAAATGTCTGCTCAAAAAGAGAAGGAATCTGATGATTGAGAACAGGGACTTGTCTGCTACAGCTACTGCCAGTACAGTGTCATGTACTGGCTGCACCTTCCGCCCACAATGATTTGATCCAAAGACAGGCAAATCCCAGGTCTCTCTTTGTAATCACTATCCTGAGTCTGATTTTTTTAGAAGGAAATATTAGGTCTGTAGCTAGTTCTATTTCTCAATAGTCACAGGCACCACTTTGTTTAGCAGTTAGGAGAAGGAACACATCACCATTGGAAAGAAACAAAATGTATGAAAAGGGAGCAGCAACCAGTCACCACTTCGCTAAGCAATAACACAATTTGTAATGGCAGACCCTTCCTTTCTTAGTTTCTGGGGCCTGATGAAATGATAATACCCTGAGACTGAAGTCAATAAAGCAACTACATAGCAACAAACCCTGCCTCTGGGTCAAGAAGAAATTATACCCTACAACTGGATGCAAAAAAACAAACAAGTATATGACAGTAAGTTCTGGCCTCTGGTGCCAGGAGTAAGATACCCTCAGACTGGAAGAATCCTGTCTCTGAGGCCAGGAGAAATTATAGCCAGAGACTGGAGGCAATAAAGCACCTTCAGCTTAGTAAACCCTGCCTCTGGGGCCAGAAGAGATACCTGGAGCCTGAAGCAGTGCCAAACCCTGTCTTTATTATATTTCTGGGGCTAGTACTACAACCACCATTAACTGGGGAAGGAACTGAAGTCAAGAACAGTAGGAGAAGGCAGTCACGTTCCCAAACTGAAAAAGAGCTTTAATGTTATGTAATAAAGAGCTTTAATGTTATGTAATAAAAGCAGTCTTCTTTGTTCTCAAAAGATGTGAGACTTGCCAGCACTATGTTATCTGACATTTGTGATGTGATGCATTGCTAATGCTACCATCCACAATCAGCAGTAGACAAAAACATTGGTGGAATTTTTTTTCCCTACTACTTGCCCTGGGCATCCACTCCTTCTTGCTCTCCACAAGGCATATCCCCTGCTGCCCACCAGACTCACCTGCACTACTGGACCTCTCCTTCAGGCTTCCAGTCACATGCCATCAGCAGATCCAATTTATCCTGGTCAGGGGACTTTCCTGCTGCCACCAGGAAGGAAGGAAGCACCTGTTGCTGGCCTGCAACAGCTGGAGGTGGAGGGGCCATTCTCCCTTTGGGGGTCTTGTTGCATGTGTAACCCCTAGGCAGCACTATTCTAAGGGTTACTACCCCTGCCTGTATGGCAGTACACAGGTTGAGAGGCCTGAGTTCTAAGATCGGGTGCCTCTACCCAGCGGAATGGAATCGGGGTAGCTTGACTAAACTAGTATAGCCCTCTGGGATGCTATAACCACCCACCAACCCTCATATTGGGCTAAGTAATAACACAATGGCACATTCACATTCAGCAGGTAGCAGTAATAATGTGCTCACCCCCATTTCACTTACCACCAGGGCTGGAACTGCAGCAACTGCCCTGGAGACCCCCTTGAAAATAAGGTTAGCAATACAATCTTACCACCGTACCCCAACTAATAATATGCACACTAGCCAGGTTAAATGTGAAAAAAGACAATCAGATTTATTTAGGGGCAGTGAACAAAGGAGGGGCATGAATCTAGCAGAATGATTAGCAACCCAATTCAAATTAGGATTGTTGAGCATGCACTGTGAGTCCCAATTAGACAGTTCAACAGCCCTGGATACCCAGTATGTCATGCAGGCTTGCCTGAAGCATTACCTGGGGGTGGCCAGCATTGCAGCTGTTGCTGGGGCCCTTAAAGGAAAACAGTTAAACATGCACACAACCCAATTAAATTATTTGTAAGCTGGAGAGCTCAGTTCATTGCAAGAACCCAGTAAAAAGAAACAACTAGATGGTACTACAAAGATTTTGGCTTTTGTTGCAGGGAGCTACCCTGGTTTGTACTCATGCTACCAGAACCTGGATGTTGGACAGGCAAGGTGTAGGTCTCATGTTGATGATCTGGGGGGCCAGGGGAAGGAGGGCCAACACGGCTCACCTCCAGGTGGTTGCTACCTGCTCGATGGCGTTGGACAGGGGGCTGAATTCCCAGGCAGGTCTTTCACCAAGAAGGTCCCTGGAACATGAGTAGCAGCCTAGGCTGAAATGGCAGGCCCCTGGCAGGATGAGCAGTTCTGCAAAAATTTGTGATCTTCTGCTGGTGAAGCCTCCAGCTGGCATAACGGATCTAACCGTGAGGAACCAAATCGTGACCCCCAAACACATTCAGCACATTTAATTGCTCTAAATGACAGTTCAGATACAGTCCAGTTGCAAATGACAGCTTCACTGTGCAAACCTTCCAATCCAAGCAAAGTTCTCTGACAAGCTGGGCCGATCACTTTTGGAGCAAGTCTTCAGTCCAAATTACCAGTCACAGCGACACTTCTCCTTTTCCTCTGCTGCAGTTCCAAAGCTGGAGATCAGAACAGATCTGACTTCTGCAAAAGGCAGTTCACTTGCAGGAGAGCATGGCAGGAAGGCCAGCTGAGACTCTTCCTGCCGATTCCCTTATGCTCCTTCTGGGAGCAGCTGCTTGAAGCTCGAGCTGTTTACTCTTCCACTTCCAACTCTAACTGAACCACTGCCCTAGGCAGTTCTGAGCATTTCCTTTGGTAATCCAAAAGGTTTGGTTGGATGCCTAAACTGTCAGAATCAGTTTGAGAATTTTTATTGGGCAGCATTTTGGCACCTAGGTTTTGTCCCTGATTTTTCCAAGTCTCTGGCTATGTCCCAGGAGCCCTTGGTTTAATACTGTCTCCCAATTTGCTGATGGCTGCTAAGCTGGAGTCTGCTGATACAGTTCTAGTGTAGTTTGAACCATGTCCCCATATACAAAATCCTGATGTAGCCAGGTATATCACTTCTAGATTGTTACTCTCCCACAGTCTTATAGTCCCAACAGTTTCCTCTTGAATACATTTATTATTTTGATTTAAACCCCACTCATCTTGCTGTCACTGCCGCCGATGCATATACCCCCAGGCAGCAGGCAGTTACCTTATCCATATTTATGCGGGGCTCATTAATATGCATGAGCCCTACTTATGGCCCCATTCTGAATGTTTTATCTATTTATTTTTTTTAAACTCAGCTTTATGCAGTGTTTGATCACCACAGCCAAAGACATACATATTCTTTTAGGATACAATACTGACATTTGTGAGCTGCGGGTGGGTTACTGCCATTATAACAGCAGCTTCCTGACATGTTTCATACTGTAAGTTACTTAAACACAGAAACAATTAATATGGGGCAGGCAACATGCACAACAATGCCCCAAACATAACATTGGCTGCTTAAGAAAGAACAAGAAAAGAAAAACTATTTATTTCCCCCTTGGTTATTGCTTAGAGTAATCTTCTGATGATAGGGTGGTATCTAAACATACACCACCTTCCCTAAATCAGAGAGGTCCCCCGTACCTATCTTCTCAATTGACTATATAGTGTCTGCTTCCCCCACTTTCCCATGCACCCAGGATTCCCAGGCTTGCCATCAATGTATATGTTTGTCCAGCTGCAATCTAAGCCTCGCTGTCAGAGCCTCCATCGATACTACCTCTTTGACTCTAATCATCCACTCACATAGCGTGGGTACCTCTGGCTGAAGCCACTTTGTCATTATACATTTTAGGCCAACTACAATAAGAGTAAGGACTACTTTTCAGAGGTCTCCCGTTAAGTGTGTGGCCATGGGGAAACCTAAGACCCATTCTGTGAAATTCAATGGGAGAAGAATCCCTGTGATCTTGTAAATCGCTGTCTGAAGTGTCTGCCAGAAGGGGGCTAGTAGAGGGCAACTCCAGAATACATGCCAATGGTTTCCTATCCCTTCACAACCTCTCCAGCACTGAGCTGAGTGTGAGGCAGAGTAATATTTTGTTACAGTAGGGACTCAGAAATACCTAATTAGGACTTTCCAAAAGAATTCTCTCCAGGCTGGGGTCACTGTTACCCTCCAGCCAAACTTAAGTCAATGGCTCCAATCTCCCTCATTAATACTCTGATTTGATTCCCTCTCCCAAGCTTCTCTGCATGAGTGCAAGGAGGGCCCCCCCAGTCCCAACAACATTTTGTACATGTTAGAGATATATTTGCATTCTACCTTTATTTGAACTACTCCGTAGAGAAAAATTTCCCACTCTGACTGGGGTCTGGTAAGGTCTCCAATACGCCCCGGCGAGTTAATAAAGTGTCTAATTTTGCATATATCTAAGGAATTCCATGTTGTTCCATCAAAATTTCTCCTTCACCCTCTGAAAACAGATGCATCTGTCATTCTCAACAAATTGAATAAATCTTGTTACTCCCTGAGTCTCCCATCTGGCATAGCCTTGATCCAACTGGGGGGAAAAAAGTCTGGTTCATACCTGATCAGGGACAGTGGGCCCACTCCCGGGGGGGTGCCCTTCATTTTCTTGACCTTAGAAAGAATATGGACGACCTGTCTAATCCAGCCATTTTGTATTGATTTTACATATTCCTGAGATGGAGGGGCCAGTACCAAAGTATATAATGGATTACTCCCGCTGCTTCATTTTCCAGCTCATACCTGCCAGATGAAATTCTTTGTTTTGCCCAGGAGAGAACAAGGCCCATCTGAGCCGAGAGGTAATATAAATACAGATTTGGTAGGACCAGGATTCCCTCTTCCTTGGAGAAGAATAGTATTTGTCTGGCTATTCTTGTTTTTTTATATTGCCAAATAAATTGCAATATCCCTTTGTTTATCTTATTACAGAACACCAGTGGGAGTCTCAAGGGGGAGAGACTGAAATAAGAATAATAAACGGGGGAGGACATTCATCTTCACCACAGCTATTCGCCCCACCAAGCTTAGAGGGAGAAGTCTCCATCTCACCAGGTCCCGCTCTAGTGTTTCCCATATCTTATAATTTATCGAGAATAGTTTGGATGTGTCTAGGTCAATTTGTATCCCTAGACACCTGATTTAGTTTCTTGGGACCCATCTGAAAGGAAAGTTGTCTTTAAAATTTTGCTTTACTTTCCCACTGAGTATCAGTGCCTCTGATTTGGAGAAATTAATTTTGTATCCTGATATTTCACTGAAAGAGTTCAGTGTTTTAACTGGGGGGGGGGCTGAGTTCTCTGGAGAAGACAAGAACAGGACAGTGTCATCAGCATATAGGGAAATTTTTTGTTCAGAATTACCCACCATGACACCGCCTTTCACCTGTGTCTGTCTAATTTTGGCAGCCAAGGGTTCAAGGCATAGTGCGAAGAGTAGGGATGAAAGAGGGCACCCCTGTCTTGTTCCTCTGGTTAGAGGAAAGAAGGAGGAACTTATTCCATTTACTCTCACCAGAGCTTGGGGATTCTTATAAAGTTGTGAAACTGACTGTAAGAATTTAGGGCTGAATTGCATTTTCTCCATGGATGCTTTGACGAACTTCCAATTTACTCTGTCAAACGCTTTTTTTGCATCCATGGAGATGGCTATCTGGAAATCATTTTGAGAGCTCTGCAAGGAGATAATGTTTAAAAAACCTGCATATGTTATCTGACAAGAATCTACCTGTGATGAATCCTGTTTGATCCCTGTGAATCAGGGAGGAGACTGAAGATTGCAGCCTCCTAGCCAAAAGCCACGTGAACAATTTTAAGTCAACATTTAACAAGGAAATAGGTCTATAGGACCCACATTCCAAGGGGTCCTTTCCCTCTTTATGAATAACTGAGATATGGGCTAGCTGCCATGAGGCTGGGGTTGGGCCACCCCTCATCATCTCACTGCAGACTGGGAGTAGCAGGGGTAGTAAAAGAGGTGCAAATCATTTAAAAAATATGGAGGGAAATCCATCCAGACCCAGGGATTTACCATTCTTAAGGGCTGTTACCTGTGCGTTGATCTCTGGTAGGGTGACTTCCCTATCCAGATTCTTCGACTGCGATTGGGAGAGGTTCTGGATGGCAAAATCCTCAAAAAATAAAGAGATTTTGGCTTTTATGTCAGTGACTGGTTCTTGAAAGTATAATGTTTCATAATAATTCGAGAAAAGTGCAGTTATTTTTCCCGGGTGGCTGACCACTTGATCCCCCTCTTCCCCCATCTCGCAGCTGGAGCACCAACCTGCTTGCCTGTTGCTGTCTCATTGTAGAAGCCAGCAACTTGCTAGCCCTATTTCCGTTTTCATAGTAATTTTGTTTAATCTATCTATAATTTGCCTCTATCTGGGAAGAGAGGAGAGTTTCAAAGGCCCTCCTTTTTTCCATCAAATGAGTTTGCATTGACTCATTTAGGGAGATTTTATGTTGAAATTCAAGGTCTTTTATTTCAGTTTCTAACTGCTTTCTTATGTATTCTCTTTTTTTCTGTTTTTTGGAGGTATCCCCGATTGTTACACCACGAAGGACTGCCTTCAGGGCATCCCAGCGGATTGCATGAGTGGTTGCCTCTGGAGGGTAATTTAGGGTATAGGACTTAATGATGGATTTTATCATTTCAGTATAATCTGGGTCATTTAGTAGCCCCATGCTGAATCTCCAGTTGGAGTTCCTGATGGAGGAACCCAATTTCAATTTCATTTTAAGCGGGGCATGATCAGATAAAGTACGTTGTAAAATGTCAGTTGTCTACTGCGTATAGCCATTCCTTTGAAAGAAAGAAAAAGTCAATTCTGGAGTAGCAATTATGCCTATCAGAGTAATGTGTATAGTCTCGTTGGTCCCCGTTGACCTCCCTCCACACATCAGCAAGCCCCTGGTTCACACAGAGCCTGGGGAGGGTGGTGTCTGCCACCCGCAGTGTAGGCCTAAGTGACCCTCTTCTCTTATCTCTCACCGGGCAGAGAATGGTATTAAAATCCCCGCCTATGATGCAGAGGTGTCCTGAAGCCATTAAAAATCTTGAAAAGGTTTTTCTAAAATATTAAGCAGCCTCTTTGTCCACATTTGGGGTGTATATGCTTGCTAAGAGGCAGGGAGTATCAACCAGAGTACCAAAGATTATTACAAATCGTCCTTCTGGGTCTATTTCTACCTTTTCAACCTTTAGGGGGCATGACTTACGTATGAGGATTGCAGTTCCTCTCCGATGGGGGTGGAGCAAACATGAAGAAGCAAACACTGAACCCACACATTGTCTGCAGAGCTTTTGGTGCTCAGAGTCTGTAAGCTGAGTTTCTTACAACAGAAGTATTTGAGCCTTAGTTCTTTGCATTTCCTGCATAAGCCTCACTCTTTTAAATGGAATATTAAGGCCCCTTATGTTATATGGTATGACTGTTAACTCACCCATCTTTACTAGCCAGATACCTCTGCATCTTTAAAGATTTTTCCCAGGGTTTCCCCACGTAGCAATGCCACTCAGGGAGCTCCAGGGTTAACCAAGGGGGAAGATTATGCAGCCAAATAATTAACAATTACAATTGAAAATTAACAAAACTTTTGCCAAATATCAACCCTTTTAAACTAAATTTACATGTTTGCTTCAAAGGTGCCACTTCGCACCCACCACACGTATGGTGATTCATGGTGGTGTGATGTGTGGGATTACTTCTCACACTGTACTGCCAGAGCGCCAGGGGCTGCCCTCCAAGCGATCTTAGTGGTATCACTTGTGCCATGGTATGTAGTTCCCGTCCCCCTGTGACCCACTTCTTTTGTAATTATCTTAGGCGGTTCAGCAGTCCCAGAGACATTTAGGATTCTGCACAGTCATCTTTGATTTTAAGTGCCTCCTCAGGCTCACCCCCCCCCCCGTACCAGAAGAAAAAAGAAAAAGACAAAGCCCACTTATGTACTAAAGTGTTTTCGTTAGCAAGATGGGTGAACATTTTATTTTTAATCTCCTGGGGCTTCTCATCAACCACTCTGAGGTTGCTGTTCCCCATTTAGCTTAGGTGGAGCACAGTGACCAAGAAATACTCCTCGGACTGACCGCAAAAAGTGGTCGCATCTACAAAGCGCTCCAGTGCAGATGTGCAAGTGCCTGCCAGGCAAGGGACATGCCAGCAGCTTGCGGATAATGTTTTAAGCCTGAACTGGGCATAATTGAAGAACTGGGGCTGTTTGGGGGAAAACCAGGGAACCAGTGGGCTAGGAACAGGTGGCAAAGGTGCCATGAGGAAGCGGGCGGATGCTGGAGGCAACGGGAGAACACCAGGAGGCATTTAAAAGGTAAGCCCCATTTGGGGGGGCACTACATGTGGGAGGGGCTTGCCAGGGAGGCCTTCATCTAGGCTGCCCTAGTGCAACCTTTTTCCGCTTTTGAGACCCACCCCCACCCACACTAGAGCTTCCACAGCAATTTCCTTGGGTGGGGACGTTCAGCAGTATGTGGTCACCCATGCTGCCAAGAGCACCACCACAGAACCACCAACAGGAGGTGCTAGTAGAGCAGCATGCAATAGCCCACCCCAGGAGAGAAGCATCTGAGGGATGCCCTGGCTCCTTCCCTGCCGGCCTCTGCTCCTGTCATTCTGGGCTCGAAGCATGAACCCGGGATGCCAGCATGCCAGAATGATGCCCCATCACTCTGCGCCATGGAGCTGGCATGAGGAAATGGTTTCTGAGTGGCTCAGAGAATGGGCTAAGAAGAACTGAGACTTGCCTGCCCAGTGTGCACCCCATACTCAGCTGTTAACACAACTACAGTTTATATTTTATTTTAATGTGCCAGTTACATTGTTCACACTGGCCAAAGGCAAGCAAATCCCACATCTTTAATAAGCCTCTTTGTAGAAAACTGAAAGCTGATGTTATTGTAACTTAGTCCACAGATGCATCATAAGTACTGCTGTCAGTCTCATTTTCTGCTTCTTCTTCAAGATTAGCATCACATATGTAGCCAAAGTTTGGCAAGTTAACCTTCAAGAACATTAGTTTCTCAACATTTCTCTACGTCTGGTGTTAATCTTGTTCATTTATTAGATACAACATACCCAGCAGAGCTAAAGAAATGTTCAGAACAGACACTGGAGGGTGGGCAGCCAATATATTTACAAGCCAGGTTAGCCAGCTCTGGCCAGCTGATTTTTGTTCCAGTAACCAAAAGGGTCATCCTTAATACTGATGTTGGGCTCAGACAGTTATGCATCTACCATGCTTATTAGAGAGCATGCATTTTCTCTTTTTGGAATTTCAGTCTATTTCAATGTCCTGCAGCTAGCACCAAATGTCATCCTCCTCATTGTCTGCTTCTTTGGTGTTTTTTGATGCAGTCGGCTGAGATATATACATTGTAATATTGCTTCCTAATGAAAGTGAAACATATACTGCATCATTAAAAAGTTGTCTGTAGTCCAACTCCTCCATATCCTGAGAAGGAAGTAACATCAGAAAGGTGTCTGTTCTGGAAATGTGGGTCTAGTAATGTTGCTAAGATAAACTCTTTGCTTCATGTCATGTCTGATCATGTGTCATCATTGAAAGGTCTGATAAGCATATTATTGGTGAGAGATTGGTTCATATCTAGGTTGTTCATCATTTTCTCAAGGTGTTTTTTGAGAAGCGGAATGAGCGGAATAACTCAGCTAAGGGATACCTTTTCTGCACTGACCTCTTTTGTAGCACTCATAAATAGTTTCAGAATGTGAAGCAACTGTTCCATTAGAGACCACGGAGTAGAATGGAGTACAATCCCCTTCCCAATGTTACTGTGCATGATATACTCAACGATAGCTACCTTTTGTTCAAGGATATGTTCAATCATAAGGTAAGTTGAATTCCACCTTGTTTGAACATTCTGAACCAGTTGGTGGTAAGGAAGACCTTTGTTCTTCTGGATATCAGCAAGGATGTCATGAGCTTTTATAGAGTGTTTTAAGTGGCCACACACTTTGCAAACTGGGCTTACAGTGGTTCACATTTGTTGGTCATTATCCAGGAAGCTTCGGACTATAAAGTGAACACAGTGTGCAAGGCAACATACATGTACAAAATTGCCATCATGAAGTGCTTTTCTTACATTTGAACCATTGTTGCCAACAAAAAAGCCAATTTTCAAACCCTGTGAGGTGACCCAGGCACTAACTAGTTTTTCAAGTTCTTGCTGAATGTGCTATTCTATGTGTGCGTGTCTTGAAAGTGAGATACATGGAGTACTTCTATTTTCTGAAACATAAAGGTTCTCTTTTTTCTGTGAGAGAGAGAGATAGTAGTGGTAGTAGCAGTTGGAGTGGAGTGTGATGATGATGGGTTACCTGCAAAACATCACAGAGCACACTTGGTGAAAAGTTGGGGCAAGTTTGTGGCTGGGATCATTGCCTGTGATCTTTTTTTGATAAAATATCTACAGCAATTTTAACAAACTTTGAGTGCGGTTTTATTGTTTTTCTTTAAAATCATTTCTGTTATTTCACAATTGATTGTCACTGTTATCAGGTGGTTTCATGAATATTTAGATTTTCTTTCTAAAACCTCTTGTTACTTTTATTACTTCTTAACAGGGGTAATCTTAATCTTGTCTGGGTACTACTTGCCCTTGCTGGTAAAACAGAAGATTTTACAGAAGAATTTTCTCAAGACAGACATAGACTTTTGGACCTTGGCTGGTGACTGCTGTCACCTCCTGTTTCAGAAGAAGATTCCTGCTCATGGAGAGCCCTGCTAGATTTCCATTCACCAATGTTAGAGTCTTTGAACCATATATAATGATAGGGTGAATTCATGTAAGATGCTGCTTCATTGTTGTAGATCCAAGATTACCTTTATTTTTCCCCAATTCACATGAGCGCTGCAGTGCACACATGTTGCTTGGCAAAACATCCTTGCTGTTTATGTAAAAATTATTCCAGACAGCAGAGGTGGACTGTCTATTTCTAGTAACGAGCTCAGCAGGAGTCAATTGACTGGGTTTAACTGGGGAAGACATATCGGTGGAGGATGCAGGGTCATCAGGTGAAATGATTATGGAATCCTCTGCATCAGCACCAGTGCCCTCATCACTGCTGTCAGACTTTATTTCCCATTGTTTGGCTTGAGCTTTAAAAAATACCCCTCTGCCTTTTGATGATGTAGTAACAGTACTCTCCTCCACATCATCTGCATTGTCACTGTCAGAAATAGTTACGGTTATACTTTTTTTTTCCCTCTCTTCTGGCTGGTGAGGTGCTCTCCCCCACCAGGGAGTCCACCTCAGCTCCACCACCCCCTCTGCGGACTTACCCTCTACTCCTGATCTTCTCCCACATGCCAGTTACCTCTGCCCCCCCCTACAGAGGGTGATGGGCCTTACCTCAAGCCACTCATGACCAGGTACTCTGGTGGAGGAGTGCCACGGGCATGGGTGGGTCCACGATAATTGGCTATTATACACCAGAGCATTTTTATTTTCCCCTTGTGTTGTACTTCCAGCAGTGAGGCATGCAGTGATGCTCACAGCAGATACACATACACACCCCTGGCACGGCCTCTGCCAGCCATCTGCTCAGTCTCCCTGCTACTCTTTTTGTGCCTGCCATTGGTATTTATCCCAGCTACCACTGGAGGTCATGCTGGTGCCCGGTACCACCCACCCCTCCCCCCTGGAGGAGAGCAGTCCATATGGCGCTCGATCCCCCCCCCACGGCCAGCCGTCCTATGTCCTGAATCCAGATTCAAACCCAGGGTGCCGGCATTGCAGGCAGAAATCTTACCCCTGCACTGATGGGCTGGCTGTCAAGTCAGACTTACAGTTTCCATGTCATCATTATCACCATGACCATGGTCATCATCACTAGATACACTAGAGACGCCACTGTTATTTGGAGATTTATTTATTCGAAATACACATGTTGCAAAGCAAGCAACCCACTGTAAGTTCTTTAACATCACACATTACAGGAATACTCTTTGTTTTCACAATTTTCTCAGATGAATTAGTAGAAGCTTTTGAGGACAAGGAGGAGTCGCGCACTACTGAGCCCTTCAATTATAGCCAGTCCTTCCCCAGTTGTAGAGGTCTCAGCATTTGAGAGTTAGGTAGCAGTACCTGGATAGTAGTACTATTATCAGTACCTTCAACACAATATGGTGCTTGAGTTTTAGTTTTTGATAGGGCACTCACCTCTGGACTATTGAATGAAAGTTTACATTAATGACCTTGTTTGCCAGTGGTTTTTGTTTTATCATGTTTCTGAGTACTCATCTTGCCAGTCTTTCTTGAGTAACTTGTTCAGGGTGGCTGTCATAGTTAATTCACACACAGGCCTGCTATATATTATTTGGGTTCACAATGATGATCTAACCACTAAGCTGTGAAGGCTGGTGCCACCCACTGCCAATGCTAGACTTCAAATTTAAATCAGGGGTGACCAAGCAGGTCTAAGCAACTTCTACAAGTCCTTCCAAAGCAAGAACTTTTTCAAAATCATCCATGATAGGCCCACAGAGTCAAAGATTGTTGATAATGTGCCACAGAAGCATACGGGACTTGTTCAGGGTTGCATAGACAGTATGTAAGTGGTGGGTGGCTGTTAGATTTTTTAATTCACAGTGATGCACAGGTCTGCTAAACAGTATTCGGGTTCACTTCACATTGGTGCTCTACTAAGCTATAAATGTGAGGAGCTTGATAAATAAATAGCAGTACCTGCAGGGCACAGGCAATTATCACTGTCTACACTCCGACTGCCTGCTGCCCACTGCTAGTTGTTTCTTATATCTGTTGTTTTTCAGACCCCAAAGTATTCATTTTGCACAAGTCCTCCTGCACAGAGTGTGACGAGAGAACAGCTCACTGCTCAGGTAGTCAGATTGCAGACTGAGTCTGCCAGTTCCATGCACTGTTCCCCTTCCCCACCCCCGTTTGGTGCAGTTCCTTTGTAATTTTTTCTTTGTTAAATTATTTTTTTCCCACTGTTTAAGAAAGGTTTCTTAATCTTTAACTAATTTAGCCACCACCGGCCGAACACAGCATAAGAGGCTCTCTGTCTCAGATCGCTGAGAAGGCGCCCATGACCTGCTTCTCTCAGCCTGCCTGCTGAACAACATAGCACTATAGTGCAAGTGAAACACTGAATCATGTGAGCGCAAGTCAATCAGGTGACCCCTTTCAAATGTTCATTGTTGGCTAGCCAATAGGGAGATGTTTAACACAATCACATTCCCACTCACACTCGCCAGGCTCACTCTAAAGGGATGCATACGTTAAGTCAGTGCTGCACTTTATATGGTCCCAACAGAAAACAGTGCTGGGGAGGAAAAAGGCCTCCACACTTGCAGCAAGCTCTGTGCAGTACTGCACTCCTGAATGATTGCGGTAACCAACAGCCACTTATCCAAACCCATCCAAACCAGGGAAATGGTTGAGATGTGGCTCAGCTATATGGGGGTAGTGTTGGTTCAAGGTGTTTGAATTTTTGCAGAACTGGTTTGCCCGCCACCAGCTAGGACATGCTGTCATGTGTGGAAGATAATAGGGGATGGTTTAAAAAGGATGCAAGGAAGTTTTATGTTACAGAAAGAGTGGCTGAGCCCTGGAATTGTCTGCTGGCAGAGGTAAAGGATGTGAAAACCATAAACTGGTTCAAACATGGCTGGGATAGAGCCAAGGGCATAGTACCTACTCAGAGGAACAAGGGAAATGAAAAAACAGAACAGTAAGGAGACTAGGGTAAGTGAAGAGCCCATAGGATCAACAGGTCCCAGTGTATGCTAGGATACCATGGGCAGACTAGATGGACCAGTGGTCTTTTTCTGCTGTCATCGTCTACATTTCTATGTTAAAACAAGGAATAGTTTGCTTATAAAGACCGTTTATGGGCCGGCCCGCCAGCGCAGTGGTTGGATTTCCGCTTGTGAAGCCAGCGATCCAGGTTCGGGAACTAGCCCGGTTCACTGGAGGGCCGGCCGGGGGGAGAAGGATTGAGCATCCCAGGGACAGCTCCCCTTCTCCGGGGGAAGGGTAGGGGACTGGTCCAGCACCTGCTGGCCCCTAGCGTAGGCTGGGAGTATCACAGGACGCACGGCCCAATACTAACCAGGGGAGGAGCAGACGTCGGCGTAAGCCGTGACATCATTACGCTACCCCCAATAGAAAGCCAGGAAAAATCACTCGCTGGCCCTCCGGATGATGGCTCTTTGTTCCTAGGGGCCTCCAGTGCCTTCCCGGTGCCTCCTGTTTCCCAGTAGCACCCCCGGGCCCTAGAAGGATGTGCTGAGGCTATCTCCCCCCCGGTGCCTTCCCCCTCGGAGGAGAGGGACCCGCCTGGTGAAGGGATACACCGGGATATCCTGGGGCTCGGCTGCGATCTGGGGATTAGAGGAGGGCCAGGCAAGAACAGAAGAGGTCAGGGGAACTTGTCAGAGCCTGAAGGAGTGGAGGACCAATGAGCAAGGGGGGCGGAAAAATAGATAATACAAAAAAATAAAGCCTGTTTATGTTCCTGTCCTCCACCAGAATGCCCTGTATATATGAGTCCTGCTCATTTTGACTGCCACTGGTATCAATGATATGGCAAACAGGACAGGGGACAAAGGACAACCTTGCCACTTACCAGAACATTGAAAATCTTCCTGAGTTCATTCTGTTTACTCTAACTGAGGCTACAGGGTCTGTGTATATTGTAGTACTAAAATGGTACTTATGAATTTGGGTTCAAATTTCTTCCTCTCTAAAATAGTTTTCAAAATTGCCAATTTACACTATCACAGGCTTTTTCTGCATCCATAGATATAGCTAGATGAAGAGTCTTGTTTGTTTTCTGGGAGGAAATAACATTTAGTTGCCTACAGTTGTTATTCTGTGATGTGATAAAGCTGCATGATCCTGTGATAAAGCCAGTTTGCCTTTATCTATAATGCCCTATATGTGATTTTGGAGTCTCTGTGCCATGATCCCCATTAGAATTTTGAGAGCAACATTCAGTGTGGAGCTTGGGCGGTAAGAACCGCAGTGAAGTGTGTTCCATGGATCCTAATATTATTGCATCTCAATCTGTTTTCAAGATCTTTTCCTTCAATGTTTGTCCTAAGTTCTTGCTCCCATGCATGGAGCTGCAGCAGGTCATATTATGAGCATCTTCTTTATCAGTAGTTGTGGAAAAGCAGGTTTGATGGCTTCTGTTTTTTCTACACTACGCACAAGTCACATCTGTCATCGCGTGCCATTGATCATATGCTTTCAAAGAGTATTACTGAATTTTTTAAGTCCTTTGTAAATGCATTTTGAGGTGCTAGAGAAATTATCGCTCTCCTCCTTGCTGGTAATGTCTAGGTTAGGTGAGTCCACCCACCCTGAGAAGGATCTGCTTCTGCTCCAGTCCCATTCACTTTGTTGTGAAATCAATGTTTTTGGCCCTCCAGGCATGTATGGCTTCAGTTTGCTGTGAGTGGATATCTTGATTGCCAGCATCTTCTCCTTAGGTAGCAGTTTGGGTATAATTACATTGAGGATTAAGATAGAGTCTTTATAATCTGAATGAGATTTCTGTGGATTCACTCCATCATGTTCGGTGATGACACTGAAAGTCCAAACCAGTTCTCTCTTAATGCCATAAAGACTGTTTAAATGACCCGTGGCATGAAGCAGATGTTAGCAAGTCTCCTCCCCAGCCTTTAGGATGCTTGATGGTGCTGAACATGAAGAAGTTCCTCACTTCAGATATCTTGGGATGTCATGTGGATGAACTAGCAACTCAGCTTCTCCACCCACATCAATGCCATACATAAAAATACTCCACTGAAAACTTGGGATGCTGTACCTAAACAACAGTGACCTGACACTCCCAGTTGTCTGTGAAATCATCCTCAGGATACTCTTGCCAGTGTTGGACATGGTCTACACAGTGTTGCCCCCAAATCCTTTATTGCCAGACAGTACCCCCTCTTTTACTACTTCTACAATTTCACTCTTGGTGCCCCACCTCACACTCATCCCTGCTCTCTCAACCTCAGTCTCTCTCCTCTCTATTGAACTGCATTGTCACTTGCACTGTTCCTCCTTTCTGCAAAATCCTGGCTGTCTTCCTTCCTTTCGTATCTCTCCACCATCCTTATACCCTGTATCCCATCAATACACTCCCTCCACATCTCTGATGCTTGCACCTTCTTCCTCCCCATTGCAAAACTTCTGCTTGTCAATCTGCCTTCTCTACCCACCTCCCTAATCTCTGGAACAACCTCTCTCTCCTTTCTCTTAAAGCACTTCTTGAAGCACAGGTATCATCGTCAGTATACACTTTCATTATTTTCAGAAATAAGATGCTCTGGTGTAGTTCAAATATGTAATTATTTTATTTAGAATTTTTCACATCAGGATATCCATTCTTATAAAATGGCAAGAAAAAAATCTAGGAACTTCATCAACCAAGACTTGTCACCAGACTATGCATGAAATTCATAACACTGCACAGTCAGGTACCGGATGTCATTACCATCCTCCCAAAAAAACTACGTATGAGTCATTTTATAAGTGCAGTAAGTCACTTCAGGGTGTGCATTACAGGATTTTAATGCACTTTTCAAGGGTATAATGACATGCAACCATTGCAATCGTGCCTTTCTTCAACCTTGGGGCATGCATTAAGATCCTGTAATGCGCACTCTGTTGTAATTTACTTAAGAATGTGTTCACGGCTCACTCAGGGCTGCTTGCAAGAGACAGATTCTATCAATAAAAGTTGCCTCCAGAGCAGCCCTGCCTCAAAGGCAGCACTTTACTGTTGCACTCATTTTTTTCTCACATTTAAATCCGTTTTCCTATATGTTTACTATGCTAACTCCACATCACCATGAATCAACACTCTAATGAAATTCTGACAAAAGAAAATTGAGTGGATCTTGTCTAGATTTGAACTCACAGTCTCTTGCTTCCCAGGCTGTGTAGACCTTTCCACTATGCCACCAACCTGGCACAGCAGTGAAGCTCAACTTTTTAGCTGTAGAGATTAATTCCTTGCTTGGGAGGTGCCCTATCCATAAGGTCTGTCTCCAAGGCAGTGCTGCCTTGGAGACAATTTTCCATGAAAACTCTGTCCCTTACAGGCTGCTCCTTTCACATCCCACCACAAGCTCCTGTACACATAGAACAAGGCAAGGCTCCTGTTCACACAGTAAAAGGCATCTTGGACATAAGAATCCCCCTAGTCACTCTAGGTATACCTTACAACTTTTCTGTATTAGATGTAGATTTACTTTTTTTATTTTATTTTTATTGATTTTCAAATTTTGAACATATACATTTAGAATTACATAATTAAAACTTTTTCATAACATAATTTCCCTATGTACATATTTATACTCTCCAATGCATAAGGCATGTCTAGACCACATCATGTGGGGGAAAGAGAGATTAAATTCATGTTACCATATGTAACTTCCAGGTTAGTTCTGCTATCTTAAGACTATTACTATTCTTTATTCAGATATATTGTAATGACTCAAAAGAAGATTAGTCCACTGCCCATCCAAAAATAGGGTTTATTTAATATTACTTATTTATTTAATTGTAACTTCAAATTAGCTTACAGTGCAGTCATAAGATTATACTGTTAAACTCAGGTTTACTTTTTAAGTTGCTGGTGCTCTCTCAAGGAGCAGCATATGGAATAGCCCAGCAAACAGACTACCTGTACATATTAAACACTTCAGTCACACATAAATTAAATATAAAATATATAAGATTTACACAAGACTTACAGTAAATTAATGTGGATTACACACACACACACTAACAGATACAGTGTTGTAGCTGTCAAGGTGGGAAGCTACTTGGGGACCAGTTATCACTGTACAGTGTGGTTCAATATAAGGATGGTGGTGGAAGCAAACCACACAGAGATAAGGGTCCTGGACTTCAGGAGGGCAGATTTAACAAAATGGGAGAATGCCTTAGAGATGAACTAGTGTGTGTTTGGGGGGGGGATGACCTGGGTGAGGTGGAGGAACAATGTGTTAAGCTAAGGGATGGCATAGTAAAGGGCAACAAACCTCTGTGTAAAGGAAGTGAGCAAAAGGAAGAGCAAAAAGAGACAGCTATGGTTCTCAAAGGAAGTGACTGAAAAGGTAATGGCCAAAAAGGTAGCATTCAGTTAAGTATAAAGAGACACAGAGAGAAGAGGACAGAAAGGTGTATCAGGAGAAGAAGAGGGAGGAGGAGGAAGGAAAGAACTGAGAAGCGCAAAGGCACAAACTGAGGAAAGAATAGTCCAGGGGGTAACAAACAGTGACAAGACAGTTTTAACGCATGTAAGTAAAAAGAGAAAGACTAGAGGAGGGATTGTGAGGTTAAGAAGGGCAGGTGACAGCCAACCTGGTGGCACTGAGGGCCAAGGCACTGGATGCCTTACCTCATGCTGCACCAGCAACCCAGGTTCAGGAATGACCTAGGGTCACCAGGGTGCCTGCACAGGGGGAGTGGGAGCAGGATTCAGCAATTGCTCTCCTCTCCCAGGTGGGGGGTCACCCTCCCATAGTCCTGCTGTCACCAAATGGAGGTTCGGTGATGAGCGCAGGTGGTACCAGGTGACTGATAGGGTGGAGATGTCCCGCAAGACATGTGTGCGTGTGCCTCCACACACGTACATCACAATGGGGATACACAAAAGTGGGATGGGAGAAAAACCTGGAAAAATCCAGAAACTACTAATTAAAAAAAAAAGGGGCAGCTGAGGATTATGCGAGGAAGATCAGGAAAATGACAATATCCTTTTTTTTTCTTTTCTTTTTTTCTTCTTCCCCAGTTTCAGAAATCAGATATCCAATATAGTAATTGGAAGTATAGTAATTGGAAGGTGGACTATCCACCTTCCTGGTGATACCATTATTTACCGTAACATCATCACCTGGGGAAAAGTGTGCCTGCCTCCTCCCTCTAGTCTATCCTAAACTAACTAACCTATCCTAAACCTACCCCCAACTTACTTATATTAAATTTGGTTTGCATTTATTAATGTGGTAACTGGTGTCCATATTTTTTCAAATTTAGCCAATGCATGTAAGTCTAGACAATGTACTTTCTCAAGCTGGATATACTCCAAGAACAAACTTCTCCATAGTGAAAATTCTGCCTGGCACTGATCAGATCCATATTCATAATTATTTTGAGATGTTTAGAGGGCAACTGTTGAAACTGGACATACCCAATAAACAGAGTTCTGGATCAAATTTTATGTTTAATCCTGGAATTTTATTCAGGGTTACAAATATCTTGTCCCAGAATGGTTTTATTCTCAGACAAAATGCAATCACATGATTCAATGTTCCCTGTGGACCCTACATCTATTACAAATGGGTGATATAATTGAATTAAATGTATTTAATAAAATATAGGTATGGTAAATCCTGTGAAGAATATTAAATTAAATTTGGTTTAAATGAATGCTTCTAGTCGGTTTCATTAACTTAAGAATATTTCTCCATCTCCCTTCAGGAATGTGATATTGTAACTCCTTTTCCCAGCTCTGTTTCAGGTTTAAATTAAAAATTGATTGATTCACTTTTAGAGTTTTATAAATCTTTGAGATAAGTTTAAAACTCTGGTCTACAGAAGTGATCCATTGTTGCAGTGAAGTTATACTAGGATCTCTAATTGTCTATTTAGGCATTTTTTCAGACCTTCTTTAATTCGAATATAGTTAAACCACTCTGTTTCAGGAAGTCCGTGATTGTGTGTGCTTTAATTCCTCAAATGAGATAATATTTGTGTTATTATATAGGTCTCCAATGTCCACTATGGAGTATTCTTCCCCATGGTTTGACCTCTTTTCTCTCTGTGCTCATCCGGCCATCCAGTACATTAATTATGGGGCTATGAATATTAATTCTTATATTTTCTTTTCTTTCCTTGTGGTAATAATTCCATCCCATTAAGGTAACTCTAATAAAACTATTCTGAACCTTTTTCAAATCTGTCCTATTATGTTCTGTATACAAATTATGGTAATGTCTTTTGTTTGTAAAGTGCATTTTTTCATACTATACCTACACAGTTGGTGGAGAATCCGAATAATATTCCTTAGTATGAGAAAGAATTGCAGCATGTTGGTAGACCCTGAAGTTCGAGAGATTAAGCCCTCCCATCTCCTCCCCTTCCATTAACTTCATAAGCGCCATTCTGGGTTTTTTGGTTTTCCATAGAAACTTTTAGAAAACTTTTTCCAGAGTTTTAAGGTGTAGCTTAGAAATGAGTAATGGTATGGACTGTAAAATATATAAAATTTGGGGTAAAACCATCATTTTAATTACTTGAGTACTGATAGGGAGATGTGACAATTTTTCCAAATCTTTTTTTAATTTTGTTCAATATAAGTTTTAAGTTGTAATCCAGAATAGTTTTCAGGTTTCTGATTAAGTATATTCCTAAATATTTAATTTTATCTAAGCTGTTGTCTTTCTTATTCAGTTGCAAGGGGGCAGGAGTTCTGGTGCATAATCACAGGACAGAAGGACATGGAAATTGAAATATATTAACAGTTTAAATCTAACATTTCTGGACTGAATCAGGACATTGGATTCATGACACATTATGGTAAACTGTAATTCTCTTTTTATTGTGGACTAAATCTTGACAATATTTATCATACATTGGTGCTGTAATTCTCATTATTGTTTTTTTTCTCTGAGTTCCTGTCTAATCTTTTTTTTCCCTGCCTTTACATCCCCCCCGCCTCTACTACAAACTCTTCAGCTGAGCTCTCTGTTTTCATACCTACTGTTTACACTACCTCAAACTCTGTTTATCTGGGCCTTTGTTCTTTTACGTCTTGATTTTCATGCATTTCTTGACATCTCCTGTCTATTCTACCCTTATGCCTACCTCTGATCTCAGATATTTCTTACCTGTTCCTTTGTTTCCCCCCTCTCCAGCTTTCTTTCATCTCCGCCTGGCCAGCCCTCCTCCCCTTTTCTTCTTACTCATTTTTTTTTACTTTGCATCTTACATATAGACTTTTTATCTCTAGTCTCCTTTTATTACTTTCTTACTTCACTTCTGGCTATTTTTTTTTATTGCTCCACAGTGGATATATATATTGCACCTGAAGAAGGAACCTGTGAGGCCCCAAAAGCTTGTGTATTATTCCATCTTTGTACAAGACACTTGTTGGTCCAATAAAAGGTATCAATCCTTCCATCATTTCCTAATAAATTCCTGAAATTTCACATCTTTAAATAAGAGTGGCTCCATTTTCCAACCATTATTCAAAGTGAAGCCTGGGAGTTACAGAATACAACAAATGGCTGAATGATCTGAGATACTTATGCCCTCATAAGTTATTTCTTTTATTTTTGGAATGATACTCAAGGATCCCAACACCCAGTCAATTCTAGAATAGGCCTGGTGTCTATAGGAAAGGAACTCCAGGGTTTTCTTATTCTTATATTTCCATATGAAATACAAATCTAATGCTTCCAGGCTGTTTTGAATTACCTTTACTGACTTTGAAAGGGCAGAGTGGGAACCAGATTTATCCTTTGTGGAGTCAAGGACTGTATTAAAGTCACTTCCCACCACCATCAGGTGGGGGAACCGAACCAGGGTTGTAAAGAACCCTATAAAAAAGTTTGGATTGTCCTCATTCTGATTGGATATCCCTGAAATGGTTTAGTCAATTTTATTAATTTTGACCTGTATGATTACATACCTTTTATTAGTATCCAATACTGTTCTAATAATTTCTACTTTATGTTTTTTAGCAAATATATTAGCTACCCCTCTTGCCTTACCATTGGATCCAGTATGGTATGCTTGCCCCCCAAAAAATTTACAACATTTATTAAACTCTATATCAGTAGGATGTGTTTCTTGTAAAATTAAACAATCTACTTACTGCTTTTTAACATATGCCACAATTATTTTTTCTTTTAATCTGATTTTTAACCCCATTCACATTCCATGACATGAAATTGAACCTTTGCATTTTCAAACAATTTTATACCTTATTTTGATTCACCCTTTTATGATGATTAGACCAAGTCCAGACGAATGAGCCTGGAGAGAACTGATTTTGCTCCTGGGGTACAGCCACCCCAAATTCGTATATGCTTTCTTGTGAACCCTAATTTCCCTTTCCCTAACTCTGTCTATTCCAACACCCCTCTATTTCCTACCTGAGAGTCTACATGATAATAGACCCAAAAGTTTTGACTATCCATTCAAAATGGAGTCTAAACCTCCCAACCTACAGTCTGGTTACTCCTTAATTTTATTTAAAAAGTTTCCTTTTTTTCATTTCCCTTTGTATTTTTGTGCCCTCCTTTAATTCACCACTCTTTTCCTTTTTAAACTATAGAGCTTCCCCTGTGAATGTAAAAAATACATGTGTGGTGTTGGAAAAAAAAAGCTCTTTTTTTCTTCTTCCCTTTTTCCCCCCTCCTCCTCCTTCTTATTTCCCTCATCCTTTCCTTCTCCTTCATTAGGATTAATTGTTGGTCATTTGTTGTACAAAGTCTTTTGCCTCATTTGGGGAGTTGGCCACAAAAGTCTTGCCTTTATGGAATATTTTTAACGTAGCTGGGGTTGGCTGTAATAAGGGTATTTGTTTATTCCCTAGATCTTGTTTTATTTCTTTATAGGTATTTCCTTTCTTTTGGAGATCAGGGCCTATATCTGGGAAAATTTAAACTTGTGACCCCTGAATCATCAAGGTTTTTTTTTTCCTTTTTGCCTTTTGTAACACCAGTTCTGTTTCCTGAAATCTATGAAACTTTACAGACATGATCATGGGAAATCTAGCATTAGGAATTTTTCTGGCTGGGGTCAGCATAGCTCAGTTCATAGCACATCCACCTCTGGACCAGAAGGTCATGGGTTCTCATCCCACACTGGGATTGGGCTTGCACCTAAAAACAATCGCTGGCATCTGAGTGCAGTATTGGGGGGGTGCTGTACTGCAGGGGTGTGCCGTCCTTTGGATGAGATGTTAAACCAAGGTCCCTTCTACCCATCCTGGTGTTGTCCTGGTGGGTGTCCAGGTGGAAGTAAAAGAACCCAGGGCACTCTTCACAAAGAGTAGGGGACATTCCTGGTGTCCTGGTCAACATTCCCCTTCCCATAAACCGGTTCATGCAATTATCCAGGTTGTGTGTGGGTGATGATGTGCGATATGGCAGCCACTACACAGTCAGTCACTTCCTACCAGTCTAGCATTGCTTGTAAAGCACTTTGGGATACACTGTGTATGAAAAGTGCTATATAAATGCTGATTATTCCTCCTCCTCCCTAGATCTAATTTCTTTCCAGGGTAGTCCCTCCCCACCAGCTCAGTGAACCACTTCTCACAAAACTCCAGGGTATTGTATTTTTCTATCCCTTCCAGGAGATCAAGAATTTTCTAATTCTCTCTCCTGGAGTGCCATTCAAGTTCTGTTACTTTTTCTTACAGTTTAACCAATTTTTTTTTGTTCTTTGATATCTTTCCCCAGTTCTGGTATTTTATCTTCTAGTTCTGATGTGCGCTGCTCATTCTCAATTATTCAATTATTTATTCCCGCTATTTCACTTCTATTGTGCAGTGTCAGTGGCTCAGTGGGTAGCACACTCGCTTTTGATGCTGGAAGATCAGAGGGCTGTGGGTTCAGTTCCCACATCTGGCACTTGGGTTAATATCCCAGTACTGACACTGTAGTGCAGCATGAGAGGGGTGTTGCACTTCTGAAGTGCCGTCTTTTGGATGAGATGTTAAACCGAGGTCCTATCTGCCTGGATTGGTGGTAGTTCAGGTGGATGTTAAAGATCCCATGGCACTTATCGAAAAGAGTAGTGGAAAGTTTTATTTGAACAAGGAATCGTGTGACATACAGTATAACAAAACACATAATAATATACACAGAATAGAAAAACAACACATAAGTAAAATACCGTATAACAAATGCCACACCTGAAAAAAAAGCAATACAAAAATGCACCAAGAAAAGGCCATTAAGTCACAGCCGAGTCTGAATCAGTAATCCAGGGAAGTGCAGTCCATAAGGCAAGCAAACTTGAAGCCGAGTGTAGTGTCTGTTCATATGCATATATGGCTCTTAAGTCCTTCACAACTTTCCGTTCAAGTTCCAAAAAGGTGCAGTCTTTTTGCTGTAGGGTGAACTGACATCTAGCCATCCAAATATTCCACTTGATCACTACTAGAATTAGATTTAGAGTGTCCGTATGCCATAAAGACCATTGAGGAGAAAAAAAAACATACATAATCGTCTGAAAGGAAACAGTCTGAAATATTGGAGAAGCCCACCTTTGTGCCAAAAAACCCACCAGTGCCAAATAAATGTACATTCAAAAAATAAATGAGGCATCGTTTCAAGTGCTGCATTACATAATGGTCTAGAACACAATCTTTCCTGAAGCTGTTTATGTTTGTGGCTGGCTTTAACATTAATTCGTTCATGGCACGACAGCCAATGAAAGTCCCACATATGTGCAGGAATTCTTTTGCACCGTAACAAGGATAAAAGGGAGGAAAGATGTTGAACCAGACATTTATCAAAAGGAGATTGTGTCGTACACACAGAGGAAAGAAGCAGCTTATAAAGAGTTTTATGTGAGTGAGCAATGAGCAGCTGAGGTGTCACTTGCCATTGTTTCAAATGTAAAAACATATGTTTCACATACAGAGGTGTGCCACCTGAAAGACGAAGCACACGCAAGGAGTTGTGTTCCCACTGATGGAACCAAACCCCACAAGAATCGTAAAACCACATTTCCCATCCCTTCTGAGTATTAATCTGAAGTGGCCATAAATTGGCTATAAGGAAAACACTAGAATAAAATAACAAGGGATTAATCATACCTACACCACCCTCCGTAATGGGTAAATAAGTAATGTTTTGTTTGATCGGGTTCAGCCTGCTTCCCCAAAATGCCTGAAAAAACAAGCTGAAAACCACCGTTTCCATTTGTTTTGGGATGGGGATACATAACTTAAATAGAGGTATTAAAAAGGTCTTAATCAAATATCCCTTTTTTTCTTCCCAATTGATCCTCTATTCCAAGAGGCAACTTTCAGTTTACCCTGTCGTAGTTTAATTTCCCAATTATAGACATCAGGATCACAGGTTCCAAAATGGACTCCTAGGATATGAATAGGCCCCTACCAGATGCAGTGGGCCAATATGTTGCATGGAGCTATAATGGATCCCAACGGATACCCATACTCTTTCAAAATTCAAACAGGCTCCTGAAACATTTCCAAAGAAAGAACATTCTTGTAGGGAAGCCTCTACTGAGGATGTATCAGCCAGTAGGAGGCAAATATCATCAGCATATGCAATGGTTTTATACGGCACAAGCATATCAGAACAAGAAATGGCACGTATCTGAGGGTGAACATTCAGTCGTCGGAGCAGAACATCCAAAAATAGGACATATAATAGAGGGCTTGCAGGGCAACCCTGGCGGACACCCCGTTTAACAGGGATCATAGGCCCTACCCAACCATTTACCACCGGAACTACCGTGGCCGTTCTGTAGAACTTTTGTAGCCATCGGATCATGGTATCTGGTATATGTAAGAAAGGTAATGCGTTCCACAAAAAATCGTGGTTAACCGAGTCAAATGCTGCCTTCTGATCCACAGAAACAATAATACCAGAGGCCTTGCCTGCAAATCCATGGGAAAACAGTTCCCGAAGGAGAATCAGATGATCTGATATTCGTCTGGTAGGTATGGAACAGGATGGGGCTGGATGCAGAACTGATTCCGCAATGCCTGACAAACGTTTTGCAATAATTTTCATTAACAACTTAAAATCAGTATTTAACATGCAGAGAGGGCACCAATTCTCCAAAAGGTGAATGTCGCCTTTTTGTTTGTAGACATATATTAAAGTACCCTTGGTAAAGTCTAAAGGTACAGTCTCGCTACTGAGCAGAGCATTAAATACAGTGGTCAGTTCAGTGATGAAATGGTCATTCAGTACTTTATACAAAGCAGCCGGGAGGCCATCCGGACCAGGAGTTTTATGCAAAGGTAATGAAGAAATCGCCGAAGACAGCTCTTTCTCTGACAAGACAGCACAGGCCATATTTACACTCTGTGTCGAAGGGAGTGGAATGTCCAAATCCCTGTACAGAAGTGTAGGGTCTTCCAGAACAGCAGAGAAGGGGGGAAATAGAGCAGTCGTGTGGTCTGTCACAATCTGCTGAATATAAGAACGTGTATCGCATAGTGTTCCTTCAGAATTGGCAAGACACAGCACAGTTTTCTGAGAGACTTGTCGTGAATTTGACTCAAAAGGACACACTACATCACGTGGTCCAGACATATGGAATTTGTGTTGATGGTACAATTGCTGTGATTGTCTGGACTGAAAACACAACATGTCTTTCCGTGTGGATTGAATCTGGGGGGACAGATTCTGTCCCGTCACATATGCTATGGAAAGCAATGACTGTAGGTGAGCCCTTTTCTGTAAATAATCCAAATAATCCTTCCTGCTTTTCTGTCAACTGTAATTTTTCAAATAAATGATTAAAGCATGTTTCATATCCATCCACCAACGTATGGGGTCATCATAAAGAATAAATACAGATTTACAAGCAGAAATGAAAGACAGGAGAAATCTCTGAAACATCACATCTTGCAATAAAGATGTGTTAAACTTCCAAAGTCCCAGCCCTTTGCTAAAAGGGGCCACTGGACCTACACCGATCGACAGTACTTTATGATCTGAAAAGGCTACTGCCTGTACCTGAGCCGAGCCAATTGGTAACATACGGGATAAAAAAACAAAATCAATTTGTGTTGCCAGTTTTCCTTTTTGAAAAGTGGGAGTATGTAATTTCGTGAAAGAAAGATAAGCATCAGTCAAATGTGCAGTATGAATCAGGTTATCCAATTCATGTGAATCACAAAAGAGTTTTTTAGTGGTGGCAAACAAACTTTTATCAAGTAAGCTGAGGCCACAATTAAAATCACCCGAAAACACCACTTGGAAAGAAGTATGCAAGTAAGGGCAAATTAAAGAAAGCAAGGCTATGCGAGCCATCTTAACTTGGGGGGCGTAAATGTTTATGACTCGGTACGGGCAGTTACCTAAAACAAAATCCAAAACTAGGGCTCTACCAGGAGCCAAATCAAACAATTTTAGTAAATGGAAGCCTGGAACATTGATTAATATGCCCAGGTCTGAACAGGGGTCCTGGCCTATGGACCAAAATGAAGGACCCAAAAGCCAGTCATGCTTTTCTTGTCTAATTTCCTGCACTGTGTGGAGCCTGGTATCCTGCAATAAAAAGATACCTAATGGCAAAAATCGTAAAAAGGAAAACACTAATCTTCTTTTCTCCAATCGTTTCATACTATTAACATTAATAGTGTGGCAAACAAAGAGCACCATGGTACCAGTTATACAGTGTGAGCTAACCTCAAGACTTTCTCTTCCCAGCTACATTCTTTCCTTTAAGCCTAACTTTAGCTTTACGTTTTTGTGACAGCCCGGAGCCCAGTTGGAGTTCCGAATCAGTGGTGCCATCAGGGAGTGAGGATGCAATAGAAGAAGAGTCAGACTCACCACCTGCGTCTTCAGAAGTCAGCTGGAGAATCTCATAGGTATTAGACAGGGCTATGGGTTGAAAGCTAGTGTATGCTATAGAAAGTGGCGACGAGACCATTTCTCATTGACCTTCATCGCACTGTAATAGTAGGCTCACTGGGAGGTGGCATGGTACTTGGGCCAGGGATGTGATCCAAGGGTAATGCCGTCGGTAGGGCATGTGGTGGTGTAGGGGATTCTACAACTAACAGGGGTTCAACAGCAACAACTGTAGAGGGAGTAGTAACCTGGGGGGGCACAGGTACATGGTCAGTCAGAGCAGGGTCCATCGCGGCTGTAGATGGAACGGCAGCAGTGGTACAAAGCCGCGCCTTTTGTGCCTGCATAACCACAAATCGTTGATCCACCCCACCATCATGATTTGCCTGGGCATGAGCAGACCAGGGACAAGTTTGGAAAGTATGACCAACCTCTTCACAAAGATTACATTTGCTAATATTCTGGCAATGAATCCCCACATGTCCCAGCATCCCGCAATTGTTGCATCTCAATTTATCACAGACATTACTCAGGTGTGAGGGGTCCCCACACCTGTAACAGGCCTTAGGCTGTCCCGGGTAAAACAGTACCCCCCCATCACGACATAAGAAAAAAGAGTTAGGCAAGTGGATTGGGCCATGGTCATTAGTACGTCACAGAACCTTAAACTTCCATCCCCTAGTCCAGATATTTTCTGTGTCCAGGATAGCCTCAGATTGGCCCTGTACCTAACAACATTGCCCCAACCAATATACAATATCCGACACATCCACCCCCTCATTTCGGAACATCACCGTAATAGTCTTAAAAGTAGGTTTTGAGAGGGGAATGGCCTGAAAGGAAGTCCATAAAGCAGTAGTTTTTAATGCGTGGTACCTAGTCCAAAAACGATCTAATCCACGAGACATCTGAAAACTTACATCAAACGTGGATTCTCCAGAGACATGAATAAGGGTATATATCTCATGGGCAAAAAATTTGAGAGAGTCTTTCAGCAGTGTCCTGGCCATGAACACGCGGTCCGGAGGGTCAGGTAGTCCACCCCTATAGACTAGTCTGACAACATTATGTCTTTTTGCAGCTAGGACCAGAGAGTGAAATAAAGGAGAAAAGGAGCGAGTGTTTCCCACCTGTTTAGGGGGTGGCTTACCCATAACAGCAGAATCCGAAACCGTCACTTCTGAACTACTAGGAAGATGAGAGGTTCGTGGCATAGATTCTTGAGGGAGGGCTAACATGGGGTTCTGAGTAAGAGCCAAGTCCATCGGAATGCTTAATGGGTCAGAGGAGCTTCAAGTATCAGGCTGACTCTGCTGTTCTTCCAGGAAGTCCTCGGGACGGGGGGAACGAACAGGGGACGGACCGGAAATCCACTGTCCCAGTCCGGGTTCCCGAATCCAGACAGCACCACGCAATGCCTTATCCACTGACCAGGTAGGCTTCACTGGGAGACTTTCATGTTGGAAAGGCAAAAGTGGGAAGGATCGATCAACTGGGGGGGGCTCAGGAATCGTAGTATGCGTATCGATGCAGGCTGCAGTTGGCAGTGACAAGGAAGGGTGAGTCCCAAGAGTTGCAGGTGATGAAAGCACACTCTCTGATTCAGACTGTGCGACCGGAGGCAGTTCAAACAGGTCCATAGTTTCGGTAGCAGAAGAGCAGGCTCTGTCGTTTGTAGCGTTTCGAACTGTCAGCAATTCATTTTGCAATGTAAGCTTAGTTAATGAGTAACAACGTTCTGCTTCAGCCAGGTGTTTCCCAATATCGTGCTCCTTTATTGCTACTGTATCAAAATTGAGAGACTGACCATCCACCACAGAAACATCCAGGGAAGTAGAGCAATCTGTAAGAGAGAGGTCCAAAAGAGATGCAGTCTTAGCAGTAGGTGCTTCCTGAAGGGGAGCGTTAGATTAATTAAACTCCTGCACAAACATTACGTTTTCCATCATGGTCTCCAAACAGCCAGAGACAGGAGTTGAGACCAAGTCTCCTGTCTCTCCAGCCACCTCCGCAGCAGGCAGAGGAGGTTCCGCCATCTTGGACAGAGTACTCCCTTCTGTCAGAGTAGGGGAATTTCCCTGGTGTCCTGGCCAAATTTCCCTCATTTACTAAAAATACCACCAACAGCTTAATCTGGTTCAAGGTCAGTTGGCATTCATCTGTATCGTCCTCCCCTGGGTCGTCCCTGAAAATAGGCAGGATTTGTCTAGTGCACTTACCCGGTCAACAAAAACTAAAATAAAAAAAATTAAAATAAAGCCTTTCATATCTTCCTGGACCCCAGATATCTTGCATTCTAGGCTAAAAAAGCCTTTCCTTATCTCCTCGAGAACGTCCTGAATGAAATCTCCAAATTTGTCTTTAGGTTCGTCTGCATTCCTTTGTTGTTTCTTTTTTTTTCCTTTAGGCCTAGCACCCTGATCTCTAAATTGGTCCTTCTGAGACTGAGGTTTTGAGCTCTGTTCATATTCTTGCTCTTGTTGGGTGGGGGCGGGAGGTTGCCAATTCTGGGCCTGTCATCTGAAGGGTCTTATTATTCCCCTGCACTTCGTTCGATTTATGTGCTCTCAGTGTTTGTTGTTTTTTACTGTTGGCACAATATTTTGTTCTTGTAGATCATTAGTATTGCCCAACAAATCCTGTCTAGACCTAGAAGTGAGCCACAAAGTATCAGCAGTTGCAGGGTAATTTTCATTATTTTACTTGAAGTTTTATTCCATGGCCTTGCCCCAGCTCGCCTTTGTATCAGGGGAATTTCTCTCCTCTGACCCAGCTGTTACATTTGCACTTAACTCCAAACATTCCCCTTGGTCAGGCGGTTTCATTATTTCATTTCCATGTGGTGCTTCTACTACCAACTCTGCATGGGGCCCAACTCTGTCTTTCAGACTGACATCCACCGCTTCAGTAAAGTCCACGGAACTTTCCCCTGCATCAACCAAATTCATCTCAGCCCCCTCCAGCCAATTAGTCATTTTGTTTTCCCCATTTGCTAGCAACCCCAAAACTTTCTCAGTGGACCGGTGCCTGGCCAAAGTTCCAATCCCAACTGAGGGCAGCTTTATTTTTTCTGCTTCTAGCTGTCTTCCTCTCCCTTTTCCTTGAGCCTTGGCTGGAATGACAAAAATATCAAAGGCGTTCTGCTGCATCATCTTGTCTGGGGAGTTTGGAGCACTGTGTGTTTTCTACTGCAAGGAGTGCTCATCTGTGCCAGATTTTTTGTTCAGGTTTTTAACTAAGTCTTGATTTCTTTCACATTTCTTGGCTTACTGCTCATACTGTTTTCAGTGAGGAACCAATCATTTAAAAAAAAAAGATAGGAAAGGAGTTACTTATTTGCTGCTGTCCAAACGACAGTTTTAAAAGATACCATAAAAGCTAGAAAGACTAGGACAAGAAACATATGGCATAGATCCTCTTATAATTATATCATTTGTTAATGCGGCCTTAGTTTAATTGAGTTCTGAGCACAGCATTTTTTTCTTGTACGATTGTGGAGCTCCAGACTGTAGCAGCTCAGCATGTGGACATCATCTTGGACCCGCCCCTACATAGCCTAATGCAGATATCCTGAACAAATAATTTTGTTCAGTTTTCACAGAAGAAGGGGGTGGACTGCATAAAAGCAACAGGAGCACTGGAGGACGGGAGAGGAAGGTGGACACAAGTCCTTTTACTGGAGAGAGTACATAAAGGACTCACAAATCTGAAAGTTAACAAAGCTATGAGACCAGATGGGTTACACCCCAGGGTATTGAGGGAGCTCTGGGAGGTATGGTTGCACCTTTGACCAACCTTTTAAACAACCCACTGGAAACTGGGATGGTTCCAGAGGACTGTAGGAGGGCAGATGTAGCCAAGCTTCACAAAAGCAGTAGCCGAGAGGAGGCTGGCAACTTATAGGCCAGTCAGCCTGACATCAGTGGTGGTGAAGTTAATGTAGGCACTGTTAAAGGAAAGGACTATGGAGTATCATGAATCCAGCAGGTTACAAGACTGAAGGCAGCACTGAGTCATGGGGGAGATAATGTCAAATTAATCTGATAGATTTCTTTGACTAGGTGACCAGGCAAATAGATCAAGGTGGGGGCAGTGGACATGGCATACATACAGCTCTGTAAGGCTTTCAACACCGTTCCACATAGGCATCTCATTAGAAAACTGGCCATTTTAGGGGAGGGTCCTAAGGTGGTAAATTGGGTAAGAAATTGGATAAGGGATAGGGGATAGAGGGTGGTAAACTGAAGTCACTCTGGGGAAAGGAGGGTGATTAGTGGGGTGCCTCAGGGCTCAATACTGGGACCAGTCCTCTTTAATGTCTTTATAAATAACATTGCAGATAAGCTGGAAGGGAAGAGGCCAGCCCACTGGCACAGCATTTGGATTTCTGCTTGTGATGCTGGCAATCTAAGTTCAGGAACGGATCCAGATCATTAGAGGGCCATCCGGGAGGAGAAGGATTTAGCATCCCTAGGATAGCTCTCCTTCTCTGGGGGAGGGGGGTTATGTGCTCAGCACAGGAATGACACCTGACAGAGGCTGGGTTCTTCACCCTGGACTGATGCAAGGTTGAGGATCTCTGGGGTGGGACAGATGCTAGCATCATTGCATGTCTCCACCCCAGCTTACAGGGAACAAAACTCCTCCATATCTGCCACCTAGATGAAGCCCTGTCTCTGGGCTTCGGTTAGCCTCCTGGCCCCAAAATCTCTCCCAATAGATACCGGTATCGCAGTACTGAAGCCCTCCATGGTGCCATGACCTCGCCCCTGGGGAGTAAGTCATGGGTAACCGAGGGGAGCAAGGGGGGCTTAGTAGGAGGTGGAAGCCATGGGGATGCTGTGACTAGGGCAGAAGTACTGGCAGCAGGTGAGGGGCCAAAAGTAAACTAAATATAAAAAATTAAAAAAAAGCTGGAAGGGAAGGTCTGCCTCTTTGTGAATGACACCAAAATCTGCAATACGGCAGACACTCCAGAGGGGGTGGAGAGAATGTACAGAGACCTGAAAAAACTTGAGGAATGGTCAAGGGCATAGCAGATGGGTTTACATGTGAAAAAGTGCAAAATCGCGCACTTAGGGTACAGAAACTCAGAGGCAGAGCACAAAATGGTAGAAGAGATATTGACAGTCACCAAACACGAGAGAGACCTAGAAGTAACCATATTTGATTACCCCAAAGCGGCAAGGCAGTGTGACAAGACAGTTGGTAGGGCCAGTGGGATGTTGGGATGCATAGGGAAGGTTATCACCAGCAGAAGGAGGGAGGTGGTGTTGCCACTGAATAGCTTGATGGTGAACCCCCACCAGGAGTGCTGTGTCCAGTTCTAGAGACCACATCTCAGGAAGGGCATAGACAGAACAGAGGCTTTCCAGAGGAGGCAATCATAATGGTGCAGGGTCTACATCAGAAGTCCTATGAGGAGAGACTAAAGAACCTCAATATGTACACCCTGGAAGTGAGAAGGGACAGGGAAGAGATGATGGAGACCTTTAAATGCCTCATGGGAGTAAATAAGATCTAGGAGGGGAGTATTTTTCAGGGAAAAAAGATGCTCAAGAACAAGGGGATGTGGAAGTGAAGTTGGGGAGGGGTTGATGTAAGGAGGTACTTCTTCACAGAAAGGGTGGTGGATGCCTGTAGCAGCCTTCCAGCAGAGGTGGTGGGGGAAAAAACAGTGGTGGGGTTCAAGAATGCATGGGATAGGCATAAGGGAATCTTAGTGGAAGAGGGTGAGAAAGAGATAGCGATCAAGTCGGGGTCTTCAGTAACACAGGTAGGGGTAAAATGGTGGGAGAGGCACATGATAGAGACCTATAAGCACCTCATGGGATTAAATAAAATACTGGAGGGGAGTAACACAGAAACAGAAACACAGAATTTGATGGCAGATAAGGACTGCGTAGCCCACAGAGTCTGTTTATTTTCCCTACCTAAAGTGTCACCACAGTCCAATGAGAACAGGAATGTTTTGCATGCTATGCATGTGAAAACTATGTACAGTAATAGTATTTTTCGGAGGGAAGGATGCATGAGAACAAGGGGATATAAAATGAAGCTGGAATAAGGTAAATTCAACAGGGATGCAAGGAAGTACTTCTTCACTGAAAGAGGGGGTGGATGCCTGGAACAGTCTTCCAGCAGAGGTGGTGGGGTGAAAACAGTGGTGGGATTCAAGAAATGCATGGGATATGTAAAAGGTAATCTTAGTGGAAAGTAAGTTGGGAGGGAGGTGGATATCAAGTATGGTCTGCGGTTACAGTATAGGTAGGGGAAAAAATGGGCAGACTGGGTGGGTCAAGCAGTCCTTATCTGCTATAAAATTAAATGTTTCTATGTTTCACTAGTAAATTTAAAATATGCAGGTTTAAACACAAAAGCATAAAATAGGAAAATATTAATTAAACTGTTTTAAATTCTAAGTGTTACCCTAAGATTTTAGAAGTCTCTGCACACAGCAAACAATTTTCCTCATAATTGGCCCTTTCTATTGCACACAGCCATCTCAATCTTGTCTCTTCACACTGGGAAGGCAAAAGAGTCTGCATTCCGTTCACTCTTGCATTAAAAAGACACATGACCAGAGCTTCCAGAATGCAATAGGTGCTGTTCCATGTTATCACCCCTCTCCCCCGCCATTATATGAAAACTCTCTGGATCTTTCTTTTTCCCAGAATTCCAGGGTAGCTGCTTCTCCAAAACAGCTATTAGCTTTCTAAATTGGCTAATGGCTACGTAGTTGATGTCCGTTACTTTAAAGATCAATGGCAACGCTACATTTATTAAATTAAATAAAAAGGACTGTTATGAGATTGGCGATTTAAAAATAGTAAAATAGTCCCTTTCCAATTGTCTTGTGTGATTTATTTTTTATGTTAACAATTTTTGTTTATATATGCTGTCTAAACTGAACTGCCATGCCAGATTTTTCTCTGATGTCAGTGCAGAGCTGACTGTCATTAATGTTATTCAAGAAGTGACGTCAATGATAGTCGTATGAGTCTAGTGCTGGTACAGCTGATGGCGTGAGACAATCAACTTGTGTTTTCCAGCAAGAATATATATATATATATATATATATATATATATATTTTTTTTATTTATTTAGTCTTTTTGTGCCACACCTCTCTCTGCCGGGCCATCCGCCCAGTCACAGACCCCTCAGCTGTGGTATCCCCACATGAGCTGCTCTCCCAGGACCCAGTGGATTACCCCCCAGGGTGAAGACATGGCACTCAGCATCCCTTAAGGTGCCATGAACAATGGGATAGGGTGGGAGTCTGCCTGGGGAACCAATTGCAGCCAAGGGGTAGGCATCACTTAGGCAGAGAGGAGGTAGGCTTGGTTTTCTCTCCCTGGGTGGCAGGATTGTGCAATGACACCAGCGTTCATCCTGTCCCTTGTAACCTTGCTGGCGCCGTATGCTGCAGCACTCCTGGCCTCCGCCAGGGGTCCCCCTTGCACCACCGACATCTTGCACCCTCCCCTCAGAGAAGGAGAGCAGTCGTGGGATGCTCAATCCTTCTCCCTCTGATTGGCCCTCTGACAACCCGAGTCCATTCCCCAACCTGGGTTGCTGGCGTCGCAACTGGAAATCCAACCGCTGCGCTGGCGGGCTGGCCAGCAAAAATATATTTTAAAAAATCTCAAGCTCACTGCTCTCATTTTTATTATTAAGCATTTCCATGCATTAGTTAACAAAAGCATTGAATTGCACATTGTTGTAGTCTAACTGGGCTGCTCCGTGCTGATTTGAAACACTGCCGCTACTATGAGTACTGTCCAACTGACTGACAGTAAAACTCACAGATCCACATAGTGCTTTTTTAGATCAGCTCACTAATTTCAGTTAGGTAAAATTCATATCCACATAGACAGTTTCAAACATTTCCTTCTTGTAAAACTGAGTGATATGTCTGAAACACTCTTGTGCACTGGGAAAAAATGCCCTAATGCCCTAAAGATGTAAATACTGGAAGCGCTAAGATATCACACGTCGTGAAATTATCTTATTCACAGCTGCTTTCTATGCACTTGGCTTTATGATGGTTATGAATTGTACGTTGGTTCATGTATCCTATCTAGTCACCAGTCTAATTTATTATACTAATAGTTGTGTCATGAAACAGCTTGTGCAGAAAGCCTCAGTGCTTCAAGAATATTCATGTGGATAGGGATACCAGATTTTGCTCAAAGTAGTGATTGCTCTTGCTATCACTGATTGAGCAAATATGTGATTTTCCTTAAATGTACTGGCTCATCACATCACATGCATTCAGTATTAAACTACTGCTGCATCTAGATGTAACCGAACTAGCTTAGTATTAGTAGCGTTGTTAAATATAGCACTTGTCAACCACAAATTGATAAATACTGTGTTTTAGCTATTTAGTATGTGGGTGTGTGTGTGTGTGTGTGTGTACTGCTGCTAATTCATAACCATCATAAACCCAAGTGCATAGAAAGCAGTTGTGAATAAGATACTTTCATCACTTGCAGTATCTTAGTGCTTCCATTATCTACAGTTTTATGGCTTTCCCAGTGCACAAGAGTGTTTCAGTCAGATACATCACTCGGGTTTATAAGATGGAAATGTTTGAAATTATGTGGATATGAATTTTACCTAACTGCAATTTGTGAGATGACCTAAATAAAACACTTTGTGAATCTGTGAGTTTCAGTCAGTCAAACGGTACTCTTAGTGGAGTACAGAACTCAAAAGAAACACTTTCTTTCCAGTTCTGTGTAGTAGAAGCAGTGTTTAAAATCAGTATAGAAAACAGTCGGACTAGATTAAAACAATGTGTGCTTCAATGCTTGTTAACTAATGTGTGGAAATGCTTAATAATAAAAATGCGATTATCAGCTTGAGATTGTTTTTTACGTATTTTTGCCGGAAAACACAGATTGATTGTCTCAAGCCATCATCTGTACCAGCGCAGCCCTCGCGAGACTCTCATTGATGTCACTTCCTGAATGACGTCAATGACAGTCAGCTCTGCGTTGACATCAGAGAAAAAACTGGCATGGCAACTCAGTTTAGGCAGCATGTATAAACAGCAAAAACTGTTAATTGGAGAAAAAAATCACACAAGACATCAATTGGAAATGGAATATTTTACTATTTGTAATTAGACAATCTCACAGCAAACCTTTTTTTTTCTATCTTAATAAATATAGCATTGCCATTGATCTTTAACTGCCCTCTTTTGTGTGAGCTAGGTCCAGACACAGAAGGCAGTCTTTTATTTAGCTATACCCTTACAGACCCTCAGTCCCTATCTCAGACTACTCGGCCACAACTTAAATGATCCCACTTTAGACTAAATTAGCACATGGAAAGAGAAACCCAAGTGGAAAACAAGAGTTACCATTGTCCCTTTAAACAGGATGTTCCCACACAGCAGCTACTGTGTAAGTCAGAGACAACCCAAAACAAAAATGAAATCAAGATATATTCTGCTTCATAACTGTTATAATTTTCCTTTTGATTCCAGGGAAACAGTTACAGCAACAGGGAGTTACTATTATTTGAACAGTAACCTCTGACTGGGTCGTCTTCCAGGGCTGCACTCAGGTTAAATACAGCCTCGGATTGGGCGGCCCTTCAGGAACCACTCATACTTTTCGTAATGGGGGACCCTCATTCAGGAACAAGTTGTAGTGTTACGGAGTGAGCAAGGGAGTGGAGCTTCCATATCTCTATTAGTGGGGACCCTGCAATCCCCCTATGCATGGCTTTGGTTGCTCAACAACTCATCTCAGCAAGCCACAGTTGGTCAACAGCACCTCCCGTGTATGCTGTCTCAGGCAGAGCTAGGATTTTTGTTTGTGTTCGGGGCCTGGCCCCAGTCCCATAAGAAGAGGAATATTTTTCATGCAATGTACATGAAAACAAAAATTAAAGGACAGTGATCAGAGGCACATCTGCAGCTGTGAGATTTTAGATAATCTCTGGTGCATTTTGGAGCCAATATTGATGATGAAACACACTTCTGTTACTCAGATCCACTACCTCACTCCAGAAAAAATATCCTTCCGGACCACAGAGACAAGGACAACATTTTAAAACTAGGCATGTGACAATATTCAAATCCATAATTGTCCCTGCAAATAATAGTTCAACTTTGTCTACTGTAGTAAACCATGTAGTTCCTTACTATCTCTTTTTTACAATCCTCTGGTGTTGTCTTCCATTTCTGTCTCCTTTAGTCTCTTGTATTGTCGCTTTTACTTCATGGATTATATTAAACCATAGTTTAATATTTTGTTGGAAAACTGGCTGTTTATTCATTTATCATCTTCCATAGCTTTGAAGGAGGATATATGGCCACTAATCTATAAATAAGTAAAAAAAAATAAACCAAGGTATGGGAGTATGACTTATGAAACAAGGCTGCAGGTCCTTGACATCTACTCCTTCAAGACTAGGATAGAGAGGTATGACATGATAGTAACTTACAAGTAGCTCCATTGGGCACACAGAGTAGATTACAAGGCCATATTCACCTTATGCACAAACGCAGGTACAAGGGGGAACTCAATGAAACTGGTCAGAGGGAGATTCAAGAAAACTGTCTTTCAGCCTTTCTCACTAAAAGAGTGATGGAAAAGTGGAACAGATTACTTAGAGTTGTTATTCTCCTACCTCCTGGTCATCTTTCCAGACCCACTCACTACAGGTTGTTGCAAAGGTTGAAAATGAATGTCCATCAACAACGCAGTTCATACAACTCTCAGGTAGTCCTCTCTGTGGAGGCAAAGGAAGAACTATACTGATGGCTTCAGCACATGGATGCATGGAATGGGAGAGATTTTGAGGTTGGCACCAGATGTGTGGATAGAGTCAGACTCAAGTCTGCTGGGCGGGGGGGCGAGGTGCAGGAAGATGACCACTGAGGGGACGTGGTCCCAGGAGAACTTTCATCAGTACATCAATCTGCTTGAGCTCCTACTGGGTTTATTTGCTATAAAATGTTTTGTCAAACAGCAGAAGAGAATGTCTTGCCTACTCAAGGTGGTCAACATTTCAGTTGTAAATGTACATAAATTAATTGGAAGGTGCAATATCCTCTTCCCTCTCAGGTCTAGCAAAGGATGTCTGGCATTTACTGCCTCCAGAATGAGATCATGGTACAAGCCCAACATATTCCTGGGATGGCCACTATGGTAACAGGTTGGCACTCCCATTATTTCACAGACTCCAGCAACTGGGCACTCCACTCAGAAATTTTCCAGTCAATTAAGTTAATGTTTGGGCCTCTCGAGGTGGACCGTTTTGCATCTCACCTAAACTGGCAGCTGGAAAAAAATGTCCTGTAGGCTAGAGTAACAGATGCTTTCTGCTGGATTGGGGTAGAATAAAGATGCATGTCTCTTGCCTCTTCTCCATTAATGTTCAGACAGAGACACAGGACAGAAGACAGAGGCAACAACTGTCCTGGTAGCTCCAGCCTGGCAGGCACAGTCATGGTGCCTGTTCATGGTAGAGATGTTAGTCCAGTCCCTTCTTCTAGTTCAAAACATGTGGGACCTGATGATGGACCCAGTGGGCAACCCACGTACACTGGTGGTGGACAATTCTCTGGTTCTAGCAGTATGGAAGGTTTCAGGGATACTGGACTATCCTTACACTTTCTGAAGGGGCTGCAGCTTTGCTCAGGAAGTTCTGGGACCATGTATCCATAAGGACTTTAATTTGTCATGATCAAGGTGTCTTTTAAGATAGGTTGATCTCTTTTGCACTGATGTAATACAAGTCATTGACATTTTGTTTTCCTTTTTTAAAATGGGGGGATTTTACAGGTCCATTAATATTTATTGTTCAGCCATTTCAATTTGCCATCAGCCTATAGAAGGCAAATTTGTTGGTCAGCACCCTATGGTAAAACAATTCATGAAGAAGTTAGAGAAGCTACCACAACCTAAATATGGAGTGTTGTGGGATGTTAATAGGATGTTCTGTTCAGACACTGGAGGCTGGGTTCTCAAAGAGAGCCAAAAATTCCACAGTTGTAGAAAAATGGTTGCATAAATTTAGCTGCAGCATATTGATAAAGAAAATGTCTGCAGTTGCGGAAATTCGCAAAACAGGCAAGTTGCGAAATTCTGCAAGTGCTGAAAATCTGCAACAGATTTTTTTTCTGCAGCTGCTGAAAATTTGTGAGTGTGGATACACAGCTGAGGAAAAGGCTCAGAAAGCACAACAGGTGATCCATATTAACTGGAGCAGTAGACTTTGACAGTCCTCTTGCCATAGATGCAGCAGAAAGTACTCACAGAGAGACCAGCAGTCAGTCCCTCAACTGGGACCACTGCAGCACCGCTGGTACTAGCAGGACCATGCACCACAGTGGTTGTCTGTAACTGATGGTAGAACTAGTAAGTAAGTAAGTAAGTAAAAATTTATTTTTAAGCGCTTTTCAAAACCAAAGCGCTGTACAAATGAACAGGCAATTAGAATTTACCAACTTATAATATCAACAACAATAATAACAATACAATCACAATAAAATCACTCTCCATATGCTTTTAAGAATAAATACGTTTTTAATTCTGACTTAAAACTCTCGACGGTCAGGCAGCTTTGTATCCAACGAGGTTGAGAATTCCACAGGGTGGGGGCAGCGTAGGAAAATGCCCGTGCCCCAGATGTTTTTAAACGAACCCTGGGAATCTCTAGCAATCCCTCATCAGCGGATCAGAGTGAGCGAGAAGGACAGTAGGGAATGAGATCTTGAAGATACTGCGGTCCCTGTTCGTATAGGGCTTTGTAGGTCAGTAACCCGACCTTAAAGGTGATCCGCCACTGAACCGGCAGCCAGCGCAGTTCATGCAGCACAGGCATGATATGACTTCTCATAGATGTCCCAGTCAAAAGCCTGGCTGCTGTGTTCTGCACCAGCTGCAAGCGGCAGATATCAACCCCCAGTAGCCCTAGGTACAGGGCATTGCAGTAATCAAGGCGAGAGGTAACAAAGGCATGGACCAATATTGGAAGGTCAGCCGGAGGAACTAGGTGTTTTACCCGAGCGATATTTCTAAGATGGTAAAAGGAAGATTTGACAGCGGATGACACCTGAGATTTCAGGGTCAAACCATCGTCAATAATAATGCCCAGGTTACGCACCTGGTCTGAAGTTGGTAGCTGGGCACCATCGATCCATATGCCCGAAGGAAGCCCAGCCCTACAACCTGCCTCAAGGCAACCTGGGTCCACCACCAACACCTCAGTCTTATCCGGGTTTAACCTCAGCCAGCTGGCACTCATCCAATCCTTGATCTCGGATAGACAGCTGTTAAGTATAGAGACTGCATCTTCCTGTCCAGGACTGAAGGACAGATACAGCTGGGTGTCATCTGCATAGCAGTGAAAACCCAAGCTGTATCACCTAATAATGTCTCCCAATGGCAGCATATAGACAGCAAACAACATGGGTGCCAAAATGGAACCCTGCGGAACCCCACAGGGCAGGAGGACGGTATCAGAGGAATAAATTCCGGTGATGATCCTCTATCTCCGCCCCATGAGAAAAGATCAAAACCATTGCAGAACTGTACCAGACAGTCCGCAATAGAGCCGCAGACATTCCAGGAGCACACCATGGTCCACAGTATCAAATGCTGCAGAGAGATCAAGAAGGACTAGAATAGTACGAGCCTTTCGATCTCTCGCTATCAGGAGATCATTTAGAACCGGGACAAGGGCATTCTCTGTACTATGTCTTTTCCTAAATCCTGATTGAAGAGTATCATAGATATTGTGATTTGTAAGGTGGTCATCCAGTTGTAATGCAACCACCTTTTCAATAACCTTACCCAGAAAGGGCAGGTTAGAGACAGGTCTGTAGTTGGCTGGACAGTTCGGATTCAGTGAAGGTTTTTTCAGGAGTGGTCGAATGACCGCCTCCTTTAGGGGATCGGGGAAGATCCCCTGCTCCAGAGATTTCCAAACAATTTCAGCAATGATCGGACAGATAGTATCTACGCAACCTAGTAATAGTGGCGTAGGGCCCGGATCCAAACTACAGCTGGTTGGACGTACAGTCTGGACAATCCTCACAATATCCATGAATTCCGGCTTACCAAAGTCAAACCAGGTGACACAGGTGTTTGTTTCCCCTTGCCGATCACCGCAAACCCTTAAAGAGTGAGCCTGGCCGATATCCGACCTAATGCTGGCAATCTTATCTGCGAAAAACCGAGCAAGCTCATCACACTTTATTTGTGAAAAATCTCTTCCAGACTGTAGACAGAGTGGATTGCACAGTCTGTCGACAGTCCAAAAGAGTTGAGCTGGTCGGTTCCATGCAGCAGCAATCTCCCTGGACAGGAATTCTGCCTTCTTACGGGGTTATTGCCGATTGATAGATACCATAATGATACATCAACCTAAGTCTGTCAGCATCCAGGCAAGATTTCCCGCCAGGCCCTCTCTAGCCTTCACCCCACTCTGCTCAGTTCCTTCAAAGACTCATCGAACCATGGAGTCTTTGGGCACTGAGTGAGTGGGCAAACACGAACAGGAGCAATTTTGTCCAAGGCCTCACTCACCGCCTTATTATAGGCAAGAACAAGGTCCCCTGGACCCATGCTCTCACCCGAAATACCCAATAGGTCCAGTACCGCTAGTAGGCCCTCTGGGTTAACTCCCCTTAAAGGGCGATACTGGACTATCTCCATAGAGGCAGGCCTATTAGGGGGTGCCCCAAAGCTGAATCTTATGGTGTGATGGTCTGTCCACACATTCAGTTCCACCACCAGATGCGCAACATCCAAATCCAGTAGGAACACCAGATCCAATGAGTGACCCCCTATATGGGTAGCAGAGGTAACTACCTGTGACAGGACCAACATAGACATAAGTTGGAGGAAGTTCTTTCCAAAGTGCGAGAGTTCATCGTCGACCCAGGCATTGAAGTCACCCAGTATTAACCATCTGGGCGATTCCAATGCCATGTCAACGATGAAGTCTGCGAACTCCCTCAGGAATTCTCCACCATCACCGGGTGGACGGTAGATGAGGAGAATCCTAAACTCCGCACCTGCTGCCAGGATACACTCAAAAGATCTGGTGTTACCCACTGGCACCTCCACAAGACTCAGATCTGTTCTAACACAACTGATGGTTGTGTCTCTCCCTGGAGTGTTTATGTTTCCTATTTCAGTAGTTCTCACTGCAGGCCATTACTGCCTCTGCCTCTGCTGCCTGTGGGACTCCTTTATGGGCTGCATTGGGTCTAGTGGTTGTGGTTTGTTGCCTTTCAATGAAAATATGTGCTATTTTTGTTGTAACAACTGACACTACTATTCACCAACTGGTTTTCTGTTGATTGGTGCCTGAACCTCAATTATAATTGTATCTCAATTGTTGGTACACTGCATTTTACTCAGGGAGAGTTACAATATGCCTCACTTTCTGTGGTGCAGCATGCGTGCAATATTTTTTCCACAATTGTGGAAAAACATTGACTGACAATAGCCTTTAAGGGGATGTGCCATACTTTTCAATGTTTTTTTTCCCTCAGGAACTTCCACAGCTGTACTTTTTTCAGCGGTCCACAGTGTATTTTGTCCGCAGCTGCAGAAGTTTTGTGTATATCACTCAGTGCAATTTCCCCTTTTTTCTGCAACTGTGAAACTTTTGGGGACTTGAGGGTGGTTATGCACCTTCAAAGTTTTTTGAGAATCCAGCCCCCCGTCTCTGTGTGGTTCAGTGTGTAAAAGAGTACGATACTGGGACTCACTCTATAAGAGGTCAGCAGGATCAACTACTGCTTTCCTTCATTAAGCTCCATAATTCAGTTTCTTCTGCAACTATTGCTTGATGGCTCAGGTGGGTCATGGACCAGTTTGGTATTGACACCACCTCCTTTGGGGTGCATTCTGTCGGGGCTACCATGACAAGCAAGACATCAGTGGTAGGAGCTAGAATAAAAGATATTGTCAAAGCAGCAGATTGGGCTAGGGACAATCTTTAAACAATTTATCTTTGACCATTAGTAACTTCATCCTTGACTGCAGTGTTAGAAAAGGCTTTAAACTAGCATTGTAAAATAAGCCTCAATGGGGTAAAGTAAAATTGTGATTATAGAAGCGTGTAATTTGCAGTGTAGTCATGATGTTATGAAACACATGGAGGCAAAATATTACAATTCCTCCCAACCCACCCCGATGGTTATTTTATCTCTAATATTCTGCAGGGTTAAAGGATCCAGATTCAGGCATGGCACACAGATTTCAGGGAACCAGATATGCCACACCCCCTCATTACAAGTTTTTTGGTGTCCACATTGATTTCACTACATCTAACAGTTCTTGGAGGCTTGCAGAAGAAAAGAGGAAGCGCTGCAGGTTGCGAGGAGTAATCGGCTTGCCCAGGACAGGGCAAGAAGGCACCTTCTGCCCGCTCTCCTCCATGGCTCAAGGCTGATTGAGCCCACCGGACTGGTACCACAGATGCGGTCCACTCCACAAGTAACCTGCCCACCCAGGACAGGGCAAGAAGGTGCCTGCTGCTTGTTCTCCTCCTTGGTTTGCAAGGTAACAGTTGGTCCCTGACCCAAGACAAGGGAAATGGGATTTTGAAGCTTTCCTCCCTTTTCTAATTGAATACCTGGCACCCATTGCTGTGGGACCTGAATGGTTCCAGACGGCCCTGGAGCACTGACATTAGTTTCCTGCCCAACGCTGCAACTAGTGCTGAAATCATTTGACTAGGGCACAAGACTGCAGAGAAACACTGACCTTACTTTTCTTCTTTTAGCAGCTGTGTAGTAAAGTCCTGATCTTTTTGCTTCACAGTTCATTCAGCCTGACTTTGTATCTTTTGCTAAACTGATCAATCCTTCACTGCACTGTTTTCAGCATTTGCCTAACATGAACTGGTTTCTTAGTGATTTTTCATCCCACCCCCTTCCCCACCTCCTTCCTTTAGTAAATACTGTACACTACCAGAGCCGAGAGACCTACCAACCACTTGGTTACACTTCACTTTCCCTTTTAAAGTGGAAGCACCCAAGAGCTACAACAAAGCACTTAAAGGGGTAATACCTAGATCCATAATACCAGGATTTCTTTACCCCTCTTTAGAATAAACTCCACTATTAGCCCCTTCCTTCAGACACAGTGACTACAGTTATTGTTCAGCACTGTTTATGTTGTGTTCAATTCTTGAACTAATCTCTGTAAATTGTTGAAACTGAATCACATTGCTGCACAAACTGCACTCTACTCACAACTTCCTCATTATCTTGTTTTGGCCACTTCCCTGTCTGTCTCTATCCAGTTCCCCTTACGTTCTCCAAACTAACTGCATATGTTTCTAATGTTGATGCACTCACTCTGCTCGTTAACACTGCAACTTCTTCTCCTATCAGTACTTGGGAGCTGTTGTTGAAGCTGCTGCTGCTTACTAAGACTGTTTTTCATCTTAATTGCATTGTTTACTCAGAGTTTTCCCATGGCTGAACCCATGTGTTTGTATCTAAATCAGTGTTTCCCCTGATTGAATTAAATTGTGCTCTGTATATTCTACTCTGCTCTTCAATGTTCCATTTTTTGGCCAAGCCCCCACCCCTCCCTAGGCCACCTTTGACGTTTGCTGTCTCTGCCCACATTCCTTATACATACTCCCCATTGGTCCACTGTATTGGCACACAGGCTGAAACTTACTAAGTACCTGCTTCCTCATTAGCAGGTTATGCAGCTCCTCCATTAGAGGGTGCATACTTAAGCAAGCATCCTTCACTTTCTACTTCCCTACTACAGGTTATTCAGCTGGATACTTGAGGGAGCTTTATTTTAAGCATTGTGCCCCTTCCCCTCAGTAGCAAAGCAACTCTGTTCTGCTGCACCCCCTTGTTGTAGTCTACTACCTACCAAAGCCCACCCCCCCGCTGCTCCTTGACTCTAAGGATATTTCTTCTCCACTCAAATCCTTCTCCCTTCTACCTCCTCCACCTAACCTTATTTCTTACCCTCTCCCTACCTGCCCCTCCTGCTTTTGCCAGCCCAGGGCCCTATAACTCTAAATCCATCCAAACCCCCTGTCTCCAGACCCCAACTTATATTCATGCTATTGCTCCTGCCCCCCACCCCACAATGTATTCTGGTATCATTCCCGCATCATTCCACATGCATCCCTACTAACTTTACCAAATTTCCACCTCCTGCCTCCTCACTATACCACTCCCTTCTGCCTCACTCACTTGGCCTCCAAGCCCCATCACTCCAAATCCATAAAGCTATACTTCCTCATCCAAGTTCTACTATTACTCACCTCAGGGGACATCCACCCCAACCCTGGTCCTGCTATTTCCTTCACCTCTACCATCTCCCCCACTGCCGCTGCCCATACCCCTACCCCAACAGCCCTCATAAAGGATTTCAAGATATTACACTTAAACATTCGTAGCCTACTCAAAAAAAATACCTCCTGCAAGCCATGGTTGCTGCCCTGAACTCAAACATTCTAATTATAGCTGAAACATGGCTAAAGAGCATGATTGCTGACCACTCAGTCTCCATCCTAAGGCTAGACAGAGCAGGCATGAGTGGTGGAGTGGCCATGTATATCTGCGCCTCCCTCCAATACTTCCCATTCTTCTCCTCCTCCAACCCAGCAACCCTTGATGCCTTAGCCATCAATGTATCCCTCCCTTTCTCATTCCCTATCTTTGTAGCCAGTATCTATTACTGTCCAAATGTCCAGCCCACTGTCTCCCTTGACCTCCTAACTTCCATTACTTCCCTCTCTCAATCTAGCAAGCTTTACGTGCTTGTCTACCTCAATTTAAATTGGTTGTCCCCAATAACATCTACCACAAAAAATGCTATCAGTGCCCTCAACCTCACATGACTAATTATAGAACCTACCTGCTCTAATCACAAAACACAAAACCACTCCCTACTTGATTGGGCCCTAACTTCCCACCCCCAAAGAATCATCAGTGTCAGTGGCTCAGTAGGTAGCACACTCGCCTCTGAGGCTGGGAGATCAGAGAGCTGTGGGTTCAGTTCCCACATCTGGCACTTGGGTTAATATCCCAGTACTGACACTGTAGTGCAGCATGAGAGGGGTGTTGCACTTCTGAGGTGCCGTCTTTCAGATGAGACATTAAACCCAAGGTCCCATCTGCCTGGATTGGTGGTAGTTCAGGTTGATGTTAAAGATCCCATGGCACTAATCGAAAAGAGTAGAGGAATTTTATTAGGAAATAAATCATAACATCATACATAGGCATACAGAAACAAAATCACAAAGACCATATAATAGTCAAGCAGGTATAAAGAAAATACAATCATTGAAACCAAAAAAAAAAAACATAAAAAGAAAATAATATATACCAAGCAAGAAACAATATAAGAAAAATTATAACAAGAAAAAAATAGACTTCCATAAAATGTGAAATCGATGCAACGCAAGTCTCTGACATTCAGATTCCATAATAGTCAATAGAGCATGTTCAATATGCTGTATAATAACAGTTGGTACAGTCTGAATTTGCTGTAATACAAATTGGCATCGAGCTTGCCACATATAATATTTGCATATCGTAAAAATAAGTCTAAGGGTACTAGGGTGAAATCTATTCCAAACATCTGAAAATTCCCCCAATATCAGGGCCTGATATGTTATTCTGCTAAGAAAAGGCCATTTCCACTTATTTGCCAAAGTTTTCCAAAATAATAAAGCATCTTGACATTAAAAAAGAAATGAGACATAGTTTCAACAATATGTATACAAGTAGGTTTAGGGCAAAATCGTTCTTGAGAAGATTTATGTTTAAGATTCCCCTTAACTTGGAGCTTGCCATGACAACACAGCCAGGACACATCCCACATATGAAGTGGTATTCTTTTATCAGTAAGGATAGACAGGGCACAATTTTGCCTAGAAGGGGGGCAGTAAGGAAAGCATAACACTGGTCTAGTAATAACTAGAAAGGCCTCATATAGTTGTTTTCTGGATAATGCTAATAGGGAGGATTTACAAAGCTTCCAGATCCTTAACTTATGAAAGCTGTCTTTAGCATATGTGGGATAGCAGGTATGACGAGATGGTGTAGGCGGGAGTAAATCCCATTTCTCCATAACTGAATATAGTGCAAAGTCAATCCAAGCATCACTAATGTTAGATGTATATTTAATACTCTGAAATAGGTGAAAAAGAAAAAAAGAAAGAAAAAAAGCTATAGGATGTATCATACCAAGGCCACCCTGAGAAATTGGCAAGTATGTAATATCTCGTTTAATGGGGTTAAGTCTGCTACCCCAAACCATCTGAAAACACACACTAAAAATACGGGTTTCTAATTGTTTAGGAGGGACATTAATATGACTGAGAAATAAAAAGACAGGGAGGATAAACTTTTTAACAACTAAAACCCTCTTTCGTTTGCCTAATTTCCATGATTTCCAAATACTCACTTTACTTTCACCTATATGTAAGCGCTTTTCCCAATTATAAGTAGCAGCCTCATCTACGTTAAACCAAATCCCCAAAATTTTCTGAGGGAAGAGGGATATACTAATACCAGCAACTGTAGCAACAGTAGCAGAGTCTGCATCCAAAGGGATTGTGACACATTTTTGAAGGTTTAATCTGCCTCCTGAAAAAATCGAAAAATCGTGAAATACTTGAACTGCTTTATTACCAGAGAAAATATCTTGCATAAATAAAACAACATCATCCACATAAGCTGCAATCTTAACCTTGGGAAGGGAATAATGAGGTGCTAAGCCTATAATTTGGGAATCCCAATTAATTTGTTGTATAATGGGATCTAAGGCGAAAACATATAACAGTGGACTTAATGGGCATCCTTGTCGTACCCCAATCTTCTGAAGTAAAGATTCCCCAATGAAGCCGTTAACCAGCGGGGAAAAATATGCAAAAGAAAAAATACGGGCTATCCATTGTATAAAAGCTGTCGGAATACCATATAAGTGTAGAACTTGAAAGAGATACGTATGATACACCGAATCAAAAGCTTTAGCCTGATCCAGGGATAATACAAATCCCAAAATGTCATTACGGTGTTTTGCCTCAAAAATTTCATGTAAAAGAAATAGATTGGTATTGATGGATCTCCCAGGCACAGCACAAGATTGAGCAGGGTCTATAAGATCTGGAGCCATACGCTGTAAACGTGTACTAAGTATACGCGTTAAAATTTTAAAATCAGTGTTCAGAAGATGAAGAGGTCTCCAATTCAGCAGTGAGCACTTGTCACCTTTTTTGAATATGAATTTGAGAAAAGAAATACCAAAATTTGTTATCGGAGAAGAGTCTCGTAAAACGTAGTTGTAAACTTGGGTCAATATTTCTGCCAAATCTTCCTTAAACAATTTATAAAATTCACGTGTAAGACCATCAGGTCCCGGCGCCACCTGCAATTTAAGATGAGAAATAGCCAAAAAAACTTCTTCCTGAGAAATGGGAGCATCAAGCTCTTCAACAAAGTGTACTGGAAGTTGTGGAGCAGGGGCCGTAAAAATCTGAGAGAAATCAGGAATACAATGAGGTATAGTACCAAATTGGGAAATTAAATGATCATGAACAATCGAGAGCATACCAGAAACATCTGAAACAACGCATCCTGAGTCATCAAAAAGACCATGCATGACTGTAGCTTGAAGTCTAGAAGCATGTGCGGAAAATGAGTTAGCTGAAGGGGGCACTGATGTCCCCACTCTCATAAGGAAATCTAAGGAATGAGCACTCTTGTATTGGTGTGTAAACATATGACGTTTAACTTTAGCAATTTGTGAGGAATAGCCTATTGAGGAAGACACCGAAAGAGACATTAAGTAATATAGTTGATTCCAAAATCCAAATAAGTAAGGTAAGAATCACGTGCATGCAACGTCCAATCTTTTGAAACAGCTGACGTAGATCGTGTTTTATCAATCCACCACCATTCCCAGATGGAATCATAACAACAAAGAACCGTGATTCTAGTCTAAGAAGGATGTCACTTGTGCTTGAACCACAGTTTTGGTCAATAAGGTATTATTTAATTTCCACTGAGGTGTTGAGGACATAACAGGTAAGGAGTCATTATCTAAGGAAAACTTACAGGACAATAAGAAGTGATCCAAAAGTTCATTCAGTCTAATGGAAGCTGTCAATGGAATACAATATCTAGAGGAGAAGAGATAATCTATGCGGGTGTGATATATGGATCTATGGTATGTATAGCCAGGATCTTTATGTGAATATCGGTAAGCATCATGTAAACTAGCTTGTTTGACACTATGAGAGAGAGCAGTAGAATCACAATAAACCTTTTTTCCAGCATCCGTCCTACAAGAAATGTCCAAAGAACAATTAAAATCACCACCCCATATAAGATGTTTCCTGGTACAGAGAAAAGGAGTGATGAGATCTAGTAACTGTATCCGAGCACGCTTTGATTGGGGACCATAAAAGTTTATGAGGCATATAGGATGTTCCTGAAAAGTACAGTCAAGTATCAAAACTCTACCAGGATGAATGTCCAGAACGCGTGAGATCGAAAACGACGTAGAAAAAATAAAATAGCTATGCCATCAGCATAATCATCACCAAAAGTCCAGTATAAGGGACCTTTATACCAACCCCGTTTAAGAAGCTGTACTTCACCTAGCGAGGTGAGATGTGTTTCTTGTAAAAAGAGTACATCCAAGGTGAGAGATGCAGCAAGATGGAAAAAAACATTCTCCGTTTGTAGCTCTTCAGGCTACAAACATTGTAGGAAGCCAAGCGAAGAAAAACCAGTGTGGAGAATAAGCAATCAACCACTTCCTTCCGTAACATTCATATTCTTGTGTTTTTTACTTCCTTTATTGGTTTTAGACATTTTTTTACGAGAAACATCAGGAGGCTTAGGTATGTAATATCCATATCAGAAGGTAAGACAGATGTTTCTGAATCACCTTCCGAGTCCTCCCTTCCATCTCTCAAACAGTCAAATGGGTTAGAAAGGGAAACTTCATGCAGCTTCAGTGATTTGCGAGACGCTGCTCTGATTATTCTCCTGGTAGTCTGAAAACCATCTGAGTCCAACAAGGGAGTATTCTTGGGTTGATTAGAAAAAGATGGTAGAGGATGTGTAACCAATACCTGAGCAGTGGGAATAAACTCTACATCCTTAGGAGGGTCACTTGCAGGTGTAGTGGTAACAGAGGCATCAAGCATATTGGGGCGCAGGCACCTCAGGTACATCAGACCGGGATATCAAATTCATAGATTGATCTTGAGCTTTCTCCTGTGCTTTTTGAACTAGGACAGTGGAATCCCACCCCTCCTGTCTATTCTTGCTAGCCCAAGGGCATTGATGATACGCGTGCCCTTTCTCGTCACATAAGTTGCACTGGAATACATTCATACAAGACACACTAGGATGTCCAAAACCCCACATAAGCTACATTTAGCAAGTCACATGTGCTACTGAGATGATGCATGAGCCACATTTATAACAGGCTCTGGGTTGACCTCCATAAAAACATACCCTCTATCTTTACCCAAAAAGCTGTTGGGAAGGTGAACAACTTCAGAATTGACTTGAAACAGCTTTACACGAAATTTCCAGCTACCTGTCCAAAGACCTTCCTCGCTATAACAGCTTCAGAAGGGATAGACTGTACATCTATTCTGTAGCCAATGATAAATATCACTGACACTAACTCCTTACGTTCACGAAACATGATACTTACAGTTCGAACTGCTGGTTTGGTGAGGGAATGACTGAAAAGGGGACCCATAGAGGAGAAGTTTTCAGTGTAGCATATTTATTCCAAAATTTATCCAAACCACTAGCATGTTTAAAGCTAATATCAAAGGTTTCCTTCCCGGAGATATGTATTAAAGCATAAATATCAGATGCCTGAAAATGCATATCACCTTTCAATAAGTTTCGGGCTACATAATACCGGTCAGGAAACACAGAGAGACCTCCTTTATAACGTAGACGTACTGCATGATGTCAGGGGACATGATCTAACTTATTTTTAAACAAATCAGACAAGACAGGACCTTTGTCAGATGCTATACCTGGTTGTAATGGGGGAGTCGGAAGAGAGGAAGTTCCTTCTCCTGGATCCATAACAAGAGGCGTAACTGGTGCTAGTATGGAGGGGGATGAACTGAGAACTGGGGGCGAAGTGGGAGTAGACATATTAACTACAGAAGTAGACAAGTCAGTATTGGATTGTTGTGCTTTCCGGAAAACACCCAGTGTGGAGGAGAAAGAAGGAATATCAGGGAGGGAGGGGATGACAGAAGTCATAAGAGGGGTACCAGAAGATATCTGGGGCCGAGAAGTATCATTCTTTTGTAATAACAGAGGAGGATGAGCATCAGGAACGTCACTAGAAACAGTAGAACCAAGTTTAGGCATACCAGTTGCAGACATACTACATGAATCTATAGAATCCATCATATCCCGCCATGTAGTCCCATGAGTAGTATGAGTAGATAATGTAACAGGAGTGGAAACAATATTATCAGTCAAAATAGCAGCTGCAGAGTTAGGTACCTTGGTGGAGCTCATGGTCGTAGGTGCAGGCCTGTGTGGAGAGTAGAGAACCCCGTGTGTATCCGCATCCCACGTCGGGTCCGGTGTCCAAGAATCTGAGTCCGTTTTAATCCAACCAGCTTGTGTGGGAGCCGAAGAGACTGACCACGGAGGGTTCACTGTAGCGTGGTCCTTGTGAATACCAAAACGTGTGCGAATCAATGAGGAGGTAGATACAGATTCAGTACTCACTGTTTTTGTCACCGGGAGCGTAGTAGCAGGCAAGGGAGAGCCAAGTGTAAAATTTACATCCCCTACTGTTTCCAAACGTAAGCCGATATCCGTGTCATGAGCAGAGAAACAAGCACCGGAATTGGCAGGGGGAAGACAAGACGTCATACCAGCAAGCACCAGAGCAGAAGGTTCCATCCTCCTAGGACGTACTGAAGTCTCCGAAGTGTCCAATCAAGACGCTGAAGGAGATGCAGTACAGGAAACAGCATCAGTGCCTTCCTCAGTGTGTAAATCAGCCATCGCAGTTTCAAGCATCTCAGCAGCACATTCAGGCAGTGAAAATGGTCGCGTAGCAGGAGCTTCCAAAACAGTCTCCCGTGTAGTCATGCAGGCAGGCATCGTCTCTGGTAATATCTGCATCGAAGAGGTAAGCTGCTCATCAGAGCATCGCTGGACTCCGACTGAATCCTCCATCTCAGCAGCAGGAAACCCGCCACTGGAAAGAGTAGGGGAATTTCCCCGGTGTCCTGGCCAAATTTCCCTCATTCACTAAAAAATATCACCAACAGCTTAATCTGGTTCAGGGTCAGTTGGCATTCACCTATATCCCCCTCCCCCGGGTCGTGCCTCAAAATAGGCAGGATTTGTCTAGTGCACTTACCCAGTCAACAAAAACTAAATTAATAAATCACTTCTGGCATCCTTCCAGATGCTCTCAGCAACCACAACTCAGTTTTCCTGGTCAGAAAAGTTCACAGCCCTAAATCCCCACATGAAACCCTACAAATACAGACTTATAAATCCCTAGAATTGGAACTACTCCTGTATATCCTTGCCCTCTCAGACTGGTCCCCTCTAACAAGCGCCTCCTCAGTCGATAAAGCCCTAATCTATTTTAAAGACATCTTCCTAGCAAATTGGAATGGATTCACACCCCTAAAAGAAACAAGTTATAGAGGTCATCACCTCCCCTGGATTACTAGCCTGCCACAGAGCAAAAGATCAGGCCTGGAAATGGCATAAAGTCTCTCAGCTTCCAAAAGACCTTCTTATTTACTGAAAACTCCATAATGCCTGCACCCGGGCTACCAGGCTAGCCAAAACAGAGCACTTCAAATCTACCTTTGCAACTAACATCAACTCCCCCTCCAAGTTCTGGAGAGTGGTCTACATCCTCTTTACTTCCCCATCCTGTCCTCCTGTCCACCCACCACTATACTTAAGTTAAACATCACCCTCATTGCCGATCCAGTTGGAGTAGCTATGGAATTCAACTCCTGTTACACAACTTGTGCTGATGAGCTACTCCAATCCCTCCCAAGCTATGCCTTTCCCTCTCTCCCTTCCTATTACCCACGAACAACCCCCCTCTGATTTCCTCTTCTCCTTCACTACCATCTCCCCAAATGACACCCTAAATGCCCTGCTAGTGATCAACTCGACAAAAGGCTCCTCCCTGGATGGCCTTGACCCTAATCTACTATCCGTCTCAGCCCCAGCCATCGAGTACCCACTCTCTATTATCTTAAACCTCTCTTTCTCAACCGCCTCAGTACCTTCCCCATGGAAACACACAGTGGTCCTTGCCCTCCCCAAAGGCGAAGACTCCACCTCCCCGGCAACTACCACCCCATTTCTCTTCTTCCTACCCTTGCCAAACTTTAGGAACACCTAGCCCTCTCCCAGCTCATCACTTACCTCAATGACTCCTCCTCCTTCTTCACCCCTTATCAATCTGGCTTCAGGAAAAATCACTCCACCACCACCACCTACCTTGTTTGGCTCAATGATTCTGTCTTCACAGGAATGGACAATGGTCAAATCACCTCAGCCATTTTTGTCGATCTGGCCAAAGCCTTCGTCACACTCTCCCACTGCCTTCTCCTTGACACCATATCAACAGCTGGACTATCCTCCTTAGCCACAGATTGGTTCAAGGCATACCTCACTGGCAGAACCCAATCAGTCAAGATCTCTGACGCAATTTCCCCACCCCTCCCGATAAGAACTGGCATCCCCCAGGAATCAGTGTTAGGCCCCATACTATTCTCTATTTTTCTAAATTATCTCCTGTCCACTTGTTCTCCCTTCTCCTACATTTGCATGTATGCTGATGATACAGTCTTGTATGCATCTGGCTCCTGCCCCACCGAGGTTGCACCCAACTTGCAGCACAACTCTGACAAAGTTCAGTGTTGGTTTGCAAACCAGCAACTATCTCTCAGCATCAAAAAAACAGTCTCCATGACCTTCTGCACCAGGCAGAGACTTGCCTATAACCTGTGTCCTACCAATAGGGCTGTCCACTGCCCTGCCCAGATAGGGATAACAGGACACTGTTGAATTTTAACTCCTCCCTTCCACCGCTTGGATACCCCCACCTACAATACCTCTCTCTTCTCACCCTGTCACAATCTACCTCTCCTCTTCTCCTACCCCCCTTCAGGTTAACATAGCCTAACACTGACCTACCCATACACTAAATTAAGCACTTATAACCTACCCCTATACCCCTCTTATATGCACTTTAGTCCACCCTGTCGCCTCTGTTTGCCTCAAGAATTGTGTTCTGCCTGCGTCTCTCTGTAAATTTCCTTTCCCTTCTTCCATTCTCCCTCTGCAGTTTTGCATTCCCTCCTTCCATTCTTCCCCTCTTTACTCCAATCACTGTAAATCTTGAATATCTATGTTACACTGATGGCTACCAATTACTATTGTGTCACATTACCATCTAGTGCTTCATACTGTTGTAAAGTTATTATATGTGTTCCAGTGTTACCAACTATTGCCAAATTTCTATATGTGTCTTCATATCTACTATAGTTAACTGTTGCATTGTTAGCCAATGTGATCCACCTGTAATCCCTCCTGCTCTCATTGTATACAAATAAGCAAACTGTATTCCAACATTGTAACATTTCTCTGTATTCTATCCCTTTGTTCCCTACCCCCCGGTCGCACTGGGAGATGAACAACTTGTTGCTCAGCATGCCTTCCTGGTGAAACATTTCAATAAACAAATAGAAAATATACTGGGCAAGGCACTATAGGTGTGGGGATGAAGGATTACCAAGAGTTTTATCCTGACTGGTTATTGTTTCTCCTTTTTATGTTTGCTTGCACGCATGTGCAAGAAACATAGTGCCATCATCCGAGTTTTCCAGAGGTGTGTCAGTCTCTTCCAATTCAGTCAGTGTGTTTGCAGGCACGGTCACAGTTCTCCAATGACTGCTGCAACTGTCTATCAAAGCAAGAAAATGCAGTGGCATACAGTTGAAAGGGAGAGAGACACTTTAGTGAGCACGATCAGATAACTGAAGCACTCTCTCCCTGCATCCCCCCAACAGCCTGGTGTAGAACATGTATACACAAATTAACAAATGTGGAATGTCTGAAGAGACTTTTTTTTCCAATTTAGGTAGCCTTATGCGAAATATTCTATTTACATTGGTCATTGCGAGTATCCTTATTATGCACATCTTCCCCGTTCTCTGCTTTTAACATCTTTATTCAACCAAGACACTAATCATCTCCATATCATGCCTGTCGCAAGCAATTTTTACTCCTATAATACTGTAAAATACTGCAAGCCAGCTCTCAGCTCTTTCGAAGGCTTTTCCCCCTCTGTTTTTTTATAAACATGTGTAGAATCGCAAGAATGTCTCCAGTTACAAACAAAAAAACACCAACAATTCCTGTTTTGCTTCAGTAGAGATCTCGGCACCAACTTCCATGAAGTGCAATACAAAACCGATGGGTACACATGTGGCTACTCAACATCCCTGAAAAGATTGCTGAAATCCACATGGTATGGATTTCATGAAACGTAATACAAGATACACAAAGGATACTGCTGAAACAAGCTAAAGAAGCTTAGTATAGATGGAAACCACTGTTGAAATCAGTACCTGATAGGTATTTTGAAACCTGTGAAATATGTTCTTGCTGCAGACTAATACTTTTGTGACTGAAACACGATGATGAAATATGAATTGCATGTTTAAGCAGATAGGTTTTGCAAACCATATATGGTAGTTAAGAAGATCATTCAGTTAATTTGTTTATTGTATAAATTGCAGGCATTTTAATTTCTCAGGAGGATATCTGCACTTATTGTAATCATATCAGAACCAGGCATAAACCCCTTAGTTCAAGGGAAGGCTACTATAACCTTGTTATTCTTTATAACAAACATGAAAATAGGGGATATGCCATGACCAGACTCAGAATATGCCATTTATCTTCCCGCGGGGGATAGGAGAATACATCATGAGCAGCAGGAGTGCGTTATGTAAGTCGTGCCCCTCACCTGTGATAAGTGGCATATTTGGAGTCAGACCTGTGTCTAATTTATACAGATTCTAAAGACATGACTGTTCCTGTTGGATTTCACTGGGAAAGAGCCGCTTCATTGAGCACAATCAGATAACTGAAGTGCTCTCTCCCTGCACCCCCCCAACAGCCTGGAGCAGAACTTGTATATACAAATTAACAAATGTGGAATGTCTGAAGAGACTTTTATTTCCAATTTAGGTAGCCTTATGCGAAATATTCTATTTACATTGGTCATTGCGAGTATCCTTATTATGCACATCTTTCCCATTCTCTGCTCTTAACATCTTTATTCAACCAAGACACTAATCATCTCCATATCATGCCTGTCCCAAACAATTTTTACTCCTATCATACTGTAAAATACTGCAAGCTGGATCTCAGCACTTTCGAAGGCTTTTCCCCCTCCGTCTTTTTATAAACATGTGTAGAATTGCAAGACTGTCTCCAGTTACAAACAAAAAAAAACACCAACAATTCCAGTTTTGCATCAGTAGAGATCTCGGCACCAACCTCCATGAAGTGCAATACAAAACTGATGGGTACACATGTGGCTACTTAACATCCCTGAAAAGATTGCTGAAATCCACATGGTATGGATTTCATGAAACGTATTACAAGATACACAAAGGATACTGCTGAAACAAGCTAAAGAAACTTAGTATAGATGGAAACCACTGTTGAAATCAGTACCTGATAGGTATTTAGAAACCTGCGAAATATGTTCTTGCTGCAGACTTATACTTTTGCGACTGAAACACGATGATGAAATATGAATTGCATGTTTAAGCAGATGACGTTTACAAACCATATACGGTAGTTAAGAAGATCATTCAGTTAATTTGTTTACGGTATAAATTGCAGGCATTTTAATTTCTCAGGAGGATATCTGCACTTATTGTAATCATATCAGAACCAGGCATAAACCCCTTAGTTCAAGGGAAGGCTGCTATAACCTTGTTATTCTTTATAACAAACATGAAAATAGGGGATATGCCATGACCAGACTCTGAATATGCCATTTATCTTCCCACAGGGATAGAATACATCATGAGCAGCAGGAGTGCGTTATGTAAGTCGTGCCCCTCACCTGTGATAAGTGGCATATTTGGAGTCAGACCTGTGTCTAATTTATACAAATTCTAAAGATGTAACTGTTCCTGTTGGATTTCACTGCTGTGATCTGAATGCTTCATAAGCCATTGTAATGCAATTAGGCATTGGTCAAACTACTCTTTCATCTGTTAAGATTTTCTTTGTGAACCATCTAAAGTGATGATAAATGACCAAAGTGAGGATACATTATTTATCTTCACTTAGAATGCTCCAGTGGCTAAAATAAATCATGTATATGTAAGGTTTGCCTCTCACCTTCATAAATATATGCTCTCTCTCTCTCTCTCCTGGCTCATCCCTTTCCTGCAACCTGCCTAATCTGCAGCAAGAGAAAGTTGAGTGTTCCTCGCTGAGCCAGAAGTAGCCATTTGGGATGATAGAATGTTAGAGGCTGGCCTTTTTTATATTTCATAATGTATCTTTTTTCTTATAATAACAGTAAGAAGGAAAGGTGTTTTTTTCCCCTACAAAAGATGCCAAATTATGGCCTCCATGTGCTTTGTAAATGATTGTTCTATGGCTCTGCTTTTTGTACTTCGCATCAGCATCTCATTATGTTAGCCAAGTGGAACACTGAATGCATCTGGTGGCTGTTGTGGAACTTAGCACAGGTTTGAGACACCCTTTAAATGATCACCAAACATAATCAACAGTACTCTAAACAGACAGATGGCAATAATGTGACAGTCAGATGTCCTGCTGCCCTCCTCCTCCTCTTGTGTGAACCAGTGAGCTAGAAACCCCAGACAGAAAGTTAGCATCCATTCTTTTCCTCCAGAAACACCAGACTTGTCAATCTGATGTGCCAAGTATAGACCAACAAAGCAAACTGAGATTTACTGATCCCAGATCAAAGTGGCAGGGACTCCACCTCAGATCCCTCCTACTCTATTAGAGCCCCTTCAGAACACAGATAGAGAGACAGCCATTTCTCACACATCAATGATAGCTCCATAATCAATTGAAAGGGACACTTGCATAGGGATGCAAATCTTATAACTTTGTCATATTAAAGTGCTTTTTAGAAGTGGGGAGTACTGATCTGCTATTATTAAATGAAAAAGGGTGTATCTGTGATTGGGAACTGCAGAGGTGTCAGTAATAGACCAAATCAAAGGTGAGAGGGGCTCGTCTTAATTATCAATAGTGCTTTATAGCCTTATTAATATTGATAAAATACAGTATATCTTGTAGAAGATCTGTTAACTTCGGATGTATGTGGTGGATGATCAACAAGCTCCAAGGCGAGCCTCTTGCCTATTTGACAGGGAACTCACACATGTGTGTGTGTGTGTTGGGGGAAGTATTAATTATACATGATGAATCATAGGTATATAGAGCTGAAACTGTACAGAAAGACCTACCGAGTCATTACAAGACTGAGAAACCTGATATCTGTCTGTCTAAGTCTATACCCCTGGTATTGTATAAATGGCGGCCTACGCCTGTTACTTTAACTATAATTCTTCTAAATTGATAGCTGATTTGGCAAATGTTTCATTAACTCAGGAACATTTGAAACTCTCCTCTATATAGCCATCTTAATGGACCCAGGGAAACATTTCAGATAACAGATATAAGTTCCACGCAACATAGCACCTGCAGTTCACTCGCCCTTATGGCATCCAGCTGCGCTAACTCATTATGTCATTTAAAACATATATTAATATATGATGCTCAGCTATTATTGAACAATCAAAAATCAAAGACAAATAAATAAAAATAAAAAGCTTATATGTCCAGAAGTTATATGCAGATTCACCTGAAGAAATTCAGCTGGCTAAAACAGGAAAAAAATAAGTCATAGGAGGCAAAGAGATTTCATTTGATTTATGAATCTATTCGACTATTTAAATTATTCTGGTCACACCACTTTCAGAGTCAGATAACTTGGATCATTGCATGGGAAACATAGGATAGGATGGATGGAGGGATTTAATATATATATAGTAACAACTTAAGGTCGGAAACAACTATATGTCCACAAGTTCTGCTTCCTGCTTAGATTATGTACACACACACACACACACACACACACACACACACACACACACACAGTGTTGCCGGAGGGCATTAATTACTAGGGTCATAAGTCTTGCTAAATATCAATGACCTGCTCTGCTGAACATTTTACAAAGCTACAATTTCTTCATAACTGTAGCGTACTTACACTGCAATACACAACACATGGGCATTAGGTATGTGGAAGTCATAAATATGCAATATAGTGAAAGTTCTCGGACCTTAGCAGTCCAAGTTATGGATTTTGCTCTGTTCAGTCTATAATCTACTTTTACTGATACAACAAAGGCAAAGAACTTTTAATGGCAACCGGAAGGTATCCTACCTCTCAACTGCCGCAGTAACTACCATTCAAAAATGCTTGCCCAGAATGAAGTCAGTGCTGCTGACCTGTCCCATGCTGTAAACTAAGTTAAATCAGATTTGCGTGTCCCGGTTTCTTACTAAATGAAAACTTGAAGGATATGCAGGCGCTTACTTGAACCATCTTTGGAATATGGCCATATGTCCCACATGTCTTTATTTTTCCACAGTTACCATGTTTACAGGCAAAAGCATGAATTGGGTTTCTGCAGAAATCAGCTCACCTAAAATTCTGATGAGTTTGCCTAGGTGTGGTTTACCATTCATTGACAAAATATTGACAGATATAGATTAATACCCATATGGTGAAGGCAGATGGAGAAATTATTCCGAACTGGTTTATGATTCTATCACGTTTAACATTCACATATTCTTCAGATCTGAGCCCACTTTAGGCTGTAGCATGGCAGAGCTAGTGCTTTGGTCTTTCCACACTGCAATTTTATATTGTGCTGATGCTAAAAAGCTGCTACCAAATTCATATCATAACTTGTTTCTCACACAGAAAGTTCCTTTTATGACCCTACAAGGCGTAGTTTTTCATCGATAATGAGGTTTAAAAGACAGGTGACATGCAGTTTTAAATGACCCTTTAATACAATACTGGCTGTTTTTCAAATGATAATAAATACATAATGTCATGTTGCTTCCTTCTGTGCTGGTAAATAGTGGCTTCTGATTTGACAGATTCATTTTAATAGGTCAGGACTTGCGAGTGATTTAAATAGACCGCTGAGGAAACAACCCTGGTTAAACATTGTAACAATAGGAATTATTATGCGTCCTATATGCTCGCCATCTAAATTTTTAAACTGTAATTTTATTTGTATGTACCAATGCCAATGCCAGCAAGCAAACATTTGGCCTTGACAAATGCTTGTTTTTGTTTGCTGCAATGGTGATAGCAGTGAAGGAATAAGTATTGTAATAGTGTGCCTCTGTGTGATTCATAAAATCATGACTTTAGTGCAAGTTACACTCTTGTAAAATCACAACTGTTCCAGCAGATGCTTGTCTGCTGTGACAGTATTGCCTGTGGTAAAAGAACTCTGCCAAGATGCACTAGTGTCTCTGAAGTAAGGAAAGTGTCTCAGATGTTGCAGATCCCTGCTGGGACAGTAGTGCTTGCAGTAACACAACTCTGCCAGCATCTGCTGAAACAGTAGTGCCTGTGGTAGAGAAACTGTAACAGAATATGTTGGGACCATAACTGCTGCCATTAATAACTTATTATACATTTTACAGTATATTTACTTATTGAGGGTATTATTGTATTTAAAGTGTCAGTGACATTTTGTAAATTGTTCCATCTGTAATTTACTGAACACCAAATGTTATTTGTATGTTCTATTGTATGTAATTACTGTAACTCCAGGTTGCACCTGAAAAATTGGCAATCTGTCTCAGTGAGCCCACCCTATTATAAAAATCCAATAAATAAATAATTATTGCAAGAAGGACTATGTGGCCCTGGGCAATACAGTACTTCTGGTGTGTGTGTGTGTGGGGGGGTAATAGCCCAGAGTATAGTGCTCATGTACTGCACACTGCTACCCCAAATACAGGCACTCCATCATATAAAGACTCACATACCCAGTGAAGCACAACAGTAACCCAGGATGGCCTCCTTGGAGAGTTGGGAGAGAAGACCACAAGGGCCCTGGGTCGATGCTACATGCAGAAGGGTATGGGTATAAACTAGATTGGGTGCAACTTGAGCTGTCTGGACAGACTATTTGGTTCAGTTTTTACCATTTTTGTCAGCCCCTCCTGGCTGGGCAAGTAGGTGTTGGAAAACACTGTGACTTTGTGATATCTTGACCACTAGACCTGGACCAGACCAAAATGGTAAAAATCGAACTGTCCAGCAGTTTTGGTCTAGATTTCAATGTTTTCCCCCTAAAGGGGAAATCAATCCAGACCAGCCCAAATGGCTAGATCAAAATGGTAAAAAACGGTCATATTGGCCTGGCTGAAAACCCCTGGACTGTGCATGTTGAGCTGGTCTTGAGGACCAGCGGGTCCGGGTTTGGTAGTCTGGATTTCACCAAATCCTGTACCCATGTAGAACCCTGTAAAGCCTTTGATTCAGTGTCTCATCCACTTCTCTTGGACAAGTTGAGTTCTGCTGGCCTTTCAGCTCCTGCTGTTCCTTGGTTCCATTCCTACTGTACCTAACAGGCCAACAGCAATTGGTACAGGTTGGAGGCACCCTGTCACCTCCCCTTCCTTTCAAGACTGGGGTCCCACAGGGCTCAATCCTGGGACCCATCCTTTTCTCCATCATCCAGAACAACCTTCCCTCTGCCTGTGCTAACTCATGTACTGTATACACACATATGCAGATAACAGTCATCTTTAACTCCAGTCCTTCCACAGCAGCTATGGAAGACCTGCTCCAGTAGAACCTCAACAACATTCTGCACTAGTTCCAATCCAACCAACTCATAGTCAATACTAAAAAAATGGTGTCTGTGACCTTTGATATCAGTCACAAACTAACTAGACTCACTGTTCCCCTCCACCCCATCCCCCATTTTCATCACTCTGGATGGCATGCCTCTTGAAGCAGATCTATCCTTCAAGTACATCAGAGTCTGGCTACACAGTAAGCTTGTCTTCTCAGGCCACATCTATGCTATCCATGCAAAACTCCATCCCAATCTTGGAATGTACTGTACTGCAACAAAGATTTCATATGTCCACATCTCTGCAGGGAGCCTGTTGCAACAGGGCTGGATAAGACCCTGTCCAATGTGTGATGCATTAAGAGTTAAAAGCAAATATCTATTCTGTCCTCTGCTATTCTGTCACTTGTATATCTCTTGCCTGTCTGATTGTGCAATGAAATTTTCCTTGTGGCACCTAGGAATTGGCCACTGTGATGGTCCCACATTTCCCTGTTTTCTCCCTTCCTTCACTTGCTGTTTTTATTCTTTCTTTGTTCTCTTGCTTCTCTGTGATAAAACATATATATGAATCTGTAGATGAAAGTAGGTTACTTTACCAGGGAAGTCTTCACAATGATTGACTTCCCTGATAACAGTTCTCTTGGTTTGCAAATGTATATAATTATATTATTGAAATATTTGCAGAAAACTATTTGGGTTTGTTAGAAAAGTTAGCAATTTGGAACACTGGAAGTTAACCTTGAGGTGCAGTTTGACCTCCACAAGCTTGTCTGTGGAATTATCAGCAGGAAATCAGCCATGGGACAGGATGTCTTAAGTAGTTGCACCTGTTAAGAAAGACTAATGTACTCTTCAGGCTGGTCACAGCAAAGAAGCTGACAAAGTCTTAATACTTTTTTTGGACTCAGGTGGTGTAATTTACAAGCACAGGATGCAGAATTTAATTGTCTGGAAAAAATACCTTATCAAAAGAGAGCAATGTTCTGTTTAGAGATAGAGAGAGCTGGAGAGTTTAGAGAGTCTCAGATGAAGGACTTCTATTTGTTTGAACTGCCCGTATGAAGAGCCATGCTGCACAACTTTATTTTTTATTTTATTGTTATTAATAATAATAAAATGCTACTTGCAAATTGTGCAACTTCTCCTGGTTTGCCTATGCTTACTGACCAATGCCTTGAAGACAGCTGGTGTTAGCGATGAGATTTACACCATGCATACTATAAGCCAGGATCTTTGTGTGGGTACTAGACCTGGTGCCAAGGAAGCACAGGAGAAAGGTATGGATCCTGAAACAGCAATCCCAGGAGTGACTACCAAATGAATGGCAGACAGGCTTGAAGCAGAAACAAATGTCCAAACTGAGACTATACAGCCGGCATAAGTGATGGAAGAAGAAAAGGCAGGGACAGACCTGAAAGCATGTCTGCCTTCTTGAAATGGTAGGCTATACAACAAAGAGAGACTGAGAAACAGAGAAAAAGAGATACAGCATCTAGAGGCACAGAGAAGAGAAGAGATGTAGCATCTAGGGGCACAGAGGAGAGATGAAGAGAAGAGAGGCGAGGAGAGGGGAGGAAAAGGAAGGGAATGGAAGGGAAGACAGGAGACAAGTGACAGGAGCAGTGAAGGGTGGATGCTGTGCAAGCTGTCAGAGCTGAATGATATGGTACATCTCCACCATATCAACAAAACACAAACAGCTTAAAAGACATTAAAGTTACCATATGGTGTCCCTCAGATGATGCTGAAGCATACCTGCCAACTTTTGAAATGTAGTAAAGGAAAAATAATAGGATGCTGTGACCAATTTATGGGGGCAAGGCTTGAAGGTGGTTTTTATATGAACAAATAGTGCTAAAAAAGATGGGCTTGGGGGACCCTCTCAAAAACTGGGCAATTGCCACTAGGTGGCTAAATTCAAGATGACCACCAAAAATCTCTAAAATGGCATCTCTCAGCTCATAGTTGTCATGTAAAGCTATATTTGATGTCTAAATGGGGGTTTTGAAGGTCACTGAATTCATTTCTTATAATAAAAATGTTTTTTCTTGAAGCCATATATATATATATATATATATATTATGGTAACACGGTAGTGCTACCATAGTTAGGGTTGAGGAGCCTTTTACATGTTAAACCCAAAATTTTGAACCTTAATAACTTTGCAACTGTTGAACAGATTTGCCTGAAGTTTGGAGTACAGAATCAAGACCCATATGCCTTGGGGTCTGCCAAGTTTCGTACTGGTCGGATATACGGCTGCGGAGTTATTAAGCATGATCTGTGCGTGCATTTACGCTTTTTTTTGGAATTCTACAGTCACGCCTACAGGTCACACGATTTGTGTGACTGGTCCAAAATCTTCAGGGAACATGCAGCCAGGGTCCCCGATGTGCCTTTCAAAGATTTCATGAAAAAATATTAAACGGTTCAAAAGTTATTCAAAAAACAAGTTACCATTATAAGTCAATGGGAAAAGTTAACAAAAAGTTCAACACTTTCGCAAATGCACTTTTTACTGTCGCAAATGACCATTTTACTGTCACAAATCCACTATTTTGTTTTCAGTTAGTGATCAGAAAAATGCTTGGCATTTAAAATTGAGACCCTCTAGCAACCTAATTCTTTTTGTATTCATCTAGTCGGGCCCTGAGGATGCTAGCCATGTCTTTATTCTGGGGTAAAACACCCCAGAAATATGATTTTCAGATTTCTGAAAAAAGTACTTTTGCAAAGTAGTGTCGCACTCACGAAAGTGTCGCTTTCGCAAATCACGACACTACTTTGCGACACTATGCTCAAAATAACAGTAATTGTTTGGCAGCCCACTGCAAAAGAACGGTTTGGAGTTTTGGGCTGAAATCTGGAAGGAACGCAGCCAACATCTCCCAGATGTGCCTTTCAATGTTTTGCTGAACAAATATTACGCTGTGGAAAAGTTACGGTACTCCAAAGTTGATGCTTTTTCCCATAGGATAACATTACGGCGTACAACACATTGCAGCAATTGTTTGACGCCCTGCTGCAAAATAACGGTTTGGTATTTTCATCTGAAATTTGCAGGGAACACAGCCAACATCCCACAGATGTGCCTTTCAGTAGTTTGGTGAAAAAATATTACAGGGAGGCAAAGTCATGGCAGTCTGAACTTCTGTTTTTTTCCCATAGGATAACATTACGGCGTTCGCCGCGCCTTTCAGGGCCCGTATCTTGAAAACGGTGCGAGATACGGACTTTTTGTCAAAAGAATTCTTAGCCCCCTCATGGAGGCTAAGTACAAAACTAGCCAGGAAAGTGGTAATACATATGACTTTTAATTTTTTTTTCTATGTCGTATGGTTACTGAGATATAAGCAATTTACTATTCCAAGTCCTCATTTTTGTGTTCTGAGAGTCATTATTTTGCATACATTCTTTGTACTCACTGTCTTTCTCTATACAGCTTTTGGGGAAAACCAGCCTGTGCACTTACATTACTGTTACCATTACCGTTTCTGCTTGCGGTTCCATACCCATTTCTCTTACCGTTCACATTTACGCCACCATGTGCATTACCCTTTGTGTTTTAATTTGCGGTTGTGTTTGCGTTGTTTTTAACGTTTCTGTCTACAGTACTGTTTCTCTTTCTGTTTCACTTTGCGTCACCATGCACATTGCGATTTGCATTTGCGGGCACAGTGTTACTATGTGACAAAACATCATGTGGCGGGAGTGCGGGGTTCCCGCGCTGCATTACATTCACTACTGTTCATTATCATTCTCAAAAAGAAGGGAAATTAGAGGCAAAAAACTCCATTTAATACATCAGTTAGGGTTGTTCCACAGCGACAAAAGCAAGGAAATTCAATGTTAGGGTTGAAACCCCCTTTGCACCCTCAGCCCACCCCAACTGGAATCAGGGTGCACATTGGGGTCATCAGTCCTAACTGTCACCCCATTCTCCTATTCCTCAGCTTCTTTCCACACGTGATGGGGTGACAGTTAGGGCCGATGACCCCAATGCACACCCCGATTCCAGTTGGGGGGTGGGCTGGAGGGGTGCGAAGGGGGTATCAACCCTAACATCGAATATATATTATGGTAGCACAGTAGTGCTACCATAGTTAGGGTTGAGGAGCCATTTCTATGTTAAACCCAAAATTTTTCACCTTAATAACTTTGCAACCATTTGACAGATTTACCTGAAATTTGGAATACATGATCAAGAACCATAGGCCTTGGGATTTGCCAAGTTTCATACTGGTCAGATATACGGCTGAGGAGTTATTAAGCATGATCTGCGCTCGCATTTATGCTTTTCTGGAATTCTACGGTCATGCCTACAGGTCGTATGGTTTGCACGACTGGCCCAAAATCTTTAGGGAACATGCGGCCGGGGTCCCCAATGTGCCTTTCGAAGATTTGGTTAAAAAATATTAAACGGTTCAAAAGTTATTCAAAAAACAATTTCCCATTATAAGTCAATGGAAAAAGTTAACAAAAAGTTCGACAGTGTCACAAATGCACTTTTTACTGTTGCAAATGGCCCTGTTACTGTCACAAATCCACCATCTTGTTTTCAGTTAGTGATCAGAAAAATGCTTGGCATTTAAAATTGAGACCCTCTAGCAACCTAATTATTTTGTATTCACCTAGTCGGGCCCTGAGGATGCTAGCCATGTCTTTATTTTGGGGTAAAACACCCCAGAAATATGTTTTTCCAAATTTCTGGAAAAAGTACTTTCACAAAGTAGTGTCATACTCACGAAAATTATCAGTAAATTTTTTGCGACACTTTCGCAAATTGTGACACTACTTTGCAACACTATGCCCAAAATAACAGTAATTCTTTGGCACTCCACTGCAAAAGAACGGTTGGGAGTTTTGGGCTGAAATTTGGAGGAAACACAGAAGACATCTCACAGATGTGCCTTTCAGTGTTGTATTGAAAAAATATTACATGGTGGCAAAGTTACGGCACTCCAAAGTTGATGGTTCTTACCATAGGATAACCTTACGGCGCCCGACGTATTACAGGAATCCTTTGGCACCCTGCTGCAAAATAACAGTTTAGTCTTTTTTCCTGAAATTTGGAGGGAACACAGCCAACAGCCCACAGATGTGCCTTTCAGTGGTTTGGTGAAAAGATATTTCAGGGAGGCAAAGTTATGGTGCTCCGAACTTCTCTTTTTTTCCCATAGGATAACATTACGGCGTGCTTAGCGCACCTTTCAGAGCCCGTATCTCGGAAATGGTGCGAGATACAGACTTTTAGTCAGGAAAATGCTATGCACAAAACTAGCCAGGACAGTCGTAAATCATATGACTTTTAAATTTTTTTTCTATGTCATACGGTTCCTGAGATATAACCTATTTAGTATTCCAAGTCCTCATTTTCTGCTCCTATACCCATTATTATGCATACATTCTTTGTACTCACTGTCTTTCTCTATGCAGGTTTTGGGGAAAACCAGCCTGTGCACTTACATTACTGTTACCGTTGCCCTTTCCACTTGTGGTTCCATACCCGTTTCACTTACCATTGACGTCTACGCCACCATGTGTGTTATCCTTTGCATTTTCCTTTGCGCTTGCGTTTCTGTTATTTTTTGCCATTTGTGTCTACAGTAGTTTCTCTTTCTGTTTCACTTTGCATCACCATGCCCATTGACATTTCCGTTTGCAGGCACCATGTTACTATGTGACAACACATTACATGGCAGACCGTTCCCGTCTACGCCACCGTAGCGTTACCCTTTCTGTTCTCATTCGCGCACGTACAGTACTGCGCCTACTATTCAGTAGCTTCTGTTTGCATTGCTGTTCCTGTTACTATGCCACAAGATCACTGCGTGGCAGGGCCAGCAGGGCCCAGAGGCACCCGGCGCTCCCACTACTACATTACATTCACTATTTCTCATTATCATTCTCTAAAAAGAGGAAATTAGAGGCAAAAACTCCATTTAATGCATTAGTTAGGGTTGTTTCACAGCGAAAAAGTGGGAAATTCAGTGTTAGGGTTGAAAATCCCCCTTGGACCCCGCCCACCCCAACCAGCATTGGGGTGCGCATTGGGTCATCGGTCCTAACTCTCACCCATTCTCTATACTTCTGCTGCTTTACACATGATGGGGTGAGAGTTGTAGCTGACCGACTGATACAATGCGAATGAGGGTGGGCGAAATAGTTTTCAACACCATCCCTCACTGTCACTAATGGAACAACTAACTACGATAAATGATTCCTCTATATATATATAAAATATACACACACACATATTTTATCTTTTTGCAGGTGTGTCCAAATGAAGTTCTGTGATTGGTGATGGGAAAGATGTTTACACCCTTAATAAAACAAGTACAACAGCCGAGAAGAAAGAAGAGGAGTCAAGCTGAGATGATTAAATAACTGTGTACTGTATATTATATGATAGAGTATGATGAGGACAAAAGTGACTGTCTAATTGATTCATGGAACAAACCGAAGAGTCTAGCACTGGAATGGAGGGGGTTGAATAAATATGGAAATGCTTTTGAGAATGTAAACTTGGATAATGGTCCAACTGGCAAGTTTTGGAAGCTTCAGCAAGCCAAAACTAGGAAAGAGAAACAGTAGATGCAAGAAATCCTCATATCCTGATCAGAGCATGACAGTTCCCCTGAAAATGCTCCTGGCCCTTCTGCTAGACTTTCACAAAGTAGTCCTCTACAGGACAAGGATCTCTGCATCTGGTGCATGATGCCAGAAGACAAAAAACATCCTGACTGAGACAAGTGGTGTCTTCTCGAAAACAAGCATTTATCTATGCCAAATGCTGATTGCGTTGATCTGTTGAGCTCGCTCATTGCCCCTCTGTCACTTGCTCAGTCTGTTTCTCCTGGTGGTGCAGGCTGCTCTTTTGTACTGGGCTCCTGCCTGCATTGGCACCTTGTTCTGCCCACTAAGAAATCTGCACCTGTCCTGACAGAGCTCCGTTGAGGTGGCTCACTCCCCCTCTCTCACTTGCTCATTCTGTTTCTCCTGGTGCTGCAGGCTGCCCTTTTGTACTGGGCTCCTGCCTCTGTTGGTGGCTTTTTCTGCCCACAAAGAAATCTGCAGCATTCCCGACACAGGTCTGTTGAGCCTGCTCACTCACCCCCTCTCTCACTCACTTGTTCCGTTTCTGCCAGCGCTGCAGACTGGCCTTTTGTACTGGGCTCCTGCCTGCGTTGCCACCTTTTTCTGCCAACAAAGAAATCCACAGCAGTGATGATAAAGCTCCGTTGAGCTTGCTCACTCCCCCTCTCTCACTCGCTCGTTGTGTTTCTCCCGGTGCTGCAGGCTGCCATTTTGTACTGGGCTCCTGCCTGCGTTGGCACCTTTTTCTGCCCGAAAAGAAATCCACAGCTGTCCCAACAGAGCTCCGTTGAGGTCACTCACTTCCCCATCTCACTCATTCTGTTTCTCCTGGCACTGCAGGCTGCCCTTTTGTACTGGGCTCCTGCCTCTGTTGGTGCCTTTTTTTTCCCACAGAGAAATCTGCAGCAGTCCCGACAAAGCTCCGTTGAGCTCTCCCACTCCCCTTCTCTCACTTGTTCATTCCATTTCTACCAGTGTTGCAGGCTGCTCTTTTCCACTGGGCTCCTGCCTGCATTGCCACCTTCTTCTGACCACAAAGAAATTTGCAGCAGTTATGATAGAGCTCCGTTGAGCTCACTCACTCCCCCTCTCTCACTTGCTCATTCTGGTTTTCCTGCCACTGCAGGCTGCCCTTTTGAACTGGGCCCCGAGTACATTATTTGCCTTTTCTGCCCTGAAACAAATCTGCAGCGGTCCCAGCAGAGCTCCAAGTTGAGCTCACTCCTTCCCCTCCCTCATTCGCTCATTCTGTGTCTCCCACTGCTGCAGGCTTCCCTTTTGTACTGGGCTCCTGCCTGCATTGGCGGCTTTTTCTGGCCAGAAAGACATCTGAAGCAGTCCCGACACAGCTCCATTGAGCTTGCTCACTCCCCCTCTCTCACTCACTCATTCCGTTTCTGCTGGTGCTGCAAGCTGGCCTTTTGTACTGGGCTCCTGCCTGAATTGCCGCCTTTTCTGCCTGCAAAAAGAAATCTGCAGCAGTCACAGTAGAGCTCCATTGAGCTTGCTCATTACCGCTCTGTCACTCACTCACTCATTCTGTTTCTCTTGGCGCTGCAAGCTGCACTTTTGTAGGGGGCTCCTGGCTGCATTGGCACCTTTGTCTGTCCACAAAGAAATCTGCAGCTGTCCTGACAGAGCTCTGTTGTGGTCACTCAGTCTCCCTCTCTCATGCACTCATTCTGTTTGTCCTGGTGCTGCAATCTGCCCTTTTGAATGGAGCTCCTGCCTGCATTGGCACCTTTTTCTGCCCACCAAGAAATCCACAGCAGTCCTGATAGTGCTCCATTGAGCTCACTCGGTACCCCCTGTCTCACTCACTCGAACTGTTTCTCCCACCACTGCAGGCTGGCCTTTTGTACTGGGCCCCTGCCTGCATTGACACCTTTTTCTGCCCACAAAGAAATCTGCAGCAGTCCTGACAGCGCTCCGGTGAGTTCGCTCAATCCCCCTCCCTCACTCGTTCTGTTTCTCCCAGTGCTGCAGGCTGCCCTTTTGTACTGGGCTCATGTGTTGGGGCCTTTTTCTGCCCACAAACAAATCCGCAGCAGTCCCGACAGAGCTCAGTTGAGCTCGGTCACTCCCCCCTCTCACTCAGTCAGTCTTAATCTGCCCCAAACACTGATTTCCACAGTGACCATGCTATTCTCCATCAGGAGTGCAAAAACATATTTTGGTCAGGATGTGAAAAATGACAGCTGTACTGTTCATAAGGAGGCATGAAAAAATGCCACTGTTGAAAATGTGGTGTGAAAATGTTACAAATTTGCAAAGCTACAAGGGTGCGTGGAAACAGTTCAATGAATGCTTGTAACACAGTCATGTTATGGAGTTTCGTCACCAAATTTTCAACATAGGGATTTTAGGACCTCTGCTCATGAACAGTGCCACTGTCATTTTCTTAATCTGCCCCGAACACTGATTTCCCACAGCAACCGCGTTATTCTGCACCAGAACTGTGAAAACACATTTCGGTCAGGATGTGAAAAATGACAGCTGTACTGCTTATAAGGAGGTGTGTGAAAAATGCCACTGTTGAAAATCTGGCATGATAATATTACAAATCTCTTGAAGCTACAAGGTGCGTGGAAAGTGCTCAATGCACACTTGTAACACAGTCATTTGATGGGCTATCATCACCAAATTTTCAAATAGGCATTTTAGGACCTCTGCTCATGAACAGTATCACTGTCATTTTCTTAATCTGTCCCGAACAGTGATTTCTCACAGCGACAGCTCTATTCTGCGCCGGAAGTGCGAAAACACATTTCGGCCAGGATGGGGAAAATGACAGCTGTACTGTTCATAAGTAGGTGTGAAAAAATGCCAATGTTGAAACTCTGGCTTGAAAATATTGCAAATTCGGCAGTTACGCGGGTGCGTAGCAACTCGCCAATGCCGCGCTAAATAAAACAACCATTGTTGGATTTTTCCTGTTGCAACATAGACTTTTTGAAAGCTCACCTCATGAACATTGGCACTGTCATTTCATTAATTGGCACGAAGGTGATTCCACCATGTAGCGAGCTGAAATCACCTTCGGAGCCACTAACGCCATGACAGTTCCAGAATTCATGAGGAGGGGTTCCAAAAACCCCATGTTGAAAATGTGGTGCCAAAATTCCAAAAAATGACTGAGATATGCATTAAAGTTGGAAAAACCCCATTTATTCCATTATACAGCTTACCGGCATTTCCTCAGTTCGCGGTCGGCTTTGAAGAGTGCAGATGTGTTCCCAGTCCACCGAAGATCATCGCGCTGAGCTACAGAGGTAAGTAAGGGGTGAGGAGGGTGTGGGGAGGCAGGGTGCACAGTGGGTGGGCACGGGTTGCGGGTGGGGATAGGGAGACTGCTAGGGACAGTTTCCTTTTTACAGATTAAAAAAAGTCATGGGACCATTTTTTATTTTACAGGGGCATGTGGCATGCTAGGGTGGGCTCCCAGTGTGTCACCAGAGTCTGTCTTTTGGGGGGAGCAGCTGTAGCTGACAGGGGATTGGGCACCCCCCTTGGCACACAACAAAAGGGGAGGGGATATTATATTATGCCGATGGGGATTGGGCACCCCATCAGCAGACAATAAAAGCGGGGGGTACATAATGCCGATGGGGAGTGGGCTCCCCCATTGGCAAAATAAACATTGGGGCACTGAAGCCGATGGGGATTGGGGCCCCGTTATCAAATAAACACGGTGGAGGGGGTTATATTGTTTGTGAACATGGCGGCAAGCTGCCGCCATATTCACAAACAATATCAGTGTTTCTACATCCTCTCCTGCAATGATGGGTCGACCCTCATTGCAGCGGATGGCTGCCGCTGCAATGACGAGGCAGCCCCTGATTGCAGCGGCTAAATTTTCACAAGTTGGTGGCCCGCTGGCTGAACTAATGTCAGCAGCAGTGTGCCACTGCATTGGGGGCCATGGGACAAGCCTTTACAGGCTGTGGGGGCATTGGCCACAACAGTGCCATGCCTCCACAACCTGCTTGTGGTGGAGAAACCTGCTGCAACGTTTCTTGCGCATGCGCGCAATCAACATAAAAATGGATGTATGGCACATGTTCAAAGCTCACACAGTGTATCTAGAAGATGCTACATTGTGTGACCATATCTTACCTGTAATTTATTGTACAAAAGATCCTTTTACCACTGAAATTCAGTGTCATTGCTCCTGCTGGAAAAAAAATGTCTCTCCTATAAACCACCAGGACAAAAATATTAATTCAGATCTTCACTTACAACAGGTTCATCTTGCAGAAGTTCTAGAAATGTTCTTGAAACATGTACGGACAGTTGTATTGGATATGAATGAGCCAAGAACATTACAAGGACTACTGATAGACTACAATAACCTGTTGAGGAATTTCAGTTATGGTACAAGTACAACATAATCAAGCACAATTAAGCAGATGATTCATAAGAAGTTTGAAAACAGGATTGGATTTCATGATCATGTCCACAGAAACGAGAGTACCATAGTGTATGACACATCTGCAGGTGGAAGTTATGTGGAAGTGGCAATCTACTCATGGGGAGTGAGCAATGAACTATTACTGAATACCATTGCCAGGCACTAGAAATATTAGTTATTGTATGATACACGCATGAACTGGCCTCCACATATTGATGAGCTTGAGAACACCGAATAACCTAATCCTGAGTTAAGAAAGTTTCTCACGTGGCTAAACAACCCTGCTACTGGTGACTTCAGTGATGCCTGCCAGGATTCAGAGCTTGCAGCCTTGTCCTCACTGTTATTTTCATTCATCATGGGGAAACACACTTTCTTAAAGGTCAAGTTATCAATGACGATTCATGGCCTGACTAGAAGTCATGAGATTATAGAAATGCTGAAAAAATGATTACTCGGAATAAGCTACCAGGATGTTCTTAATATGTATGCTACATGGCCCAAGTTTGAGCTTGAAAAGAATGACAGCTGTCCTGAAGAGCTTGCCAATGATTTTCCTGGAACTGCCATTCTAGACAATGATGACTTTCAGGATGACCCACTGACTGGAGCAAATATATCTCACTGCACAAACGTGATGTCTGTTCAAGCACAGGATGTTCTTACTAAGGTTTCTAATCAGAATCATCCTACACTGGCCATGGCAAAGCCTCTTGAGATGAAAAATATCAGTGACCAACAACACAGAGTTCAACCTTACAAGTTGGTCAAACATGGCCTACCATCAGTTCGAGCTGAAGTGGATATCTCACCACAAAGCACCTTGGACCAAAAGATTTGAGAAATAGTCCATTCTTTGGCTTGTCTTGATAGCAATGGGAAAGAGGTTCCAGCAGAAAGACAAAAGTTAGGAGAATTTGCTGGATTTCAAACTAATATCCAGAAGTTGGCTACAAAGAGCAAGGCATACTACTACCTCACATTGTCCAAGCCACCCCACAAGTCAGTAGTACATGAGATGATGTGTTGCATAGTCACTGAAGTGAAAAATAAATTGATGCCTTTCATTCAACTGGTTGGAGACCAACCAGTCTATGCTCTGATTGTTCAGTTGAAAAATGAGAATCCTACACAGTTTGAACTCATCCTTCCATTCCTAGGTCCATTCCATGTGCAGTGGGTGTACCAATCACACGATGACACCAGCACAGTGAAGACCATCACAGCAACAGAATTGGTCTGAAATCGTCAGGTCGCTGTGATGATCCCCACTGACGCCGGCGATGCAGCTCCCGGTGTTTTGCCCCTTCCATGAGACAACTCCAACTCAGAGTTGTATATATAGAGACTGGGGAATGTGGGGGGCTCAGGGGAGCAGCCCCCCAAAGAAAACACGCCAACATCCTCGACACTGCAATGCTGACACTCGGCATTGTGTCTGTCGCTGTTGGGGATGTCGGTGAGAAAGGTGTTGCCACACGATAGTAAAACCGTGCAGTGTTCTTACATATCAGCAATCAACAAGTAATTCAAAGGATCCAGTTTATCTGACATTCTTGTGGCAGCTAGTATTATTACAGAGGGTTCAGTTGACAAAGCGCTGCATGGAAAACATTATAAGAGAAGCATCAGATGTCTTTTACTGATGTACGAGGTACTGGCTCACAGAATAGTTAGAAAAGGACTTAGTTATGGTTTACACTTGTCTCCAGAGCTACAAGAAAAGCTGGAAAAACCAAGACACCCCTCCACAAACACATGAAAAGAGCTCAAGATAATCTATGATTAACTAGAGGCCAATCAAGAGTTACCTTCATTTGTTGTGAAAGTATCAAAACGGTTGAAAATTCTGATAGTTCAATGGCAAAGTACTGGCTCAGTTTCACATACATGACTGAAATACTGATGTTGAATATCCATGCATTAATAACTCAGGATTGGGAGGCATTGAAGGCATCACTCCTATTGATGTTGCCATGGCTGCAAGCATATGACAATAACAAGTACAGAAGATGGCTCGTCGAGTTCTAGCTAGAAATTAGTGGTCTGCCTGAGAAGAAAGTCAAGTACATGTGTGATGGTTTATTTGCACAGTCAATGACAGGAAACCCCTACTTTTGCTTGCCTCTCGATCTATGGATAGAAATGACAATTAACAAGGGCTGAAAGATAAAAGGCAGTTGGATGACAATTTTGAAGAATGAAAGGATGCTGCTAACTCACACTCGAAATGCAAACTTTATAAATAGAGTCAGAGTCTCTCTGCATGCCATGGCAAACATGAAGACAACCTCTCAATGCCACAGGGAGAATTCAACCACCTGACTCAAAGCAGATGAACAGGCAGTACAGGATCTCAATAATTGCATCACAGAATTTGACTGTGATCCTTTTGACCTTACAAAGCCTACTCTGAGGACTCTCTAATCTGGAATGATTGCATCAGAAAAACTTGTCCAGGACTTTGAAAAAGCACATGAGGATGGTGGATCACTAGTCAACTAATGATTTCAGCAGCGGATGTTTTCAACTAAGAAATCATTTGATGCAACAGTTCACAGAAACTCAAGGGCCTGGATATTCAAAAGGGTTGCACCATGCGTAATAGGGTTGTGCATGCGCAAGTCCAAAATGCGCCATTCTGCGATATTCAGCAGGAGGCAGTTACGCCACTGGTAACAGGTTGCGCCAAGAAGAGCAATGCAAATGAATGCATGCTCAACAGGAGGAGGATCAAGCCACATAACATACGCCAACCCGATATTCAGTCGAGTTGCGCAGAGTTGTGCATACACAACCAACCTGCGACCGCACAAGCTTGAGCCAAAAAAGGCTTATGTTGAGGGCCACCCACAGGTGAGCTGCTGCATTGCAGGGTGCAACACAGCAGCTGCCACCCCTGGCTGGCTCCCAACCTCGGTCCCTGTGCCCCCACCAGCCCGATCGCGGGCATAGTGTAAACGAACCCCTCCCCGCCCACATCTCCCACAGCCCGATCACGGGAGCGGTCAAACCATGAACACCCCCACACTCCCACAGCCCGATCGTGGGCATAGCGATGTATGAACCCCCAGTGCCCAATCGCGGGCAGAATGTAACCCCAACCTGAATATCTCCTGGTGGTCCAGTGGACTGTAAGCCGATCGCGGGGCAGAATGTCACTTCACAACCCCCTCAAAATCTCCCTGGTGTCTAGTCCCCCACCCATATATTGTATAACATTTATAAGTAATGAAAGTGGTTACTGGGACATCAACTAGTATTTACATCACAACCTCAAAAAAATATTTAATGGTTGCTGCAAGGTGGTCCAGGTCATGTGGTGTAGATAGTGGAAGAACATAGACACCATGTGTCTGCGTGTGTGTGTGTATGGGGGGTGTTCCTTCAGTCATTCTCCCCTCCTGGTTACATTTTAGCAAGCCACAGTACCACATATCACTACAAGATGGCAGCAGAACCCATCAAATAAACACTCAATCTGAACATTTTTACAACTGCTGAGGGTGGAACCCTGCATACGTTTTGCTATCACTTGGGAAAAAGGGCACTTCAGACTCCCACCAAGGCACAATTTTGGAGTTGAAGTACAGTCCCTCCGCTATCTGAAATCATTAAGCTGGGTGGAGGGGGAGAGAAAGAGTTCCTTTCCAACATGCAACATACTCATGCCAGCTCAAATTTCTGTCAGTGGATGTGCTAAGTGTAAACAGCACTGGCAGCTTCTTAAACTAAGCATTACTGGAGAAATTTCTCTCTGCTGTCTTTAGTCTTAAAGGACACCTAGACCTTCTTTTTACAGATTTGTATCTGCCCTGTCCGTCAAAATTGAGTTTGTAATGAGAGTGCATTGCTCCAGCAGAGATTCAAATTACATTTATCTCTCAATAGTGTGTGTGTGTGTGTGTGGCACTGTACAGTGACTTACTGCTGTTTGTGCTGTCTGTAGAGTTTGTCAACCCTTTCAGGACTGATCTGTTCCCATCCTTTTTCAAATAAAGCTTACTATGTGTACTGCATGGAGGCTGATGGCTTGAATAAAAAATATGTATTCCTGGAATCACTGACTGTAACCTTCAGAATATATATGTAATGTTCATCACTGCTGGGCTTGGTGGAGCACATAGTACTATGTGGCATAGGTATTTAATTTGTTTTTTGGATTGCTCCCTGGATTCCAGCACTCAAGAACTTCACTTGTTAAACTAAGCGTCACTGAAAGAATTCCTCTCTGCTGTCTTTAGTCTTAATCAACATCTAAACCTTCATTTTACACATGTTTGTCTATACAATGTCATGTTGGTCAAAACTGAGTTTGTAATGAGACTGCATTGCTCCAGCAGAGATTCAAATTACATTTCTCTCCCAAGTGTATGTGTGTGTACAATGATTTACTGCTGTTTGTGCTGTCTGTAGGGTTTGTTAACTCTTTCAGGACCGATCTGTTCCCAGCCTTTTACAAATAAAGCTTAGTATGTACACTGAATGGAGGCTGATGGCTTGGATATAAAAAATATAATATTTCTGAAATCACTGACTGTAACCTACAGAATATGTATGTATGTAATATTCATCACTACATGGCTTGATGGAGTACATAGAACTATATGGCACAGATATTTAATTTGTTTAGAAATGCTCCCTGGATTCTAACACTCAAGCACTTCCTAACATAGTATAAGGGGATATGAAGAATTTCTGTCATTGTGATCATATGTTTGTGTTCTTTATGGGGAGGGGAGATTCCCAAGAAAATGTATGTCCCTCACACAGGAATGCCTAGTGACTTAGTATGCCTATGTCAAAATGAAGGCCTGTGGCAAAATAAAAGCCTTACTAGCACCTTCTGGCTGGGAAAATCTCCACTATCCTGATTTCCGTAACCTGTTGTCATGATGATTTCTGAGAAGACTTAAAATGTGTCAAGTGGGCCTGGCATCTGTAGTACATTCCTGTGGATAAATCAGCACTGTAGCTACTGATGTGACTACAGCTGAACTTTAGAAAGAATGTGTAACTTTTTACATTGCAGTAAGTGAGTTTTGTGTCTTCGGTGCAAAAAGTGCATAATCCAAGACTAGCATAATGTAGTGGTGATGTGATATGTACATCAGCAGGGACCCCTCCACAGGGTTCCCCAACTCCACGTTGGCCCCCAGATGGTTGGCACCCCTCAGGCCACCGCCTGAGACCTCCAGCCTGGATACAAGGCCAGCAAGCAGCTGGACCCCCACCACAAGGGCTCCCCAGCTCCACTTTGGCTCCCTGGACAGTCGGCACCTCTCAGGCCACCACCTGAGACCTCCAGCCTGGATACAAGGCCAGCAAGAAGCCTTGACTCTCCACAGGGCTCTCCAGCTCTGCTTCGGTTCCCCTGAACAGTCAGCACCTCTCAGACTGCCACCTGAGACCTCCAGCCTGGATACAAGGCCAGCAAGGGCCAGGACCCCTTCACAGGGCTCCCCAGCTCTGCTTCAGCCCCCAGACGGTTGGCACTCTCAAGCTGCCACCCAAGACCTCCAGCCCAGATACAAGGCCAGCAAGGTACTGCACAAGTTACCAATCAATCGGAACACGAAGCGCTGTTTTCTGGCCCACCCGATTGGTCCAAACCTCTCTTTGATTTTTCACTATACCCACTAAAACCTGCTGTCTGTATAGCTACTAGTTTAAGATGCACCAAAATGTACTGAAAAGAGTGTAATCCTTGAAGGAAATTATGTTATTTGCCTGATATTGAAGTGATTACAGCCTTTCTTGAATTTTTCTCTCTCAGGGACCAGACTTTGGCACCCAAACTAACTGCTCTCTTTGTTCTGCTAATTTGACTCTCACTGTGCTGTCTGCTCCTTTGTCCAACAGCCAGCATTTAACTGCACCCTCTCTCTCTTTCAGTAGCCAGAACCCCCCTCCACAAGGCTCCCCAGCTCTGTTTCGGCCCTTCAGACTGTCAACACCTCTCAGGCCACCACCCAAGACCTCCAGCTGGGATACAAGGCCAGCAAGGTATGGCACCAGTGACCAACTGCAACTCTGCTGGCACTGCACGCTGGCTCCTCCACCCACCCACCCACCCTATCTAGACACTTTACTTTGTAGGGTAGGCTGGTCACGAGGTCACGAGGTCTTGTAAATTACTAATTACTAAGCATCGACTTTCCCATTTGCAGCCTATACCTCACCACCACTAGGGGCTCTGCAATGAATTACTCCTGCTGCCAGGACTCCTAGTCACACTCTACACACCTCCTCGCGATGTTGGTAGCATCTGCCCAGACTACAAAACATGACTAGTCTCTGCACCCAATCGCAGCAGCTCATCCTCCTAGCAATCCTGTGCCACAGCCATAGTACAAGATGTCACAAGGATCCTCAACTACCAACATGCCCAGGTGCCAACATCCACTATGAACCTTATTGTGTCACTGGGAACTACTTCGCCCTTGCTAAAGGAGCCTGGTCCACTCACTGGCTCCTGCTACCCCCGCAAGGATGGCTTACACTGAGGACTTACAACCTACCCCACCTTCATTCTACACACCAAACCCTCCTGGCTCTCAATGCCCTGCACACATTGTACTTGCAGGCAGAACAGAAACTTTTCTGCAAAAGTTGTGTGGGTACCGCCAACAGCCAACCGATTGATATTGTTCAGGGCTGGTGATGTGCACCCAAACCCTGGCCCAGCTAAGCCACTATACCTCTAATCACCCAACTCAAAGAACAATAAAGATGGCCTCAATAAACGTCCGTAGCCTCCCAAGCAAATTGGATCACCCACAAGCCTGGTCCTAACAGCACAACCCAGCATTCTCGTCGGTGGTTGAAACTTGGCTTCACACAAGATCTTAGATAATGTGGTTGCTCTTTCAGGCTCAACATTTTCAGGCTTGACAGGACTACCAAGAGAGGTGGCAGATGTGCGATCTACTTTAAGGACTCCATCAAAGGTCACGTCCTCCTCAGGCTGACCTAGGACCTAATGCACAGGGATTAGCAATCAAAGCCCTACTTGAGGTGCACAACAAAGCTGTAACTATCGTCCTGCCTATGTTCTCCCAAATGAGCATAAAAAGGGCTTCAAGGGTATTGTGGACTTCATCCGTGGCTTGCCCTCTAACTCTGAGACCGTAGTACTAGGTTACCTCAACATTAACTGGCTTTCCCCTAATGCAGACCCTTACTGGGACAATATCTCTGCAGTCCACCCACTCAGCATGTCTCCACCCCACCAGGGTTAATAACAAAACTGGCACCAGCACCTGCTAGATTGGATACTTTCTAGTAACCCTGAATGACTCACCAATGTGACAGTGCACCCAGATGCAAGTAGTGACCACTCCCCAGTCTTCTGCAGCTGGACTGACAAATTCTTCAAGCCACCACCCCACTTCACCTATGGTAGGGTACTAAAGCATGGGCATCTGAGTCCTTGAAACAAGATCTTGCCAACACTAACTGGTCACAAATTGACGACACTCCAGACCTCAATACTGCCTTGGAATACTTTATACAACAGTTCATGAAGGTTTGTGACATCAGTGCCCCCTCAAAAGCTCAAAGCTGGGGGTCAGTGAACCCTTGGTTATCATCTGATCTCATAAACAGACTGAAGAATTGTGACCACCTCTGGCACCTAGCTAGAGAGTTGGGTAAACCCTCAGCTATACTAGCATACAAGCAAGCCAGAAATGCCTGCACTCGAGAAATACACCTTGCTAAATCCAACCACCACAAGGAGTTGCTTACAGCCTCCTGGGGTAACGGTAAACATTTCTGGACTAATATGAAGGAAGTCTTAGGGAAGGATGTAAAGTTGTCACCGAACCTCATCAACATTCAAGGTACCCCAAACCAGAAGCCTCCAATTTTAGCCAACGCCTTCAATGAAGCTTTTTCGGACCTGTCTGGGATACTCCCCCCCAGACTTCTTCGAGGACTCACCACACACATCACTACTACTGACTCACACCATCAGCCTGCCCCCGCTTTTTACTTCAAGAAGCTAACCCATTGCTAGTCAGAAAATACCTTTGCAAAGTGCTTGGGAAATCATGACAAAATGCAGACATACTGAACCTCAAACTTATTGCACTCACTGTTGAAGAAGTTCTCCTTCCCATAACTAAGATCCTCAACCTATCGCTCTGTCACTCGCAATTCCCACAGGTGTGGAAATCGGCCATCATAACTCTAGTTCACAAAAATGGTGACAGGGCATCGCTGTCAAACTACTGGCCCATCTCAATTCTGCTACCGCTCTCCAAAGCACTAGAATGCATAGTGGCTGACCAGCTGGTTGAATACCTTGAAAAATACTCTGTTCAAAGCCCTGAACAGCATGGCTTCCATAAAGGCCATAGTACCTCTATGGCATTACTGGAACTCACTGGTTTCATACACCAGTCATTAGATCAAGGAACCCTAGCTGGGGCAGTCTTCATTGACCTCTGAAAGGCCTTTGATACTGTCCACTACTCCCTTCTCCTAAACCAATTAACCTCCATCAGCCTCTCTGCAAAGTCAACTCTCTGGATCAAAAGCTATCTAGAACAACGCTCACAAAGGGTGAAAATTAACAATGTCCTCTCTGACCATCTGCCTGTAAGTGCTGGTGTCCCCAGGGCTCCATATTAGGACCTCTCCTTTTCAGTATCTTTCTCAACAATCTACTCTGCCACTGCCAACAACAGATGCTCCTCTACGCAGATGATGCGGTAATCTTCACAAGCTGCCCAGACCCAGAGCAATCTGCAACCTGGCTTTGGGATAATCGAGGAATGGTTCCACAACCATAAACTAATTCTGAACAGCAATGAAACCAACGTCATGATGTTCTGCAGCTCTCAGAACAAGCATAAATCCCATGCACTTAACATCAGTACCCACTCTGGAGCTCTGCTCGAACATACCCAGCACTTTAAATATCTTGGGGTCACTTTTGACAGCTGTCTATCCAATGACCAGCACATCAGCAATGTTCACAGGACTGTCAACTACAAGATCAGTCTCCTCCAGAGGCACAAGCATTGTCTCACTTCAGACGCCTTAGACTTGCATCAACAGCTCCATCCTTTCTGTAGTAGACTATGGCTGGTAATCTATGGCGCTGCTTTGCCACACTACACTCTAGAGAATATCAGTTGCCCTGAACAAGGCCTGCAGACTGCTCACAGGGGCACACGTCTCACCCATACTAGTTATCTCTATGCTCAAATGGGCTGGCTCCAACTCAGTGGGAGGATACACTACCAAACCTGTCTGCTTGCCAAAAAGATTCTTCTTGGTATCCTTCCCCCTGGCACAGCTAACCTACTCCAACTTCACAGCAGCTTGCAATGCACAAGAAGCTCTAGCACCCAGCTCTTCCATGTTCCTCATCCTGGAACGACGCAGGGCTAACGCTCCTTTGCCTACAGAGCACCCCTCTGGTTTAATGTCCTCAGCAGGGACATTTCCTACCAACCTACTCTGGGCCCTTTTAAAAGATTGCTTCACCAACTACTTTCTGCTTCCAGCACCTGTGACTGCAACACCTAGTCCCCCTTGCCAACAGTCTGTGCCCTGCCACTTAGAGGCTCTCTGCACTGACATGGCCCCTGGCCACCTTCAACCCCCCCACTTCCTCCCACCCCTCACTATGACAATGTCAATGACTGCTGCCCCTTCTGCACCTCACTCACCCCCACCCACTTTCTCCTTTACTCCCTTTCTAACTCCTATCTGCCTTTCTCCTACTATTTGTTTGCCAACTATGCTCAAGTTTGCCTGCATTAACTGCTTACTGTGTACTCAAACCTATGGTATTGTACCTACAGTATTATTGTCATGTTTTTACAGTCTTGTTTCTATAACCTTTGTAATTGTTGTCCACCCTTCCACTGACGTGGAACTTTTGTAAACAAGCTCCAGGCTCAAAGGTGTTTAATCCTAGATCTCAATAAATACAAAATAAACATACCTGGGTATACTCTCGTTGCACGTGGATCAAGCCATATTATGCATTTAGCAGGGCATGCAGTGAGGCATGAGGCAAAGGCAAGTGTGTTAGCATAACAAAGATGAGGGTATATCAGGTCGATCACACAAATGTGATACATGGTTTGCAGAATAACTGCACTCAGAATAGTGCATAGTGATTGAGCAAAGGTATGTAGTGACTTGGGTAGACACTGAGGCATGGTGCAGAGCCCAGTGTGTTCATGTCGCTAATGTGAGTGTATATCAGAAGGCAATCACACCAAGTGACTAGGTTTGCAGAATAACTCCACTCATAAATGTACGTGGTGATGGTGCCATGGTATGCACTTACAAGGGTATGCAGTGAGACACAAGGCAGAGTAAAGTGTGGTCACATAAACCAGGTGAGCGTATATCAGAGGCAGATCACACAACGTGACATAAGATTTTCAGAATAAGTGCACTCACAATTGTACATAGTGATCAAGCAATGGTATGCAGTTACCTGGGTAGACACTGAGGCACTAGGCAGAGCCACGTGTGTTCATTGAACGCAGGGTAGCGTATATCAGAGGCCGATAACACAAAGTGAGACAAGGTCTGCAGAATAAGTGCAGTCACATTTGTACACGGTGATGGAGCCATGGTATGCACTTTCCTGGGTATGCACTGAGGCATGAGGCAGAGCCAAATGTGTTCATGCAACCTAAGTGAGAGTATATCTGAAGCTATTTACAGAAAGTGAGACAAGGTTTGCAAAATAAGTGCAGTCACATTTGTACATAGTGATGGAATCATGGTATGCTCTTTTCTGGGTATGCACTGAGGGATGAGGTAGAGCCAAGTATCTTCATATAACCAAGGTGAGCAAATAACATAGGCCAATCACACAACAGTAACACAAGATTTGCAAAATAACTGCATTCACAATTGTACACTGTGATGGAGCCATGGCATGCACTTACCAGTGTATCCAGTGAGGCATGAGGTAGAGCCGCGAAGGTTTTCAGAAGAACTGCAGACAATTTACAAGATGATGGAGAAAAGGTACCTTGGTAGACATTGAGGCACAAGGTAGAGCCAAGTGTATTCAATGAACACAGGGTAGCTTATGCCAGAGTCCAATCACATAAAGAGAGACAAGGTTTGCAGAATAAGTGCAGTCACATTTGTACAGAATGATAGAGCCATGGTATGCATTTTCCTGGGCATGCACTGAAGACACAGCTAGAGCCAAGTGTGCTCATGTAACCTAGGTGATAGTATATCAGAGGCCATCACACAAAGTGAGACAAGGTTTGCAACATCATTACATGCACTTTCCTGCATATGCACTGAGGTATGAGGCAGAGGCAAATGTGTTCATATAACCAAGTTAGACATATACCAGAGGCCTATTACACAAATGTGACACAAGGTTTGCAGAATAACTGCACACACAATTGTGCATTGTGAAACAGCCATGGTATGCTCTTTCCAGGGTATGCAGTGACACACAAGCAGCTTGTTTCCAGATGTGTCCTGGGGGAGGGCTATGGAGTATAGTACAATAGGAAAAAATTAAATAATAAACAGCATTACAAAAATAATGTTCATATACAGCAATACAGTACATCAAACATACATATTTACATAATTTATATATTTGAGATCCTTATTGGCAGCAGTTAAGTGGTGGAACTGCATTTTGTGTAACACCACTATCTTTTTTTTTTTTAATCAGCTTTATTTTGCACACTGATATAGCAGTACAACATGATAATGACAATACTTAAAAACAAAGCATTGACCAATAATCCATGAAAGTGGACATAAGCATAACTGTTGTATAATTAAGCAATAATGCATGGCAGGGTGTGGTATATCGTGGGACATTGTCACGCCTCAGGTGGTTGGGCACGAGGCCAGGCCGAAAAGACAGCGACCCGAGAAGTGATGATATCCCACAATATACCACACCCTGGAGTGCATTATTGCTATGATGAACTGGGTTTGAAGTTTTAAAAATAAAAGAAACAGGTTTCAAAACGTTTTCTAAATGAGTTTTTGGGTGGTGTAGAAGTACATTTTGATAAAATAGTTCTCAGACAGTAGGTGGCGCAATTATACTGACAGTTGATAGCAGGGGTGGGGTTGTTGTGTCAGTGTGAACTCATCCATCTCCTCTACATCTCACCCGGATGTGAACTGTGGCTAATTTAGAGGTTTATTTTTATTTTGGCAGTGAGCCGCGTGCAAAGGATTTGGTTTTGGTTGCAGCTTGGTGGTTTTTTTTTTTACAGAGAAGATTAAAAAGCTGCGCACTGAAATGGAGTGCCAATGCCATGAGTCAGCATGGAGAAATCAGTTTACAGGAATGTGGCTGGGGTGAGAGAATGAATAGTAAAGTGGTAAGGAACAGCATGCGGGAGTTTGACATGGCTATGCAGTCGTCTGAACAGGTAGCGCTGTTAATCTTTGGCCGTGAGTGGTTGTTATTCTAGTCTTGGTTTGAAAAAAAAAAAAGACACCCGTTGCTGCAACTCGTGCACTGCTGCTATCGAAACTGCAAGTGTGGAGTTACTGACCGCAACTTCAGGGCAGCTACCCCTTGTGATCGGATTGATTTGTTGTGGTTTTTCTTATTTTATATTGAAATCTGTGTTGTGAGTGTATAGGAGGGCATGTTCTGTGTGGGAACAGTTTTGTGAAGCGTGGTGAGGGATCTGGGGAATGCTGTTGATGGAGGAATATATTGTGAGTGAGACAGCTGGTGGCCGGAAGCTTTTTGAAGCCGTGATGATGTAGCCCGATATCATCACTGCTTCAAAGACCTCTCGGCCAATCAGCTTCCTAGATTTTCAATCCATAGTTCATAATAGAAAATAAATGATGTTACAGTATCTTCCAAAATTCAGAGAGCTGCTAGGAACACAAGCTAGAATTGTCAAGATTGGAAACGGGCCAAAAACCAACAAGGCCCAACATGCGGCCGCACGTATACCCTATCCCCCCCCAAAAAATGTTTTATCTCCTGTCTGCATATAGTAAAAAAAAAAAAACATTTCCACCTATGTCCTCCCGGGATGTACATATTGCCTAGTCTTTAGTGGTTGCAAGGGGCATAGGCCACCCTATATACAGTAAGTAGCCTACATTCTCCCCTTCCCTGCAACCACACTTCCCATCCACGCCACCTGGCTTCATATTGGTCAAGGCAGAGTTGTAATTCAGCTGTTAAGGCCTCCACCACCAGCACCTCCCTGACTTTTCAAATCCACTCATCCAAAGTAGAGGGTTCCGCTACAGCCAGTTTCCTGTGATGCATTTTATGGCTACTACCATTAGTGTTAGAAGAACTCCCTAATTTTCCTCTCTCTGATGTGTTGCTATAGGAATCCCCAATACCCATTCCTCAAATTTTAATGGAAGAATTTCAGTGATGGTATGTACCACAATCTGTATGTCCTGCCAGTACTCCCTGACAACACTGGGCAATCCCAGAAAATGTGCCAGTGACTCTGTATGTCCGCAGGGTTCTTCAGCATGTCGCAGACCTAGATGTGCTGCAATATTGAGTGATGGTTGTGGTGTGGAATTACTGAACCAAAATTTTCCAAAATAATTAATGCCGAACTGGAGCTGAAGTTACCTACCATCCCCATTTTCGTCGATGCGCTCAGTCTGCCTCACCAATGGAAATATTCAATTCTCTTTCCCAAGTCAATCTGAGGGCCTGTATGGAGACTCCCATATTACTTATCAATAGTTTGTAAAGGTTCGATATGTGTCTGTTAGGGCCCACAATTGTGACCAACCATACAAGAACTCCTCCCATCCAGTGTATGGTCTGGTAAGGCGCTGGACATGGTCTTCAAATTGATGAAGTGTCTTATTTGCATGTGTTGTAAAATTCTGAGTTAGTCCAATTAAATTTGTCTTTAGTTCTCTAGAATGTTATACATCTGCTGCCTTCTATGAACTGCGTGAATCTGGTGAGACCCTGAGCCCCCCCCACCTAGCATATCCTGGATGAAGGGTTGGCAGAAAAAAACTCCGCCTCATATCTAATATCTAATAAGAGAGAGTGGACCCACCCACCCCGGTGTGCCCGTGATCTTCCATAACTTTTTAAGTATGTATAAACTGTGTCTAATCCATCTGTTCTTCACTGCCCTTTCATACTCGGGAGTTACTGTGGTTAGAGCAAGGGTAAATAATGACATGTCTCCCAGTGCTGCATCTTTGATCTGGTACCACTGAGAAGACACCTCTGTCTGGCCCATATCATAAGCACAGCCCCTGGGCTGCAGGTAATATAAACAGAGGTTAGGAGAGTGCTACCCCTTCTCTTTCAGAAGGTGTAGCAAACTTCTGGCAACCCTAGGTTTTTTATCATTCCAAACAAACCATAGCATATGTTTATTAATTTTATTCCAAAAGGGAGAGGTACTTTGACAGGAGGCACTGAAATAAGAAGAGGAAACATTGTAGTATGTTCATTTGCACCGTGGGCTACTTGTCCTACTAATGACAGAGGCAGCAGGTGCCATCTGGCCATGTCCTGCTCTAACTTTTCCCACAGCTTCCCATAATTTGATCCAAAAGTCTTGTAAGGTCAACTGTTATCCATATACCTATGTAACAGATTTGATTTCGGGGAACCCAACGAAAAGGAAAGGAGTCCCTAAAATGTTTTGGGCTTTCCCTACTGATTACCAGGGCTTCTGAATTAGAGAACCTGATTTATATCCCATAATCATGCCAAATGACTGCAGTGTCTGTGTAAGGTATGGCAAGGAGTGCTCTGGGGATAACAGGAAAAAAATGGAATTGGAGGGGGATAGGGGGCAGTCCTGTCTTGTTCCTCTTGATAGGGGAACAAGTTCAGAGCTAATACCATTAACCCTCACCAGTGCTTTGTGATTCCTATATAATTGAGATATTACATGCATCATTTTGGGACCAAATTTCATATGTTACATGGATGATTTTAGAAATTGCCAATTAACCCTATCAAATGATTTTTCCACATCCATGGAGATAGCTATATGGAATTGTGATTGGGACTTTTGAGAGGAAATAATGTTCAGCAAACTGCAGATACTGTCCGAGAGGTATCTCCCAGAAGTAAATCCTATCTGATCCTCGTGTACCAACAGAGGCACTGCAGTCTGTAGTCTATTTGCCAACACACCTGTGAAAATCTTTAGGTCAACATTTAATCGAGATATAGGTCAGTATGATCCACACTGGGACCATACTGATGGATGGGAGATTACTGGAGGAGGTGCCACGTAGGGCTACAAAAATGATCATGGGACTAGGGGAGTTGCCGTATGAGGAAAGGTTGAAGGAGCTCAACATGTACTCACTGGAAGAGAGAGGGGGGGAAGAGGGGACATGATAGAGACCTTTAAGTACTTGAAAGGCATGAACAGAGTCAGGGAAGGAGGAGTGTTCTGCTTAAAGGGGTGAAGGGTCACTAGGAGGCACAGTCTGAATTTGGAAGGGGAAGGTTTAGGAGAGAGTGGTGGGTTGGAACGCACTGCCAGAGGAGTTAATCACTCAAAGGACAGTGGATAGCTTTAAGCGGGGTTGGGATTGAGTCAAGGGCAGGATTAGTACAGACAAGAACACAGGGGGAGGATTGGGAAGAGGAGAAAGGAAGGGTTTGGGTGGGGTGGGCAGCTGTAGTGATATGAAACTCAGAGCTGCATAATAGGGCAGACTTGACAGACCTGTGGGCCTTTTCTGCTGACAATTTCGATGTTCATATGTACCCAGAATGTCCTCGCCTTCTTTATGTAATACCGATATTTGAGCCACATGCCACGATGCTGGAGTCCCTCCCCCATAATTTCCCAACAAGCTGGTAGTAGAATCAGAAGCAGCTGGTTGGCAAAATCTTTATACAATTCCAGTGCAAAGCCATCAAACCCTGGGGATTTGCCATTTTTAAGACCTGATACCTGGATCCTCAGTTCCTCCTCAGTAATATTTGCCTCCAACTGCTCCTGAATGTGATAGGGAGGGACTTAAGATCCAGATTTTCAAAGAAATTGGCCAGTAAGTCTGAGAATTCTGGGACTTCCTCTTGTGTGTATAAAGAAGAGTAATAATCTGTAAATATTTTGATGACTTCCCTGGGTGACTAGTTTTGCTCCCACTTTGGAGAGGATCCCTAACTTGTAGAACCAACCTACTGGTCTGCTAGGTCTGAAGAGTGGCCGCCAACAACTGCCCTGCCCTGTTACCACTTTCAAAGTATTGTTGGTGAATCCTCCTATACCTCCCTTCTAGTTGTGCTGTCACCAAGGCTTCCAGCACAGCCCTCCGCTCCTTTAAGTCCGCTTTAACCTTTGGGTTTAAAGTGACCTTATGTTGGAATTCTAAGTCTGCAATTTCTGATTCAAGGCTTTCTACTTTACATGTAAACTGTCTTTTGACATCAGCTGCAAACTTTATGATAACCCCCACAGAACTGCCTTCAACGTGTCCCAACGGACCACATGGTACATCGCCCCTGCCAGGTTTGTCTGTAAGTAGTCTTGAATGATTGTATCGATAAGTGTTTTAAAATCTGGGTTATTCAATAAGCCCACATTAAATCTCCAGTGGGAATGTTGAGTGGAGGGGGCCAATGTTAAGGTAAATTTTACTGATGCACGGTCAAAGAGGGTACGGTGTAATATCTGACAGGTGGATGCTGTGTGCATCCATTCTTCAGATACGAACAACACGCCTATTCGTGTATAGCAATCATGTCTGCCTGAATAGTGGGAGCAATCTCTCGATTGTCTATTAAGCCACCTCCAGATATCTTGAAGCCCTGTCATTTTGCTAAGCTTGACCAAAGCTGGACCGAACACCCTCCCTCGCTTGTCTAGAACCGAGGATATAATAGTATTAAAATCTCCCCCAAGATGCAAAGCCTATCATTGGAGTCAATAATCTTGTAGGTGTAACCCCTCTACAAATGGGGGTTCCCGAAGGCCTTCCCAGAGCTTGCTGGCTGCTCCATGCCTGGCTGGTGTTCGGTGTTTGGCGTGAGGCTGTTAAATGTGGGGCGTATGAGTGCTTTTGAAGCCTCCCCACGCTGTCCCTTTAAGAGCCATCTGCTCGCAGGCAAAGTCCTTGTTTGCTAGAGAGACTGTGGTGTTTCTCGTTTCGAGTCCCACTCGAGCTGTACAGTAATGCCCCCTCGTGGTGGCCACTGAAAAGTGCAAGGGGCGCCCCCTTGACAGGTGTACCTGTTGCCTGAAATTATTGAGAGTGATAGCGAAGGTGCAGTTTTGTCTAACCTGCTTTTGTTACAGATGGGACTCTGTGTGCTGTGCCCCTCCATGTTGGACCAAGACATTCTAAAGGGTTCAGTAAGGTTCAGGGGCAGCTAATGTGAAGGACTAAGCGACCAATCAGCAACCAGGACTCTTAATGGAGCTAGAGGACCAATAGAGGAACTGCTTGTAATTTTGGGAAAGGCATTATGGGCTATGGCTCTTTTTCGCACCACTGAGGGCCAGAGTAATTGACTGGCAGGTGACGTCAGCCAATAGAATTGGGTAGTGCTGGAACTGTAAGGAGTGCCCCATGCTGTTAGGGGCAGATTCGTTGTGACTGTGAAGGAGAAGGGAGCTCTGAGCTTCTGCGCGGTTGAGTGTTCACGCAGGAAGCGCGTGAAAGGCCTGAGGTGGCCGTTTGCATTGTCAGTGCTTGTCGGATTAAATCCGCTGGCATGCGGTCAGAGGAGGCTGTGTACCAGCACAGTTACCTACCAGGCTCAACCTGTAGAGGACTGGAGAATCTGCTGAATTGCGCTAGGTCTGTCAGGAAAGTTGAAGCTGCAGTGTAACACCCGAAACTGCTGTGAGTTTGTGTGGGTCCTGGAAGCAGCTGCCTGGTATAGTACCCTCTGTTGTTTTCCATATAAATGTGTGAGGAGGCTTTGAAGCTCAGGCTCAGCCCTGCAAGTGGTGAAGGAAGGGTATCTGCTGGAGTTGTAGTACTGGATCAGGGTAGCTCCTGTTAGCTTACAAGCAGTGACCAAAAGTCATTTTGTTGTACTGCTGACTGCACTAATTGAGATTTCTGCTCCATTTGATCTTCTCAGGGATTACATGCTCGCCAGTGTCAGGGCCCCAACCAGCTGCTTCGAGGAACTAGCCATTAGGGCTTGGGAACCCATAGACAATAACTGATAGGTTCAGGCCTGTGCACAGAGCCATAGGTAGCTAAATATAGGTAATAGTGATAAGCTAATCACCCTGATTTCCCCCGGTCCTTGTTATCTCCCTTCAAATAAATCAGATTGTTTGTCTTGCAACTGTACCCAGGCTGGTTTGTGTCTTACTGAGGACATACTGCACAGTGAATGTTTGATAACTGTACCTTACTTTCCAGGGGGTTCCCCGGAGTGAGCTGAGTGCTTCGAGCCGGGGGGGGTAAGTGTTCAGGGAGAAAGCATTATAATTAGTCCATTTGAGCTACTAGTGGGAAGAAGTGGGGGTTGCAGCAACCCAGAGGGCTGTGATTGAGTCAACCTAGACTGTCCTAACCCTGGCCTCTGGGTGGAGGCACTCATCAATGGATCTGGGCCCCTTACCCTGTCACGGCTGAGACAGGCAGGGGTGGTAGCCCTTGGGACAGCACCCCTTGGGGGATACAAATTGGAGGCACCACTGGGATTAGCGTCCCCTAGTGGCCAAGTGAGTGAAGTGCATAAGAAATGGAAAAACTGGAAGGGGATATGTTGGAAAAAATTAAGTTGGGTCCTATTAAGACAATGGTACACAAACTGATGGGGTGGGGTGAAGCCGATGAGCTGGACTCCCAGAGAATTGTGTTACTGTTAGATGTGCCCCTGGGAACCTCCACAGCTGACATTGTTTCCACAGCAGAGCGTGTTAAATGTTTGGGCAAAGTGGAGGTAAAGGGGCGTATGGCTGACCTGCTCAACCAGATGCAGCAGGTCCTACTTTTGTGCGGTGTGGCCATCGACCCCGAGAGGGTACCTCCAGTGATTTACCCGGAGGGTGCCTCACAGGGATGGAGGCTGGTTCATATTCGGAGTGGGTCAGTCACTCCTAAGGTGTCTCCCCAGACTAATAGTTTTAAAGATAAACTGCTTAAATTGCTGGCTGTGAAGGGGAGGACTACCCAGGAATTGCTGCAAGCATTGGATCTGTCTAGTGACGCTACCCCCCAGGTCTCCCCAGGTACCTCCCCCTGTCCCACCAAGAGTTCTATTTTGGCTCCACTGCCCTTAGTGGTCCCTCCTATACAGCTCGATTCCTACCGTAGGCTGAAACTTTTTTCTGGCACAGTGCCAGTGCCTACAGGGAGGATGACCTGAAGCTTGATGGACTATGCCACCCCTTAGTTCAGGAGTGACAATGCTCTGAGGGGAGAAAAGGAAGCATTGATGGAGAGTCTGCGGGGCCCTGCTTTGAAGCATTAGGTTCTAGCGGGCTACCAACCCGAGCCACCACAGCAGAGTACCTTTCTGCTTTAGAGGGGGTGTTTGAGAGTACAGAGACTGGGAAGATTTATTATGGAAATTCAGGTCTACCAAGCAGTGGAGAAATGAGAAGCTGTTCGCCTTTGTTACTAGGTGGAGGGCCTTGCAGACGGCCTATAGAAAGGGGATCACTGCCACGGCCCTGAACCAGGTCAGATTGGAACATGTTTTAAAGTCTGCTAGATTCTCTAGTATAATATTGTTAAGGCTTGTTGCATGATTGATGGGCTGCCCCTCCTGAATATTGTCAACTGATGAGGAAAATAGAGAAGTGGAGACCGATGAGGAGGGGTGGGAACCCCTATGTGGGGCTGTGAACCCTAGTGGGACCCCTGAGCCTAGTACCCTGAAGAGACCCACCTATCGGGAAGGCCTGATGGATCCCAGATTTTCCAGGTGATGGGGATGCGAGCTATTTCCTCCGATCCCCACATAGAGAATGAGTTGAGGGCCGAGGTCAGAAATTTAGAGAACTGGTGAGGGACTTGAGCAATCTACCATGTACCCTGTTAAGTCTGGGAGCCTGAGTTATCCAGAAACCAAAGCCCTGGCCCAGGGGAACCCTCTCATCCCACAGGGTCCCCTAACAGACAAGGTGCCCACCTCCCAATAGAGACCCCCGGGACCCCAAGTTCTGTTACCGTTGTGGGGAGGATGGACATTTTCAGCCTGAGTGCCAGATGCCGGAGAATTTAAGGAAAGTCAACAGCAGACTGATCACTTGGCATCGCAGGGCCCACATCCGACCCCCCAGGAAAAGCTTTGTGACTCGGGCCAATGCTCAAGCAACTGTCAATGCTGGGCCCCCTGAATGGTCTGATGTGGTCGGGCCCTCGATGGAGGCCCCAGTGCAAGTAAATGGGATTCCCACCCAAGCTGTATTAGACAGTGGCTCTCAGGTAACCATCATGTTTCAGGACTGGTATCAGACACACCTACCTGAGGTGCCCCTACAACCCTTGGATGGTCTACATGTGTGGGGATTAAGTGACAAGGCTTATCCGTATTTGGGGTATATCCAGATCTGGTTGTCATTCTCTACATCTGTGGCTGGAGTGGATGAACAGGTGGAAACCTTAGCTTTAGTTTGCCCACCCACTGGACTGTATGATGGGGTACCCCTGTTGATTGGGACGAATGCTCATATGTTTGGACGATTAGCCCAGTTGTGTTCAGAAAAGCAAGCATTCAGGACTGGGTGAGCCCTAAGAATACCTGCTGTGATCCAAAAGGCCATTGAAACTCAGAAGAAGGTTAGCCAGGATGAACCTGAAGGCCTGGTGGGTGTAGTGTGGAGAAAGGATCCGGCACCAGTGATACTTGCTCCAAATGCTCAATGTGTTCTGCATGGAGAAGTATGACTAAAAACAGATGTTAAGAATAATTTGTTGATGTTGGATGCGCCTGGGGAGGGAAGATTACCTGAGGGACTGTTGGTCAAACCCAGTATCTTGCCGGCTAGAGCTCATTCTTACGTTAAGAGGGTGATGGTTCAAGTGCATAATGTGTCTGACAAAGAGATTCGAATAAGAAGAGGGTGCACCTTGGCAAGTGTAAATTGTGCAGATACTGCAGTGCTGACAAATAGCAAGGGTATCAGGAAAGATGACAGAGTTACTCCTGACTTGTTTGATTTCAGTGACTCCCCGTTGCCTGCTGAATGGAAAATGAGGATCAGTGAGAAGCTTGCCAAAAGGGACCAGGTTTTCTCCCTGAAAGAATGGGATGTGGGAAGTGTGCAGGGGCTGAGCATCACATTCGGCTGCATGATGAAAGGCCTTTCTGAGAGAGATCCCGTGCCTGGCCCGCTGGCGTGAGATGATGTTAGCAGCATCTGCAAGAGACATTGGCTGCTGGTGTGATACAAGAGTCCAGGAGCCCTGTGCCCCCATTGTAGTGGTGAGAACAAAGAATGGGTGGTTCAGATGTGTGTAGACTATCGCACCTTGAATCGGCGGACCATCCCAGACCAGTATACCATGCCGCATACAGGATGCCTTGGATTGTTTAAATGGCAGTAAGTGGCTCTCTGTGTTGAACCTCCGCAGCGGGTACTACCAGATCCTGATGGCCCCAGAGGACCGAGAGAAGACTGCATTTATTTGCCCCTAGGTTTCTATGAGTTTATTTGGATGCCTCAAGGGATTTGAGGTGCCCCAGCCACCTTTCAGCGCCTGATGGAACGTGCCATGGGGGACATGAATTTGCTCGAGTGCTTGGTCTACTTAGATGATGTCATAGTGTTTGGCCACTCGTTGGAAGAACATGAGCAATGATTATTCAAGGTCTTGGATCGGTTGGAGGATTTTGGCCTCAAGCTGTCTATAGACAAGTGTCAATTCTTCCAAACTTCTGTAAAATATGTGGGCCACATAGTATCCACTGAGGGCATAGAGACTGACCCTAGCAAAGTGGAGGCTTTGACCACTTGGCCTCAGCCCAGGAATTTGAAAGAGCTGCAACGGTTTCTGGGGTTTTGTGGATATTATAGGTGGTTTGTCAAAGATTATTCTCGAGTAATTCTCCCCCTCCTCAACCTCACTCAGCGGTACCCTCCTACACACAAAAAGTATAAGATGGTTATGTGCTCTGAGATGGAGAAGAAGTATTTCCAGCCGAATGATGTGTTTGGGGATCGCTGGATTGCTGAGTGTGAGAACGCTTTCTATGACATCATATATCAACTTACCCATGCCCCAGTGTTGGCCTATGCTGACCCGGCCAAGCCATACATTCTCCATACTGATGCCAGTCTACAAAGATTGGAGGCTGTGTTATATCAGGAGCACTTGAATGGTCTGAGACCTGTAGCTTTTTGCCAGCAGAAGTCTGACTCCTTCAGAAAAAAATTATCCAGTGCACAAACTAGAGTTCCTGGCTCTAAAGTGGGCCATTGTTGATCAGTTTCATGACTATTTGTATAGTGCCAAGATATTGGTAAAGACTGATAACAATCCTCTGACCTTTGTACAGACCTCAGCCAAGTTGGATGCCACTGGCCATAGGTGGCTCTCTGCCTTGGCCACCTACAACTATGATGTTGAGTACAGAGCAGGCCTAAACCATATAGATGCGGATGCCCTCTCTCGGAGGTCTATGCCACAAACTGATTGGGTCAGGTTGTCAGAGCCTGACATAAGAGCCCTTTGCCAGAAATTTGACAAGGAGGAACAGGTGTCTCCTGATGCTGTGGACTGTGTGGTGGATTGCTTGGGGCCATCCGAAAACTGCATACCTGCTGCCTACTGTCATTTTTCTGCATTGGCCACTAGTTCACTGCCCCAGTTTTACAATGCTAGTCTTCAACGGGCTCAATCCTGAGACTCTATGATCAAAATGGTTGTGGAAGCTTTGCAGGCCGGGAGGGACGTGTCCAAGTTGCGTTCCACTGACCTGAGAACTGCCTTGTTATACAAACAAGGGTCCAAATTAAGGCTGATTAACCAACTACTATACAGAGAGACTGTTGATAAGGAGGGCCAGGTAGACAAACAACAACTGGTGCTGCCCTCAGCTTTTAGAGAACTGGTCCTGAGGTCCTTGCATAATCACATGGGGCATCTTGGCATAGACCGAACTCTCGATCTGGTACGGACCCGATTCTACTGGCCAAAAATGAGTACGGATGTAGAGTATTATGTCAAGACCTGTAGCTGCTGTTTGCAAAGAAAAGCCCTACCCCAGAGAGCTTCCCCCATGGTCAATATTACCACTAGTGCCCCTATGGAACTGGTCTGCATTGATTTCTTGAGTCTAGAACCAGATCTGAAAAATATCAGTAACATATTGGTAGTCACTGATCATTTTATCCGGTATGCACAGGCCTTTCCTGCTAAAGATCAGAAAGCAACCACAGTGGCTAAAATACTTGTTGAAAACTTTTTTTTCCACTATGGGCCCCCAGCAGATCCATTCTAACTAGGGAGGGACTTTGAGAGCTGCCTGATTAAAGAAATGCTATCTTTGTGGGGGTTGCAAAAGTCAAGAACCACCCCATACCATCCTCAGGGGATCCCCAACCTGCAAGGTTTAACCGCACATTGCTTGATATGTTGGGCACCCTGCAACCCAAAGACAAGTCTAGATGGAGCCAGCAGATTAGCACCCTGGTTCATGCCTATAACTGCACCAAAAGTGATGCCACTGGATTTTCCCCGTACAGACTGATGTTTGGGAGAGAAGCTAGACTGCACGTGGATGTGTGTTTTGGAGTTTCCCCTGATGGGGTGCAAGCAGAAAATCATCGACAATATGTACAGAAGCTAAAGGCCCAATTGAACCATGCCTATCAGCTGGCCCAGACCATGGCTGCTAAACGAAACCTGGCCAACAAGGAAAGGTATGATAAGAAAGTGAAAACAATGGAACTGAGAGAAGGGGATAAAGAGTTACTGAGAAATCTGGGACTGCATGGCAAACATAAAATTGCTGACAGATGGCATCACCTCCCTCACATTGCTGTGGGAAAACTGGCAGATTTTCCTGTATATAAAGTGCGGCCGGAAAACAATTCCAAAGATGTGAAAACTATACACAGAAATCATCTGCTGCCAATCGGGCAAATCCTGATTGAAGCTGAACCTCCAAATGCCCCCACCCCGGCCTATGACCAGATCTACTCCCAGGAAAAGAACCGACCAATTGACTCTTCAGCAAGCCAACTAAGAGGGCCTTGTCCAAATCCCTCTGATGAAGATGATCGCCAATCTGTGTCTGAAGACAATGAAAATGATGCTGAATGCTATCCCTCTTAAGAACTGAGCCAACTGTTTCGGGGCAATCCCCTTGTCAACTCTGGAGATAAGGTTGGGCCTTCTGGACTGTTTGAGCTCCCTGCTTTGTCTCCAGAATTAATGCTTCCAGAGGATGAGCTGGGTAGCAGTAAAGCCCAAGAGGGGGGGTCCTTGAGCCTGGCTGAACTATCTGACTTTTCTGAAGAGGAGAGTGATGTGGGGGAACACGCCAGTGATATGCCGGAACCTGAAGAATATTTTGAATGCCCTGATGGTTCCTTACTAGTATCTGAACAGTCCTCAGCTGAGCCAAGTAGTGTGGGTCCTGATGTAGAGGGTCAGGTCCTCGACAGTACTATGGGCACTGGGTCCCTTTCCCCTGTGGAGATTCCCCCTACTAATCTCAATGAGGCTGAATTGGAATGGGCCTGTAACTGGTTTTCTGAGACCCTAGATGATCCAGCCGAGAAATACGCCTGTAGTAAAGTTGAGTTATGAGTCGCTGGGTCAGCCTGTGGACCTACCCTTAAATGTGGTCCATAAGGAGTGTATGTGTCCCTGAGCTCCTTGCCTAGTTAGCCTGGGGAATAACTCCAGCCTGTTAGTATTGCTCTTGAGTGTGGTACCCCTACCCCAGTTAGCCCACTAGTAGCTGATAGGGAAGGGTCCCCTTTTTTCAGGTGTCCTGGGCACAGAGTAATGACCTGATTCAACAAGAAAAGGTTATGTGTGTGTGTAATATTGTATAAACCGTAGTACACTGTCAATACAGCATCCATGTATGTAAGCTAAAGTGTGGTAAATTGTTAAATAAACTGTTTGCCTTAAAGTGATTTAAGGGTAACTACTTGACGCAGACGCCAAGTTTCTCCAGGCCAGGAAGGGTGTAACCCCTCTACAAATGGGGGTTCCTGAAGGCCTTCCCGGAGCTTGCTGAATGCTCCATGCCTGGCTGGTGTTCATGGAGGCTGCTAAATGGGGTTTATGAGTGCTTTTGAAGCATCCTCGGCTGTCCCTTTAAGAGCTGTCTGCTCACAGGCAAAGTCCTTGTTTGCGAGGGGGACTGTGTGCTTCTTGCTCGAGTCCCACTCGAGGCTAACGGTAATGCACCTCTGGTGGCCGCTGAAAGTGCAGGCGTCAACAGGTGTTCCTGTTGCCTGAAATTATTGAGAGTGATAGCGAAGGTGCAGTTTTGTCTAACCTGCTTTTGTTACAGATTGGACTCTGTGTGCTGTGCCCCTCCATGTTGGACCAGGACTTTCTAAAGGGTTCAATAAGGTTCAAGGGCAGCTAATGTGAAGGACTAAGCGACCAATCAGCAACCAGGACTCTTAATGGAGCCAGAGGACCAATAGAGGAACTGCTTGTAATTTTGGGAAAGGCATTATGGGCTATGGCGCTTTTTCGCACCACTGAGAGCCAGAGTAATTGACTGGCAGGTGACGCCAGCCAAAAGAATCAGGTAGCGCCGAACTGTAAGGAGTGCCCCATGCTGTTAGGGGCAGATTCGTTGTGACTGTGAAGGAGAAGGGAGCTCTGAGCTTCTGCACTGTTGAGTGTTCGCGCAGGAAGCACATGAAAGGCCTGAGGCGGCCATTTGCATTGTCAGTGCTTGTCAGATTAAATCTGCAGGCGTGCGGTCAGAGGAGGCTGTGTGCCAGCACAGTTACCTACCAGGCTCAACCTGTAGAGGACTGGAGAATCTGCTGAATTGTGTTCGGTCTGTCAGGAAAGTTAAAGCTTCAGTTTAACACCCGAAACTGCTGTGAGTTCGTTTGGGTCCTGGAAGCAGCTGCCTGGTATGGTACCCCTCTGTTGTTTTCCATATAAATGTGTGAGGAGGCTTTTGAAGCTCAGGCTCAGCCCTGCAAGTGGTGAAGGAAGGGTATCTGCTGGAGTCATGAGTACTGGATCAGGGTAGCTCCCTGTTAAGCTTACAAGCAGTGGCCAAAAGTCATTTTGTTGTACTGCTGACTGCACTAATTGAGATTTCTGCTCCATTTGATCTTCTCAGGGATTACATGCTTGCTTGTGTCAGGGCCCCAACCAGCTGCATCGAGCAACTAGCCATTAGGGCTTGGGTACCCATAGACAATAACTGATAGGTTCAGGCCTGTGCACAGAGCCATAGGTAGCTAAATATAGGTAATAGTGATAAGCTAATCACCCTGATTTCCCCTGGTCCTTGTTATCTCCCTTCAAATAAATCAGATTGTTTGTCTTGCAACTGTACCCAGGCTGGTTTGTGTCTTACTGAGTACATGCTGCACAGTGAATGTTTGATAACTGCACCTTGCTTTCCAGGGGGTCCCCAGAGTGAGCTGAGTGCTTCGAGCCGGGGGTAAGTGTTCAGGGGGAAAGCATTATAATTACTCCATTTGAGCCACTAGTGGGAAGAAAGGGGGTTGGGGGGGTTGCAGCAACCCAGAGGGCTGTGACTGAGTCAACCTAGACTGTCCTAACCCTGACCTCTGGGTGGAGGCACCCGTCAACGGATCTGGGCCCCTTGCCCTGTCATGGCTGAGACAGGCAGGGGTGGTAGCCCTTGGGATAGCGCCCCCTGGGGGTTACATAAATATATATTTTTTTAAATTGGGAGGCTTCTTTATCCTCATTAGGTGCATATATACTTAAAATCGTACATGGGGTGTCCCTATAGATGGCTTGCAATTTCACAAAACATCCTGCCAAATCATATTCCACCCCCTCGACCTGTATGGGGCAATTTTCATGAATTAATGTAGTGGTACCTCATCTGTGTGGGCGTGCTTGGTATGTGGAAGCATACACCGAGCCCACCCAACTTTGGCATAATTTCTTCTGTTCGTCCTTGGTAAAGTGGGTCTCCTGCAACAGTGCGATGTGGACTCCCATCCTGCCAGGTTCTTGCAGGAGCCTGGTTCATTTAATAGGGCTGTTAATTCCCCGGATGTAATAGGTGACAATATTCAGATGATCCATTGGGTGATAAGCTATAGCCTTGCATCCTGAAGAGCCCGTCTCGGCCTGGGTCAGAATCCAGCAACTCAAGCACGGGACTGGGAAAGAGAGGGGAGGGGAGGGGAGGGAACATGCAGCCTTCAAATTAAACCAAACATCTACAGGCAAATCCATACTAACACAATCAAACTGTAAAACAATAAACCAAAACTGGGGCATAACCCAGACATACTTCAAAAGCTTATTCAATGGTGTTAGGTACTTCCAAGGTACCACACCCACCCCATCATACTTGTGGTAGCCTCTGGTGATGGAAAGTGCAGGGATAAGCCTAGCACTGTGCTGCAAGACCCAGCATGTGCTGCATATGAGCAACAAGTGTGGTAAAACCAACATAATATAGACCATATCCCTCCCTCCCACCCCCGATAACTTCCAATTAATGGGCAAGGGCCCAGTGTGGAAGAGACAGCCCACATCAATGAAGCAGGGTCCCGCTCCACCACCCAGGCACCCCTCTTGTTCTGTTAACCCCCTCACAAAGGATCAAATTTTATGTAAGAGTATCAAGTGTTAAAACTATTATATGAGCACAACATTAGATGTTGATAAAAGTTGAAGAATAATGATGACCCCAGGGCTACACTGCCCTTGCTGTGCATTCAGAAACTTAAATCCCCGGTCCTAACAACAAAATAAATAAGTAAAACGAACCTGAGGGCCCATAGGCACTTGTATTTATGTGTGGCAGCCTGAAAAGTATTATAGAAAAGTTCTACAGATTAAAGAAAAGTTAGTTTGTGGCTGGAGGCAGCAGCACCTGGCCACTGTTTTCAGCCCATTGCCCATTTCATAGTCACCTTACAGAGGAAACCAGCCAACTGGCTCTGGTACCAAAAGTAGTGAAAGCCAGCGCTAGGTATGTACTGATTGTTGATTAAGTCACAGTCTGCTCCAACTCAGGTTTGTGCATTCACTTCAGAGCTCTTATCTGCAGGATCATCGAAAGTCCGAGTCTGGACTGTCCCCCTCAGTTGCTGAGATGCAGACAAGTCCATTGCCTGTCTTTCTGGGGCTAACTTGGGCTGCGCTTTCAGCCTAGTCCACAGGCTTGCATCCTGGGCATCTAGAGGTTATTCTGACCGGCACTGATAGTCAGAGCAGCTTCCCACCAACTTCCATTGTCACCTCTCGAGTTCCTTCAGGGTGCCTGGGTCAAGCAGGTCATTAACTGCTACCTCCAAAGATGTTAGGTACTTTCTGGCTTCATTCTGGAGCTTGGCTGGGAAATCTACTCTTGCTTTTAGGCCCTTACTATGAAGGGCCTTGACAACTGGAAACCACAGCTTCTGACGTGACATTGTCGTAGGAGCATAGTCTGGTTCTAAAGAAAGCCTTGTGTCCCCAAAAATTATTTCTTTCTTGACCAGGCTTTGCATAGCACCATCTCCTTTACACAAAACTACAGGAATGCAATTATTATTGAACACGGTCTGGCTTTTGGATCCTTTGGAGGGGTTAGTAATGCTCAGTGTGCTCTGATGATATTTAGTGGCATATCTTTATCCAGGGCCAGTACCTCCTTAAATAAACCTTCTACATATGTCACAGTATCCCCTGATTCAGTATGTTCCGGGAATCCATATAGCCAAATATTAATTTGGTGAGATCTGTTCTCTAAATCTTCGATTTTATTGATCATGGCTTGTGAGCGGTCGTGCAGCTGAAGTACGGCCCCATTATGAAGATCCACCATTTCTGTGCATGAGGTAAGGTGCTCTTCTACTGACTGGAGCTGCTTCCCTTGCTGTGTAATTTTGGTGCGATTTTCCCTAACCTCAGCTCTGACTGTGTCCAGGGTCTTGCTCAACCACCATAGTTCATGACAAAGCTGACGGGAGGTAGTAGTGAAATCCTCCCCCTCCTCTTCTGACTCTCTCTGGGTCCAGGCTTTCAGGTGGTTTGGCAATCATGTCCCCCTCCGCAGAGGTCCAAGGAGCTAAATTCAGTTTTTGTTGCTTGAGGCCCCCTCCGGCTGTCGATTTATGCTTGCCTCAAGTTGCTGTGGTTGGAAGTACTTTCCGCTGCAGAGACAGGGTTTTTCTATATGTGAGGTAGGTTAAAATATTGTTTTTAATTGGGGAGTTAGCGGGAGCCATTTAATCTGTGTCTACATTGTGTGGTGACGTAACCGGAAGTCCACACCACTATCATTGTTGCTCTGATGACATCATCCTCCAGCAACTTTGATGGAAAAATGGAGGAGAAACACAATGATAACTTCTGGGGGCTGTAATCTTTTATTTACAAACCAGATTTGGACAGAAATAGGACTGCTGGCAACCGGAGGAGGTACACAATACTTACACCTAAGGAATTAGGAAAATATTGCTGTGAAAAGATGTGAGAGTTCCCCTCGACTTGTTTCTGGTTACTGATTTTTATGTTGCTTGCATGCATGTGCAAGAAACATAGTGCCATCATCGGAGATTTCGGAGGTGTGTCACCTCCTCCTCCAATTCAGTCAGTGAGCTGGCAGGCGTGGCCCCTGTAAGCCAATGCATTTTGGAGCTGTCTATGACACGCTCCAAAATGCAGTGGCATACAGTTGAAAGGGGGAGCTACGCTTCAGTGAGCACCGATAAGTGTAGCTCCCCCACATGCAAGGCGTACGCCCCTGACGTCCTGTGTAGCCGACGGGTGCCCAATCCCCGCCGGCTGAGCTGCTGTCGCCCCGCCCTCCCTCAGCTGGTGCCACGCTGTGAGCCCACCCCAGGTGGCAATCACTTCTTGGCCGACGGGGTGCCCAATCCCTGTCGGCTGAACGCCCCCAACATCCTTGTGCTATGCTGGGAGCCCACCCCAGCGTGGTAAACGCCCTCATAGTCTTTTTTTTTTAAACCTGTAAAACAAAGCGGTCCTTGGTAGCGTCTCGACCCCTTCCCACAACCCGCACCCACCCTGACTTTGCGCTGTAGCCTCCCCACACACCCCACCCCATACGGACTCCGATCAGCGACGATCTTCGTGGACCGGGAACACGTCTGCACTCTTCAAAGCCGACGCGAACTGGAAATGCGGTAAGCTGTATAATGGGCTAGATAGGAGGGGTTCAACTTTATTGCATATCTCAGGCATTTTGGGAATTTTTGCCAAATTTTCAACATGGGTTTTAGGACCCTTCTCATGAATGATGTCACTGTCATGGCGTTATTCGGGCCGAAGGGTGATTTCACGCAGTGACTGTGCAGTGACTGTGAAATCCACCCTTTGGGCCTGAATACCACCATGACAGTGACATCATTCATGAGAAGGGGTCCCAAAACCCCATGTTGAAAATTTGGTCCAAAAATTCCAAAAAATGACTGTTTTACGATCGTGCGTTGCGCAGTTCCTACGCAGGCTCATAAGTTCGCGAAATTTCAATATTTTCACTCCAGATTTTCAACATTGCCATTTTACCACACCTTCTTATGAGCAGTACAGCTGTCATTTTTCACATCTCACCCAAAATGTGTTTCTGCCCTTGTAGCGCAGAATGGCGCAGTCGATGTGCGAAATCAATGTACGGGACAAATTAAGAAAATCACAGTGACACTGTTCATGAGCAGAGGTCTTAAAATGGCTATGTTGAAAATTTGGTGAAAAATTTCCTAAAAATGACTGTTTTACGAGCGTGCGTTGCGCAGTTCCTACGCAGGCTCGTAAGTTCACAAATTTTCAATATTTTCACTCCAGATTTTCAACATTGCCATTTTACCACACCTCCTCATGAGCAGTACAGCTGTCATTTTTCACATCCTGCTCAAAACATGTTTCCGCCCATGTAGCGCACAATGGCGCAGTCGGTGTGCGAACTCAGTGTATGGAACAGATTAGAAAATCACAGTGTCACTGTTCATGAGCAGAGATCTTAAATGGCAATGTTGAAAATTTGGTGAAAGAATTCCTAAAATGACTGTCTTTACGAAGTGTCGTTATGAAGTTCCCACGCAAGCCTTGTAGAGGTTTGCGAATTTTCAATATTTCCACTCCAGATTTTCAACATTGCCATTTTACCACACTCCTTATGAGCAGTACAGCTGTCATTTTCACATCCTGCCCAAAACGTGTTTCCACCATGTAGCTTACAATGGCGCATCGGTGTGTGCAAACTCAATGTATGGGACACATTAACAAAATCACAAAGACACTGTTCATGAGCAGAGGTTTTAAAATGGCTATGTTGAACATTTCGTGAAAAATTTCCTAACAATGACTGTTTTATGAGCGTGCGTTGCGCAGTTCCTACGCACGCTCGTAAGTTCGCAAATTTTCAATATTTGCACTCCAATGACTTCCAAATACCTAAACAGCACATAGAAGCAAGCAACATTCAGCATTGACAAATGCTTGTTTAGTAAGGCACAGGGGAGCACTCTTCGACTTTTAAGTATCTGCAGTACAATATGTAATATTTTGTCATGTACCAGACCCACAACAAAGGGAAACAACTGTGAGACACATGCCAACCATAATGAAAGAAGTCATCAGCAGCCTTATAGTACGGTGACTACGGAGTGTTCGAATGCAGGAACCAGCCAACATCAAAGGAATATTTCATTGGAGTAGGAGTGATTGCTTACATTGCAAACCATAAAGTGCTATTACTGATGTTGTCCACCAAATGGAAACATTACTTCTTACATGCTTTAGCTACAGTGATCCCGCAGTCACTGCTGCTATGCAATGTATTATTATGGACATTTGCATGATTTTAGGATCCTGCTTTGAAATCTGGACATTTATAATTGCCAGACATTTCCAAATATTTAGGATCCTATTATAAGGGTCTCCACAAGATACAGGATACACAGATACATATCAGGACAGGTTAATGAGCAGGATAGTAAAATAACATAAGTAGTAGCAAGGCGTACAAAAAAGAACCCATAGTAAAATGTTGATAAATTACAAAGTCATATTCAATCAGAAAGCCCATAAATATCCCAATGCTCAAAATAGAATTGTAAAGATATGCAAATGTATCACAGTTATAAATGTCCAGATTTCAAAGCAGAACCCTAAATTCATGGAAATGTTCATAAAATTAGCTTACAAGTCTTAAATGCATGCAAATATCCAGCAACTATATCACATGACCAAAATGTGCAGCAGGATGCAAAATACATGCAAATGTCCATGATAACAGGTAAATAATGTCAATATGTATTACTCTCAGTATGATTATATCCCTCCACTCTCCCCTGCACCCACTGTCTTTGTTTTCTCCCCTCCATCATAGCACTGTGCTTAATTGAAGTTAGTTTAAAACAATTATGTAGTAATAATGGTAGTGCTTACATCATTAACCTTGAGGTGCCATTACTGATGTTGTCCATGAAATGGAAACAATACTTCTTACAGTGCATTATTATGAACATTTGCATGAATTGATGATCCTGCTGTGAAATCTGGACATTTTTAACTGCAGGACATTTCCATGTACTTAGGATCCTATTTCTGTATAAGGATCTCCTCAAGATGCAATATGATTTCAATAAACCACGACAACCCTTAACTGATTAATCCATCATGCCTCAACAGTACTTGGTACATTAGTCATAGACCACTGCACAGTTTTATGTTCAACTGCTGCGTCAACATTTGTTTTGTTTACTGGGCACCGTTGAGTGGACAGATATAGTAGCTCGATGCCATTACCATGGGCTGGTTAAGCAACTCCATTATTGCCCGTCTGTGATAGGCTTGCTCTCTCTGGCAGATAGATTGTTACATGTTGCAACCAGCACACTACCTCAATAATTGTGGCACTCCTGTTTTAATATTTAAACACACACACACATTAGAGACTTGCATGTACAAAATGTGGTTAATCAGTCTTCTGACACAGCGCCTAGGGTTGTTCTTCAGAATTAAACAATTTCTAACCTATGAAGCCAAGCTAAGATTTGTGCATTCCACATTTCTACCACTCTTGGACTATGCAGACATACTATACAGTCAAGGCCCTAGATCTATTCTAGCGACACATTATATAATAGAGCCCTAAGATTTATCACCGCCCCCCTTCAGGATGCATCACTATATACTACATGCTGTGCTGGTTGGCAATCATTAAAACCAGAAGATTTAGAAATGCAGCCACCTGACCACAGTGCTCTAACCATTAAGCTACCGACCCGTCCCCTAACCTGTCTCTACCACCTCCCCACCTACCATTCTACTCCCTCTCACCTCCCACCTACCATTCTACCCTCTCTCCCGCCTCCTCTCCTCCTGTCTCCCTCCCTATCACCCTATCTCTTGTTGCTCCACCCCAAGACTACCTAGCACTTATCTTTCTGTTCTTGCACTTATGACAATGTCAAATCCTTGACTGCCTACCTTTTCCCCACCTCTTCCCTCTTATCCCCACCCTTGCTCCATTTATGTCACCCCTAGGATGGTTTTCATTTGTATCTGTGTCTTCTATATATACACCGCACTGATAATTGTGCATTGTTATTTGCCACTGACTTCTTGTGCTGTGCCAGTCTGTACACATGTACTGTCTTTGCTACTAAGTTAACCTCCTGACCTGTATTGTATCTTACCTCTGCTTGCTTCTATGTTAACCTCCTGACCTTGTATTGTATCTTACCACTGTTCTGCTTGCACCCATTGCTGACACAGAACCTTTGTAAAGAACCCTTGGTTCAAAGGTATTTGTAATCCTAGTAATAAATAAATAAAAATGAAATAAAATATATCTCCAGCCTGCTAACGTATTCCACTAGTACCTACACACTTAGGAGTCATTCTACTATTCCTCGAATTAGAACTCGCTTTGGAGCCCCACATTAATCCATTCCTTACCAGCCCTCTGGAATACTCTGCAGAAATCCTTGAAGCTCTCATCCTTATAAAAATGCCAACTTTCAAATCCTTATTAAGATGCCACAATAACTGACTCCTGCAACTGCATTTCTTGATCCTTGTCCTTTTATTTCTACACACTCTACTAATATGTATGAATGAATTTAAACTAATCTCACCCATGTATGAATGAATTTAAACTAATCTCACCCATTCCCCTTTCATCTTCCTCTCGCCTCTACCTCCTTAAGGGTCCCTTCCTCTCATCTCACCATGTTGCCCCACCTCCCTCCTTCCTTCTATCTATGCAAGCTTTACCAGTACCATTCTCAAAGCAAACAATATCCCTATATAGCCCTATTGTGATATTTTCATGGTTTTAAGTTGAAGGTATTTCTGCAAACAACTTTTTTGTTCTCGGTATGCACTATGATCCATTGCCAGGCAGCACAGAATTATGTATATTGTATACTCTGTATATTGCATATTTCTCCTCTCTCCCTTTTTTGTATTATTTCGCCATGTACAAGTGCATAATTTTTGCTTTTTATTTCTAGTGTTTTTTTCCTTGACACTGTATAACTATGTTTTATTATGGTCATCATTGTACTTTTGTCCAGGCCCATTTTGTAAATGAGCTTGCCTCAACAGTGTTTCACCTGGTTAAATAAAGATGATTGATTAATTGATTGATTGATTGAAGCTGATTCCCAAAATAAATCGCCTCTCCATTGCATCCTATTAGATTCTAACTTTACTTTAGTCATGGTGCATTGTCACCATCTAGTGGCAAAATCCAGTAATACAAGTGGGAGCAGTAAGTTGATCTTTACTGCATGTTGTAGACATACGAACGTACAAAATTGCTGGCAGAAAAGATCCACAGGTCTATCAAGTCTGCCCGAATGTGTAGCTCTTAGTTTCATATTTCTACAGCTGCCCCAGACCCACCCAAAACCCTCCCTTCCTCTCGTTTCCTGGTCTTTCCCCCCTTTGTGTTCTTGTCTGTACTAATCCTGCCCTTGACTCTATACCAACCCTGCTTAAAGCTGTCCACTGTCCTCAGTTCGATTAACTCCTCTGGCAGTGTGTTCCATCTCGCCATCACTCTCTCTCTGTAAAGTAGTGCCTCCTCAACTCCCTCCTGAACCTTCCCCCTTCCAACTTCAAACTGTGCCCCTTAGTGACCCTTCCCCCCCTTTAAGAGTAACAATCCTCCTTCTCTGACTTTGTTTAGGTTCCATGTTATAATAGCGATCGAGGAACAGCGATCACTATTATAGCAAAGTGTACGTGCCGAAAAATCAGTTTGATGATGCACACTACTTAGCGCAGGAAAAAGATGCCCTAGACCTACAGGTCTCATTATTAATGTGGGGGCTTTGCCTCCACACCCGCCTGCTTATGGATTCTCAACCCAAGGGTGAAAACTTTGTTAAAATACATACCGCCAGGTGGCAAAAAAAATCCACGCACCACGCCAGACCAGAACCTGGTACCCCATGCGGCATGCCTCCCAGTCAACTACCCTCCCCATGGCGTCAGCGATACAGCTTGGCAGCTGCTCGCCACAACCTCTCCCACATGCCATCCCTCCCCTGCCTCCCCCCCCATGGGTGTGCACGCATGCGTTTGTCCCTGCTAGTTCCAGTCTTGGTTTTCACTAACCGCAGTATCAGGTCACCCTCCTCCCTAGGTAGCCATGATCACAGTCGCCAGTATTGAGTCGCCGTTTTGCTAGGTGCTCAATCTCTAGCTCGATCGCTATAGTCTCATACTTCCTTTTGCTTATGCCTTTCAAGTACTTAAAGGTCTGTATCATGTCCCCTCTTTCCCTTCTCTCTTCCAGCGGATACATAGATACATACATACATAGACAGTGTCGGCAGATAAGGGCCTATGGCCCACCCAGTCTGCCCATTTAAGTTTGTAAGTTCAGTTTATGTTCTCCAGGAAGTCTGTTGCCCCTTACCCCTGACCTCCAGAATTCCTTTATGTCTATCCCATGCATTCTTAAATCCCGTGATTGTTTCAGCCCCCACCACTACCTCTGGCAGGGTGTTCCACATTACATATACATATTGAGCTCCCTCAATCTTTTCTCATACAGCAGCTCCCCCAGTCCCATGATCATTTTGGTAGCCCTGTGCTGCACCCCCTCCAGTAATCTCACATACTTTTTGAGGTATGGGCACCAGTACTGCACACAGTACTCCAAGTGTGGCCTCACCAGTGATCTATACGGGGTATGATGACCTCCTCCTTTCTAGAGGTGATCCCTCTGGCAATGCACCCCAGATCCTATTTACCCTTGCTGCCGCCCTCCTTCACTGTGCTGATACCTTCATGTTCCCTGTGACTATTACCCCAAGGTCCCTTTCCTCCTCTGAAGCTGTTACCTGTACTTCCCCAGCCAGTAGCTGGTCCTTGGATTTCTTGCTCCGAGGTGCATGGCCGTACACTACTTAGTGTTAAACCCTAACTGCTAGTCCCTATACCAGTGTTTGAGTTTAGCTAGATCCCCCCTGAGTGCCTGCTTCCCTTCCTCATTGTCCACTTTTGCACAAATCTTAGTGTCATCTGTGAACAGGCTGATCTTGCTCTTGACCCCTCATAATGTCTCCAATGAAGACATTGAACAAAACAGGGCCCAGCCCTGAACTCTCCCAGTACCCACTTGTTACTGGCCTTGGCTTGGATATCTCCCCTTACAATTACTCTCTGTTGTCTGCCCTGCAACCAGGTCTCAACCCACCCACCAGTTTCTCCCCACCCCCATGTCCCTCAGCTTGCTCATTAACCTCCGTGGGTCACCGCGTTGAAAGCCTTGCTGAAATCCAGGTACAGGACATCCACAGCATGGTCTTCATCAACCACCCTAGTGACCAAGTCAAAGAAATCGATTCAGTTAGTTTGGCACGCTCTTCCCGAGACAAACCCATGCTGTCTCTCATCCTGTAGTCCATTACTATCGAGAAATGTTATCAGCCTCTCCTTTAGAATGGTCTCCATCAACTTCCACACAATATAAGTCAAGCTTACCGGTCTGTAGTTGCCCGGTTGATCCTTGGGTCCACTGTTGTGAAGGGATACCACATGAGCCATCCTCCAGTCCCTGGATACCTTCCCTGTCTCCAAGGAGGTGCTGAAAAGGTCCATCAGAGGGCCTGCCAACAACTCCACCAGTTCCTTCAGTAGCCTTTGGAGTACACCGTCTGGTCCTGGTGCCTTGTCCTCCTGCAAGGCTTTAAGGCCCTTCAGAACTCTATCCTCTTGGATGACCTCATCTGTTATCTCTGCCCCCTTCACCCTTGCCCCTCTTTCCCCTGCGGTATTGGGCCACCCCTTTCTTTTGTGAACACCGAGACAAAGTACTCATTGAGTGCCTCTGCCTGTTCTTCCCCTTGTTCCGCACACCCCCCATCCCTCTTGATTCTAACAATGTCATCTCTACAACTCCTCTTCTCCCTTATGTATTTAAAGAACCCCTTTTCCCCCTTTCTGAACCCCTGAGCCAACTTCAGCTCCTTTTGCTGCCTTGGCTGCCCTGACTGACCTGGTCACCTCCCTAGATGCCTTTGTGAACACCTCTCAGTCCTCCTCACGCCCCGATTTTTTTAACTTAATGAAGGCAGTCTTTTATCCCTCATCTTCCACTCCACTTCCTTGCTGAGCCAGCTAGATTTTTTGAACCTGGATTGCTTACTCTGAGATTAGGCACACGTGTTCGTGGCCTCATTCACCCCTTTCTAATGATTGCCCACTTCTGTTCAGCATCCATCACTGGGTTAATTTTAGGCTAAATACCCTCTAGGATGCTGTTAATTCTGGCAAAATCTGCCTTCCTGATCTTAGATGACCCCCCCCGTGTTGAGGAGGAACCACACTGAGTGGTGGTCACTTTCTGCTGGAGGGTCCTGTACTACCATATCCTAGACTTGATCACCATTTGTTAGTACCAAATCCAGTATGTTCCCCTCTCTAGTAGGTTCCATCACTCCTTGCTGTTGGTAGCCGTCTTGGATAGCCTCCTGCAGCACCTGTTCCCTGGCATGTGCTGTAGTTACTGTCTGCCAGTCAACCACAAGTAGGTTGAAGTCTCTTACTATAACTGCATTTCCCTTGCCACTGACCTTCCTGATTTGCTCCCTCAGCTCCCTATCCACCTCTTTGCTCTGTGAGGGTGGCCTGTATACCACCCCCATCCTGAGCTTCTTACCTGTAGGGCTTTGGAGGAATACCCATGTGGTTTCTGGCCTCCCCTCATCCCTCTCCTCCCTGGTACACAGTATCCCCTCCGTGACATAAATAGCCACTCCTCCATCCCTTCCCCCCCTCCCAGTCCCTGTGGAACACCTTGTAACCCGGGATCGTAAGATCCCAATCGTGGTTTTGGGTGGCCCAGGTCTCTGAGATGGCAACAATATCTACCTCTCCATCTTCCATCATTGCCTGGAACTCTACTACCTTGTTTGCTAAGCTCTTTGCATTCAAGAATACAACAGTCCACCTTGTGCCCTGCCCCTCCGCTTCCCATTTCTCCCTCTTCCACTTTTGTCTTGGTAACTTCCCATCATTCTCCTCCTCCCTCTCTGGAGGGAGAGGCCTTCTGGTCTCCTCTGGAAAGTGCCTCCTCCCTGCTATCTGACTCAGCCCTCCCCCTTCCTCAGTTTAAATCGATGCTGTTTTTAATGTACTTCTCTAGCCTCTATCCCAATGCCCTTGTACCCTCAATGCTGAGATACAGCCATCCTTGGCATAAAGCCCCTTATTGTTCCATGTCTAGCCCCCCCTCCTTTACTACCCCATACCCCATTTCTGCACACCACTCCTTCAGCCACCCATTAAACTTGTGTATTCTTAGCTTTGTCACCGTGCTTGCTCTAGGTACTGGGAGTACTTTGGAGAACGTCACTGAGCTTCCCACCCAACTGCAGATACCCCCCTCTTCTCTGAACCTCTCCTGACATGATAACTGCAGCCAGAGAATAAGCATTCCATTAGGTAGACTGATCAGGAGCTAATGTTAACAAGAATGCGTAGAAGTCCTTACAGCTTTATTTGAATTATTTCAGCGAGGCATGAGTATAAAAAAAAAAATTTGTGGGGAGGACAATTTTGGTTTTAGGAAATCTGTATAGACAACGCTGTTAACAGGTACTTTTTGAACTGTATACCCTGTGCTGTGGTGGTAGCGGAGGCTTAATCAACAAGGGTTGTGTTATGCTGTTGTGCTCATGTATTTTCAGATGTGGTGCACAGTGGAAGGTGAAGGTTGTTATGGATTTTGAGAAGCAGCTGGCAGTTCCCCTGCGAGGCAAGGGAAAGCCTTGGTGGGAAGCCCAATTCCAGGAGAAATTAGGTGATGGACTACCAGGTCCATTGGAACCCATAAGTCAGCCACAACCAGGTGGCCCAGAGAATCCCACATTTCATAAGCAGCCAGGAGATCTGGCTAGTCCAAGGATAGAACCATTGGGGCCTGATACTCTGCCATGGCCCATCGACATGGCTTCTCCATGAGCAGAGCCCATGGTGACAGAACAGTCAGACTGGCACCTCCACCCACAGAAGATTTGGTACTTCCACTGCTGCCTAAGAAGGTCAGGACCAGGAAGCTTAAGCAGGCAATTCCTGTAGCAATGAACCCTCAACCAGGTAGATCTGATTTGGATAACTTGTCTGCAAATGAATTGAGAGCACTGTTAAGACAGTTTGTTAACATCTCCCCACCAACTATGCCAAAGCGGCCTCATAGGTGAGCCAGTAAGACCAGGGTGATACCCTTGCCCCGGTTCAAGGGGTCTGGCGACTCCAGATCCAGCCTGACCATGGGCTCTGGAGCTGGACAACCCAACACTGGCACCTCTGAACCTGGTTTATCAGATACACTAGTGCTGCTGCTTCTGTCTCCAGTCCCAGTGTTTCCACCACCACCACTTCCTCCAGCTTTTTAATTGCCCCAGCACCAGATTCCAGTAGTTACACTGGCACGGTTCTCAGCTGCTCCCACACTCCCACCTCTTCCCCAGCAATGCTATGGCAGTCAGTCCCAGGGTTACCGCAGCTGGTGGATCCATTGCATCAGGTGACCCATCCCGCTGTCCATAATGCTCCCAATCCTGGTATGTCAGTGCATGCTAGAGCAGAAGCTTGACAGAGTGTTGGCTTTCATTGCTGCTCAACAGCAGATGTGGCCATACACCACACAGGTGGCCTCGGTGCCGGGAGGAAGGGAGTTTCAAGTGGAGGGGGCAGTGGTGATGGCTTCTCCTGCCCAGCAGGAGACAACACTGCAGACAACATGGGGTTTGAGAGATTGGGTGAACCAGTGGGTTAGCATCTGTTGGAGAAGGTCTAGCAGCAAATCATTAATTGAGAGTATGTGGATGTATTCACATTACTCAACTGGCCCAAGGATCTTGAGGAGGAAAAGGTTAAAAAAGAGAATGATGGTGGGATAGAGAAAAAATGCAAGATGCCAATTTGGTGCACATGGGAAAACTGGATGGCAGGCTTTGTGATATATGCCAGAGTGCTGACACAAGGTAACCCAGATAAAGCAGCAGGGCTGTGGGTCTACTTCAGCTGGATCATGATGATGCATGCCAATTAACCGTGGGTGGTGGGTGGGGTTAGAGTATGATGAAAAGTTTAGGATCCGAAAACAGAAAGAGATGAGTAGGCCGTGGATCATGATGGACATGCCCCTCCTCTAGATGATGGATATGGGGGGGAGGGGTGTGGAACACTCAGACAGTGGCTTTCCAGGCAGGCGACCATTGTCACCCAGAAAGGGCACTCAGGGAAACAGTAGCAGAAAGGGGGGAGGGTGAACTGCTATAATTACAACCAAGGGATTTGTAAAGGAGAATCATGCAAATACAAGCATGAGTACATGGCTTGTTCCAGGTCACACCCTTTCCAGCAATGCCGGAGAGGGACGGGTCACCTTCTGCCCTTTCAGAAATTATACACACGACTCCCAATGCCCATGGGGTGAAGCACATAGAAAGGTGACTGGCCAATTAGCCAGAAAGGGCAGCTGCTTGAGCACTGGCAGATGGCATCAGGGAGGGGTTTGCGATCCTATACAAAGGTCCACTCAAGTTGATGAGGTGGAGAATCTGAAAGGCAGCCAGGGAGTGAGACGGAGGTCATGTGGAAAAACTAGCAAAAGAAATTGCAGCAGACAGGGTCAGTGGCCCTGCATCACCTCAAAAACTTGGTTCTGGGTCTTTTCCATTGGGCTAGTTCCCAAGAAGGTGTCAGAGGAATTCTGGATGATAAATCATTTGTTATACCCAGAGGGATACCATGACTATTGAAATGCCACAGAGGTGGTTCAGGATGTGAGGATTAGGGGCCCTCTTAGGTAAGGACACATAATCCAAATTTAGGTACATCCAGAGGATAGGGATATGTTAGGCATGAAATCTGAAAGGCTATTCTATATCAATATGTGTATGCCCATGGGTGTGCACTGACATGCACCGTCTTTGAGCAGTTCAGCATGTTTCTGCACTGGTCCACCATGCACAAGGCAGGTTGATCAGAAGTGGTTATTTGTTGGTCAAGTCAACTTATGAGGGCTTTTCAAGAGGTATGTGCCAAACTGGACATCCCCTTGGCTCATGACAAGACAGAGGGCCCATGCATGAGTCTTTCTTTCTTGGAGATAGAGATTGACTTGGTGGCCAAGAATTTTGTTTACCTCAAGACAAGTTGGTATCCCTTTGGGTCCTCCTAGAGTGGGTGGCCAAGGTGCATAAGATCAGCCTGTGTGAATTGCAACAGTTGGTGGGGCCTCTCAGTTTTGCCAGCAAGGTCATGCCCATGGGCAGGATATTCTTGCAGCATATGGCAAGGATAGGATCAGGTGGTTCAAAGCCACATCACAGAATATGGGTGATGGAAGCCATGAGGGAGGATCTGGGTGTTTGACTTGTGTTCTTACATTGCATAAGTGGGGTGGCACTATGGCTGGCACCTACGACCAGCCAAGAGTTAGAACTCTGTAGTGACACATAAGGGATTTGGGCTTTGGTGCATATTTCACAGGAAAATGCTGCATTGCCCAGTGGCCTCCTCCTAGGAAGGTTTGGGATTGCTGATGCAGATCACCTATTGGAATTTTTCCCATCATGGTGGCCCTGGTGGTGTAGGGTGAGCATTTCAAGGGAAGGCCTATCATCATTAGAACAGATAACATCGGGGTAGTTTATACCATAAATAGTCAGCTAGGGTGCAAGAGCCCAATAGGCAACCTCAAGAGGATCTCTGTATTAAAATATCTCTTGCTTTACATCCATTTCAGAGCAGTGCATATCCCAGGTGTTTACAATGGTATTGCTGATGCTCTTTCTTATTCACAGTGGCAGAGATTTTGAGAGCTGGCTCCAGAAGCGAATAGGCATCCAAGGGAAGTCCCAGCCTGCCTCTGGTAATTGGTAACATAGAAGTCTGGAAGTTACTCAGGAATTCATTAGCACTCAGCACACAGGTGTTTTAGCAGAGAGGGTAGAGAGCTTTCTGAGGGTGTTTCAGGCTCAGGGGTGGGAAAATGTTTAGCCCATCCCGGTAGACCAAATCTGCTGGCATGTCCTCCACAGGAAGTGAGAAGAGTGCTGGCAGTGATGGGTCAGCACTTGTTGGGTATAGTCTGGTTCCAAAGGCCATGTGGTATGCTGATACCACTAGGGTCTTCCCTCTTACAAGATGTTTGCAAGGACAGTTCCCAAAAGGCCAGATGGCCTGTGTCTGATAAGCCCAACACTCTTAAAATGAGTCTGGGATGAACTTCCAATGGTTTACTCATCACTATCAAACATGCTTGTTCAAAACAACCTTTTGGAGCTTTCTATGGGCTTTTGGTTATACAAATTAGTGCAGCTGAGCAAGGCAGGTAGCTTGCCAGTGGAACTGGGGAACAATTATGTGGTGGTAACCACGATGGGAATGTTTGTCCAACTGCACAACAGCAAGATGGACAGTAGGGTTAGGGGGTGCTGGTGCAGCCTGAGATTGCCACTGGGGTAGAATGGGACATCTGCACATGCATTCATGATTATGTGGCCAGGCGGGCATTGGGAGGTGAATAATTATTTTGGCATTATGATGGGTCACCAGTCATAGTCTTCCACTTCAGGCACATTCTCCACAAAATCTTGCAGAGCCTGGGGTTGGCTCAAAGAAGTTCAACACTCTTGCTTTTCAGACTGGAGATGCATCACATGCCAGGGCAGAGGGTTAACAGATGAACAAACTCAAGCTCTAGGCTGATGAGGTTGTGGGCTTTTGAAAGTTATGTGAGACACATATGCTTTAACTTTTGTTTTGTTCTTGGCAAGTGACAGTTCCTGGGAAGTGCAGAGCTGGGTGTGCAGTCATTCCATTATATATTGGGCTGCTATCTGAGCAAAACAGTACTAGGGAGGCACTAATCTATTTCTGGATCCTTGCCTGGCAGAAGTGTATTGCATGGGATGCCAAGGGATGAAATGGCATGAGCTGCTGGTTGAAAGTCGAAGCCTAGTAGTGGGCCATCCCTACATGTTGGTGGTGCATTTGGCATGAAATTATCAGGGTGCTAAAGTTGCTTGCCCTGCTGCACAACTTGAAGAAGGACTTGGACAATTAGAAATAATGCTCACTAAACCACTATGCCACGAATGATCAATCAGACCATGATTCTGCAGCAACTTACATTTATTTAGTGTCTTTTGCAGTAATTGCTGTACGGTACAGACCACTCATCCTAAGCTTTGGCCTGTCCCCAGTGCTTCAGCTCCTTAGGGTCTTCATCAGGGAGTGTGATCTGAGGGACATCAGCTTACATTTATATAAATTCAAATTGCGACATCACAAAAATTCCCACATGCTAAAAGAAATTTGTTAGTGCACATTTTATCAAATATTTATATTTCTCAGTTACAAAATTGTTATTCATAAATTTCAAGTATTGTTATTCATCACTTTTTAGTTATAATCTATTTATTTCACAATGTATTTTGTTTCATAAGGGTTTCTCATTATGTGTCAGTCGTCAACTCCTAATTTTCCTTTCTGTAACTTTAGTACTTCAGTAGTTTTACAAAGAGGAAAGGACACAAATTATCACTTCAAATGTCAGTGACTCGTATCAAGATGTAGGAGAAGGGATGACATGTAAACATTTGTAGTCTTAATGTAGTGCCCTAAAGCACCTACACCAAATGTCAAAAGGCAGTATTTGCATTAACTGTTGATATGTGTAATGATCCAAAGGATTGTCTGATGTAGTAACATATCTGAATGTCTTTTAAAATGTAACCTTGTAAATCATGGTTTGTTACCTGTTATAATCATGGGGCAAGGATGACAGTTGTGTTTCATTAACATTTTGTTCCACAAAGGATGTCCATATACCGCCAATAACTGCAATAAATAAATGCAGTTCCTATATTTGTTTCTCTCTTAAACTATGAAAGATTAATTGAACTATGTACAGTATCTCAGCTACAGTGGAGTCCACCAGGGTGCAACACTCTGGTATACCCTCCGATACCGAAATCTCGAGAACACGACCGACACCAAGGCCACTGCAGAGCAAGGCAGTTGTAGTGTCGGTGCCAGACCCCGGCACTGTATTTGGGGTCTGTGCCCTCCCCTAATCTGCCCTGACTAAGAGTTGATTATATTTAGTGGGGGGTGTGGGGAGCACTGCTACCTGTGAGGGGGATTTGGGGGGTGAAGCCTTCACAAAGAAAACATGTTGCTGTGTAAGAAACCATATACTGACCACAAAAAGCAGTCGACATGAAGGTTTCACTTTCTGGTCATTCAGCAATATTTTTATCGATGACCAGTCAAAGATCACAACACTCTTATCCCAGTTTCTAACAGTGACAAGCTGCAGAATACTGCAGGAATACAATTCTATCTAATGGCAATTATTACAATTTGTCAAGCAGTAAAGTGTGACATGATCACAGAGAGTTGCAATCTGGCTATAATTGCTGGTATATTATGCTGCCCCTTAAGTCCTTACACACCTGTTTCTTAAGCCCCATTTGCACAGCCACATTTGAACTTCAGCAACCCGAGTAGTCAGGTTGCTGCAATGCAAATGCAGCCATGTGGACACTTACCCAATCAAGATATGTCAGACATCACACCTCTCCCTGAACCATCTTAAAGTTGGGGACACCATCCAGAGTGAGTGGTGTAACAGTCCACACCTCTCACTCTGGTTCACATGGGGGACACTCCCTGAATCCTCATCTGCTCTTCCTTGATGCCAATGAACAGAACTCAGAAATTCAGTTCAATATGCATTCACAATGGGCTCTTTAACCTGGCATTCTGGGGTGGAGAATGTATTTATAAAAATATTGCCTCCTCCTGCCTGTATTCAGTGGTCCAGTGCACTCTGTGCTCAGACCTCTGCTTCCATTAACTGTGCTTGGGAGCTTACAGAGCAGCTGGAACATATCTATCATGCCAGCAATCAAACCCCATATTAATTTGCTTACATCATGAAATCATTACGAGGTTTGCTTTCTAGCATGATAAACATATTCCAGTTGCTCTGTAATCTCCCAGGTACAGCTATCATCCCCTCCCAACTCACATGGCCCCTCTCCTGCATGATTGGTGAAAAAGAGAGGTCATGTAAATGGTATTGCGCATCAGTTCAGGAGGTGCGGAGAGCACTGAAGAAGACTTGTAGTAGAAGCAGTGGCTGAGTAAACGAGTTTTAACTCAGAAAGAAAGGGATAAGTGGCAATTGTCATACATGCCAAACATTTTCTAACTCAATTGATAGAGGCCCCAAACTGTAGAACCAGATGCCAATCTCACTCTCTTGGGGTTGCAGTCTTTCCTGTAGTTCATACTTTTAACATGTTAAAGAAAAATGTATTACACTTTTCACAATGAGATATCTACCAATTACTAATCCATATCTTTTTCATGACAAGATTCTATTTATGTGACTTACACCTTTACTCATTCTGTCTTATGTGGTAATTTTTGGTCGGGTTAAGCAATGGATGATTCCGATGCCATATGGTGCTACCGGAAAGAATGGATTTTAAAGCTGGTTAATAACCAATTAATGATTGTTAATATTTAATATGATAGTGCTGTGAGCTGTAATAAATTCATTTTAACAGTGTTAATGACTAAAAATATACAGTATATCTCCTAGATATCCCAAAGCCCTCACTTTGTCAATAGCAGTAGAGGTGATTACACGAGCAATGGCCTACTTCCACTTGCTTTTCCTTCTTTGTCATAATACCACTAATAGTGGACAATAACAGTTGAACTGAGCAGTAACACATTCAATTACAGAAATGTTTCAGCACAAGTGCAACTAAGTTGATCACAATTCCCAGTAGGTACAAACATAACCCTCATTTTCAAATTAATGAACTGTTTCAAATATTCTTATAAGCAGAAATATTTTTTTTATTTTTATTCTTTGAAACAGACATTTCTAGCAACACTGATCTGAATGGAAGTAAAAGAAACACCCAGATAAACTAATTTTTCAGGAAAGGAATAGTGGATTTGCACCTTGCCATGATCTATCCTGTTGTCTAAAAAAGCAAATGACAAACATTAAATCTGCTTTCAAAAGGACACTGTCCCCTGCATAGGGTAGTTTATATATAAGCATGCTACTGTAGGATTCATCGTAGGCATACTGTATTAATGGTAACAGCAACCACAATTATCTGTACTTCCCTGTGCACTCTGCAGACATTTATATGCTATATTTTTTTCTTTTATTTAAAAAAAACTCCTGAGTTCATCCGAGTCTGGTGACAATCCGCGGTCGGCTGGCCAAATCCCGGGATGTAACTCAACACAACCTACTGTACCTAATATTGATCGAGTAACTGTCCCCAACCAACCAGTGCAACTTTTTTGTGGTTCTACGGTGCATCAGTGTTTCTATAAGGTGCTGGTTACTTGCGGGTCACTCAAGCGGTTAGGCTGCATAGGCCACAGCTCTATTTTCCTGGACATTCACCCAGCTCTGATTCTCACTGTGCCCTGCCTGAGCATCTACCAATGCTCCAATTACTACAGCTCCTTTCAGACTGAGATGGCAACAGGAGGATCCCCACTCATATTACCTTCCTTATCGCCCACATCTCCACAATCCACATCGGTGGGGGCTCATTAAGCTATATCACCAGTATGCTCAAGGCTCTACTGTTGCAGGTGGATGACATAAACTCTACTGTCATGGGCCCCACCTCAGATGTGTGTAAGTTGCAAGATCGCCTCAATGTGGCAGAGCAGCGGATGGAAACACTATAGCAGCAGCAAACTAAACTTAAGCAAAAAGTATTGCTGCAAGATGAGAAATTAGGGATTTTATTAGCCAGAGTGGAGGGCCATGAAAACAGGGGACTTCGCAATAACCTCTGAATTATTGGTGTTCCAGAGGGTTCTAAAGGTAAATCTATGGAATGGTTTCTAAATGATACACTCCCTATGATGTTAGGGGAGCACTGCAGGGGCCCAGTGGAGGTTGAGAGAGCCCATCGTATCACTGGGAGGAAAGACAGACTGGCACAATCCCCAAGGCCTATAGTGGCATATCTACTTAGATATTCAACTAAAGAGTGCATACTGAGGGTGGCCCGGGACCTGGGGGAAATCCAGTGGCAAGGGGCAATAATTTCTTTTTATAGAGACTTTGCACAAGAAACGGCAAGGAAAACACCATGCATATGGTCCCCTGAAAAATTCCTTGCTGTCCACAACTTTCAATTATAGATTCAGAGGTCTCACCAAACTCCTGGTATCCAAGGAGGGAGAGGAATACTTGCAGATAGTCCTGCTGGAGTGGAGTGCTGGATTTCTAAACTTTGGCCTAATTTTCCCCTCAGCCTTACTCTCCCAGAAGATTATGGGACCCATCAATACAACTACCAGCCACTAGGATTTCTGAATCTGGCAGGCAGCATCTGAGGACCGTTATACAACTGGACCAGGTTCCTCTTTAATGATTCCCCAGAATGAGAATCCACCTTGCACAGTGCCCTGGCCACATCTAGCCTGCTGCTCCCATCAGAACAAATATTATTACCTCCTAGAAATACAGGAGCTACCTTCTGCCAGTGACAATGATCGAGAAGTGGCCAATACTTCACTTGAGCAACAAGGCAGTCCCTCCCTGAAGATGTCCGGGGATGATTCCCCTTGCTTTCAATAGACTGCCATTTCACACCCAGCTCTTTCTCCCATAGTCAGTCGAACACTCTATGGACTGGGCTGACATACCAGACTCCTCCTTGTCAAAGCAGTGGACCTTTCTGGGAAGCTTAAATCTGGGGAAAAACATATGCTGCTGCTGTTTTAACAACACCTTCAGACCTCATAAGTGTCTCCCCTGGAACCTCAAAATAGCTCTAAGATGATCCCAAGGCACAGCGTGGATCCTACTGGCTAATTTTTGAACTATATTCTGCACTGACTTTTGCTACTTAACTAGCTTGCATACATTACAACTATTGTGCATTGTAAGGCTGCATACCTCTTAAGGGGCCATATATGCCAGCACCTGTATAAGCCAATGAGGCTGATCTCCTCCCATGGGCTTTTGCATACCACTGAGCCAATGTTATTTTCTGGCATGCGGCTAATCCTATGTCACCCCCACTTGCCCAGGTCTAAGAGCCTGAGAGGGGATGGCACCCTTCTCCCCCCTCCCCACTCTTTCTTCCACAATCCCTCAGGTGTATATCAGCCATTCTCCCTTGGAACATCTGGGCTATACTGCATGGCCCTTGGGCCATCACCTTGGCTGGCTCCCTCTATCAAATTGCAGCTACAGGTTATCACACTAGCGGATGTGGAGTTTGAGCAAACCGGCCCTAATAGTTTTCAACTGGGGTAGTGCAAATCCCCCCTTTCTCTTCCGCCTTCCTCCTTATCCCCCCTTTTCCCTCCCCTCTTCCCCCGGAGTCATAATGTGTCCAGGGTGGTTGCAGATGAGGAGAAGGAGTTTTCTTAGTTGTCTTCCTCCTCCACCTTTGAGCACTGAAGGTTGCGTAGATAAGGGTACCTTCTTCTTTTGTACCCTCTTTCACCAAAGCCTCTTTTGCTCTCAGCATATGAACGCTTGTTAGAATTGTTGTATTGCCCCAGCCTCTTCAGGTACTCTGACTTAGGTGGGACTACAATAACTTTGTTGTGTTCTAAGCTATTTGGTGTTACTGCTAGAGTTATTGTTCACAAGTTCTCTCTTCTATTTTTACAGGTTTGTGCATTACCTGTTCCTGTTAACACTTTGTGATTATACCTTCCTCTGTTTTTGGTACACCCCTTGAACACTCTCTTTAAAGCAATGCAGTTATACCTTCCTGTTACCCAGCAGCAGCCCATCATTGCCAAAAATCAGGTTTGCAACCCCTTAGACATTCTCCCTGGGTTTACCTGAATCTCTTTACCTCTAGGTGGGTAAGAACCCTGTTGTTTCCTACCTACGTGCTACTATGACTGCTTCCAATGTTCAAGGTCTACATCTGGTATCATGGAATGTTAAAGGGAAAGGGAAAGGGAAATTGTTTTAACCAGGAAGGCACACTAAGCTGAAGCTTGTTTCAGGTGTGACCTGGGAGCACAAGGAAGTTAAGTGACTTGCTCAGGGTCACACAGCATGCAAGTGGGGCTGTGGGATTCAAACCCAGGTCCCAAGGTTTGCAGCTCAGAGCCTTAATCCACTACACTATACTGCCTCCCATCAAAGGTCTCAACCATCCCATAAACCATCCCATAAAGCACACTAAGGTCATTCAGTACCTTCATTCCCTTCACATAGACATAGCCCTTTTACAAGAAATATACCTCCTTAGCAAATCTGTTCCCTGGCTGCAAGAAGAGTGGGGCCTGATAGATGTTTGGAGGTGGGACAACCCTTATGGGTGAGACTATTCCTACTATTCTGCTTCCTACAGTGTGCATAGTTGTATTGACTATTGGCTGGCCAACAACACAGCATAAAGTGGATTCTCAAATAATTCCATAGGTAATATCATCATCTCAGATCACACACCTGTGTTGACTACCTATACCCCCCTGGGGCACCGGTCCACCGGTACGTGATGGAGATGCAACTCTATGCTTGTCAAAGACCCAGAATTTAAATGAGCTATGCTGAAAGCTAACCCAGGATTATTTTGCTCTAAACTCTGCTTGTGGCATTCCTGCAAGCACAGTGTGGGAAGCTTTTAAAGCTAACCTCAGGGGCCATGTTATTGCTTTTGCAGCAAATTGGAAAAAAAACAGGAAAAAATCTCCAGATCTGTTACAATCAGAACTACTGGGCTAGAGGAATGCTTTAAAGCCTCCCTGATGCTTCCAGGGATGTATCCTTGACCCATATAATCGTAGGGCTCAAATACCAAATCAATGCTCTGCTACACCACAAATCAGAGTGGCTCTTGCTTAGATTGAAGAACACTTATTGGGAAGGTGGGCAAAGGCAGCAAACTTGCTTACCAGCTGTGGAAGCAACAAGCCTCTTCTAAAATTCATGCTCATTGTACTACCTCAGGCTCAATTACCACTGACCCTGCTGGTATTAATGAGACTATGAGGCTTTTCTACCAAACTCTGTACAAATCCCAGTCCTCTCAACTGCCAACTCAGTTGTCCTAAGCCCTGAACCAGTTCTGCCAGAGTTTCACCATACCGACTCTGTCACCTGAACAAGTTACCCTCCTGGACACCCCAATCACTGTTCCTGAGATACGACAGGCTTTGAATTATATTAAGCACTGGAACAGGAGATTGCCCATCTGCTGTTGCTAGCACTGCAGGATGCTCAATTCTCAGGCTTTCTCCCCACCACAATGAAGGAAGCCCTCATTACCCTCCTACCCAAGAAATCCAACGACCCCCTCAATTGCGCTAATTTCCACCCAATATCCCTACTACCGGTGGATACTAAGATTCTGGCTAAGATTCTGGCCACTAGAATGCATAACGTCCTCCACCTTCTCAATACACCCCTCTCAGGTGGGGTTCATGGCAGGAAAAGTGGGCTCCGACAACACCAGGTTATTACTCAACCTGAAGTGGTTAGCTAGTAGGTCAAGCTTCCATGGCTGCTTTTAGCCACTGACTTTGCTAAAGCATTTGATTCCATTGAATGGAACTATTTACACTATGTCCTCCTTCGACATGGCTTAGGCCTCAGTTCCATCTCGACACTCTGTAATTCCCTTGGTCAGAATTCTAACAAACTCAGATATCTCCCGCCCTTTCCCTTTATAGTGGTACTCTCCCTACTCTTCTTGGTTGCCCTTGATTCATTGGTTAGGCACTTAACAATGCTGATGGTCCTGGGCATCACAGCTCATGGTAACTCATACATGGTGGTGGCATATGCTGACAACCTTCTACTCAACCTGTCTCACCCTCAGCAGTCCCTCCTAGTAGCTCTATCAGTCCTTCATGATTTTGCCTCACTCTCCAGGTTGCAGGTTAACCAATGGAAGATCACTCTAACCCCATTTAATCACTTTGTACACAAGAGTGCCTTCGGGGCACAGAACTGAGCTGGGCTGCCCAAGGATTTACTTACCTTGGGGTCTACATGCCTACCAACTGAACAGATCTTGAATCCTCTAATTTTGCCCCCTCTTAAAGCAGCTAAACACGGAAGTGGAGGGCTGGTGTAATTTATATTTATCACTAGCCAGTTAAGTAGCCACCGTTCGCATGCTTCTTCTTCCTAGAGTCCCATACTTGTTCAACAATCTCCCAATCTATCTCTCTCGCAGACTGTTTTCCTCCCTTGAAAAATTGGTAGCCTGCTTCCTGTGGGAAGGATGGGTGCGTAGGTGGGGAAAACATAAGTTGTGAGCACACTGGTCCAGGGGAGGCCTGGGTGTCCCCTGGTTCCAGGACTACCACTTGGCGAGCGTGGCTACCCAAGCCACAAAATGGTTTACACCTTTGGCCACATCTCCCCCACTGTGGGTTTGTCTTGAAGCCAACATGGCGACCCCCACTCCACTTAGGTCCTGCCCCTGGTTCACCACTGATCTTAAAACAGCCTTGCTAGCCAGAGACAAACTGTGGAAAAAGGCAAGAAAAACTAAGGACTCCATAGATTGGCTAAATTTCAGAAAAGCAAGAAATTCATGTACAACACAAATAAGATCTGCCAAATTGGCCTATTATAGAGCTGAATTGGATGCCTCCTATAATAACCCAACCAGGCTCTGGGAACTATAAAGGGTATCTTGCCAAAACTCTTCTCCTGCCTTAACCTGCAAACTGCTACTAAATAACACAGAAATTACGGATAAACAAGAAATTCTAAATACCTTCAATGACCACTTCACCAATACAGAGACTCTTTTGATGTTAACATCTGCTGGTTTGCCATCATCCAGGCAGTTGACATAGTGCTGCAGTTGTTGTCATCAGTACAGAGCCTTAAAGTTCTGATTGCTTGCATCCAATGGCTGATTTTAGAGGTAGTGTTTGAGGAGAAACAGGGTGACATTATAGTGGCATACTGTGTTGGAGTGCAAGGAAGTATTGTCAAGCAGCAATCACACAATGTCTCTGTAAATGCATAGATCAGTCAAACTCTTTAGTCCTTGAAAATTGCAGCTGTCATCCAGGCTTTTCTGTTAGTGTACCAGTAGCAAAACTGTTAGGACAAAGTCCTTTCCAGCACGAAAGCAGTTAAATTTCCAGATGACTAGTGGTTATGTTTGTCTGTGCCACTATTCACACATAGTGCCACTGTCAATCTATCTATTTTTCTTTTTCCAGACACTGCCCTGTTGAAAGGTGTAGCATTGTTCATCCAAAGAACAGACCAGATTCATCCATGTTGTACGTTAGGGTATACTCTTTTCAAAACTTGTTGCAACTGCAGACACCCATCAGACACAACCTCATCCAACTTGCAGCCTCACCTGCAGTTTGTACGCCTAATGTTGTGACACTGTTTAAATCTTTGTAGCCTCCCCACTGAATAGAAAGGAGGCTGGTACACCAGACGCTGGCCAAGTGATTTTGGTTTTGTTAACAGGATATCATCACTATGGTTACTTTTGCATCCTGTATCTGTGAACGGTAATAGGGGCATCCCTTGCTTATGCGAGGTCTCTTTCCTAGTTGAGTTGAGTTCAGAGGACTGACAGGCTAACCATTTGTCTTTGTCTTCAAAATATCTGAAACTGTGATTCTATGACAGTTCATGCTCCTTTAAACATAGGCAATTATGTTAGACCTGAGGATTTGGATTTTGGGTATGGAAAATACAAATGCATTTAACATTTGCAGAAATGGTCCTGGATGTTTGTTTGGTGGTTCCATCTTACAGTATTGTATTGATTTGCTGTAGATACGTTCATCGTAACCACTTTCGTCTGTAAAAAGTTGCTGTTTACTGTACTGCATAGCTGTAACCCCTCTGCCTTCGCTCTCATGTTAAATAAGTGGTGTCGAACATTTATTTATGCTGCTTGATGGTTTTGAAATCACGAACTCTTCTGCCTTCTGTTCCCCCACATTAAATAACAAGTGGTGCTCCAACATTTAGTTTATGGTTGCTTATTGGTGGCAAAAATTGTTGTACCCCTCATTCGTGTTTTCTGCCCTCGTGAAACAACAGGTTGCCCAATACTAGTTATGGCTGTTGATAGGTGGCAGAAAATGTCACTGTACCCCCCTCCTCTGCCTTCTGCCCCCATGAAAACAGCGTGCTCCAACATTTAGTTTATGGTTGCTTTCTGATTGGTGGCAGAAAAAGTTGTTGTACCCTCCTGCCTTCTGCCCCCATGAAACAACAGTGGTGCTCCAACATTTAGTTTACTGCCGTTGATCTGGTAGCAAAAAAATTGCTGTACCCCCACCTTTCTGCAGCCCCACTTACCAATGTTTTATCGTGCTTTTGTGCTTACTGGTTTTCTTTTGTACAGGTTTTACTGATAGTTTATCTGTATTGTTTTTCAACTTTGTTTATACTGTACACCAGTACAGGAGTTTTCAATCTTCACAATGGTGTCATGACGCACCTTTACAGAGCTCTCCAACGTGGCTGGATACTCCTTGATGTCTTACTTCTTCCATTGGTCTGTTTGGAACACCTAGAAGTTATGCTAAAAAACCGCTATGTTTCAACAGCATAGTCTTGCGGAACATCAGTTATCTGAGAGTGGAGACTGTGAGCTGCATAGGAGAGAACATGCAGGATCAATGATGGAAATGGATAATGCGAGTGACGGTTAAGCAGGTGTTAACACAATGGGGTGGGAAAAAATAACCGGTCGACGACGGATACGTGTGTGCGCGCCGGTAAAATGCGAGTCAGATGATCGAGTGCTGACTGTATAAAACAAGCTTAGAAGTTAAAAAATTTTAATTGAAAGCTATTTTATTTAAATTAGTGTGATACATTTGTGGACCTAAATTGAGGTTTACTTTCTGTCATATTGTACATTCCCCTCATCCCAATTTAGGCAATTTAAATGATGGTAAAATCATATCCCAGACCCTCTCCATTCACATGACCATTTACCTCCTAAATTATTAGTTTTAATTTCTGTTGCACTATGGTTTAAATTTTATTTTTTATTTATGCAAACATTTGTTGACGGGATAGGCACAACACTGATCCGGAGGTCTTCTAGGTGCGACCCATGGAAGGGATATAGGAGTACATAGAGTGAGTCGAGACAGGATATCTACAAAATATTTGCAAATAGATATCATATTTACAAGTTCTAAGTACAAACTACAAATTATTTCAGTATTTACAAAGTAGTGATGCAAATAACATGAGAACCAGCAGAAGTTTCCACATTTTGGGTCATAGAGAAACAGGACATCAGCATATAGTTTATTGTACAAAAGCTGTAGAAAACAGACAAATACTGGAGCAATTAGATTTCATCAGATGAGTAGAGATGATGAGGATAAAGCAGCAGAAGTATTTTTCATAGTGTGGGAGGGGGTCTAGTAGGAGCTGGGAGTGGTGACAGAATCATAGGAGGCAGGACAGTCACCTTGCACAGAGGCATAAGGGTGATGGAAGGAGGCGCAGTTGTTTCTTGCAGGTGAGGTAAGAAGCGGAGTTTCTAATGGAAGGGGTTAGTTTATTCACAAAGAGGGGAGCCAGTAGGAGAAAGCATCTTTGCCAGAGGATGAGGATGGTTGAGGTAGGCTAAAAGATCTTTTGTTTCTATGTCTTAGTACATAGGGGGTGTCAGAGGCTGGAGAGAGACTATCCACCAGATTGAGGGGAAGCAGATCAAACCAGAATTTAGATGTAAGATTGAACAAGTGTATGTAGCACCTGTGGCCAATGGGGCTAATCCAAGGAGGGAGTACAGATTGCAGTGATGTGTTCTAAGGGGTGAGTTGGTGTGAAGTGGCAGAAGAATTCAGGAGTATGTCAAGCTTTGATAAGGTGGTACCTGAGGCAGAGCAGTAGATTAAGTCTACATAATCGAGAATGGGGAGTATAATTTTGGTTAAGATTTGACGTCTGGCAGGTAGTGAGAGGGAGTCTCTATGCTGGTATAGCATACCAAGTTTGGGGCATAATTTTGAAATGATTGCATCAACATGAGGGATGAAAAATAAGAGGGGTCTAGCCATACACCCAGGTACTTATATTTGCTAACCTGATCATGAGGGGTACCATCCAGGGAGGTGATGGGGGGGGGGGACAGTATCTGCTAAGTTTCTGCACTGAGCCAAATAAAATGGATATAGTTTTGGAGGCGTTAAGTTTTAGTTGGTTATGGAGGAACCACTTTTGGATGTTGGTGAAATCACTTTGGAGGGTTGCTTGGACTACTTGTGTTGATGGGCCTGAGGCAAAAAGGATAGTGTCATCCACATACATATATATGCTTGGTTTTGTGCAGGTGGAGGGGAGGTCATTTATGAAGAGGGAGAAAAGTATAGGGCTAAGGACGGATCCTTGCAGAACACCTGCTAGGATGGGAAGGGGGGGAGATATGTCAGTGATTCTGACAGATTGTGACCTGTTGGAGAGGTAGGAGCTGAACCACTGAAAGGCGGTGGGAGCCAGGCCTGCTGTTTCTAGCTTAATCAGGAGGAGGGGGTGGGAAGCAGAATCAATGGCCTTGGCCAGGTCGGTCAACTGTGGTGGTAAGGAGGCCTTGGTCAGAGGCAGGGCGGATATTGTTAGTGACGTAGAAGGAAGAGACGGTGAATGTTGCTCCTGAAACCAAACTGGTGGGGAGATAGGAGGTTAGTTGTGGCAAGATAATCCACCAGTCTGGAGTGTGCCAGGGATTCCTGAAGCTTTGCAAGACCAGGAGGAGGAAGGTGAGCCTATAATTTCCAGGCATAGCGGGATCCTCCTTTGTGTAGAGGAATGACAGAGGCTGATTTCCGGCCTGTGGGACCATGCCCGTGGAAAAGGAGAGGTTGAGTAGATGGGTCAGAGGCTTTGTTATAGTGGGCAGAGATCTGCAGTAGTTTGGGGTGAATCCTGTCTGGGCTGGATTTGGTGGTATCTAGTGAGAAAAGAGCAGTGAGGACTTCTTGTTCAGAAACTGGTGAGAATTCGGTTGCTATAACATGGAGGAGGAGGAGGAGGTGAGGCTGGGGATTTAGGTAGGGGCCATGAGGTCAGCACAAGTAGTGAAAAATCTGTTGAGGATGTCAGCAGTATCTTCAGGATCTGATACAGGCTGACTGTGCTGCTTGAGAGCCGGAGAGCTGTGTTGCAATGGGGGGATTGAGGAGGGAGTGAATCACATTCCAGAATTTAGAGGGGTGGGCATGCAACAGTTGCGATTTGAAGAAGTCCACTTTTGTCTGTCTTATGGTCTTAGTGCATGCATTGCAAAGGGTGTTGTAGGCCTGACTACATTTTGGGCTGGGAAGGGATTTGAAAGCATACCAGGCTTTGTCCCTGGCCCTGCATATGGCAAGGATGGGGCTGAGATTCATTTAAGGTGGTGCTTTTTCACCCTGAGCTTTTTCAGGGGGGTGCAGGAGTCCCATATGTTTGTGAAGATAAGCAGGAAGCTGTAAAGGGCAGCATCAACGTTGGTGGCAGAGTATACGGTGTGCCAGTCAGTGTGACTGAGACTGGTTAGTAGTGATTCAGTGTCCAGTGTGTTCAAGGAGTGAGTGTTAATGTATTTTGAGGCAGATTTGGTGGACAGGATTTTTCTGATGCAGTAAGTAATGCAGTGATCACTGAGTGCATTTGCAAGGATCCCAGAGGAGATTACCTTGTGAGGATGTGAGGAGAGAATCCAGTCAATTAAAGAATGGTTTTGGGAGTGGGGATTGTGGCGGGTAGGTTCATGTAACAGTTGGATCAGGTTGAGGACTCTATTCTGGTGGTGTATGGGCTTCACAGGGAGGGGCGAGCCAGTCCAGATTGAAATCGCCAAGAAGAACCAGTTCACCTTTGGAGGTCAGGGTTGGGAAGGGTAGTTATGGCGGTTACCAGGGATTCTTGAGCAACATGGAGTGAGGCATACAGTACCCCAATTAATAAAGGGAGAGAGGCAGGCAGGGTGAACTGCACCAGGAGGATTTCGTGGGAGCCAGGGCACGATCCTTTAAATGTGACAGAGCAGGAGAGAGGTTGTTTTGAGTAGGTGGCTACGCTGCCACCTCATTTTCCATGGTCTTGTCTGAGTACAGCATAGTTAGTTATGCTTGTATCCATGTCCGCTTTACTAATGAAAATGTGCTTAATAACATCTTTTAGTGGAGACCTTCGAATGATTTATGCTGATGTTGCAGTTCAGAAGACTCCAGTAAAAGATGTTAAACAAATTTCCATCAATGAAGTGTAATCCCCCTACCAATTTGGGGTTTACTTAATGTCTTCCTGGACTCCTCAATGCCCACTGCCAGGTTGGTGTCCTGTCATTGTGTGACTCTGCTAATTTATGTGTGAGAGTGCCATGTTGAGCCTCCGTGCCTGTCCCTTTAAGAGACTAGCTAATCTGTGCATAGTGAATGGTCTGTGCTGGGTCCAAGTGATTTAGAGCTTGCGACCAGGGAGCCTATGTAGAAAGTTTGCTTATTTACTGTTTATGTATTGTTATATCTGGAATAGAGGAGTTTGTCTAACCTACTTTATTTGCAACTTGTTTATCTGAATGGGAGCCACCATGTTGGGTCTGTGACTTCCGGCAATTGGACCAACAGAACCACTGGGGACCTTTTTCCTTTTTTTCAAACTCTGTTTTTCTCCCACACCACTAAACTCTCTCCAGAGACCCTACCTTGCCACACTCTCTACCTCCCTGGATGGCCCTACTGTGTCCTCCTACACTTCTCCCCGGCACCAGGCATCCCCCGGGTCTACCCTCCGTGGAAGGATCACCCCCGCCCAGGATGCTCTGTCAGTTAGGATTGAGACACCGGGCCAGAGAGGGGGGAAAGTGGAGACGACTTCAGGCCTGACTACAGGAGTGTGGAATGCGGAGGGAAGGCACCTTCACCAATCAGAGGTGAGTTTTTTTTTCCCTCTATTTTTCTATGTTTCTTGGAGCTGTAGCTCCATCCCTGGCATACACCCTGTGATGCTACATTTGGCTCACCCCCCAGCCTCCACCAGAGGGTGCTCGTTGAGCGACCCACAACCCTAACCCACCCCAGGAAGAGAGAGCGCTGTCCTCCGGATGCTAAATCTCTCCCACCCCCACCGACCCCCAGCCACCCGGGCTGTTCCAGAACCCGGTCGCCGTGTGGCGGAGTGTGGCATCTAGCGCCTCAACCCTCAGCACCACTGGGACAGTCAGAACCATTGTGGACCTAAATTGGATCTGAACCCCAGTGTTCTGTGGGAAGGAAAACCTGTAGTTTTGTAGTTTTTAGTTACTGATAAATTAACCTGGAGGGGAGCCCTAACTGTGACTGACAGCTCCTTCAGCCAACCTGAATGCTGAATTTACAAGGAAAAGCCAATGTGCCAAGAAACAGTAGATCAGTTAGAGTTGGAGGTTGAAGTCTAAACAGCTGGAGCTTTTAGCAGCTGCACCAGAAGGAGCATAGGGGAATCGGTAGGAAGAGGCCTACTTTGTCTCCCTGCCACATTTCTCCTGCATTGAACTGCCTGATTGCTGAAGTTGGATTTGTCCGATTCCAGCCTGGAAACTGCGGCAGAAGAAAGAAAGAAGTGTTATCAGTGCTACGTGTGATTTGAACCAAAGACTTGCTCTTTTGAAGTGATCAGACCAGCTTATGTGCGAGACGTGCTCGGATAGAAAGGTTTGCTCAGTAAAGCTGCTGAATTGCAACTGGACTATATCCAACTGTTTCAAGAGATAGCTATTAATTTTTGAATGTGCTGAATGTGTTATGCGAGGTTAAGACTTGCTTGCTCACCAGCAAACCTGTTACACCAGCTGCAGGCTTCACCAGCAGAAAACTGCAAACTTTGCCATACTGCCCATCCTGCCAGGGTCCTGCCATTTTGGCTCAGGCTGCAACTCCTGCACCAGAGACTGTTTCGACAAGAGACTGGCTTTGGGGATCCAGCACCTGCACAAGAGCAACACACAGATTGTGGCCACCTGGAGGAAAGGCCATGAAGAGGAGGTGTGTCGTGTTGGCCCTGCTTCCCCATGCTCTTTGATGAACACCATGAGGTCTCCATTTCACCTGCCTGTCATCAGAAACATGGTAGTATGAGTACAAATCAGGGTAGCTCCCTGCAACAAGTGTTAAATCATCTGTGGTACCATCTAATTGCTTCAGTTCATTGGGTTTTCAAGGGACTGAGCCAACTGGCTCAGATTACAAATAATCTGGTTGTTTTGCATGTTAACTGCTTTCTTTCCATCAAGGGCCCCAACATCAGCTGCAATGTTGGCCACCCCCGGGCAACACCTCTAGCTAACCAGACTTTTCATCCATCGTACCCAGTGTTGTATGACTGTCAATTGGGACAAAAAGTGCATGCCAAAGCTGAACACATTCAGATTGCAAATCATTTGACTAGATTCATGCCCCTTCCTTGTTCACTGCCCCTAAATAAATCTGATTTTCTTTTTCACGTTTAACCTGACTAGTGTGCATATTATTAGTTGTGTCACAGTGTTAAGAGTGTACAACTGTATTGCTAACCTTACTTTATAAGGGTCTCCGGGAAGTTGTTGCATGTCCAACCCTGGTGGTAGGTGTGAAGGGTGTGTGCATATTATCACTGTTTTATATTAACTGTGATTTGACTACTGTACTAGGTGTTGGGCCACTAGGAGGGTTGGTGGGTATAGCTTCCCAGAGGGCTATAGCAGAACAGGTAGACATACCTAACACCATTACTCTGGATGGAGGCACCTTAATACCAAATCCAGGCCCCTCAACCAGTGCATAGCCATACAGGTAGGGGTAGTAGCCCTTGGAGTAGTGAAGCCTAGGAGTTACAGAAGCAGACACAGATACTACAATGGTAGAGTTTACATAAAATGCAATAATTTATGTGGTGGGGCAATGCTCAACTGAGTAAGGTAGATATGGTGTTTGATTTTACCATCATTATTAATAAATTGTCTAAAAACATTTTGATGCTGTTATCACCAGCCAATTAAACTGATTAAGGGAGAGGCTGCAGTTGGGGAGAACCAGGGTGCATTACCAAATAAGGGAGACCTGACAAGTTCTCCACTTTTCAGATTAGACAAGAATGAACCATGCAAAGAAAAAGAAGTGTATCAATGTATTGTAGTAAAAGTGTGGATAGGGACTATTTGGAGGGAAAAAAGGAGAGACAGTGGGGGGCTTAGATACATTTTAAATTTTACTGGAACATGGCTAACTTAAATGTCAGGAGACTAAGCAACTAAATTGGAGACATCCAGGCAATGGCAGAAGACAGACAACAAGATACTACATTGGTTACAGAAACATGGGTAAAGAGCCTGACTGGGACCTGTTAATTCCAGGATATGCAATCTTCAGATTGGATAGGGTAGTAGGGAGAGGAGGGGGTGGCTCTCTACTTAAGGTAGGGTAGGGTAGGGTAGGGTATCAGTGCATTGGAGGATAAATCAATACGATGGGGAAGAAGGCATTAGGTCAATAGTGGTACAGACGATGGTAGAAAGGAGTGCAAACATCACATTTAGGGTGGTATACTGGACCACAAACCAAACTATGGGGGGAAGGCAACAAAACCCTCAGGAGGGAAATCAGTAAAGCAGTGGCACCAGGGAATGTAATCATGGTGAGGACCTGAAACTATCTGATGTAGATTGGAGTGTAACTGGGTGAGAAGTGACAGAAGCCAGACCTTAGTTGACACCCTCCAGGACTGGTTCATTTACCAACAAATGAGGATCCAACCAGACAGGATCACATTAGAAACATACAAAATGGTCAGCAGGAAAGGGACCACTTGGACCACCCAATCTTCCCAGATGTTCCCTGCCTAATTTTTCTCTGCAGACAGTAACTGATCTCTGGCAACCCTCCCTCACCCTGCCTATTTACTAATATTTCCCAACGTCAATCCCACCCATACATGAAGCCCCCTACTGTTTTTGCCTACACCACTTATGCTGGCAGTCTGTTCCTGGAGTCTACCACCTGTTTAGTGAATTAATACTTCCTCACATCTCTCCTAAACTTCCCTTACCTCCAGCTTCATTACATGCCTTGTGATCCTGGTGTTTTTTTCATGTAAAGGAGACTCCCCTCCTGCATCCTGTTCACTTTGTGAGGTACAATACTTTTATGTCTCTATCATGCCCCGTCTCACTCTCCTATCTTCCAGGATGTACACGTTGAGATCTCCCATCTGTCCTTGTAGGGCTTTGTCACACTGCCCTGTCCCTTTGAGTTCATCACTTATGATAACCTCAAGGTACCATTTCTGCTTAGTGACTGTCACTGCCTCCCCGTGCATCCTATACTTCACCCTGGGTTCCTATGACCTAGGTGAATGATTTTGCACTTTTTGAAACTGAACCCCAAATGTCATTCTCTTGACCACTGCTCAAGTTTCCCAAGATCCCTGTACATTGTCTCTACCCTCTCCTGAATGTCCACCCTATTACAGAATTTGGTATCATCTGCAAAAAGGCATACCTTCCCTTCCAGTTCTTCTGCAATGTCACGTATGAAGACAATGAGGACCAGTCCCAGCACTGAGCCCTACAACACCCTGCTGATCACTCTTTCGTCATTAGAGTGAGCGCTGTCAACCACCATGCTCTGTTGCCTATCTGTTAACCAGTTTCTAACCCAATTCACTACTTTGGATCTCACCACTGGGCTGCTCAGTTTCTTAATCAGTCTCCTGTGTGGTGTTCTTGATAAACTGAGTGGTGGCCTTGATAAAATCCTGACAGGCCACATCCACTCCCTCCCCGATCTATTTTCCTGGTCACCTAATATCATCAGTACCAGAAACGTATCTAAGGGGTATCGGTCCAACAGCCTGTTTGAGCAAGTGAGCACAAATCAGTGTGGTTCAGAACTCCTTTAAGCAGCAGGCATCTGAATTCCAGGACAATGGTTCTAGACTTAAGAAGGATTGATTTGAGGAAAATGTGGGCAATCCTTGAGCCAAAACTGAGTAGGGGGAAGATGGAGGGGGTGGAGAGGAAAGAGGGTGGCATAAAGAAGGAAGTACATGTAATCATCAAGTGCTGTCTTAGGCAGAGTGCAAAGAACAGGAGAAGAAAAAGTCCAATGTGGTTCTCTGGGGAGGGGAGGGAGGCAGGGAAAACAAATTGGCCTTAAGAAAATACGAGGGGAAATGGTTAGAGATCATTAGGCAGAACTACTGAGAGAAACTCAAGGTGGCCAGTGCAGTGGTGAGAAGGGCCAAGTCGGAGACTGAACTCACAATAGCAGAGGAACTGAAAATTACTGATAGGGCCTTCCTCAGGTATATCAGTGAGAAAAGGAAAACAAAAGAGAACAATAATAGACTTGAAAGAGGGGTGGTCTGAGAAGAGGATGACCAGAGGAAAGAACATTTTGTAAACAACTACTTCTGCTCAGTTTTACAATGAAAAATGATGGCCTGCTGCCAGACTGTGGAGTAGCTAGAGTTCATGGACGAGGGCAGACACTGGAGTATGAGCAGATGTCTGCAGACAGGGTTCTTAAAGATTTTCATGTGTTAACACCTAACAAATACTCAGACTTGGATGGATTACACCCCACAGTGCTGAAATAACTGAGGGGGAGGCTTGCTGCCCCCACAAGAGCATCTTCTATTCTTCATTACAGACAGGAATTGTACATGGAGACTGAAGAAAGGTGAATGTTATACTGTTGTGCAAGATTGGGGGGATCAAGGGGAACCTGGGGAACTACAGACCAGTGAGCATCACCTCTGTTATGGGAAAACTGCTTAACATCATGTTGAAAGAATAGATAGTGGAGTTGCTGGAGATGAATGACCTGTAAGACTCTAGGAAACATGGCTTCATGAAGGGGGTGTCCTGCCAGAAAAACCTCAATGACTTCTTCAATGTAGTGAAAGGGGTAGTGGAATGGCCATTGACATCTGCTTTCTAGACTTCACCAAGGCATTTGGTTCAGTGTAGCACAACAGGGCAGCAAAAAAGCTTGAAGACCTGTGGTTGGTGGAAGGGATAACCCGATGTATTATGGTCTAGCTGGGGAGAGGACCCAGAGAGTGGTGGTGGTGAATGGACAACACTCAGAGGTGAGGGCTGTGACCAGCAGAGTGCATCAGGGATCAGTCTTGGGGTCAGTCATATTTAATACATTCATCTGCAACATAGGTATAGGGATACAGGGCAAGATCAGTTTGTATGCAGATGATACTAAGCTGTGCAGGAGGGTGGACCCAAGGAGAGTGTTGGATATATGATGAAATACCCGAACAGGCTTGAGCATTGGTTGGGGATCTGGCAGTGCATGTTCAATGCCAAAAAATGAAAAGTTATGCATATCAGCAAGAACAATCCAATTTCCAGGTTCTGGCTTGTGGGTGTCAGAATAGGTCTAGGAGTGATTATAGCAGAAAGCTTAAAAGTCATGGCACAGTGCAATATGATTTACAACAGAATGCATGGATTCATAGGAGAGGGTTCTCCAGCAGGGTGAGAGTAATACTACCTGGACAGATCACTGGTGCCGCTGCACTTCAAGTACTGTGCATAGTTCTTGAACCTGCATCTGAAGAAAGACAGGGATTGGTTCATGTCTGTGTAGCATAGAAAGACTAAGATGATTCAGGGGCAGCGGGGGAAATCCTGTGAAGAGTAGGAAAGATCTGAAAAGTATTTCCTCACAGAGAGGGTGGTAGACAAGTGGAACAGTTTACCTTGGGAGGTGATGGAGATGGATACTGTGTCAGGTTTCAAAAGAGTGTGAGACAGATAGAGACTATAAGTTATAATGGGCATGGTGGAAGGGGAAGGGTTAAAGCAACCACTAAGGAGCTTGGCAGTGCACACACAGTACTAGACTGGTTGGGCCGCGTTAGGTATGAACAGACACAATGGACTCTGGACTTTTTCTCCCTTAAAGGTTTTATGCTTCTATGTTTCTATGATACTCAGGGCCTGATTTTCAAATGGATTCCAATCGTTACAAGGGACTTGCATCAAGGAGTTTGACACAAGTAGCGACATGTGGCAAATAGTGGGGAATTTGTTATTTTACAAAGCCGTCGACAGCAAATCCCTGACCCAAGTCCCCTGCATCCAACGCAGCAAAGTTAGACCAACTTCCCCCTGGTCTAACTTTGCACCAATCGGGGACCCTTTTTACAGGGCTCATGCCAATGCTTTGGTGCAAGCTGCCATAAAATGTGAAAGTGTCACAACTGCGCTTGAGGTACTAAAATTGGACACAGCTTGCAGTGAACTGTTTGGCACAGCTGTGGCGACTTTTTGCAGTGGATGCAAAGCCCTGCATCCACCTTCTAAAATTGGGCTCTCTGTCTTCACTATATTTTGCTGTCTTATGCACTGATGTATAGAATTGCATGAAAATGCTTTTATCATGTCCTGCTGACTCCAACTTTAGTTTAAAAAAGTTTCAAAAATTGCTTTGAAAAGGCCAAGGGCAAACTTTTAAACTTTTGCTACTGCAAACCATGTTTTTAAAAATGAAAGCTTGATATCATGTTGGCATGATCATGTCATGACACTACTGCTGTCATGTATCATTATGAGCCCTTTGGATTGGGGTAAGGATATCTATTATTCAACCAGCTCTTTCTGCAAACCATGCTTAACTATATAACTTAGTAAATTGTAGAACTGCAGAAAAACCTTCAAAAGATCCACAAAAAAAGATAACTTTTACACAAAATTCACAAAATAAGCAAAGATGAGGCCAAGAATGTCACATTCAGCACAATAAGGTACTATATCATGAATCTGTACATTTGAAGATAAAGCAGTGAACTTTAAAATGTGTTAGTAAAGATTAACAGAAGTCAGTGTGCTTTGGAAAGTATAGAAGAAACAAGTGTCTTCGTACTACATGCAGATATATGAAGGCATACAATGTTTGATGTGATATTTTCCAAAAACAAAGCAAGAGAAATGCATAGAAACATAGAGATTTTTGGCAGATAAGGACTGCCAGGCCCATCGAGTCTGCCCAATTTACCTACCTTAATTGTCAACCAATGCCCCTATTTGGTCATCGGCTTGTAGCATCTCCTTCCCACCCCTTGGGTTTCCTTATGCCTATACCATGCACATTTAAATCCCCCACCGTGGATGCTCCCACAACCTCCTGGAGTCGGTTATTCATGCATCGACTACCCTGTCTGTGAAAAATAACTTCCTCACATTTCCCCTTAACCTGCTCCCTTCCAATCTCATATCTTGCCCCCTTATTCTTGTACCCTCTCATATTGAAAGGTGTCTCCCCCTTGCACCTTGTTTTTGCCCTTAAGATACTTGAAAGTTTCTACCATATCCTCCTGTTCCCGCCATTCCTCCAGTGTATACATATTGAGAACTTTTACTCTTTCCCCATATGTCTTCGGTGTAAGCCCTGCACCATCTTTGCTGCCCTTCCTGAACTGCCTCCACCCTGTGTATGTCCTTTCAAAGATGTGGCCTCCAGAACTGTACACAGTATTCCAGATGAGGCTTCACCAGTGTTTTGTAAAGTGGTATCAATACCTCCTGTCATCGATAGTGATACCCCTTCCTATGCACCCCATCATGCCACTGCCCTTCCCTACAGCATTTGTACTCTGCTTGGTTACCTTTAGGGCATCTGAGATAATAATCCCCAGATCCCTTTCTTCCCTGGTGACCGCCAGCAGCTCCCCCATCTTGTAGCTCTCCACAGGGTCTCTGCAGCCCAAGTGCATGATCTTGCATTTCTTTGCATTGAACCTCAGCTGCCATTCTTCTGACCATTTTTCCTGTCTTTCCAGATCACCCTTCATTCTCTCCACCCCTTCAGGAGTGTCTACCCTGTTGCAGATCTAGGTGTCATCTGCAAACAGGCATACCATCCCTTACAGTCCAGCACCATGTTCTCTTTCTAACTGCATTAATTTAAAACCCCACTGCTGCTGCTGGGATTTTCATTACTCAGTGCTACAATGTCATTGTCACTAAAAGCAATGGTGACCTCAGAACTGTACAAATTAGTTCCTTTTTGAGTCTTTATTTTGAGAGAGATTCTTTTTTTGTGTACGTATTACGTAGTTGTCAAAACAAAAATAAAACATGATTGGCATAAGTAATATGACTGAAGACAGAGCAATGCACTTTAAAATGTATTAATAAAGATGGACATGAATCAGTTTGTTCTGGAAAGTATAGAAGAATGCCCTCATGATATATGGAGAGATGCAATGCTTGATATGACATTTTTTGCAAACAAAGGAAGAGAAAATGCATCATGTTCCCTGTTTGACTGCATTAATTTAAAACACCATTGCTGCAGCTGGAATTTCATCATCCTGTGCTACACTGTTACTAAACGTTGTGGTGACCTTTGTACAAATTCATTCCCTTTCGAGTCTTTATTTTGAGAGAGGTATCTTTTTGTTTGTATATTATGTAGTTGTTAAAGTAAATATAAAACAGCACTGGTGAGTGAAATATTTAAACTATGTAATACACATTGATTTAATATTATTAATACCACATACAGTATTATTTATTTTATTTATTCATTGAAAGAATTTTACCAGGAATGGCCTACTATGCTGTAATTGCTCATTGTCAGAGGTGTCCTGGGGGAGATGCTACAAGGAAGACAGTACAACAGTAAAATATAGAAAAGCAGCAATTTTACAGCAGAATGACAGGAGTAGGCATGGAGACACAGAATAGTGAAAAATAAAATTACACTCATGAAATCTACAATTTACAAAATGTAGTTTAGTTCCATTGGGTTCAATGACCAGGGAGAGTGCTGAATATAATAAAACAACAGACATATATGAAAATATGAAACTTTTTTTTTCCCCAACATTTTATTGATTTTGTTTTTCCATATAGACAAGACATACAGCCCGGCCGGTGGCGCTGAGGTTGGCGTGGGCGCCTCGCTCACGCCCGGCGACCGGGTTAGGAGCGAGGCCGGGCGTCAGGGTCGGTAGGAAGGGAAAGGATTGAGCGTCTGGAGGACAGCTCTCCTTTCCTGGGAGGGAGGGGGCACACACTCGGCGCCTGACTGGCCTCTGGTGGAAGCCGGAGGCACAGCAAGCACATGAGCACAAAGAGGGGCTTGGGAGTGGTTGACATCGGCGGTGACGTCTTGATGTTGGGGCACGCACCACTCTCACAAGAAAAAGGGAAAATCACCCCGCAGTGCTCCTGGTAGACGGAGCACCAGGCCCCGATCTCCAGTGCCCCTGCCTGTCCCAGTACCAGCGTCCCGACGACAACAAGAAGTACTTCGGGGGTGGCCCGGCCCCGTGCCTGCCTGGGGGATATAACCATGGCTACATGGGGGATGGACTGCACTGGGCTCCAGGTAAGAGGGCGGGGACTAGAAGGCCATAGGTGTCTCCCGAAGAGTGGTAGAAGCAAGGGCATGGGGAGTATAGAACAAAAAAAAAAAAAGACAAGACATACAGACATACATACAAACACTACCCAAGATTCCTCTAGGCTCCACAAACTCAAAACTGGTTGTGTAACCTATATACACTCATAACTATATACACACACAGCAACGGGGTTGACCCTCCATTACATATTAGCACACTTTGACCAACACATTAGAATATATTACCCTTTAGTTGTAAACTTATAACACTAATTAACTTGCATGGAGAACCCCCGCTGTGTCTCCTGGAAGGAGAGATAGCCACAACTATTTATCACCAGCAGGGCATAGCCCAGATCCACTTAATAATTCCCTATAAACACCCTCGGCTGGACAGAAACTTATGGAATGTTGCCACTAGGCACTATGCCGTGTCATTTAAGCCATCTAACTCTGCAGCTCAATCTTCTTTGTATTAATCCCAACCTGACAGACAGATCTATGTTTCATTACTGCCAACCTATATTAGATAGATGGTCTCCAAAGTCGACCATCTTTTATCAAACAGACCCTTCTTACCCTCTAAGCACATACATCTCCTAATTCTACCCAGGGCCCATATAAGATCCCTCACCCAATGTTTATAATTATAACATTGATCATCTTTCCAATGTTTCAATATATGAAAGATTTAACTATACCCGCTATCAATAATGAGTGATGTTTGGGTGTGGATCCTGTTAATCGTGACATATCCCCTGAAATGCAAACTTCGCACTATAAACTCAGAATAGTCTAACAAGGGTCCATTTGTTGCCTAATTTATAGCCATAGCGATTGTATTTTACAACAATTCCACATAACATGTAGGGCATCACCCTACTCAACCCCACATCTAAAACAGAGATCTGTCTATCTAAGCTGTCTATCACACAGTTTCTTAGGGTAAAATATGTATTTGAAGCAATAAAGTACTGTATAATTCTATACCTAGGTATAGGTATATATTTGATGCCTTTCCAAATATCATTCCAAGTTAACTGTTGAGGGCTATTGCCCTCCCAGTATAATACTTTTACTATGGACTTCAGACTGAGGTAGTCCAATAATACCTTATGTACCTTGGATAAACAATTGGAAGATAGATTTAATGCAGAAAGATTTTCCCAAGTAAAAGGATTTGTTGGTAAACCCCCCAGTTCCTTCCCAGTCTTCTCCAACATTTTAACCAGCTGAATTCTTTTAAAAAAATTCATAGACTCACATCTCACCGGGAGAACAACTCTATTATCTTGTATAACCTCCCTTAATGTGAGACCCTCTAACTGTGCTGCCCAAAGTTTAGTGATGACCTTGCCCCCGATCAGAGAATTGGGATTTCCTAACATCGGCTGCACTACTGCCTTTGCCTGCTCCTTTCTCTGAGAAGGTGTAAGAAACATCCACCAGGCCTTTGTAGTTTTTTTCAATCGGAGTCCTAATTACAAAGTATTTTCCTAGATTGGCAAAAAGCAATGCCTCCGTCTTATGCCAATTTCTTTTAACAACTGCCTCCAACTGCAGCCATATTGAGTATATACATCCTCCTCATCCCCTGAACCCCAGTGACTCATAATACCCAATTGACTCGCTACATAATAGAAGTATAAGTCAGGCAGTTTCACCCCCCCCCCCATCCTGTGGCAAATATAACACAATGTGTTTTCTCCTAGGGGGCTTTGAATTCCACAGGAACTCAGAGAGTATTCTTCTAATTTTAATGAACCATATTTTGGGGATACTATACGGGGCCAAATATACCAGGTACAATAATCTTGGCATCAGATTCATTTTAATTAGACCCAATCTAGCCGCAAAGTTTAAAAGAAGTTTGTTCCATCTAAGCACATCCCCCAATAATTGTGGCCAGCACCTTATTCACATTCAGCGTGGCACCATCCTCCCAGCAAGCAGTAACCCATATTCCCAAATACTTTATCCGGTCTCCAGCCCCGTGTATTTGCATTGGAGCAAAGTCCTCTCTACACACATGGGGTGTCAAAGGAAGAATCTGTGTCTTAGTCAGATTTCGTTTATAATTTGACACTTTAGAAAATTGGCTTATGAGTTCAACAGTTTTGGGGAAACATACCCCAGGATTGACCAGGTGCAGAAGAATATCATCTGCATAGACTGCAAATTTTAATTCCCTCCCCGCAATCGAGATCCCCTTAACGCCAACATCATTTTTAATAGCTGTTAATAATGGTTCCAAATAAATATTAAACAATATTGGTGATAAGGAGCATCCCTGCCTTGTTCCATTAGCCAATAAGAATTCTGAGGAAACATACCCATTACACATTACCCATAAGAGGGAGCTGAATATAAATTTCTGATACCTCTGAGCAGGCCCTTTGGGAAACCCATCCTGTCCATAGTGGCAAACAAAATGGATGAGAGACCCTATCAAAGTCTTTTCGCATCCAGTGATATCAAAGCTAAGGGTAATAGAGAGTCCGGGGCAGAACTAAGTATATGATGTAGTTTTCTAAGAGCATCATGTGCCCTCCCTGGCATAAACACCACCTGCTCAGGACTTATTAGGTTTGGTGCAATATTCAAGATTCTATTAGCTAGAATCCTTGTAAGAATCTTAATATCCTGATTCATCAATGAGATGGGTCTATAGCTACCAAGCAGATCTTTAGGTTTATCCGGTTTGGGAACCAACGTAATATAGGCCTGGTATAATGGTGGGTGAGGCACCCCATCCTGCATTATACCATTAAATAAATCTTTTAACAGGGGAAGTATAGTGTGCAAGTGCACTTGATAAAATTTGAATGTAAGACTGTCTGACCCCAGAGTTTTGCCAGAGGACAAGGCCTGAATTGCCGCAATTATCTCCTCTTCACTGATGAATGCTGCTAATTTCTTAGCCTGATCTGTATCCAGGACCGGTAAAGAAACACTATCTAAGAATATGTTAATTTCCTTCTCCCCAACAACTTGCTGTAACTGATAAATTTCTTTATAGTAGGACACAAAAACCTCCACCATTTGTAGAGGACCTGTAGTGACAGCTCCACCCTGTCGTATTACCGGGATTGTTCTACTCACTTCCCACTCTTTAACTTTAGCTGCCAGCAAACACCCTGGGGAAAATATGAAACTTAACTTTTTACTTAGTAAAATTATTTTCCCTATTTAACACAGTACCTGTTTGGCCTAAGTTCTTTTACAGAGCATTTTATTGTTTTCTTTATTGATAAATGATGTTGTATATTACATATTGCTTACATAGAAGGAGTCACCAGAGGGAGGCACTGGGCTGGCATGAAACTCTGTTCAGCTAACTGCTGACCCTCCAGGGTCTTTGAGTATTACAATCTCAGATGATTACATTAGTCATCTGCAAGCAGTAGTAACATGATTTGTAGCTTCATGGCACTGCTTACTTGCTACTGACAAACTGACAAGCATAAGACAAACTCCTCGCACTCTCCGGCTCAGCATCCCTACCCTCCTTGATATACCTAAACTGCACCTGACCACCACTAGAGATCCTTCTCATTTGCTGCTATCTCTAGCCAGAACTCTCTTCCTCCACGTGTCCTGAACAGTACCTCTCTATCTCTATTTAAGACCAGCCTACATGCCTCCCTTGCTTCCCACATCTCCTGTTCCTGCCCTTACTGATGTACCTCTTCTCTCCAGCCCCTACCACCCCATCCCACCTCTCCCTTCTTCCCAATCTCTATTCCTTAATGCACTTATAGCACTATGCACGTATCCACTTGTCACAGAACTGACTCTGTGTCGCATTTATGTCTGTGCATAGCTCTGTATGGCTTTATACCAATTGTACATGGAATTGATGATGTTTTACTGATGACATGCATTATACCTGTCTGTATGCTGTACAGCTCTGTGATATTTGTTGTACTGCTGTGTATTATGTGACCCCGGGTCAATCCTGAAAAAGGGACTGTAACTGTCTCAGTGGTTTTACCCGGTCAACAAAATTCAAATAAAATAAATAAAATGCAGTAACTTACTCAGTTTTAGCTGATTAAACTCAATTAGTATAGTCTATGCTATTTCTTTTACTGCTATTTTCATCTAGCTTAGAGCAGCCTGTGATATTGAGTTTCCTACATTATTGTATTAACCTAGATAAACTTCTGAATTCTTTGCTGTGCTACTCCAGCATAATATTAAGGTTCACTCTAGTTAAACTATATGGTGTCCCTTTCTCTGCTGTGTAACCCCAGTTATTTTAGTTTTTCTCTGTGTACTCTACTTCCCATAATGCTCCTGCTCAACAATGTGTAGTAAACTGTGTTTTAGATAGTTTCTCACTGCTATATTTAATACCGCTTAGCTCCTCCTTCCCCCCTACTGTACTTTTTTTTAAATTAATATATTTTCCAAATGTACATAACACTATCAGGCTTCTCCTGTACCGCCTGTCCCTTGTTCTGCACCATCTCACCCATTCCCTCAGTCCACCTCTTCTCCCTTCATCTCTTTCCCCATTCATTCAATCCCTCTTCCTCACCATCTCTCAGCTTTGATGCTCTTCTCCATACTATCCCTTGTATTCTTCTTCATCCTTGCTGCCCCTCCCCTAAGCTCCATCATTGACATAAATATCACACCCTGTTACTCCTCATCACCCTTCTACAGCTGCTATCAAGTGATGTTGATCTAAATCCCAATCCTTTTACCTCTTTCCACTCCCAAAGTGCTGAGCATTTTCATTTTAAATGCCAGGATCCTACTCCCTAAGCTTGACCAGCTTAGGTTGTGGGTGCTGCATTACTGACTTGATGTCCTGGTTATATGTAAGTCATGGCAATCTGCCCAGGTTGGTGGTGCCAAACTCAGGATATTGTGTTATGTGGACCATGGAAGGCAAGGTGGTGGTGTTCTGAGTTATACTCCCCTTAGTTGCAACTGCCGCACAGTATCTTGAGCTACTGTCCCCTCTTGCCAGGCATTTCTCCTGTATAGGCTCTCCTTTCCATCTTCCTTTCCCTTCTTATTTTCATTTGCAGCATCTCCTATTTCTCCAAAATTCAAAACTGAGTTCACTATTGATAGCCTCTTTTCATTCTCTCTGTCTGACTCTCGTGAGCTCCTGATTGTTTGGGAACAAAATATAAATGAGCTCTTCCACTTAACTGAAAACACTACTAACACAACTGAATCCCTTAACCTCATGCAGCTTGACTGAGCCCACCTGTCTCAAGACTCTAACATCTGCTAACTACGTCCTCATCGACTTGGTCCTGCATTCTCACCCCACCTCATTCTGGATGCTGGCAACTTAGTAGATGCTTTCTGTGGCCATCACAGGGGTTACTCTGTCTGTAAAATCTGCCAACCAAGCCTCTACCCCAAAAGTTCTTCTAGGTTAGGTTATTCAGGTTCATAGATTTAGATGTATCTGGGAATGTAGGAAGGCAAAAGGGGGATAGTAAAAGATTGCTACTGAAGAAGGAAAATGCACCAAACATGACCCAGAGAAAGCTGAAATCCTCAACAAATACTTCTGATCAGTGTTTACCAAAGAGGATCCAGGGGATGGCCCAACCCTGAAAAAACACAACACCCCAGGACCAGGGATAGACATAAGTCCCTTTACAGAAGCTAAAGTACGGAGGCGCTAAAAAAGCTAAAAGCAGACAAAGTCATAGGAAAAGACAAGATGCACCCCTGAATCCTTAAGGAACTGGGGGCAGAATTAGCAGCCCCTCTGGCACTTATATTCAAGAAATCCTTGAAGAGCAGTGTGGTACCCAAAGACTGGAAAAAGGCAATAGTGGTTCTATGTCACAAATCAGGCAGTTGTGAAGAGGCTAGTAATTACAGACCTGTGAACCTCACATCTACAGTTGGGAGACTAATGGAGACATTACTCAAACAGAGGATCATAGTATTCTCAAAACTAGTGCCCAACAAGACCCAAAACAGCATGATTTCACAGTAGATAGGTCATGTCAGACAAATCTGCTCGAGTTTTTTGAATACACTACAAAAATAGTGGATGACGGTGGGGCAGTAGATGTGGTCTACCTAGACTTTAGTAAGGCCTTCGACTTGGTTCCACACAGAAGGCTGGTAAAGAAGCTTGACCACACAGGAGCTGGTCCAGAAGTAGTCAGATGGGTACAAAACTGGTTACAAGGCAGAACCCAGAGGGTACAGGTTAATGGAATGCAATCGACGGAAGGCAGGTGACCAGTGGGTGCCCCAGGGCTCAGAGCTGGGGCCCTGCTCTTCAATGTTTTCATAGCAGACATCACTGATGGACTGGAATGGAAGGTGTGCAGTTCACAGATGACACCAAGATATGTAACAGGTGGACACCTCAGATGGAGTGAGCAAGATGGATGCCGATCTTAAGAAACTAGAAGAATGGTCTGGAGTGTGGTAGCTGAGATTTAATGCCAAAAGTGCAAGGTCATGCACATAGGAGAGAAAATCCAAGAAAGGAGTATTACCGAGGAGGTGAAAGATCATGCCTTAAACCAGGAATGAGATCTTGGAATCATAATCTCAGATGACTTGAAGGTTAGTAAGCAGTGTGAGAAGGCAACGAAGGCAACACTGAAGGCCAACAGAATGCTGGGCTGCACTGGGAGGGGAATCACGAGCAGGAGGAGAGAGGTGGTACTACCACTGTATGAATTGCAGGTCAGGCCTCACCTGGAATACAGAGTCCATTTCTGGAGGCCTCACCTCAGGAGGGACATTGACCGAGAGGAAACAGTACAGAGAAAGGTGATAAAATGATTTATTGTCTGCAGTACATGTCCATGAGGAAAGACTTAGGGAACTGAATATGTACTCCCTGGAGCAGAGAAGAGAGAGAGGGGACATACTTGAAACATTCAAGTACATAAAAGGCACAGGAACTTTTTCACTTCAAGAAGGACTCCAGGACCAGGGGACATGACCACAGGCTGCAAGGAGGGAGGTTCTCTACCAACACCAGGATGTTTTTTTGGTTTTTTTTTTCCATTTACAGTTTATTGGTTTTACATCATACCAGACAGACAGTCAAGAACAGTTTCATTGTACACTGACAGGATACAGTGGACTAAGCCTGTCCCCCCACCCCAGCATCCCACCCCCTGTATCCCTCCCCCCAGAGTACAGCAATATTATACATCCTGATCAATACAATTCCACAGTTCCAGCATTTCCATTTTGACAATATGACAAATTTACAGAGTCTTAATCAGTGTTTTCTATTAGAGTGTGAACAGAGTGTAGAAGGGGTCCCATATCTCTTTAAACCTGCCTAATCTATTGGATAGGCTTGTAATGGCCTTTTCCGTTCTCAAACTCACTAGCAGCTCTGTTAGCCATTCTCCATATTTGATTTCTGACTGATCTTTCCAGTGCCTTGACACTACTTTCTTGAGGGTCATAGAAATCAAGGCCATATAGAATTTCCTATTCTTGAATCCAATGTCAGAAAATCACCCAGAATACATATTTTGGGTTTAAAATGTCTTCGAGCCTCAGGATTGGGTCAATTTTGGTCTGAATGGCCGCCCCAAAGAGGACTATTTTGGGACAAGACCAGAAAATGTGATACAGAGTGCCTTCGCTATTAGAACATCTCTCACATAGAGGAGGAGTCAAGCCAAAACATGCTAATCTCTCAGGAGAATAATAAAGGTTATGCAGAGCGACATCTGCATCAGTCTTAATATGTCTTGTGTTATGAACCTATGGCAGTTAGACCAAAGTTCCTCCAGTTAAGGCTTTAGCCTGGGAAATGGGGGACCAATAGTGGGTCGGTCCAAAACGTTCAGGGTGCAACCAGTTGTAGACAGCACCATAGATTTTGGAAACCGTATTCTGAGATCCTACCGCTGCTTCACTTTTCTATGAGGGAGGGTTTATTATTTGAGTCTAATTTATGTCCTAGAGTTTTAATCAATAAATGTCTCAATTGGATAATTCTGAAAACAGTTTGGCAGGTACCTTAAACTTTTGCTTTATATCTTGGGCTGAAATCCATATATCCCGTCTCCCTTTAGGACATACAGTGGGATACCTTTCAACTGGGGTAACCAAGCTAAGGATGCATTTGCCATCAATCCTGAAGTTAGGTTATTAAACGGGTTCTGAGTCAAATCTCCTGTATTGTTATATTTGAGGGAACGGCAAAATTGGTTGTGAATCCTGATCGACAATGCTATGGGGGTATTCTTTAATGTATTCGGAAGGAGGCTCTCTTTGATATGTAGTAGTGATTCTGGGTCTATACCATTACTTCTGATCCTTGTTTGCTCTATAATGAGCCATCTTGGGGTGTACTCGGTTGTTACTGGCTCTAACCATCTCAGGTATTTATTAATATGACTTGCCCAGAAGTAAAGCCCTATGTTAGGCAAGCGTAGGCCACCCCTTCGCTTTGGAGCCCCCAATTTGTAAAAAGCTATCCTTGGGGCTTTATTGGCCCAGATAAACTTTATAAAAAGACTATTAACCTTTCTGAACCATGATATTGGTAGCCAAACGTTTAAGCAATGCTAGAGGGTAGTAGAGCCTAGGAAATACATTCATCTTTAACAGATTAATTCTCCTCCAAATGGAGATTGGTAATGAGGCCCACCTCTTCAGGTCTTGGGTTATGACTTGACATAACGAGTCCAGATTTAATTTAATGGTATTACCCGATTGCCTTGTTAGTTCAATACCTAGATATCTCAGAGAGTCCTGCTTCTTGGCAAGACCTAGTTGTATTATATCTGTTTTATACAACTTATGATTGAGAGGGAAGACAACTGTTTTACTTACATTTAATTTGTAGTTTGATACCGTACTGAAAGACTTTATGATATTCAACATTGGGGGAAGAGAAGAGACTGGGTTGGCCAAATGAAGGAGCAGGTCGTCCGCATAGGCTGAGACCTTAACCTCACATGGATGAATTGGAATCCCTTGCACTTCGGGGCTGGCCTCCAGCCTATGGATCAATGGCTCTAGGTAAATGTTAAACAATAAAGGGGACAAGGGACAACCTTGTCTAGTACCAGAGTAAAATGTGAACAGGTCAGAGATTACTCCGTTTCCTGCTATTCTTGCCCTGGGGGAGCTATAAAGGGATCCAATCCATGTCAGGAAGGTCTCAGGGAATTTAAAAGCCTTTTAAGTACTACATAGATACTGCCAGTTAACCCTGTCAAATGCCTTCTAGGCGTCCAGGGAGACCAATGCAGCTGGATAGGAACCGTCCCTGGTCACCGAGAAGACATGAGACAGGGTACGAAGGTGATCCGATGAAGATCTACCCCTCATTAAACCCACTTGTTCGGATCCAATAATACTAGGGAGAATTGTGTTGAGACGGCACGCCAATAATTTAGTCAGAATTGTAACATCCTGATTTAGCAGGGAGATTGGTTGATAATTGATAACCAACTCAGGCTCTTTTCCGGGCTTAGGAATAAGCACTACTAGCGCTTCAAACAGTGAGGCATCAACAGGGGCTCCTGACAGTATGTAATGAAACAGAGAGAGCAACATAGGGATGATGGAGGCCCTAAATCTTTGATAAAAATAAGCTGAGAATCCATCAACTCCTGGAGTTTTGTTTAAAGGAAGAATGCTTATGACTTTAGATATTTCCTGAGATGTAATGGGTAATATCAACTCCCTTTGTTGGTCTTCAGTGAGGTTAGGCAGGTTGGCCTCTTGTAAATAATTATCTGGTAGGGACTGGGTTGGTGGGTTTGCCATAGGGCCATAAAGTTCTTTGTAGTAGTTAAGAAATTCGATGTGATTTCTCTGAGGAGGTTTTCACTTGCCTATCCGATCTGGATTGGATTGATACTATATGTCTCGAGGACTCGTATTGTTTAATCCTTTGAGCTAAAAGCCTTCCCGCCTTCTCACCTTGGTCGGTAAATGATGCCTGGGTTTTAATAATAGCATATTCTGCTTTTTCCTGAAGCAGCTCAAGATAGGCTGCCCTTAATTTAATGAGTTCTTGATTCTATGATTTCGGAAGTACTTGGGGATAAGTCTTTTTCTATTGAACTTATCTGGGATAATAGTAGGGACATTTGTAGGAAGTTTTTTCTTCACAAAAAGAGTGGTGGATACCTGGAACATCCTGCTCCAAGAGGTTGTGGGGGTCAAAACTGTGGGGGGATTCAAGAATGCATGGGATAGACACAAGGGAGCCCTGACTACAAAGGACAACTAGAGTGTCAAAATAGGTCTAAAACAAAGGGGCAGACTAGATGGACCTAGCAGTCTTCTTCTGCTGTCAATTTCTATGTTTCTATAGACCTCTCCTGCCTTCTTGGTGACCTTTGTAACATGGACTGGTTTCCTGTCTGTATACCCACTGATACAGATAATGCACTGTCTTATTTCTGAGCTAAATTCAGAACACTATGGACAAACCTGCCCCTCTTAGAAGGTCTCTTGCTCATAGATCCCACTTCTTCTTATCTCTGCAAAGCTAATTGACTTTTCTAAAGCTTGAGACTGTGCAGAGTTCCTCCACAAGGCTCTGTACTCTCCTTAGGGCTTGGTTAGATGCAAACAGATCCAAAATACCAGAATTAATGCCACCAGAGAAACCAAATCAAACCACTGAACATTGCCAAACTCCAAAACAACCTTAACTCCGCCATTTCTTGAAGGTAATCCATTCCCTTTTTAATCTTTCAACCCAGTCAGTCATCCTCACTCTCAGGTTGGGAATCTCTCCAATATCTGACTTCCCAAAGGTTACTAATACTTTTAATTTTTGCCTACTGTGCTCTCTTCTTCCTTCCTCTTCTCCTTCCCTCCTCCCCATTTCAATTTCACTAACCTTTCTCAGAAGCTCCCCCTTTCCCTTCCTTCACCCCCTCTTCCTCTTTTACTTAGAAGGAAATAATGTTTTTGTCAAAATTCTTCCTTTTTTACTTAGAAGGCAACAACGTCCTTGTGAAAATTCACAATCTGAGAACCAAGAAGAAAGGCAACTGAGGATTATTAATCTTTCAAATGAACATCTGATTGAGACACGTTAAAGTATTGAGTTGTGGTTTGTCCTTCATACCAACACTGAGGATAGACAAGTTTGTGATTTTGTTTGACATTTTTAAATTGACATGTAAATTAAATATGAAGCTCTATTTTGCAGCATGAGAGCAAGTCACATTTGGACACAACAGTTTAGACTATGTGTGGGCAATACATTCAGATAATGAAAATGATATTGTTGTTTAATTGTTAAATGTGGATCAATCTGTGAAACTAAATGCATTGTCATCCTCAACAGCATATGTTCAGTCCCTGAACAATGATTTTCCTACTTGTGTCATTAATAATATTGATCTTGATTCTGCTCTGGAAACGGCTAATGAAAACTTGATGGATAATGAGTCTTCATATAGCTTGGACTTGAATTATGTGCAAGAAGAAATGACATCACTATTTAAAGCAAATATTCCTTCTGTCCAAACACACGGAATAGCTCTATTAAGATCATTAGGGACTTGCTAGATAATGAAGTCACTAAGGTTTTGAATGTAACAGCTATGGACTTTCACCAGAACATTTTGCTGAGGAATTAACTAGCTCTAAATGAGCTTAAAAATAACAAGCCCATTGAATAAAAAAAGCTGATAAAGGGGAATGATATAGTGAACTCTAAACATGTATTTGAACAAATGAAATACAGTTTATCGGGAGAATCTGATAGTTACAGTAAACTGAGATCTGATATGATTTCTCATTTTAATGCAGAATTATGTAAGCTTCTGGAAAATGCCTTTGAATCAGAATATTATGTTTCAGAAACTGGAATACCTTAAGTTGACTCACTCCATTATTCCAATACTGTGTGCTGTCTCCAAGCTTCAGAAAAATAAGGGGTATGAAGAGTGGGGGGGGCGCCTATTGGATAACCAAGTTATTTGTACAGTAGCCTGTGACCTCAAGTAACCGGTTCATGAGAGGTCACAGGCTGCTGTACAACTAACTTGGTTAACCAACAGGTGCCCCCCGCATATTGGATTTATGCAACAGATGGGGACCTTGTATTAGTTTTACTTTCTTTGTAGTGTTTTTAGTTTTTTTTTTATGTACAATAGTTGTTGGAGATTTTCTTGTGAGCTAGGGTTCTTGAGCTGGTTTTCTGTCTAGTTGCTATGGGCATTGCTATGCATGCTGCATTGTGATGTGTCAGCATGTTTCCTGATTGGTGCAAGTATTGGGATATGAAAAATGGTACAGGAAAATAGTGGCTATGCTTAGGGAGTGGTGGGAGAGGCACAGGAGTCAATCTTATTGTCGGTGTTTAGCAGCGGTCTGAGAGACACAGGATTTTGTTTTACTGCTGGTATCTCAGATTGATGGGAGAGCTACAGTTCCAAAGGAAGAATGGAGCTCTGTGGAGTGTGTGTGGTGGATGGAAGTGTATCGGTACCATGGAGCTGGAGAGAAAGAGAGAGAGAGAGAGAGAGAGAGAGAGATTGAGCTAGAGAGAGAGTATCTGCAGTAATGTTTATGATGTACTACATGCCATTTCAGTGTTTTCAGTTGGTGATAGTTTTGGCAGGACCAAAGACTCTTATGGCAGCTGCAAGGGTGGGCAGGAGAAGAAGGGAGGGTATAATATTCCCTTTATTTTTTTGTGTTATGTATTTTTCCCTCCGTCCTTGCCTCCTGATTTGCCACTCCTTCTGGCTGCTCATGCTACCCGTGACCCCCTCCTCCCCTCACCTCATATCGCAGCCAACCCAAGGGTGGCCCGGCATATCCCTTTGCCGGGTGGGTCCCCCTCCTTCGAGGGGGAAGACACCTGGAGGGGAGGGCCCCAGCATACTAGGCATCAGTCCTTGGGTGCTGTTGAGGTGGGTTCGGAGGCCACAGGACATCTCGGGCCAATGGGAGCGGGCAGCCATCATCCGGTGAACCTGGAGGCTGGTATTTCCGCTTTTCTCCGAGGCGTGGTGTGCCACAGACGTCAAGGCATAGCTGACATTCACCACGCCCCCCCCCAATGTTCAGGCTTGCTGCTGATCTCCCCGGCCTCCGCCAAGGGGTACCAGACAGCGACCCTACATCCCCTCCCACCCATGAAGTAGGTGAGCAGTCTTGGGACGCCCGAACCTACTCCACCTCGCCAGCTCTCCAGCGACCCGAGTCCGCTCCCTAACCCGGGTCACCGGCAACGCAAGCGGAAATCCAACTGCTGCGCTGATGAGCCAGCTATATTCCCTTTATGATAGTTTAAATGGTACAGGTTTAAGCATAACGGGAGTGGCAATGTGAGAGCTGATTCTACAGAGGAGAGGGGAAGCAAGAAAAGGGAAAAAAAAAGAATCTTTGCTGTATTTTGTTGTATAGGAGTTTGTAAGGTTGCAGCAGGGGTTTGGCTGCTTGTTGTGCTTACCATAAGTGAAAGTGAGAGACTGCTGTTGGAGTGTTATGTTTGAGAGAGAGGAAAAGAAAGCTATTGGATGTACCCGACGGCCAGTTGGTGGGGGAGTGACATCTTCACTGTGTGGATAAGTGGAGGATGATGTAATCACTATGCGAATAACTCAGTTATTCTCATAGTGATTACATGATCATCCATTTATCCAACAGTGACCTGTGATAACTGGAGTTATCTGTCACTTTTTATCCTGACACTTGTTACATAAATATGGATACACCCTCAGTATGTTCCATAGTGTCAGGAGTGAGCTCATTAAGTGAAAACTAGAAACATCTATAAATTTTTCTATAACAAATGGAGAGCACCAGTACATCTTTTTTCATGACACTATGAATGCCCTGGTGAGACTTGAAAATCTGATTTGAAAATAACAATATTCTTGGATGGTAATCAATATTGAAAGTCTGTATACATTGATACAGCATAGAGATAGCTTAGTGCCAAGTCATATTATGTATCAAAATATCAAGATACTATATCTCATAGATTCATTTAAAATCTTTGGGATTCATATTACAACATTATTATTTTATATTCAATAATGAGATTTATATACAGACTCATGAAACCACAATTGGGCCCAGTTATACAAATTTGCACACTTCATTTTTTTGAGGAGCAATATATCTGGGACCCTAATTTTAATCCCCACACACAGGATATTATCATACAGATCATTTTATTGACGCTGTCCTGTGTGTGTATAAAAAAGGGGAGAAGAAGAAATGTCCTCTTTTGTTAGACAATTGAATTCAAATGATTTGAATTTAAAATTTACTGCAAATACTTATAAAGACTGTGATTATTTTGGATCTTACAGTAGCTTGATTGGATATCCAGAGAAGAAGGCACAAACAAGAATTTAGAAAATGAAATGAGGACAATACAATCTTTCAAGCCATTAGTTCCTATCATTTAAACTTAATTGTATCTATACCCTAGGGGCAGTTAATTTGTTTAAGGCAAAATTGTTCTGAAATTGAAGATTTCGTAGATTAGACCTCAGAGATTAAGACCTGTCTAGTTCAGCGGGGCTATAATGATAAGAACCTTAACACTGCTTATGAGAGAGCTTTGAACTTGGAAAGAACATCTTTATTGTGTCCTAACCACAAAACAAACAAAAAACATAATGTCTGAATTAATGACAGGGAACCTATTACTTTTGTCACTCAGTATAATGGGGTGGCAAATGAAATAGGAAAAGCAGTAAGAAAGTGTCCTTAAGAATAATTATGTCCTGGCTGGTGTGGTGGGTGATAAACTGAGAATTACTTTTAGTCATAGTAATAACCTTAGTGACATTATCACACATAGTGACTGCATCAGGACATGCCTACATGGTCCAGTACATCACCACAAGGCTTCTTTGACTGCAGATGTTCCAGCATGTGTAAATATGCATTGCTGATAAAAAGTGTGTTAATCACAGAGGCATAACAAAAAGTACTTTATCAACATCATTTATTAATTGCTCAACAAAATATGTTGTGTACATATTGCGGTGTTCAGTTCTTGCCCCTGTGTTTATGTAGGTCAAACAATAAGATGACACAAGGAAAGACTGCAGGAACATATGCAAACAATACAAACAACAGTGCTCCAGCATGAGGACAAGAATATTGGCCCTCACTTCAAAGCCTTTCATAATTCAGGCTCTAAACATCTGCACTTTATGGGAAATATTTGTATCCCACCACTGTACCCTGGTGGTGATAAAGTGAGTAAGTTACTGAAGCGTGAATCTCAACACATCTTTGAAATGGACTGCCTAGTTCCAAAAGGATTAAATGAAAGTATGGATCTTTATTTTTTGCAAAAAATAATTTTTATTGAGGCACGATTATTATACATATCAAAACAGTAGTTTCCATAGATCATTAATCTTACATTCATATACAGGCAAAAAGATCATAAATATTGGAAGTTCTGTTTAGCAGAATTATGAGTGCAAAGGATTGGGAGAGATGCAATAATCCTTAATGAACAATCAAGTCCATGTTGCTTTTTAAATCATGTTAGAAACCTGCCATAAATGGCTTACATTTTAAATTTGATTTGTCAAAATCTTCTTTGGACCAATCTTGGCAATTCTTTTTGTATAGTTCCCATAATGCTTCATAATCAGATACATACTCATTATTGTACAGCGAGCTTAAGAACAGTTGCTTCCACTCAAGTACTGAAACACTGGAATTACATTCTGTTAGGTTCCAGTATTTCAAAATTAACCTATTAATAGAAATTGTATTTGCCTTTAAAATAGGCCTTGGGAGATTTAAATTTATTCTACGGGAGAGATCTATTCCCAAAAGGAAATTTGGATAAAGATCTCAGCTGTCCATTTGAAAACCAGCCCCCCCTCAAAAATGATGAGGACTGGTCACACCAGGCTTTGCTATGTTTACAGTGTATAAACATAAGCAAATAATCTGCATCTTGATGGTCACATGACCAACATTGGCTTGAAGCTTTTGTTTTCATTCTGTAAAGCCTAGAAGGTGTATAGTAAGCTCTCATCATGATTTTGCATTGGATTGATTTGTCCCTTGTCAGTCTATAAGTGTGAGTTTGCGCAAGTGCCATGTGCCAGTGTTGGTCTGATATTGGTTGATTAAACTCTTTTTCCCATTGCAATTTAGTGTTTCTATGTATCTTAAATGGGGGATTAGAATGAAATTTAAGACTTATCCAGGGGTATAGTTTAGTACCATTTCCCTCGAATTTTAAGATCTGATTTAACTCTTGTTCTATAAAGCGATTATTGGGTGCACGTTTCCACTCTGGTAATCTTTTTTATAGATGTAACTGATTTGATTAAAGAACAAAAAATCTGAGTCAGTCACCCCTAGAGAGAGAGAGTCCAAAGGAGAGCAACCAAAATGATCTCGGGCCTGAGGGAGAGGACCTATGAGGAGAGGCTCAGGGAGTTTGACATGTACACCCTGGAGGAGAGGTGGGACGGGGGGACATGATAGAGGTCTTTAAGTACATAACATGGTTCAATAAGGGGGGGCCCAGTCAGGGTGCTTCAAAGGAAGGAGGAGGGGCCAACAAGAGGGAATGGGTGTAAGCTGGAAGGGGGCAGGTTCAGAGCGGAGAGGAGAAGGTGTTATTTTACTGAAAGGGTGGTGGCACCATGGAATGTGCTGCCCAGGGAGCTGGTAGAAGAGGAGGCTGTGGCTGGGTTTAAGAGGGGATGGGGCAGGTATGGGGGGTCAATCTGACCAGGTCCATGGCAGGTGGCACACCTGCGACTGGGGGCAGTATAACCCAAGGGGGAGGGGGAGGGGAGGACACCAAACTCAGCCCTGAATGTGGGTGCTGAAAATTTAGCAGACCCTAAAGAACATTAGGCCTATTCTGCTGGCATTTTAGTATGTTAATAAGTGGATTTTAGTTTTAAATGAATTCCAAGACAGTTTTGAACCATGTGAGTATAGGTCATTCCATGTTTTACTACCTTTTTTAATCCAATTTGAGTTATCTGGTTCAAGGTCAGTTAGCATTCATCTGTATCCCTTTCCCCCGGGTCGTGCCTGAAAATAGGCAGGATTTGTCTATTGCACTTACCCAGTCAACAAAAACTAAATAAATAAATAAATATATAAAATCTTACCATGTAAAAGATATTTGGGGTTATTCCAAATATCATTTAAAGGTGAACTGGTGACTGACCATTTTGCTTTGAACAGAAATTTCTGCATGATCATGTTTAAATTTTTTATTAAGGCACTTTTGGATTTTGTCCCTATTAAGGAAGTGAATAGTATATTTTTAATGTTTATCTGTTCTTTAAAGTGCATCTGAAGAATCTGCTTTTCCCAAAGCAGGTCCACATCTCTAAATGCCCAGTTTAATATTGACTTAACAATAAAAGAATAGTAGCAAATTTGAATATTTGGGCAAGCTAACCCGCCTTTTTCTTTTGGCAGGCAAAATTTCATCCAAGAAATAAGAGATGTTTTGTTATTCCATATAAAATCTCTGAACAGATTATTAATTCTTTTGAACCAGCATACTGGTATTGGATAAATTATAGATTGAAGTTTGCGTGAAAGAATTGGTATGACTGCCATTTTTATTAACTGTATTTTCCCCCATATAAAGAGATGAAATTTACTCCAGATATTTAATTGGTCCTTAATTACATTATACGTAGGTACAACATTTTTATTATACCAGTCTTGTGGTTTTTTGGTAACAGTAATGCTCAGATAGGACAACCCTTCGGGTTATATTTTGGCCTTTATTATATTTTGAAAATCTGATTAAGGAATATTGAAAGTCAATATTGCAGACTTGGTTTCATTTATTGTGTATCCTGATATTTTTGAGAATCTTTTCATTAACTTCATAAGTTCAGTTAAACTTTGCTCCGGATCCTGTACCAAAACCAGCAGATCATCAGCATAAGCATTGTATTTAAGTTCTAGAGAAGCAATTTTAATTCTGATGCTCTGCTGGTTAACCTATAATTCTTTTAATAATAGCTCTAAGCCTATAATGAATAAAGAAGGCAATAATGGGCATCCCTGTCTTACACCATGACGCAGACAAAATGGTTCTGAGAGATGGCCATTGATTTTCAGTTGAGCACGAGGGGTTTTATAAATTGTCCGAATATATCCTATAAACTGTAGAGGAAAATTAAAGCTTTCCATAGCCTGAAACAGGAATGCCCATTCCAACATGTTGAAGGTTTTAGTGGCATCCAAAGCCAACAACAAAGTCCGGACTCTTGAATCCTGAAGATATTTAAAAATCTGCCATTTAGCGTAGCGGTAGGGCTACAGCTCACAACGCCAGTGACCCGGGTTTGGGAACGGACTTGGGCGGCTGGAGGGATGGCTGGTGGGAGAAGGATTGAGCACCCATAAGCTGCTCTCCTTCTCCGGGTGGGGTGGGATGCAGGTCCCGCTGCGATACCACCACCTGGGTGACCACAGGTGGAGGTGCAGTGAAGACAGCATACAAAGGGAGGGAGGATGTCTGCCGGGAGCTGGAGTGTTAGCACATCCTGATGTGCATCGCTCCTTGGCCCCCCTTGCATGCAGACATCCTATGGGTTGGGAAGAAAAATGGAAATACCCTGCTCCAGGTTCCGGTAGATGGGACCCGGTCGTCCCAAGAAAACCCATAACTGGGCTCTTGAGATGGGGCCAGCTGACCTCCCGATGCATACTTGAGGTGTGTGAGAGGGTAAGGGGAGACCCTCTCCTCCCCGCCTGGGGGGTAAACTGTGGCAGGATGGGGGCAGGCAGCTGGTACCGGAATGGAGGTACCGGGCGGGACTACGGGGAAGTATAGACCTTAGGATCCCTTGAAGAGGTTCCTGGAGCAGTGAGAGGGGCATAAATAGTAAGTATAAAAAAAATTAAAAAAAATCTGCCATTTAGAATTTTGGTATACATTTTATAATCTGTGTTAAGTATTGCTATTGGTCTATAATTTTCTTTTTTGGATGATTCTTTTCCTTGTTTTAATAATAATGAAATAAATGCTTGATTAAATAAATCTGGAAGGCTGTTTTGTGTCTATATTTGATTGAAAAGTAACTTTAGCCAGGGAGTTATTTCTGAAGCAAAGGCGGCATAAAATTCTGATGAAAACCTGTCTGGGCCAGGACATTTACCTTTTTTCATATTGATGATAACTTCAGTTATTTCATTTTCAGAAATTGACGCCATCAAAAATTCTCAATTATCTTCCTTAATTTTTGTTGAACAAAATTGGGCGTAATATGATATTTCTTCTATAGTGGGGTTACATTTGGAACTGTATAAATCTGTGTAGTAGTTCAAAAATTCCCTCTGTATCTCCTCTTGGGTCTGACATTTAGTACCGTCTGGTTTTGTTATTAAAATTATATCTGATTTATCTTAACTTTCCTTAAATCTTCTAGCTAGTGTCTTACCAATTTGCTCACTGTACTGTTTCCAGTTTTTATTTTTAATTTTTTTGCCCACAAGAATTTGGTCTGATATATTTCAGTTGAATCAATGAATTTCCTCAATTCGGCCAGTTCATCATTCTTAGCTATAGTCCCATTTTTAATCTCCAGTTCTAGATTTTTAAGTTTCTCCTGCACCTCTTTTTGTTTTTGAAGTCTTATATTATTTTTCCATGATGCAACAGATATCAGATTTCCATGGATTGTTGCCTTCCACGCATCCCAACATTGTATGATGTTTGAACAATCTACCCTGTTGTCTGTGAAAAAATCAGTTATTGCTTTCCCAATTTGCTTTTGGATGTTTGTATCAGACAACAAGTGATTGTTTATTCTCCAAATGTTTGATCTAAGCCTTCTGGCTTCAAAACCTATGTCCATAGAGACTACATTATGATCTGATATGAGCATGGGGTGTATGTTTACTTCAATTAATAAACAGGAGACCAACAAATCTCTGGAGACCAAAAAATAATCGAGATGGGAATACATCCTATGTCGTGCAGAATAAAAGGTATAGTCCCTAATGTCTGGGTTTATTTCTCTCCAGATATCAACTAAAATGGCAGCATTCAGGAAATTTCCCACCCGGTTGGCTTTATGTCTATCCCAAGAGGAGAAAGGGGTTGATTTTTTTTTCCAATTGTTTAACCAGGTGAGACACACTAAGCTGAAAGCTTGTTTACAGGTGCAACCTGGGAGCACAGGGAAGCTAAGTGACTTGCTCAGGGTCACACAGTATGCAAGTGGGGGCTGTGGGATTCAAACCCAGGTCTCCAGATTTGCAGCTCAGAGCCTTAAACCACTGTGCCATACTGCCTCCCATTTGTCCAACGAATCAGTAATCAGACAATTCAAGTCTCCTCCCAGGTCCATGTAAGGACTGTCAAGATCATATATAATCTTATTAACCTCTGCCAAGAAATCGTCATGACCAGTAAATGGAGCATACACTGAACAGATAGTCAGAACCTTTGCCTCTAACTTAACCTTAACCACTACTATACACCCCTGGGAGTCTGATATTGAATCCTCAATAATGCCTTTAAATTGCTTTAGATATCAGTATGAGGACCCCAGCAATGTTCTTCTTAGATCCCAATGAAGAATAAATCTTCCCTGACCATTTCCTAGCCAGCCTTTCTAGTTCCTTTTGGCTGAGAAATACCTCCTGTAAAAGTATTATGTCCAAATTTAACTTTTTAATCCTGGTCAATATATGATATCTTTTAATAGAAGAGTTGAATCCATTTATATTCCAGGTTGCCATTTTTAAAGATAAAAGCATTTTAAATGGACTGCCCTCTTATCCTTCTCTTCCCATACCCATCTTCTGTGTGTATAGCCAATTTCTGTTTCACAATTACTGCCTGAAAATTCATAACGTTTCTTAAAAACCTTTAATTTGTCATCACCCCCCTCCATATTAACCCCCACCCCTCAGCACCACCAAAGACAAAAGTCTGGTGGCCATCCACACCACTTAATATGTGCATTTACCCAGAATCCCCTCTCCCCAGTATCCTTGTCAAACCATATAATCTTTAAAGAAGAAAAAAAAATGAAAGAAAGACAAGATCCTAATTGTTTGCCACATCATAATCTGCAAAATGTTCTGGAAGTCTCAATTTAAGGTCCAGAAGAGCTTCTCAGAGATTATCATATATCAGGACCTGATGTTCAAAAGAACTTTCAATTTAGCAGGAAACATTATATATACTTTTAATCCTTTTTTCCAAAGGTGTTGCTGTACATTATCAAAGGTTCTCCTTTTCTCCCATAAAGTCCTGGAGAAATCATTTTTCAAAAATATCTGGTGCTCCTTGAAGACAAATTTCCTATTCTTGAAATAGGTTTGCATAATTAAATCTTTGCCTTTAGAGGTCAGAAACTTTATGATTGCAGGTCTTGATCCAGAGTTTCCATGTGGCATTCCCAGCCAATGAATTCTGTCAATAATTGGAACCTCCTCAGTGTTACCGAGCAGGTCAGTTAGTATTTGAGGAGCAATTTCCTTCAAGGATGTTCCCTTTTCCCATTCATAATGAATTCCATAAATTCTTATGTTCTTGTGATGGGCCCTATTCTCAAAGTCATCAAGTTTAGCTTAGGTTTCCTGTAATTTCTTTTGACAGCCTGCGAGGTCTTGAATTAGGGGTTGAAGCAAGTCTTTTACTTTTGACTGTCATTGCTCCAGTTCATTCATCCTCTATGCCCCCTGTACAATTTTTTGTTCAGTTTTGGTTAGAGAACCTTTCAGTAAATCAATGGCTCCACCACAGGCTATAGTTTTTCCATGGAACTTTGGATACTTTGAACATTGCTGATAAGTTGCCTGACCCATTCAGGGGAGGGTCCTCTTGGTTTTCATATTCATGTGCATGACTTTTCTTTTCCCCACCTAAACTTCTTGAGTTACTTTTGTGATTGAATTGCTCATTTCTTTTTCCACCAAGTTGTCTGATTCCTCAGCTGTATCTGTCAGTATGGATGTGGATGTGATTTGTTGAGTTTTGCAGGTCGGAGGAGGTGGTCCTACTGATTTCCCAGGTTTATCCTTTTTCTTTTTCTTTTCCTGATCTTTTTTTGGTGGCATCTTCATACAAGAAGGATCCAATACACTGCAAAAGTTTTTAAGGGGTAACTGAAGCTGAAGCTGTTTGTATGTTTTCTTTTCATTTTGAGGAGTCTTCTGTTCAGCTTCTGGTAACTAGCCTTTGTTAAATTTCCCTTGTTTTTTCCTGCCGGCTTGACAGAGTTTGTTGAGCTTTTTTTGCTTAATATTGTTCTCTTGCATTTAATTAAGCAACTTTATGCCCGACGTTGGAAGTAATTTCTAAAACAAAATTGCAGATATACAGCTATCAAGCTTTTACAACCTGTCCAAATGTATGGAGCTTGTCTGCCAGCCACTTTGTGTAAGATGATTTCTTCTTTCTTTTGTCTTTTACTTAGAAAAAGCCAGGGGCAGAGTCTGAAAAAGCTTGTAGATATTAAAGGCCAGACAAAAAAACTGATCGTGCTGAAATCTTAGAATACTTAATGCTAATTATTAAACAATTCTTCTAGTTGTAAAAACAATGAGGCAAATACCAAACTTGAGGGCCGACCAGTCCCGTTTTGCCTTTGACTTTATATTACTTGAGTGCAAAAATGGCTGAAGAATAAAAAAAAATCATGAACTGGCCTCTTCCCAAATCAGTAGACAGTCAGTTTACTTTCAAAATCAGCAAAAACAGCAATGAACAAATGAGAAGATTAGTCAAACTTTTATTTTTTCCTCTTTCTTGACCCTTTCTCTCTTCTTCTACCTCAGGTCCTTTTCCTCTTTTTCCCCTTTTCCTTCCTCCACCTTCCCTTTTTTAATTTTTTAATATTTTGAAGTTTGGGCCTTGTAGACCCCACTTGGTGAGGTCAGAATTTTAAAAGCATCAAATAAGAAATTTCTTGTAATATACAAATACCAGAAAAATGCTTACTTATTTCGTTTTGTGACCCAGTGCCTCAGCCATTGCCTTATGTGTGTTTTTTAAACAGTCCCAAACATGGACCGCGTGAGTCCAGGAAAAAGTGGGTACTCTATAAGCTGAGGGCTATTAATTGCTTCCGCACTTTCAACAAGTTGACTAGGTATCAACGGTGGTAGCCCAGTTGTGTGGCAAGTAAAAACCAGAAGACCTTTTCCATTACTTTTCCTCCCAATTCAATAAAATCAAATACTCACAGAGCTGCACTGCACTCTTACCCACAGGCCTTAAATGATCGACTTAATCTTTCTTTGTTTGAATGTTTCTCCCTCTTCTACAGTGTATCAGGCCGAACAAAATGCTGCCTTCTCTATATTCAGCTTGTTGAGGAGCTCTCTTCAACCATCAGGCAGCAGCTCTGTTCAGTGCCCAGAGACCTTCAGACAGTGGTTCGGCAATTTTCTATGGTAGTAATAAATCCTTCCATTAGGTGCTCAACAGCTCTCCATTACGGAATTATTGCGTCCCAGTCACATTCTTCTCAAAACTCAAAAGAGAAAGAAAATCTTAGCAGCATGGAACAAATAAAGCAAGCGATGAACTAGAAAAGTCCTCACAGGCTTCTTGCGGTGTACCACGCTGCCACTGACCAAACCGAGAAAATAGCTCAGTGAGGATCGTTCAGCAACAAAATCGTCACATCTGCAGCTTACATGCCATCGCAAGAGGTTTAAAGGACCAGGAGACTGCAGAATGTTGCTTAAACGCTCTTTCATACCGCCTTTAAAAACGGATGCCAGAGTGGAGGTAAGGCGAGTAACCACTTAGCCTGAGCATGCGCACATCTCCCAGTGAAATTATGGATCTTAAGAAACTCCTGACACAATAGGGACAACTTTGAACAAATTTAACATGCAGGCCTAAATGTACTGCAGCTTATATTTCATATTTTAGTCATAATTCTCACCCTTATCTCCTTATTACTAAGGGTATTTGCATGAATACAGTATCTCTACCCTTTTTGCTCTAGCTGCCTGTCTACACCTGACATACTAATTCTGTTTATGACATTAAAATATGTTGCTGTGAAGATAAATATGATGTCATAAACAGGGGACTGTGATGGCATGTGTAGAGAAGCAACCAGAATAGGTATAGTCTGTGAGACAGGGATGTTGTTTTCATGCAGCTGTTTTCAGTAATGAAGAAAATGGTGAATTAATTACTGAAAATGTATGAAGTAATAAAGAAAATGGGATGGAGTTGAATATGAATCTTACTTTTTCTCAATGTTTTCCTAATGCTGTCAGGGGCTCTTTAAACTATTTTTGAATTGTGACTCTTGAGCCTTTGCTTCACTCCCTATTTATTCATGTGATGTGTTGCCATAAATGTATTTATTATAATGGTTGCAGTTTGTTATTCTATTTATTTTGTTTGGGTCAGCTGTACTAGAGCCTTTATTGTAATTCAGATTATTGCTCTACTTTGAAATTGAATACATGAAAGAGTGTTACGTAAAGTAGATTTTCTAGCAGATGTCATTCACATTTCATTTAGCTCACTTGATGTTACTGTATATATGAATAATACAAATTGGGATTGGTTAAGTAAGTGTATGGCAAAGTTATCTGGTATTCCAGTACATGATATACCAGTTTAGGGATATGAGCTTATATATTTATTATGCAACTCCAGTATCTATTTTAGACCTCTTTTCAATTTATAAATTGTTTGTATATGTACTGTCAATGTTCGAAGCTGTTGGTAATCTGCTTATGTCTCCATAACTTAGTAACCATGTTTTTTCTTTTCTTGTGGAATGACTAGAATGTTAAAACCAAATTATGGTGTGCAAGTTTTCTAGCTTAGAACCAATTGCGACATTTTACTTATCTTGCAACACAGTTAATTGATAAATTAGGTTATTTTACAACAAATGATTCCTATTGGTACTAGGTACTTTGCATTAAACTATGTTTCAGGTGACATAGGTGCAACTGTTAATCCACCCCCTGAGGAAGGCCACATAGTCTAGCTTAACACTGGACACTTAGGGCCTGATTCTGAAAGTGTTCCATCGGATGCAAGCTGCTTGTGCCAAACAGCAAAGACGCAAGTCGCACCTTGTGTCCTCATTTATGGCTTTCCCTATTCTGGAACGTGTGCTACACCAGATGGGGAAGATGCTGCACCAAATGGATAGAGCCACCCTGCGACTCCGCATCTGGGTACAGCAGGTTGCAAGGGGCTTGTTTATTTTTATTTTATTTTTGTCTTTGGTAACCAGGTAAGGCCCACTAGACATAAGTGCCTGTTTTCAGGGGCAACCTGGAAGCACTGGGCGGTTAAGTGACTAGCTTAGAGTCACACATTATGCAAGTGGAGGTTGTGAGAATCAAATCAAGGTCTGGTCTGCTGGATAGACCAAGCTTGTTCACAGCTCATTACTCTAACCTCTAGGCTACATTGCCAGCCCAGATTTATTTTATTTTTTTTATTTATTTGAATGTTCAGAAACAACCTTTGAGCATGAGCTCTTTTACAAAGGTTCCACATCAGGAGACACAATACAATGTACAGAAAAAAAATCAGAACACATAAAATAAATTACAACAGGCTGTAAAGTTGCAGGGATCCACAGCTTTAGGTACAATATAACACAAGGTTCAGCTAGAGTGAGCAGGTGAAATACTGCTGTAGCACGAGGATGCGGGTAGAGTACCAGCCATGTTTCAGGATAGCAGCACATCGGGAGGGGGAAGTGATAAGTGAGAGTGAGCAGCCTCGAGAACCAAGGCCTTGTCTTCAGAGTAGGAAAGATGAGTGGGCAGAAAAGGGCCATTGGGCAGCAGTGAGGGCCATCTACCTGCACGGGTGGTCAGGTTGGCAAGAGGGCTAAAACAGAGGGTGGGTTTCGGGGCAGTAGGTGTGGGCCTGAAGGTAGAGGAGCAGAGGGGGCTTGGGGGGGCACAAGGGTGTAATAGGAGCTGCATAGGAAGGGTAGGTTATGGGAGGAGTGATGCTAGGGGGGAGTGAGTAGAGAAGAGGGTGAAGAAACATCAGGAGCTCAGCCTGCAAGTGCACTTACAACTGGAGACAAGGACTGTTTCAGTTCAGACTTGGAGGTGCAGAGATTCAGGGTAGTATGTGTAACAGTGGTACCTCATTGAGCCAAAGCAGAGCTCTGTAGGAGTAGTAGCGTTGCCCCAGGGAAGTTCTACGGAATGGTACAGACAGTGCGCCCTGCTTATGTCCTCTGGTTCCATGCAGGGAGCCAGTCTGGGTAATGATTGCACCATGGTGGGGCTCACATTTCTGATTCTGAAAGCCCTGCCAGGGACATCACAAAGCGCTCCACCTAGACCTGCCAGGAGGTGGTCTAAGTCCCTTAAGATTGTGTGGAACACTGTTTCAGGTTGGCTACAAGTTGGGTCCATGGGCAGGAGGGGCACAGAGGGGCACAGAGGGGCATAAGGAGGGTTGGTGTGGCAGCCAGGATGTAAGGGATTGCTTTGGCACTGGGGGGGTGCATATGCCTCTGTATATATAGATCATAGGCATATGTGCCCTGCCAGGTGCTGACCCAATACCCGACCTCCCTGCTGGCACATCAACCCACCCTATGTCCCCATCTGCTCCCTCACCCCTCTGAGCATGTGTGTACCCCCTCACCATCACCAATGCTGCCCGTCCTGTGTTGTGCTGGTGGCAGGGGTGCCAGATCCTTGTGGCATGTGCCGCTGCTGGACTGCTGGTTGGGCACTGTATGGCACTTGTGGCAATCCTGGATTGGTGCAGGGATCCTGCTTTTTTCAGAATAAGGCGCAGGGTTCCTGGCACACCCAGTATTGCCGTAGCCCTTGGAATGATGCAACTTGTGTCGCTCCAAGGGCTCCTTTTGGAATTGGGCCTTCAAAATCAGTGTGTTTGTTTTCTTCGATGTGAGCACTTATTACAATAAAATGTTTTTGCTTGAATCTTTAAATTTAGTGCAAGTGTTTTCTAGAGCAGCCTATCTTTTTTGTTTCTTCCACTTTTACTTGTTCCCTATCTTTGCTGTGGCTACCCTCTCTGTTCTACATGCTTTCAATCTCTCCTATTGACATAGTCCTGATGGCTAGATTTCCAAGTTCTTCAGCTCCATGCTCGGCTATTGTTGTACATATGACCTCCCTCTTCTACCTGTCCTTTTAACTCTGAACTGTCCCTAGGGTTTTGAAGCAGGCTAAAGTCTTCCCCCTCTAAAAATGAGGGGACTCCTCCTCCTCTGAGAATTAACATCATAATTCTCTCCTTCCTACTGTGGATAACTAACAGGCAAAACTTGTCCTCTCTTGGTTGTCTCACTTCCCAGGCTCCTCCTTCCTCTCAGTTTCTCAGTCTGGTTTCAGCAAACATCACTCCTCTATCTATAAATAAAGTTGGGTGGGGGAAATGCACACTGATCCTTCTAGAGGTGCTGCCATCACTAAGGCACACAGACTTTACAATTAATGAAATAGCACACACACCGGAGTGGTGCTACTATAAATAGTTTGTTCGTTGCAAGTCTGAAAAATCAGCTTGGCAGGTACTCCTATGTATCACCTCTAAAGGAAGGATTCATCAAGGAGAGGTAGCATACAGAATACACATCATTTAAATAAGTCAATCAATTATCATAGTCTTTATCATCAAGTGCAAACTGAAGAGTGAGTCCACCCAAAGAAGCAGGTCAAAAGAGAACAAATGCCAGTGCAACAATTAATTCATGTGCAAACAAAGAACAAATAAAGTACAAACCTTGTCATACACAATGTAACTAGCCAAGCAGATACATCATATAAGTATCTATGCACAATGAGCTCTATACACTATGCCTACACTCTGCAGGTACACAGGGCATAGGCATCACTAAGTGCCAAAAACTTGCAGCAGGTGTCCAACCAGAACCTAAGGCATGCACAGAAGAGAGTGCACCCCTTATGTGCCAGTTCCTCCATCTGCCATGGCTCAGTACACACTAGCAGACAGGGAGAGTGACTGAAAGGCAGTGCTAAAATCCATGCTAGTCGCAAAGGCCAGGGTGTTGAGGTAGGAAGGTGTAGGCTACAGCTGCAGACACCATGCTTTGACCACTACATGCCCTCACCATCTGGACAATGGTGGCCCAGTTAGCAAGCATCTGCCCCTCTACAGCAGCCCCCAGCACTTCTGACATGCTGTGAGGGCTTCAAGCTGGCACCTGCCCATAGTGAATGAGTCCTGGCTGGTAGTGGTTATGCCAGCACCCTGTTTCTACTGTTACGTAGTAGCAAAAAAATGTATTTGTTCAGTCAAGGACCATTACAATAAGAACACATGTTATATAAAACTTATACATAAGAAAAATAATCCACCTGCATCATAAAATTCACCTTACAAATATATTAATCATGCACAGTCCAATATACAATAAGCTTAGATTTCCTAAATAAGGTGCATAGATTTATACAGTACATAAGATAAACACACAGGTCACTTGAAAGTTTTACATATGATCGAAATGGCTCTAAAAATCCAATCACCTGGTTAATCACATATTCATCCTGTGCCAATAACATGATATCTAAAGGTAGACTTCTGACCAATGAGCTTAAGTTACCTAAATAAAGTGCATATATTTGTACAGTACATAGGATAAACACACAAATCACTTACACTTTCTACTCATAATCGAAATAGCTCTGAAAAATCCAGCCACCTGGTTAATCACAATCCATATTCATCCTGTACCATTAGCATTGTATCTAAAAGTAGATTTATGTCTGAGGTTCTGATTTGCAGCCAAACAGGGGTCAGCCAATAAGACCTAGGATTGCTGTACAATGGGCACTCGAAGACCACATGAGAAAGATTTTCTAATTCCTCTTTACTACAATTGAAGTAACTAAGATAGATAACAGTTGCCTTTCTATATCTTGCCAGTAGAGCATTGCTCCTAAAGACTTCAAATCTATAACTTGTGTAAACAACTCTTAGCTTCTGGTCAGTCAGCAATTCTAAATAAAATCTAAAGACATGATTTACATCATTTTTCACAATCCACGGTGCAATTTTCAAGGTTCAGATTATTTGGCAGTCTCTCTCCTTCATAACATTTATAATTTTGTTGGTGCAATATTTTTTATATTTAAAACTAAGAGCAATCCCCTTTTCATATGTCTGTCTTAAATCACAACATAGCTCCAGAATGACTACTAAACATGCATCCAGACAGATAAGAAAATACCTCCTTAGGCTCTCCCTCCTGCTACTTCTGCTATCAGGCAACATCCACCCCGACCCAGGACCAGCACGCCTTACGCCTAATGTCAATCACCATAAACAGGGAACTCTTCACCTGGTACCTCTTAACATATGTAGTCTCCTGTGCAAAACTGACTCCCTTAAAGCCTGGGTCACACTAAATAACCCTGACATACTCTCTGTCATGGAAACATGGCTATCTCCCAAAATACCAGATGCAGCAGTTGCCATACCAGGGTACACTACTTTCAGATTGGACAGGCTGACCAAGCGTGGTGGTGGTTGTGCTAGCTATCTAAAAGACACCCTAAAAGGTCTGGCCTTGCCTGTGGCTGACCTTGGTTGCCCCACCCAGGTACTAGTGATTAAAGTGCTGCTGGGGGCCCACCACAAGACTATTACAATCCTATCAGTTTACATACCTCCCACTGACCCTACTACAGGCCTTTATAAAGTCTTGGACTACCTGCGAGCCCAAAACCACTTTGCTGAGACAATAATACTTGCTGACTTCAACATAAACTGGCTGTCAACTTCCACTGACCCCGTAAAGGATGCACTGTCAGCTCTGCATCTTACTCAACTAGTCAGTTCTCCCCACTAGAATTAACTATAAGACTGGGTCAAGCACCACTCTCGACTGGATAATCTCCAATCGTTCCTATCGTGTCACCAACATAAGTGTACACCCTGACTCACTCAATGACCACTCCCCTGTCACCTGCAATTGGACCAACAAATTCCCTGCCCTACCACCTCTAACTATATTCAACAGAGTGCTAAGACAGTGATGTAGCACTTCGACATTTTATCACTACTTTCAGTGCTGCCTGTGATGTACACACACCCCTCAAGAAAATGAAGGTTCGCGGCACTGTACATCCCTGGATTACTCCTGTTTTTATCGACAGCATAAAACTGAGGGACCACCTCTGGTACTGTGCTAAATCATCTGGCAAGCCACAGGATTGGCAAGCCTATAAAGCCGCAAGAAATTCCTGCACTCTGGCAATCCACAAAGCAAAAAGCGATCACCACAGGGACCAACTTACCAACACATGGGGTGACAGCAGAAAATTCTGGTCAAATATCAAAGATGTTTTGGGGAAGGACCCAAAAAAGACACCCATGATGTTAAACCTCAATGGTACCCCCATCCTTGTTCTGCTCACAATTGCAAATACCTTCAATGATGTCTTCACTGATCTGAGTAGTGTGTTACCACAAGATTTATTTGATGATACCACCTTAACGTCTGGATACCAGCCAGGGAACAAGACAAATAATCACCCCCTTTTCTACTTTAAATGTGTCTCAGTTACCCAGGTCAGGAAACTACTGAACACTCTGCTGGGCAAGTCCAGGCACAGTGGTGACTCTCTAGACCTCAAGCTAATCGCACTCACCACAGAGGAAATACTCCCACCTATTACCCAAGTTACTTAACCTCTCTCTCTAACCCAATCGCAATTCCCACAGGTCTGGAAAACAGTAATTGTTACACCTGTTCATAAATCTGGGGACCGTGCACTACATAGCAACTATATGCCTATATCAATCCTCCCTCCCCTTTCTAAAATACTCAAACGTACTGTTGCCAAATAACTTGTGGACTACCTTGACAAATACTCCTTATCATGTGAGCAGCAGCATGGCTTTCAGAAAGGGCACAGCACCACCACTGCACTCCTAGAATTCACCTGCTATGCCTACAAATCAATTGACCAAAGCAGTCTTGTGGGTGCTGTCTTTATAGACTTAACCAAGGCATCTGACATGGTTAATCACCAGCTTCTCCTTGAACAACTCTCACTAACTGGTTTCTCAACTGATATGCTGCCCTGGTTTAGAAGCTATCTTGGGGACAGATCCCAGCGCATGAATATTTCCAATGCTATCTCCGACCAGAAGCCTGTTTGGTCCGGTGTACCCCAGGGCTCAATCTTGGGTTCACTCCTCTTCAGCATCTTCCTCAACAACCTACCATCTGCCTGCCACCAATGAACTCTGCTCTATGCGGACGATGCTGTCATTTTTGCCAACCACCGTGACCCATCCTTCCTCGAAAACCTTGAAAATGGCTTCATGGAAGTTGAGCATTGGTTCCACAAACATAAATTGGTGCTAAACTACAAGAAAACAAAAGTCCTGTTGTACTCCTCCACCCGCGATCGGCACAAAGCTCATGCTCTCACCGTCCGAAATATCCAAGGTGACCCCCTTGAACAAATACAGCACTTCAAGTACCTAGGGGTTATCCTTGATAAACACCTTACCTATACACCCCACATCAAAAATGTTGCCAAAGCTGTCAGCATCAGGATTGGGCTCCTCTATCAACTGAGAAAATCCCTAACATCAGAAGCCCTAAATCTACCTATTCACAGCTTGGTGCTCTCTATAATCGATTCTGGCCTGGGCATAAATGGAACTGCCTCCACTACTGTACTCAAAAGGCTCACTGTTGCACTGAACAAGGCCTGTAGACTCCAAATTGGTGCACCATGCCTCACCCACACTTGCGATGTCTATAAACAGGCTGGGTGGCTCAACTTACATGGGAGAATTAAATATCACACTTGCCTGCTTGCAAAAAAGATTCTCCTTGGACACATGCCTTCGGGTTTGGGATGCTTACTCCACAGATCCCCCAAGACCCAACATATGTGCACCTCCTCCTCTGCATTCCTACTAGCCCCGATGTGCCGGATTACTCAATGCCAATGCTCCTTCTGTATCAGAGAACCTTACTAGCTCTATGGCCTCCACAATGGTCTGGCTAACCTTACTATTCTCAGAGAATTCAAACACAAGCTCCATCAGCACCTCCTAACTGAAAACTCCTGTGATTGCACTATCTAACATCCTTGTCCATCCATCTCGGGACCTCCTCTCTCTGTTCTTCCACCGTCACATGCCCATGATTTGCCCCCTCACTCTCCTCTCCCTTCCTGCCCCTTCTTTCCCCCTTTCTCCAACCCCTTTCTCAATATCATTCCTTTCCCTGCTATCCCAGCTGCTAACCCGACAATGCTGCCTGGCTGCTCCCCACTTCTTTGTATTTACTGCCCCTGTAATTCCTCCTCTTCCTACTCTCTGCCTCTAATCATTGCTAAACTTGCAAAGGTTTAATTGTTTTTTGCATTCTATATTTTATTCCTATTGGCTTAAATGCTATGTGAAACATGTCTGTTCTCCCCATTCTGTATCCCCTCCCTATTGACGTGGAACCTTTGTAAATGAGCTGCCTGGTGCTCAAAGGTAATTTGTAATCCTAGATTGAATAAACAAAAAAATGTTGGAACCCAACCTTGTTTAATATTCCTGTTAGTGAAACAAGTCATGTGGATTGTTTGCATCCCTTAGTTTTCCAGCTTTCTTTTTCCTTTAGGCATTCTCTTGGCAGCCTAACAGGGGGCATTCTAGTGAGGGTGATCCAATAACCAAGCAATCTGGAGAGTGCAATGGCCTCCAGGCTTGGAAATCCAAGCTCGGCTCTTATTAAGGTGATCAGAATAGAGTTTGCTAAGCCCAAAGCAGATCTGAGAATTTTATTTAGGGGTATCTCTATTTTTTTTAAGCTTTTTATAGCCCCATACTTCTGTCAGATAAAGAGCTTGGGGAATGTACTTAGCCTTTGTGGCCCTCAGGAGGGGTTGAACAGCTGAACCACCAAGTTTTCTGTTAAATTTTAACAGAGCACCAGCTGTTTGTTTGAGTTTAACAGTTAGCGCTTTAATATGTGTTCCCAGCTCCCTTAGTTGTCGAAAGAAAGGCCCAGATAAACATAGGACTTCACTGTTTTTATTTTTTGCTCGCCTACTGACCAATTTATAGGAGTATATCTGGTGCCAAATATCCTGACCTGGCTTTTAACCTTTTTGCTGTTAAAATTTTTATTAGTTTAAAGGAGATGTACACACATAAATACAGTTCTACATAAAGGATTTGAGACCATACCTCAACATTTACTATGGCCAGAACTCAGAATTCTTTCAGCCTTCTTAATTTGCAGATTATATTCTTAGCATACTTATGCAAGATATCCAGGTTCTTTTGCAGGCTGGATGTGGATAAAGAAATTAAAGCCAGATCGCCAACAAACGCCAAGACAGGGCAGAGTTTGTACCACCAAAGGGGAATAGGATTGGGAACTCAAAAGTTCCTTCAGAAGTTGGTCATTGTATATACAGAACAAGATAGGGGCCAGTAGACATCCCTGTCTTACCTCCTTGTTGGTTTTGAATGCTTCAGATATTTGTCCCTTGTTTCCGATCCTAACTTGTGACCATGTTTGGCTGTATAGTTCTTTTATTAACATAGAAACATAAAGGTTGATGGCAGATGAGGACCGCAAGGCCCATCCAGTCTGCCCATTTCTTTTTCTACCTTATAAATGTGTCATCAGCCTTTGCTCTGTCAGTGGCCTATCTATTCATACTCATCTGTATTGCTTCCTTATGTCTATCCCATACCTGTTTGAAGCCCTGCACTGTATTCATAGCCACCACTTCCTGAGGTAGGCCATTCCATGCATCCACCACTCTTTCAGTGAAAAAGAATTTCCTCACATTCCCCCTTAATCGGCCTCCCTCAAATCTCATGCTGTGTCCTCTTGCCCTGCTATTTTTCTTATATTTAAACATGTTAGACTCTTTCACCTTGTTAATACCCTTAAAGTGTTTGAATGTTTAGATCATATCACCTCTCTCCCTCCTTTGCTCAAGGGTATACATATTGAGCTCCGGTAATCTGTCCTCATATGACTTCTGATGCAGTCCCTGCACCATTTTGGTTGCCCTTCTCTGGACTGCCTCAATTTGGTTAATGTCCTTGTGAAGGTGTGACCTCCAGTACTGCATGCAGTACTCCAGATGGGGCCTAACCAGTGTCTCGTAAAGAGGGATTATTACCTCCCTCTTACAACTTGTGATACCCCTACTAATACACCCTAACATCCCCCTAGCAATACCTACTGTTTTAGAGGTCTGCTTGGATGCTTTCAGGTCATCTGTGATGATGATGCCCAAGTCTTTTTCTTCCTTTGTGACTGGCAGCAACTCCCCTCCCAGCCTATAGGTGGCTGCAGGGTTTCTCTTCCCTATGTGCATGATCTTGCACTTCATTGCATTAAATCCCAGTTGCCACTCTTCTGACCATTTTGCTAGTTTATCCGGATCTCTTCTCATTCTGCCCACCCCATCTGGATCATCTACTCTGTTGCAGATCTTGGTGTCATCTGCAAACAGATAAGCCTTACCCTCTAGTCCATCTGCAATGTCACTAATGAAGATATTAAAGAGGACTGGCCCCAGGACTGATCCCTGAGGTACCCCACTTGTGACTTGCATCTCTTCTGACTGTATATCGTTTACCACCCCTCTCTGTTTTCTGCCCGTCAACCAGTTTGCCACCCAGTTGACCAACTTCTGACCCACCCGAGCCTACCCAGCTTATTTATCAATCTTCTATGTGGAACAGTGTTGAAAGCTTTGCTGAAGTCAAGGTAGGTGACATCAACTGCTCCCCTGGTCCAATACTCAGTTACCCAGTCAAAGAAATCTATGAGATTAGTTTGACAGGACCTTCCTTTTGTAAGCCCATGCTGTCTTGGATCCTGTGCCCCTATGGATTCCAGGTGTTGCACTATCCTTTCCTTAAGGAGTGTCTCCATAATCTTGCACACTACTGAGGTAAGACTGACTGGTCTGTAGTTCCCTGCCTCCTCCCTGCTACCACCCTTGTAGAGTGGGATCACATGAGCCCTTCTCCAGTCTTCTGGGACCTCTCCTGTGCTCAGAGACTCACTAAACAGTTCTGCTAATGGCTCTGCAAGTTCCACCCTTAGCTCCTTAAGTACCCTGGGATGTATGCCATCAGGTCCCATTGCCTTGTCCACCCTGAGCTTAGCGAGTTCTTGTAGGACCCTTTCTTTTGTGAAGGGAGTAGTGCTCACCTCCCTTCCCCCTGTGTCCATGGTGCTGAGCTGTGGGCCCTGCCCTACCTATAAGATCAAATTGGAAGCCTTTCTGCACCATTGTTCGCCAAAGCAGATTGTGAGAAACATTGTCAAAGACCGCACTAAAGTCTATAAATGCCACATAAAGCCACATGCATTTTTCAGTAAGATGCATGCAGTATGTAGCAATTATCAGCTGTGCAATAGCCTGAATGGAAGCTGGCCAGAAATTCACTAAGAACCCCCAAGTTGTCAAGTTGCTCTAAAAGTCTACATATGCCAGTACTCATAATCCCCTGCTCTGCATGGAGGAGGGGATCTAGTCTTCCACAGGACAGCATCTAACTGGATATCCAAAGGTACCTTGGCTGGACCTGCTCCCTACCGCTTGTTCCCACCGTGCACCTATGCGCCTCTCGGGTGAGGCAGCGAATAAGCAAACAGAGATAGTGCATGGCACATGTTGCACTGCACTATCCCAGTCTGCACATGGTGTGTTCCCATGCCAGTGTGCAGAGGGCTGCAGCCAGGGTACATGGCTATAGCATGTACCTAGCACACAATAGTGCATAGGGACCAATGTATTTTTATCCCTGTTTATTATGCTTTTTATTGGATAAAACATGTTATTCATCATAAGCAGTTGAATACTAAGAGCATATCGCAAGATTCCAATTGCACTTACTGTGACACTGTATTACTATGTAGTTTGCAAATCTGGTCAGGTGGCTGTGTTAACAAGCATTTGACAATGCCGAATGTTGTCGCGCTGGCATTGGCAGTGGAGGAGCTAGAGACACATAGCGCTTTGATTTTGTTAATGTGTCGCAAAAGGTGATTTTGCACAGCAAGCACGCCATTGTGCACCACAGCTGCGGAAACGCGTTTTGGGCAGGCTGTGAAAAATGGCAGCTGGACTGTTGATAAGGAGGTGTGCACAAATGCCAGTGGTGAAAATGTGGCATGAAAATATTGCAGATTGACAAAGTTACAAGGGTGTGTGGAAACTGCGCAATGCACGCTTGCAACACAGTCATTGTATGGACTTTCGCACCAAATTTTCAACATAAGCATTTTAGGACCTCTGCTCATGAGTAGTGTCACCGTCATTTCCTCAGACTGCCCTGAAAACTGATTTCGCACAGCGACCATGCAATTCTGTGCCAGACATGTGAAAACACATTTCAGCCAGCTGTACTGTTCATAAGGAGGCATGGAAAAATGCCAATGATTAACAGCTGGAGTGAAAACTATTATAAATTCACAAAGTCACGAGCATGTGTGCAAATTGCGCAACACATACTCGTAAAACACTCATTTTATTGACTTTCATCCACAAATTTTCAACATAGGCATTTTAGGACATCTGCTAATGAACAGTGTCACTGCCATTTTCATAATGTGTCTTGAACACGGGCTTTCCACAGTGACCGCGCTACTCTGCGCCAGAACTGCGAAAACAGATTTTGGTCAGGATGTGAAAAATGACAGCTATACTGTTCATTAGGAAGTGCAGAAAAATGGCACTGTTGAAAATCTAGAGTGAAAATATTATAAGTGTGCGAACTTACAAGTGTGTGTGCAAACTACGCAATGCACGCTCATAACACAGTCATTTTATGGAGTATTGTCACCAAATTTTCAACACAGGCATTTTAGGACCTCTGCTCATGAACAGTGTCACTGTCATTTTCTCAATCTGTCCTGAATACTGATTTCGCACAGAGACCGCGCTATTCTGCGCCGGAAGTGAGAAACACATTTCGGCCAGGATGTGAAAAATGACAGCTGTACAGTTCACAAGAAGGTGTGGTAAAATGCCAATGTTGAGAATCTGGCTTGAAAATATTGCAAATTCGCTAACATACGAGCGTGCGTAGCATCTGCACAACGCAGACTCGTAAAACAGTGTTTTGGTTTTCCCACCAAATTTGCAACATAGGCTTTTTGAGGCCCCATGTCATGAATAGTGGCACTGTCATTTTGTTACTTGGCCCCAAAAGGTGATTCCGTGCAGTGATGGTGAAATCACCTTTCAGGACCGAATAACGCCATGACAGTGCAAGAATTCATGAGGAGGGGTCTCAAAACCCCCACGTTAAAAATTTGGGGCCAAAATTCCCAAAAATGCCTGAGATATGCAGCAAAGTTGAAAACACCCTATTTATTCCATTATACAGCTTACCGGATTTCTTCAGTTCGTGGTCGGCTTTGAAGAGTGCAGACGTGTTCCAGTCCACGAATATTATTCTTGAAGGACTCTGGAGGTAATTATGGGGTGTGGGTGTGGGGAGGCAGGGTGCACAGAAGGGGTGTGGTGGGGGCAGGGAGACTACAAGGACTGTTTTCATTTTACAGGTAAAAAATTAGACATTGTGGGACAGTTTTTTTTTAGGGATTTGGCATGCTGGGGTGGCTCCCAGCATGCCACCTAACTGTTGGGGGGGTCTGTAGCCAATGGAGGATTGGGCACCCTCATCAGCACACAACACGGGAAGGGGATATTATGCTGATGGGATTGGGCACCCTGTCTGCACACAAAGCAAGTGGGGGAGCCGAGCCAAGGGGGATTGGGCACCCCCCTTGGCATTTAACAATGGGGGGTGATTTATGCCGACAGGGAGTGGGTTCCCCCATCGGCACATACAGAGAGGCAGGGGTAACTAACAGGGGGATTGGGCACCCCTGAAGTCGGCAGTTTGGTGGCCACTGTGCTGTCATGCTCATAATGTCGGTGAGCACATCCAGAAAAGGTCCGCTGCATCTGACGAGCTTTGCTCGGATTGCAGTGGACCTTTTTCTTAGATGTGCTTGCCATGTTATGTATGCATGGCGTGGCGCAGGTATGCCGGCTGATTGGGGAATGAGGGACGCACCTACTGATGCGTGCCCTGCATTCGTCCAACAGCGACTGCGCCTCCAAAGCTGCACTACCCCAAGATGTTGGCTGCCTACATGCGCTAACATAAAAATTTCATATCATAATCACATATCCTGTTGATAGTGTTCAGCTGGTTCAGTGTGGTCACAGAACTGATTTATTGCAATAAAAGTGCTTGTGCCAAGCTTCCTACAGGGTACAATGGATAATAAGTAAAACAGATTGGATCAAAAAATCAGTGTCAGTAACAGTAATCCTAGCATTGCTTATTTTTACGGAAAGACAGGGTTTTGACCAACCTGGACACTACAGGCCAAAACTACAGACAATGGCTGAGACAACACAACTAGTACCTGAATAAATCAATTATATATAACAAACTTCAGAATATCCTGTTGATTTGTTTAACACATACAAGACAAGCATTTGTCAATGCCAAATATTTGCTTGCTGGTATTGGCATTGGTAGTGCAGGAGCTAGAAAGATGCATAATAGGAATGGCAGGGAAGTATTGAAGTAATGCCAACCGTCACCCTGCAGAGACTGACAGGCATTGGGGTGTGCCTTTGGATCATCAGCCATAACACTCATGCCATTCCACCTCACCCCACCCTGCAGACACCGACAGGTGTTGCAGTGTGCCTTGAGGTCTTTGGTCCTTATGCTCAACCCATTCCATAAGGAAATAAGCTGAGATAGGTGCAGTATAGGAGAAAATGGGGTGAACATTAGGGCCAAAGACCCCAAAGGCACCTCAATGCCTGTCAGTGGCTGCAGGGTGGAGGTGGGGTGGGGTGGAATGGCGTGAGCATTATGGTCGACAACCCCAACTCCCCGATGCCTGTTAGTCTGTACAGGGTGGGTGTTACGGTTGGAAACCCTAATGCCCTGGGTGTTTGTTGGTATTTTTGCTCCAAATTTTCAACATGGACTTTTTGGGATCCCACCTCATGAACAGTGGCAGTATCATTTCATTACTCAAACCCAAAAGTTGATTTCGCACAGCGAGTGTGCCATTCGGCACCTCAGGTGCAAAAACACATTTCAGGCAGGATGTGAAAAATTACAGCTATAATGTTCATGAGGAGGTGTGAGGAAATGGCAATGTTGGAAATCTGGAGTGAAAAGATTAAAAATTGATGAAGTTACGAGCGTACACAGAAACTGCAAAATGGACACTCGTAACACAGTCATTTTTTGGAATGTTTTCACCAAATTTTCACATGACCTTTTGGGACCTCCCCTCATGAACAGTGGCACTGTGATTTCATTAATCTGTCCCGAAAGTTGATTTCACACAGCAACCGCACCATTCTGCGCCACAGGTGCAGAAACACATTTCGGGAAGGATGCAAAAAATGACAGCTGCACTGTTCATAACAGGGTGTGAAAAATGGCAATGCTGGAAATTTGAAGTGAAAATATTAAAAATTGATGAAGTTACAAGAGTGCATAGAAACTGCTCAACAGACACTCGTAACAGTAATTTTTTGGAGTCTTTTTATCAAATTTGCAACAAGGGCTATTTGGGACCCCACCTCATGAACAGTGAAACTGTTGTTTCATTAACTGGTTCTGAAAGGTGATTCTGCACAGTGACTGCGAAATCAACTTTTGCGACTGAGAAACAAAATGACAGTGCCAGTGTTCACAAGTTGGGGTCCCAAGAACCTCATGTTGAAAATTTGGGACCAAAACTCCAAACATTGGCTGAGATATCAACCTAAGTTGAAAACCATCCATTGACTGCCATTATAGGGCTTACCGTCATTTCTTCAGTTACTGGTTGGTCTTTGAAGAGTGCAGACGTGCTCCTGGTCCACAGAAGATCACTGCAATGACCTCTGGAGGTAATTATGGGTGAGGGGGTGTGGGGTGCACAGAGGAGGCATGGGTTGGGGAGGGGGCCGACAGGAACGATGAGGGCCGTTTCCTTTTTAGGTTTAAAAAAGACATCATGGGACTGTTTTCTTTTTACAGGTGAAATATTAACAAAATGGATTTCAGCACACTGGGGTGGGCTCCTGTGTGCCAGAGTATTGGAGGTGGAGGGGGGATCAATGCCAACCTGGGGATTGGGCACCCCAAGGTTGGCTGACAACGTAGGTGCATAGGGGGTGGCAGTGGTGAATCCAACACCGGGAGTGGGCATCCCAGTGTTGGAAACATCAAAGAAGTATTTCTTTGCACCCTGGGGTGGGCTCCCAGTGTGCCACATTAATGGGGAAGGGGGGATACATTCTGACATGGGGATTGAGCATCCTGATGTCAGCAAGAGACAGAGAATGGCGGGTGCAGGGTGGGCAGCAGCAGTGGGAGAGAGCTAACATTTAAATTTGTTGTCCTGCGGTGTGACTGGTTGGGAGGGAGGGGGTCGCTGATGCAGCAATGATGAAACTGTCCCTGATTACAGTGGTGGATTTCTTTCAAGGGTGGTGCTCACTCTGAAACTGCCATCACTGGCAGCTTCAGCATTAATTGGTGGCCGAGGGACGTGTCCATTAAAGCATCCACTGCATTGGCCAAAACACTGCCACACCTCTGCAATGCTTTACTATCTCAATATGCTTCTTGTTTGCTGCGCATGCAAGCAAACATAAAAAAACTATGCAAGCAAGTGAATAAAGACACCTGAGAATAGAAATATATGATGTGGGTGAGGGAAGGGTAGACTGTCGGGTAGGGAAAAGAAAGGAGAGTGGGAAGAATTTTTGTTAGTCAATGGGAGAGGGGGATAAATTCTCAGATTTTGGACATCAGGCAAAATATGCATTATGCTGTCTTTTGGAGTAGAACCAATAAACGTACATGCATCAGAGTCCATTGGAATATACTTACAAAAGGGGCTTACTGTCCAGACTTTCGGTCAGCAGGATACAAAGTGCTGAATCACTTTATCCACTTGGTTTCCTTTTGTAGCAATATTTTTTTTTTTGTACTAGCTCCGCCTCTGGTCAAAAGGGCCACATATGCCACATATGCCAAGGTGCTACTCTTATCTTCCTCCTTTAGGTTATTGACTCTATTCTGAAAGATATGGACCAGGGCTAAATCACAACAGCCATTTTCATCAGTTTGGTGAAGGTCTTTGACACAGTGACCTATTCCCTCTGATTGGATAAGCTAAGTGGGGACACTGTCTGACTTGGTGGTTGGGTGGATCAACTCCTACCTTTCTTACTGGCACCAGTAAGTTCAGGTTGGTTGTGTCTTGTCCTTCCCCTGCCCATCATGCTTGGTTTCATTCTTTGCCCGTCCTGCTTTCCACATTTTTAAATGACCCCCCCTCAGTCTGTGTCTCCTCAAACATTTACACATGTGTAGATGATACAGTACTCTTTGCTTCTAAGGTCTCAGTCTCTAAGATGGAATCATCCCTTCAGTAGGACTTTGACAATGTGCAATATTGACTCCACACAGTCCAACCCTCACTCAATGTCAAAAAGATTGTCTTTGTGACCATTGGCACAAAGCTGAGAGTAACTAGGGTCCAACACTCACCAGTCTTTAGGACTATAAATGGTGTTCCACTTCAAGTTGCACCTCACTTTAGGTACCTGGATGTACAGGTGGAGCAGCACCTTAGCCATGGTCCCATGTTTTCTGCGATTCTGAGGTTGCGGCAACTGCCACAGAAAGATGGTCCTGTTGCAAAAAGAAGTAGCTGCCAGAGAAACAGCATTTTTTGGTGCAATGAAAATGTCTGTCACCACTGAAAACCCCAACTAAATGGCTAAAATGATTGTGAACAAGCTTAAAATGGCATAAGTGTGAGTTGTTGGCACCTCCAGTATGCATCCATCCCTTCTGGCTTGCAGTAGTCAATGGGGCCACCCGATTTTAATCCATTGGCAAACAGGGAACTTCAGGAAGTCTATGTCATAAGAAAGAATGGTGGTTCTAATTGCCAATTGCAGAATTGTTGAATGGAAACATATTAGTAATTATTGCATCCAAACAAAAGGGGAGGTTTTCTGGACCTTTGTCTAATGTAAAATGATCCAGCTACTCTCTAGTCTCACAGTAAATCCTTACAGAGTGGGAGAGAAGATATGGAAGTCAAGTGGCACTGACACAAACGATACCATCGGTGTTGAACTGAACGAGTAGGAGAAAGCAACTAGAGCAGCCTTACAGCACAAAGCATCACCACCAGGCTTTAAGCAAGTGGGTGGGAGGGAGCCATTGGAGCAGCACTGTTTTGCAGCCAGGCAATACTGGTCTTCCAGCAACTGGGCAGGTGCAGAAATTCTCAGGAGCATAGCTGTAGTAAACCAGCACTGGGCAGGTGGGAGGGAGCCATTGAACAATAAAAAAGACTGCAGTAAAAAAAAAAAAATTCTTCAGTTCCCCCATGCACTACATCCAATCCAAATCATTATGCCAGAATTGCTTTGCATTGCCTTGCCTGTGCATCTGCCAAACTGCCCCAGGCTGCCTTTTTCTGATCATTCTTTTTGAGCAACACAATTTTATTTCGGGGTTTATTTGAGTTGCCAGAGAATGTAAAGCCCATCACTGAATTGCTACAGAATCACCACAGAATTGCTCATAGTCTGACCACAGCAAGCATGAGGTCCTGCCACAGAATGTAGGTCCAGTTTGCCGCAGTGAACACGGGGCCCTGATGACCTTAGCTTTGCCACCCACAGTGATGCTGAGCATAAAACCCTTTGCATCAAACTACATCTGCTGTACTGCAACAAATCTTGCCTGTCATTCCTGGCCCACTGTGAAGCTATCTTCAAAATGATATTGCCAGTTTCTGACTTTATGGATGTGGTTTCCATTACTTCCACTAAATCTACCACGGCCAGGCTGCATCCCCTTTTCCATATCTTCTGCCACTTCACCCTAAATGTCTCACCCTTTAACCATTACTGCTCTCTGTAGTTTAACCTCTATCCCTGGCTAAATGCTGGCTTGCTACCATCCCCTCATACCTCTCCTCTCCTCTCTCTTCATGCCCTCCATCCCATTAGCGTACTGTTTTTGCTCCTCTAATGCTTGCTCTTTCCACATCCCTTGCTGCAAAACATCTGGTTAGTCTTCTTATTTCTTTCAGCTTTCCTACCCTTTGGAATGCCCTTTCTCTCCTCTCCCTATTTCTCTCATCCTTGCTTTCCTCTGTTCCACACCACTCCAACTGTTTCACCTCTCCCTACCGTGGTCTTGCTGCTAGCCACTCACACCAGTCTTTGCTGAAGCATCACCTTCCCTTGGCCGCCTATGCATCCCTGCCCCCCCCCACACAAATTGCTCCAATACTTTAATGATTTACCATTCACTCTGTACATTTATGCAAATTTGTACCACTGCTTTCATGTTTCCACTACTTAAATGATGTAATGATTTATTACAATTAACACAGCAAGTGTCTTTACTTTTGCAACTTGCATGATACTCTGTGTTACATCTGCCACTTTTTGCTATTGTAAATTCTTGCAGCTTTGCAAATGTTGAACCTTGCATCATCCAATATCATGTATTGTACGTTGCACTTGTTGCTTTGATTTTGAGTTTTGTATTTTTCTCATTTTGTTTACTGTATTTCTTACCAACTTTTCAACCCACCCTCCAGGTCTCAACTGGAAATGAGATCCTGCTCAGTGAACCTCTGCTGGTCAACAGATTTTAAATAAATAAATACATAAATACTACGTACATACATACATACATACTGTACATACATAAAATAAAATAAGTAGTCCTTCATAATAATCAAAAATTAGCATATTGTTGATGATTTAACTGTCAGTTTGAGGGCAGGCTGCTGCTGCTGTGGGTGTGCTTGTTCCATTCTTCCCTACTTAATTCACTATCTTTGATCTGTTGGTGCCACTGCAGTTCCCACACCACTGTTAATCTTATTGTGATTGAAAGTCTTACCATGATAACTGGGTGCAGTATGAAAAAATTACTCACCTTAGTAATTATGTTTCTTCTAATGGAGTCTTGCTGTATTCTGACATATTGCAGTGATTCCCAACCTATGAACTGCCCGGGAGAACAAAGAGTTAACTTTCTATGCAGGGCATAGAATGCTGAGCTCGAGCTCGGTTGAAGTCTCTGTCTGGAGTGTTTCAAATTCAAACCGTTAGATTCTTACAAGCCCAACTAACTAAAAATTCTATGTGGAAACTGTAAAAATTCCTACTAGCCAACTGGCAGAAAAGGCTTTGGATTCCCAAGGAAGACTCAAGTCAGGAAACCCAAAAAACAGTCTAATACAAATAACAGTAATAAATCAGCACCCAAACAAAAAGGAGGAGGGTGCAAACAAAAAATACCTCTCGGGTGCAACACTGCACCTGCCCACCCACTTCCCAAAAACAGGTTCTAAGAGAGGAGGCAGAGATGGAGGTCAGAATACAGCAAGACTCCATTAGAAGAAACATAATTACTAAGGTGAGTAATTTTTTCTTCAAACAACATGAAGTTTTGCTGTATTCTGACATATTGCAGACTACCAAGCAGTACCTCCATGGAGGAGGGACAGAACCTACTTTGGGAATAGGCTCTGAAGTACTGCTGTGCCAAACTGAGCATCACTCCTAGCCTGGATATCCAGAGAGTAATGCTTGATAAAGGTATGGACTGTTCTCCAGATGGCTGCCTGACAAATTTCTAAGAGAGGGATATTCCTGACAGCAGCCAGGGAAGCAGCTCTACCTCTTGTGGAATGAGCCCTCAGGCGTGAGGGTGGAGTTTTTCCCAGTTTTTCATAGCAGAATTGTATACAAGACATAATCCACCTGGCAATAGAATCTCTTGGTGGCAGAGTTTGCCTTTTCCCACTTCTTCATAAGTGAGGAACAAATGGAGGAGTCAAATCTGTGACCCTTGGTGCGCTTCTATGTAGTAACTAAGGGGCTTTTAACATCTAAACTGTGTAGCCTCCTCTCTCCTGAGGAAGAATGATCAGTGAAGAAAACAGGAAGAGACATAGACTGGTTTAAATGGAAGTCTGAAACCACTTTGGACAAGAACCTTCTGTTGGTTCTAAGGACCACTTTATCCCCTGTGAAAATAGATAAAAACAGGTTCCACTGACAGGGCTTGCAATTCACTGATATGCCTGGTAGAGGTAATGGCTACCAAGAAAACAGTTTTCCAAGTCAAGTACTTAAGCTCTGCTGAAGACATAGGCTCAAAAGGAGTTGCATAAGTTGAGCAATGCAAACATTCAAATCCCAGGCAGGGGCAGGGTCTTTAAAAGGAGGATTGGTGAAGCAATCCTTTAAAAATTACAGAACACAGGATGAGAAGACAGTGAGGAAGACTTCCCCACAGACAAAAATGCAGAAACAGCTGACAAGTGTACCTTGAGAGTAGCTGGTCTGAGGCCTAGGCCATAATATGGACCATATAATCCAGAACCGTAGGCAATTCAGCCGTGTCTGAGAAATCTGCTTCTTAGAACACCAAATGCTGAATCTCTTCCATTTGAGTTATAAGTCTTTCTGGTGGAGGGCTTTCGAGAAGCCTTGAGGATATCAAGAACCCCTTGGGAAAGATGCAGATCTGCAAACTCTAACTCTTCAAGAGCCATGCCTTGAGATTGAGAGACTGAAGATTGGGTACCATATCCTCCCCTGAGAGGATGTTAACAGGTTGTAATTCCTGGGAAGAGACAAGGGAAGATGGACTGCTAGGGACAGCAACAGGGGGTACCAGGGCTGTCTGGTCCAATCTGGAGCAATCAGAATCACCTTGCAAGGCTGAGACCTTATTTTGACTAAATAAAACTTTGAACAGGAGTGGGAAGAGGGGGAAGGCATACAGAAACTTCCCTTCCCAATTCAGAATCAGGACATCCAGGGGGACTGAGCCCAAGACTGGAGGTCTGCAACAAAAGGGAGGGAGTTGGTGATTGTCTGGGGCTGCAAAGAGATCTATCTCTGGAGTGCCCCACCTTGAAAAAATCACTTTCAACACCTGAGGGTCCAGGGACCATTCGTGATGGCCCTGGGAGATCCTGCTCAGTGCATCTGCTAGCACACTGTCCTTGCCTGGAAGGTGAACTGCCAGAGAGATTTGCAGGGAATAAGCCAGGGACCACAACTTCATAGCTTCTGTGCATAAGGCCGTGGACCGAGTGCCTCCCTGCTTGTTGATGTATCACATGGTGGTGGTGTTGTCTGTTCTGACCTGAACCATCTTGTTCTGTACTGACTGAGAGAAAGCTTTTAGGGCCATAAAAACTGCCCTGAGCTCTAGGAGATTGATATGGAGTAGGGATTCTTGGGGGGACCACAGCCCCTGGGCAGTGAGGGACCCCAGATGGGCTCCCCAGTCCAGAAGAGAAGCATCCGTGGTAAGGACCACTGAACAAGGCTGAGTGACGAAAGGAACACCTTGTCTTAAATTGTCCTGATCCTGCCACCATTGGAGGGCTTGGATCAAGGTCAGAGTAACTGGGATCAGTTTGGTAAGGGAATCCTTCCTCTGAGACCAAAAAGCTCTCAGGTGGAACTGAATATCCCTCATCTGGAATCTTGCCCCTTGGATCACTGCTGTTGAAGCTGCCATGTGGCCCAAGAGCTGGAGCAAATGCCTTGCTGGTCGAGATACCCGATTGCTGAATAAAGAGGCTAGTTCCATAAGAACCCTTGCCCTTTCTAGAGGAAGAAAGGCTTTGCTCTGAGTGTGTCCAGTTCTGCCCCTATAAAGGTAAGAAGCTGGACTGGTTCGAGAACTGACTTGGGAAGGTTGAGAAGAAATCCTAAAGAAGTGAGCACTTGCTGGGTCAATTGCAGGTGAGACTTGACTTGGTCTGGAGACTGACCCACTATTAGCCAATCATCCAGATATGGAAAAATTGAACTCTTTTGCCTTCTTAGAAAGGCAACTACTACTGCCAGGCACTTTGTGAAAACCCTTGGGGCTGAGGTTAGAAAAAAGGGCATTGCTGTGAACTGATAGTGGCCTGAGGGCAACTCAAACCTGAGGTACATTCTGTGGGAGCACCTGATGGGAATGTGAAAGTAGGCATCTTTGAGGTCCAGGGAGGCTAGCCAGTCCCCTGGCCTTAGAGAAGGAAGGATTATTCCCAGAGTTACCATCTTGAACTTTGGTTTTAAAAGATGTTTGTTTAGATATCTTAGGTCTAGGATGAGTCACCACTCCCCTGTCTGTTTTGGGGTCAGGAAGTACCTGGAGTACAGTCCTTTGCCCCAGTGTAGGGTAGGTACTCTCTCTATGGCTCTTAAGGCTAGAAGAGAAGAAACCTCTGCCTCTAAGGCAAGGGTTTCCGAGAGATTTGCAGGTGGAAAAGATCTGGCTCTCATCTTTGGAAATTTTCTGAAGCTGAGAACCAGTCCCTGGCTTACTACTTCCAGGACCCACTTGTCTGATGTAATAGACATCCAGTCTTGGACAAAGTAAGCCAGCCTGCCCCCTACTGGAATAGGAGAGTCAACCCGGGCAGGCCCATCAGGGTGTCTGCTTGGCAGGGGCTTTAGGCTGAGGAGTGGATGCAACCTTGCTCATCCCCCTTCTGCCTCTCCCTCTGAAGAAACCCCTCTGAGACAAAAAGAACAGGCTTGTGCTTGGTAAAAAGGCCTTTGAAAAGGCCTGGCCCTGCCCCTAGACTGCTGCCTTTGAGGAGTTGCCTGCCTCTCCTTGGCCTAAGCACTCCTGTAAGTGGTCCCATACTCATCCATTTTCTTCATGAAATTCTCTGTCCGCTCCCCAAATAGAGAATTACCTACTACAGGAAAATCCATGGCCTTAGTCTGGGTGTCCTCGAGAGGCTAGTACATCAGAGCCAAGCCATCCTCTGAAGAGCCACAGATGTAGCCATGACTCTTGATGACACATCATTAGTTCACAGCAGCATGAAACTGAACCTTAGATGCCTCAATCCCATCTGCAGCCACTGCCTACAACTCCTTGGCTAGCTGGGGGGAAGCCTGTTTAGCCAGTGCCAGTACAGTGTCCCACCTGGACTTCTGGTACCTGGCTATATAGGCCATATAATTCGCCTGCCTGAGTCCCAAGGAAGATGCCATGTACTGCTTTTTTGTCATGGCATCAATCTTCCTGGAGTCCTTGTCTGGGGGGTGTGAAGCCAAGGGAATATTTGTCTTGTCACAGTCAGCAGCCTGCACTACCCCAACATGGCTGCATTGCTGATATAAGAACTCCGTGTCTGAGCCTGAAAGTGTATACCTCTTGTCCACTCTTCTATCCACAGGAGGTATAGTGGTTGGAGACTTTAGGATTTCTTGTGTCTGTTTCCCAAAAGATTTGTGGAGGGGAATAGACAGTCTCCTGGACTCTGGGATGTCCATCATTTCTACATAATCAGGCTCCTCTTTATTTTCCACAGCCTCCTCCATAGGAAGCTGGAGGGTTTCAGCCACCTTTCTGTAGAACATAAAGTGAGAAGGGGACTCAGAAAGCCTAGGAGGGGAAACACCTGAAGGTCTGTCTGGGGAGATGTCCGGTTCTACAGGCACATCCAGACCCTCACTTTCACCATCAACATCCTCAAATTCCCCTTCCTCTTCAAATTCCGGTTCATAAAAATCTTCTAGGGTATAATCTTGAACCAGGGGAACCAACTGAACCAAACCCCTGCCAGAAGGAGCCGGATCAGTAGGAACTGGATGGAGCGATTCCACAAACTGAATTGCTCTGGCTATCTCTTTGGTGGTTGGAACATGAACCTCTGGATCCGAACTGGCCGATTTGTCTTTGCATTTTCTTTTTGTTGGAACTGATCCCTCGGAATCAGCTCTCCTTTTGCTCGAAGAAGTATCGCCCTGGTCAGAGGGCACTCCTTCTGGTTCGGTTGGAACTGAACCGGGCTGGCCATCCGGGACAGCGGACTTTTTGGCCTCCTTTTCTCTCAGTCTACCTAATCTTTTCTCAAGGGTAGATTTGGGAAAGTTTTTACATATTTGGCAGTCTGAATTGAGGTGGCCAAACCCCAGACAATAAACACAGGTGGTGTGGAGATCAGCCTTAGCACAGACCTCCCCACAGTCACTGCAGTGTTGAAACCCAGTGGGCCCGGTTTTTTTCCTTGGGTTTCTCAGACATGGCCAACCTAACCAACTTACCCTTTTTACGGCAACCGCCAGGCAAGATTCCCTTATCGGTTCCTAACCGTGTCACGGGTATTGGAAAAAACAGTACTAAAACACGTTTTTTTTTAGAACCGATAAGAACCGCCAACCACACACTAAGTAAACACAAAACATAAGATTTCACTATCAAATGGCCGTTTCAGCCGAACCGAGCCACACTTTTACAAGTTCCACACAGAAAAACAGAACAATTCCTATCTAGTATTCATGGCACCACAGACAGAGACTGAACCGACTATGCGGATAACTTTTTCGGTTGAAAAAACTGACGAAAACTGGAACTTTAACCGACTTTCGAACCGAGGTAAAGGAGAAGTCTCCGGAGCGATCGTTCAGTGAGGCGGAGTAAATAATCTGACAGTTTGAGTTTGAAACACTCCAGTCAGAGACTTCAACCGAGCTCGAGCTCAGCATTCTATGCCCTGCATAGAAAGTTAACTCTTTGTTCTCTGGGGCAGTTCAAAGGTTGGGAATCACTGCAATATGTCGGAATACAGCAAGACTTCATGTTGTTTGAATTGCCTTTTACTTTAGTTATCTTGAGAGAGAAATATACTGCTTGTATATGCTCTATGCAAATCTTCTATTCTTTCCATGCACAAATGCATTTGTGTTTTGACATCATGGCAACTTGGGGACCTATTTCTATCCTGTGAGAGCAGGGAGTTTAGCAAAATAGCAGCACCATTGGTGTCTGACTTAAGGGCAGCTCAGGAACTTTGAAACTGGCTTTTGCTCACCCCTCCCCAACATAGTTAGCAACTGAAGCTCGCTGAAGGGGAGCCATTGTTCTAGCCTTTATTGATTGATTGATTGATTGATTGAAAATGCAGAGATTACCTTTGCACAAAGGTTCCAGCTACCTCAGCAGGCAGGCTATTCCATGGTTCCACTGCTCTTTCAGTAAAGTAATGTTTCCTTAGATCCTCCTGAAGCTTCCTCCATTCATAATCTCTAGTAGTTGAGCTGTCAATCAATATTGAATAGTTCAGAGTAGGCCACTCTATTTATAATGCTCATGAATTTTAAAATCTCAATCAAAAGTGTACCTGCTGGGAATTAGTCTCTGGCACCTATCGCTAGCTCCTGCCTGTGAACAGGCTGTGATTATAATACCCTGCAACTTTACTGCTGCTACTACTTCACCCACAAAATTCTTGTGTAATGTTGTCACATGTACTGTGTACCTATCTAACATATTGTGAGCATAGTGTTATACTCTGGAAGTCCACTATGTCTATTCCAATGTATGTAACTTCTGTATATAACTACCAATGTATGTAACTTTTATTTGTAACCAATCCCGGGTCGCCCCTAAAAAAGGGACCTCTGGTCTCAGTCGTCTTACCTGGTTATCAAAATTTAAATAAATAATAAATAATATCCCTTCTCTCCCTCACTGTCTCGAGTGAGTACATGTTTTTTTTTTTAACTTATTATTTTTCCATCCTAACTGCCCACGTCAATCCACTCATTCAAATCTTTCACACCCAGACAACCACCGTGGTGTCTGCTCCAAAGTGCTAGGCTGCTCTGGTACTTCTAGAGGCCCAGATGATCCCCCGGGTGGGGCAAGAAAGGTTCCCCCTTACCTTCCTGACTTCAGAGGAGCACCTGCACAGTGGAGTCTGCCCTTGATTGGGTAGCTTGGGTGGCTGGAGAGAGCGTCACCTAGGCATGACGAGGGATGTTCCCCTTTTCTTTTCACCACCCCCTGCTGGTGTCGGCACACAAGGAGGGACAATGGGACTGGAGCACACTGGGACATGGGTCCACTTAAGGCTCTCAGCCAATGTCAGCTCCTCTCATTCTCTTGCTGCTGCCTCAACTGCACTGCCAATACCTGGGTTCACCTGAAAGATGGCAGTAGAGTGGCAGGGCATGCATGCAACCTTCCCCAGAGAGAGAGATCCACCGATGGGTGCTCAATCCCTCTATCCCCCCTGCCGACCCCTGGCATCCTGAGTCCATTACTGAATCCAGGTTGTCAGCGTGGAGCAAGGTGTGGCATCCAGCACCTCAACAATCAGTGCCACTGGGCCGGCCCAAGTGAGTACATGTTTTTTGACTTTAGGTGCCCATATGCAAAAGGCCATGGAGTCCCTGAATCATCTTGTCACCGTTCTCTGTATGGCTTCAGCTTATCCTTGTCCTTCCTAAGGTGAATGCCCCAAAACTGGGCACAGTACTCCAGGTGAGGCCTCACTAGGGACCTATAGAAATGGGTGAAGTCAGCAAACTCCACTCTGCAAAATATTTTGTGAATTTTGCACATACAAAATATTTTGCCGGATGTAGTGCAAAATTATATATAATATAATGTTATTGGATAATACTACTTTACTTGACTCAGGAGCTGGCTCAAAAGTGAACACATTAGCAGTCAGATGAGAAAATGAAAGATCATACAGCATAAATAACCAACAGGCAGGTCGGGACGTTGGGTCAGGCTGGCTGTTGAGTAGAATGGGTCCGCCATGGTAGCACCCATATATTTTTTTATTTGTTCTAGGATTACAAATACAAATACATATAAGAGCATGTATTATTGAGCACTACAATTTGAGCGACTCAATAATACTGGTTTCCTAACAGCAGTGTTGAATAACATTGCTATATCCTGTACAGCGAGGATAGCAGAAGTTATCCTAGCTAGTACAGGATATAGGATCCTGTGTGCCAAATTTCTGCTGAGCTGGCCACATAGCGTAGTGGAATATGCTATCGCCTACAATGCTGAAGGACCTGGGTTTGGGTCTGGCTACAGACAGAATTAAAAAAAAAAAAACAATAATTTGCCCTTTGGTCTGCACCCCCCTTGGAGTTGATTATTTTAGTTTGGGGGGGCAGGGGCACAGCCCCCTCATAAAAAAAAGGTTTCCTGTGTGCAGATTGAAAGTATTGTATGCTACAATATCGAGTGCTCTTTTGACCATAGGTTCTTTTGTGGTCACTTTATGTGATAGGTGGTCTTTCAGACTTGCCTTTATCACATAAAACCATCTGCCATGCCTGGTAAGTAATGACAGGCTTGACAGCTGAGAGCTGCAGGTGGCGGTGTGGCATGGGCACACACACACACGCACACACAGACTGAGCAGTGCCAGTGGGCCAGGCAGGTACATGACTCCCAGGAGTTAAATAAAAAAACAAAAACTACCCAAATATAAACACACAATGGGAGGGAGGTTGGACTCAGAGATGGCGGGGCTATTTTTCTTAACTCGACTCCTAAAACATCGTTGATCAGGACTGAAACTAAAGAGTCGAGATTATGGATTAAAAAAACTCTTTGGGTTTATGCACCCTGGTGTGGGACAGGATGGGGCTGTGGGTTGGTTGTTGATTCCCCAGCTGTTCCCATGTATACGTATTCATGTACCTCCCTGGCATATACCCTTTCTCTCCAGCTCCAAGTTGGATGCACCACCCACACACCATACACTTTTTGGCTCAAATCATGGGACTGACCTGACTCTAAGGAGGACTGAGGGACTGATGTTACTGTAGCCTGTAGCAGCAGCTGCCTGCTGAAATAATAAAAAAAAAAAAAAAAAAATGTTAAACTCCCTTCCTAGTTTGTTCCTGGTCTCCCTGCTCTGTGCTTAGAGAGGGCCCCAAGTGCTGGCTACCCAACTACTGCAAGTATTTTACACAGATGTCTGTCAGGTCTATTATTTCAAATAGCAGCAGCACTGCCTTTCCCCCCAAGTGAAGCTGCAAGTGTTCTTTTTGGCAATGTAAAATACCAAAATGCCTGCTTAACAAAAGAATAAAAAACCTGACAATTATTTTGGATTTTTGGCTGTTCAGTTTAAATACAAAGGAATGCTTAAAGCCTGTGTTTGATTTATGCTGCTTTTGTAGATTAGTATGCATTTGGGATGAATGAAACTGCAGTGGAGGGTAGCTGGACTTGTCCTGGAGTGACTGGTTTTGCTACTACTTATGTTTGCCCAAATTTTAACATAAAAATGAATTGCACTTTAGTAAAATAATTGGTGGCTACGGTATGTCTTTATTTATCTGCTTTTGTTTACCAGGTAAGCACACTAGACAACCAAGTGCCTATTTTCAGGTGCGACCTGGGAGATTACAGAGATACAGTAGGCATAACAGGAGTTTTATGTTGGTGCTGACCCAACTCTGTGTGTGCTGTATTTGTAGTCCCATCTGCATGAAACAATATGTACATTGAAGGGAGTGTCATAACAGTGTGCAGGTGCTGGCAGTGGGTGGAATTTCTGCAATTTATACCCACAAAATATTTAATGGAATGCATGAATTTCGCAAAATATTTTGCGCAGTGAAATAGCTGACTTCGCTGGAACTTCATCAGCAAATTTAAACTTCTGCACATCTCTAGGGACCTATAGTGAGGAGGATCATCTCTTTTCTCCTGCTGTCGAATCCCCTTCCTATACACCCCAACATTCTAATTGTCTGGCTATATGCTTTGTTGCATCGGCTTGTTTGCTTGAGAGTGTCACATATGATGACCTCCAGGCCCCACTAATCTTGTGAGGTACTGAACCTGACCCCACTGAGCCCATATTCTGTCTATGAGTTCCCTTTCTCCAGATGCATCACTTTGCATTTTTTCACATTAAACCTCATCTGCCAGACATTAGACCATCTTTCTAGTCTGTGGAGGTCTAACTGTGTTGGTTATGCATTGCATCTGTTGCTGATGATGGACTCCATGAGTTGAGTAAATGACTGTGAAATTTGATTGAAAAATGCAAATTAATAGTAACTGCCTTGCATTTTAAAGGCTATCTCATTGAAGAAGTTGCCAACAGTAATGACCATTTGACTATCGAACTAGCCTTACCCTGTCTATGACAACGTCTCACATCTCACCTCTGTATGCACTCACCACTAGTGTCTTGACCCCACAGATATCTTACCTTTCCAATAGGACTTTCCTAACACCATTTGGACAATGTCATCTTTATTGACTGCAAACTTAAATGTTACTGCCTGTCACCATTGTGATCAGCCTGATGCTTTTATAGTGCTTATTGCTAGTCTTGTTTATTGTCTGTTGTATTACCATTCAGTCTACTATGCCATGTAATTTCCATTTGTTTTTTTACCAATCCATGACTAGTGGTGGGCGAAGTGGGCTCAATCCGCTTCGTGAAGTGATTCACGGAGTAAAGGCGGATTCTCAGAGTACTCCGCAACAAGAAGTGGAGTACTTCGTGTTATTATGGGTAATGCGAAGTCCAGTGAAAGTGATGACTTCACGTTACTCCACCTTCCCAGACCACTACTCCACCAATCTTTTATTTAGTTTTTGTTGACCGGGTAAGAGCACTAGACAGATTCTGCCTATTTCCGACATGGCCTGGGGAAGGGGGATACAGATGAATGCCAACTGACCTTGAACCAGATTAAGCTGTTGGTGGTATTTTAGTAAATGGGAGGAAATTTGGCCAGTGCACCAATGAAATTTCCCTACTCTTTTCGAGAAGTGCCATGGGATCTTTAACATCCACCTGAACAGGCAAATGGGGTCTTGGTTTAACATCTCATCTGAAAGATGGCACCTCAGGGAGTATAGCACCCCATCATGCTGCACTATAGTGTCAGTATTGGGATTTAACCCAAGTGCCTGGTGTGGGGGTAGAACCCACAGCTTTCTGATCTCCTGGCCTCAGAGGCAAGTGTGCTACCTGCTGAGTCACTGACACTGCTTAAAAGAAGCAAACTGCATAGGAAACAATGTACTTTGCCTCACTTCGCCTTGTTTTTAAGCTCCGAAGGTGAATTTTGCAGTGATTCATGGGATTTCAGGTCACATGGGCTCTATATTGATCTGCACAGCCTCAGTTTGGGGTAGTGTGTATAGGAAGCTGTAGGAGACAGTGTACTCTGAGAGCTGTCTGTGATTCAAACCTTCTAAAAGCTGTTAAAAAAGTGTTTTTTGAGGGGTTTTTTAGGCTCAAACTTTAGTTCATTGATTGTAGGAAACCCTCCTGTGCTCGTATCATCGAGTGTTTTTGTTTGTGTGTGGATTTTGAATGCTAATGTACAACATTGAGTGTGTGTAGCAAAAGACAGTGAAAGTGTCCTTTGAGGGAGGGGTGTATGGTGTAGGTAGATTTAAGCTGGAGAACTAGGGATTTCTTTGTTTTTTGGTTATATTTCTGTTATATAACTGACTGTTAATGTACAGATAGTAATATTGTCAGTAATTGTTGAAATTTTCTTGATGATTGTGTGTTGTGTGGATCTGGTGCAGCAGTTCATAATTTCAGGTTGTTTACAATACGTGGCATATTACTGAACTTTTCCATTTGTTATGCATTACTCGTTGGCCATTGTAGACAAACAGTTCTGTGAGTGTGTCAGTGTGTGTGCGGTGCTGCGTGACATCAAATAATACACGTTTTATTGTGCCACAGTGTAATTGCAGGCGCAGCAGTGTGAACCTGCTATCCACTGCAGCTGCCTGATTTTGTACTGCCGTCATGGTATCTGTTCTTTGTTTTGCTGCTTGTACTGCCGTAAAAATCTGCAGTCAGTGCTGCCCCCCACCCCACTGGCAAAAGGATATTTTTTCCAGACTGGATTGTTTGTGACCTCAGCACCACTGGTTACTGAAGGTGTTTTCGCTTGTGAATTTGCGTGACTGTCCCTATCTGTTGCTGAAGCCACAGTTGTTTTTTGGGCTTCACATTCAATCAGAGAGCGAACGTACCAAAATCTAAATTTGTTTAGAATATTGTTGTTGATCCTCCAAAATGTCCACAAAGAGACGTGAAAACTAAGCTGGTTTTCGCCATGGCACTGCTGCCAGTAAGATAGTCTTTGGGCATGGTAGTACGCAGACGCAGAAGTGCATTGCTGATGTGAGGAAAGGTATTTCTCCTGCAGTGTTTTTAACAGCCCAATCAGTAGTTTCACTCATAGTTGGAGGAGATGATGTTTTCCCAGCTGGTGGTGTTAGTACAGTTGCTGGAGGTGGTAGTATGAGTATTGCTGCCTCAAGTTTGAATTCTGACCAGTGTACCATATCCAAAAATATAGTGGAGTGTGAAGCAGTGCAAGTGAGTGGCAGTGTAAATGAAGTCATACTTCCCAGTAACATCCCAGTAACTGAACCTGAGGATTCTGATAGTCATGTCAATGATAGCAGACAATGTGATATTTCGTCCACTGTTTATTTATTTAAATTTTGGTAACCAGGTGGGCCCACTGAGACCTGGACGGTCCCTTTTTCAGGGGCGACCCGGGATTAGTTACATGTACCTAAGGAGAAGAAGACCAAAGCTATGATACATACAGTGAATTAATGATTACAAAGTGCGGTGGAAATACACATAGCAGCATGTAGTACAACATATTCAGACTCCAAACAGTAGCCTGAACCTTTTGTTAGGACAACAAGGAGAGACAGACACATTAAATGATAGCCCACCTAGATAAACGCCCTAGCATCCTACCCCCCTAAGCTTACCCTCCCTCCAGTGTCTATTGGTCTGTGGCTGCCACCCCGTTCAGGAGAGCCATTTAAGTAGCCTCAACTGTAGCAGCAGCACCATGCCCCTATGTCCAGGTGGGATTTCAGTGCTTTTTTGAAACTCCCAGGGGAAATGCTGTCTTGAAGCTCTCTCGGGAGATTGTTCCAAAGTTTAGATAGGGACACCCTGGCAGAATGAAGGCCAAGGGATGTTTTGGCTCTGGGTATTTCAAGTAGTTTCCGATTGGTAGACCTGAGTTCTCTCCTGTTAGTTTTAGGGACGAGCGGGTCTCGTAGACTTGGGGGGGGGCTCCAGGTTGTTGTAGTTTGAAAGCCAGGCACAAAGAGGGATATGCTAGCCTAGCTTCGAGGGATGGCCAGTCCAGGGCTTGAAGTATCTTGCAGTGGTGTTCCATCCATTTCACCCCAGCTGAAAACCAGCCGACCCTATGGTATAGTATACCCAAGTGCTGCCTTTCCACGGACCTCAGTGTCTGGAGCAGGGTCGCGCCGTAGAAAAGGGTGGGTAGTATTGTCCCGTTCCCCACTGCCTTCCTGGTTTCCTTGCTCAGAAAGGGGCTTAGCCTGTAAAGAAGTCCCAGTTTTTGGTTTACTACCTTTGTAAGGTAGTCTATATGTTTTCTGTAAGTAACCTCCTGATCTAGGTACATCCCCAGGTACTTGATGTTGTCTACTACCTCAATCCCCATCCCATTTAGGGTGGTGAGGGACATGAGGTTTGATCTGTCTGGGCCAAGCTTCTTTGGGCCAAAGAGCATGGCTTTGGTCTTCTTGCTGTTTAGGACCAGCATGTTTTCTTGGCACCATGCTTCAAGGGTTGCGGAGGTCCTGCTGCAGCTCCTGGTTTAGGGACCCCACATCTTTCCCAGTTCTGTACAACACTGCATCATCAGCATATAAGGTGACCTTTGCCCCGCCACAGCGAAGGGGTAAGTTGTTGACAAACAGGAAGAATAGTAGGGGGCCTAAGATTGACCCCTGCGGGACTCCATCAGATACTGGGTGCTGTTGAGATATAGCTCCATTCCAGCATACCATTTGTGTCCTGCCTTGGAGGTAATTTGTGAACCACTGTAGGGCATGCTTGTCCAGGGCTAGCCCCTTTAATCTCTCTAGTAGTAGCTGGTGTTTGACCAGATCGAACGCCTTGGTCAGGTTGATGAAAACTGCACCTAGCATTTTATTCTGATCTAGGACTTCGTACACGTCCATTGTAAAGCTTATCAGAGCCGTTTCAGTGCCATGTCTTGTCCTAAAGCCATGCTGTTGGTCCACTTGAAAGTGATGGGTTTCCATGTAATCGTTAACCTGTTGGTAGACCATCTTCTCCAATAGCTTACTTAGGGTGCTGAGTATTGAGATAGGTCTAAAGTCTTCAACGTCCCGCGTGGTCCACTCTTCAGTATTGGGGTCACTAGTGCCACTTTCCAAAGGGCTGGAATTTTCCCTTCAGTCAGGGACCTGTTAAAAAGCTGGGTTACAGGTCCTGCTATGACTGGGGCTCCTAGTCTTAGCAACTTGGGCTCGAAATTGTCATGCCCGGCACCCCCTTCAGGTTTCAGGCTCCTAAGTAGTTTTAGGACTTCTCCAGATGAGACAAGCTTAAGATGAAATTCAGTGCCGGGGGGTCGCAGGTTGTTTTGGTTGCCCAGGTCTTGTCCAGTATTGCTGGTTTTAAACCTCTGTAGATACAAGAAAAAGTCGTTAAATGCATTTGCCGTGCCCAAAGGGGTGGAAAGAGGTGTCCCGTTCACTTTCATGGCCCCACTTCCCTTGCTCATGTTGCCCTTTAGTAGGGAGTTTATTTGCCCCAGAACTTCTTTGAGTTTGATAGGTTCCTGGATTGCAGTCCATGCAGGTAGCGTATTTTTGCTTTTTTGAGTTCTCTTTTACAGCTATTTCTGGCTTCCCGGTATTTTATCCAGTCTATTTTCAGGTTCGAGTGTTTGTAATTTTCCCAGGTTTTGTCTCTGTCCTTCATCTTCCTCTTTACGTCTGGGTCAAGCCACCTGGCATCTTGACCCTTGATCCTAATCTTTCTTAGGGGTGCATGCTTGTTGGCTACTGACAGAAAGTGTTTGATAAAACCATCAAGGACTTCGTCTATGGTAGGAGTATCAAGGGCCTGGCACCAATCCACTTCGCCTAGGGATTGAAGGAAGGAGCCTGTGTCTAATGTGGAGTAATTTCTAGTCCAGAGAGTCCGGTGAAAGTTGTTCCTCCATACCAGGAAGATAGGGGAATGGTCACTAGGTACGTCTGCACATGTCCCAACTATTTTGGCCCTGTCCGGGTTAGACATCAGTAACCAGTCTAGGATGGTGTGGCTGCCAGTCTTTTGGTTGAAGCGTATAGGCTCATTTATCAGCTGTGTTAATTTCACCCCCTCTAGGTTGGTCTTGACTTCCCTGTGCAGCTTTTCTCCCCAGTTTAGATTGAAGTCCCCTAGGATAACTTTCTCGTAGTTTGGCAGAGTGAGTATGGTATCTGTAAGTGTTGTTAGTGCTGTCATTGTTTCCTTGGTGTATTGTACATACATCCAACAATGAGTGGCTTGATTCCCCCTAGGAGAAGTTTAACAAATAATACCTCGCACCCCACTTCTTCTAGGTCAGGCATGGTAACCACTGTGGCATTGAGATGGGACCTGACATAAATGAAGACTCCCTCACACTTCTTCCCCTTCCTGCCTTTCCGGAAGGTGTTAAATCCTTGTAGCTCCACTTCATGGGGCAGTATATTTGGCTTCAGCCATGTCTCTGAGATGCCAATAATGTCAGGGAAGTATAGGCTGGTCCAGGCTTCAAGTTTGTGCATCTTGGGCCTAAGGCTGTTAATATTCATGTGGAATAAAAAACATGAGTCCTTTGGCTTTGGCCCATTCTGGTGAGGTGGGTATTAGGTTTGGGATGCTGGGTCCTGGGGGTCTGGGGTAAGGCTCTATATCACCCCCCCATTAGGAGCAGAAGGCGCAGAAGAATTGTCATAACTTTGGCTGGGACCTTGAGAGTGGGGTTAGTCTTACCGCCCCTGATATACGTGGTGGTGTGTATGAAAAGGCCCTTTTTCCCCATTAGGTATATTGTTGTAGTACTTGTCCTGAAACAGGGATGGTGGCACCCTGGGGTGAAATGGCCACAGACTAACCTGTCACCATTTTTATGGGCCCCCCCCTTCCCTATTGCAACCTGATCAGATATTATAATTGATAAAATATATAAGACACCCATAGCAATCTCTATGCCTCCCATTTTGTGATGCTACATGTAACCTCCAGTATTCTAGGTTAGGACAGTCTTTCCTGGGTTTTAATTTTCTCTCTTAGGCCTCCCCTTAGGAGTCTTAAACCAATTAATACAGGTCACTTAATGCTTGTAATTGAGGGCACAAAAGGTACAATGGGATTTAGAATTTCTTTTTTTTTTTTTCAATTCAAAGTTTATTCACCACATTTTTCACATTACAGGAGGCAGTAATGAGCACTTGACATTGGATTCATAAAATAAATCAAATCATACTGCCCCCAACCCTTCCCGGCACAGCAGTTCATTCTAACACTGTTATCACCCGCTAACTACCTGTACCAAAGTAATTAAAATGGTACCCTCGGCTACACACTGCTTCATAGCCACCGTAATTAAAGTATGAAGGGGATCCCAGATATCCATATACCTATTTAGCCTGTTTTGAAGGCTAGCAATAGCCTTCTCTGTACGTATATTTGCTAAGATCTCATGGAGCCACTCATGATATGTTGGGCCGAACCTTTCCTTCCAACGCCTGAGAATGACTTTTTTGACTGAAAGCCACCATAGATATAGAAATTCCGTATTTTAACCTTTATGGAGGAGATCCCCAACAGGCAAATATCCGGTGTAAAATAGTCCTGTAGACCCAGTAAAGGGTCCAGATTGGTTTTTATTTGCTCCCATAATGATACTATCCGGGGGCATGACCAGAAAAAATGGAAAAGTGATCCTGCATCCTGGGAACACTTATTACACCTATCGGTATCAAGAAGGCCCCATTTCACCAGTTTAATTGGGGTATAGTATAAATTATGCAAGATATGGAACTGCATGAGACGTAATCTATCTTGGGATACATATTTATGACAGTACATCCAGAGAACGGGCCACTTAAAAGCATAGAGGGAAAATAACGAAACCCAGAAGTTGGTGGGACCATCACCACGTCCAAACCTCCATCAGAACAAGACTTGATAAATCTTAGAAATCACACCAGAAGAGACTAGTAAAGGGGAAAGTTCAGATACCAATGCAAAGGTTGGTGGATGGGGTGGAGAGGCACCAAAGACCATGGTTAACAAGTGTCTCAGTTGAAACACTTTAAAAGTCTGAGACTCTGGCATTTTGAACTTGTGTTTGAACTGAGAAAATGAGAGCCACTCACCAACTTCATCCAGAAATGAAGTTACTATCCCCTCTCCTAAGTGAGGGAACCATGAATGGGAAATTTTCTGTTTGTTTATAGTGAAAGCCGGGGAATTCCAAACAGATTGAGCGAGATCATTAGTTTGATTGTAACGCAAGAAAGAGAACAATTGCGAATGTACTCTTAGTAAGGTCACGATAGTGGGACATTTATTAATATCTTGCATCTGAGAAATTTTTAGATAAAGTATAGTCCAGGGGTCCATGTTCATAGATTGGAAAAAATCTAATTCAATCTTAAGCCAAACCGGGTTCATGTTATCTGGACCCGGCCTTACCCATCTCAGGTATTTAGCCAAATGACTAGCCCAGTAGTAAATGGGCAAGTAGGAATCACAACCCCTCATTCTTAGGTGCAGCTAACTTATGGTATGCCAACCTGGAGGTCTTGTTCGACCAAATAAACTTAGTAAAGAGTTTATGTGTTTTCTGAAACCAACTTAGGGGACAAATGAATTAAGACGACAAGGGATAAAATAAGCGGAAACACATTCATCTTAATAATATTAATATGACCCATAAAGATAACGGGAGTTTATCCCATCTCTCTAAATCTTGGGTGATCCCCTGCAGAAGGGGGTCCAAATTCTCCTTAACCCACAAAGAGGGATTACGTGTTAATTTTATGCCTAAATATTTAATAGCCCGGGGTGACCAGCATAGTCCCAGAGAAATAATATCGGTCTTAAAGACTTTATGGTTAAGAGGGAAAAAGGATGTCTTATTGGGATTTAACTTATAATTCTAGAAACTACTAAATCTATCAACCTCCCTTAACATATTCGGGATAGATATTAACGGATTAGCCAAATGTAGGAGTAGGTCATCAGCGTATGCTGTTAATTTCACTACCTAATTCCTAATGGGAATACCTTGTATCCCTTCATTATTGAGAATATGCTGAATAAGGGGTTCCAGATAAAGACTGAAAAGTAATGGAGAGAGAGAGGGCATCCCTGCCTCGTTCCTGACCGCAGTGTGAAGGACTTGGAGAAGGTTCCATTCCCTGAAATCCTCGCTGTAGGATACCGGTAAATTGCCCTGATCCAATCTATGAACATGGATGGGAATCCAAATGCCTTGAGGGCTTGAAAAAGAAAAGTCCAGTTAACCTGATCAAATGCCTTCTTGACGTCCAGGGAGGCCAACCCTGCAGGATATGTGGCATCCCTGGACTCCGAGAAGACATGGGAAAGAGTATGCAGGTGATCTGAAGATGCACGTCCTCTCATAAATCCCACTTGAGACATACTCACAAGATCCGGAAGAACCAGGGTTAGTCTATCTGCCATTATCTTCGAGAGAATTTTGACATCTTGATTCAGCAAAGATATTGGCCTATAGCTTTGAACCATTTCTGGGTCTTTGTCTGGTTTAGGTAAGAAAACTATCAATGCCTCAAACAGATGTGCATCTGCCACCTCTCCAGATAAGATATGCAAATAGAGCCAATGCAACACGGGAAGTAGTTGCTCCATAAAAGCTTTAAAAAATAAGGCCAAAAACCCATCTGGACCTGGGACTTTACCCACAGGCAAGTCCTTTATAACAATTGCTATTTCTTCCTGTGATAAAGGGGACGATATGAATTTCTTTTGAGAGTCAGATAGTAACGGAAGATGAGCTTCCTCGAGATACTCATCCAGTTTTTGAATGGGTGGAGGACTATCCATGTCCCTATATAATTGTTCGTAAAAGGTAGCAAATTCCTGGACTATCTCAGAGGGGGATACCTTCAGGGTCCCGTCAGACTGAGACCTTATTGGGGTATAAATCTTGCTGATTCTTGTTGTTTTAAGCATAAAGCCAACAGGCGCCCCACTTTTTCTCCTTGATCTGTAAAACTGGCCTTTGTACAGATTATTGCCAACTCAGCCTTTTCTCTTAACATTCCCAGATACTTATCTTTATATATTAATAACTTCTGTGACTCCTCTTGAGAAATTATATCTGGGTGTATACTTTCTAGTACCCGTATCTGGGACAATAAAAAGAGTAACTCTGTTTCCTGTGCCCTCTTCCTCCTTGTAGCTACACTAATGAGAATACCCCTTATATAAGCCTTAAAGGCTCCCCATAAAATATCCGGTCTTGCACTGTCTATTGGGTTGATAGAAAAGAAAAGCTCTATCTGCTCTTTCACCTCTCTTCTATACTTTTCATCCTTTAGTAATTGTTTATTTAATTTCCATCTGGTCTCTCTTTTGGGGATATTAAGAAAAGCCAGATTACCCAAAACTAAAGAATGATCCAATATTGGACCCAGTTGGATCGAAGTGGATAGAACCCCTTGCAAGAGCTCATGAGAAACCAATAGGTAGTCAATGCGAGATTGCGTGCCATGAACTGGTGAACAATAAGTATATTCCCTAAAATTAGGATCTGTAACCCTCCAGACATCGCACAATCCACACTGATCCATCATCTCCTTAAAGGCCCTATGTCCAGGTGTCATTCCCCTCTATCCAGTGCTTGATCTATCCGGATTCGGATCCAAAACTAAATTGAAATCTCCCCCTAATATAATTGGAATAGGGAGTATAGGAAGAATCGTGGAAATCAATTTCATAAAAAAAGAGGGATCGTCTCTATTTGGACCATATATGCTACCTAAAACCAATGGCATGGCCCAAATAGTGCCCTGCACTAGGACATATCTGCCTTCTGAATCCTTAAATACCTGAGAAGGGACAAATGGGATATTTCTATTAATCAGTATCAAGACTCCACAACTATTGGTTTCCCCTGAAGCATGAAAAACCTGACCTATCTGTTGTCTTCGAAGTTGTTTTACTTCGGAATCCACTAAATGAGATTCTTGTATGAATGTTATCTGGGTACGTAACAAACTCAGGTGTTTGAGTACCTGATATTGTTTCAGTTTTTCCTGATCCCTTCACATTCCACGTAGCAATATTAAGATTCTGAGCCATCTATTATATCAGATATTATCCAGATAAAATATCTAACATATCCTGCTAACATGTAACAGGTGATTCTATTCCCCTGAATCTGCTGTGCCGGTCTCCCACCCCATTAAACTCCTGTCCCTCCCCATTACTCCCCAAACAATCCACATCATCCGAATCTCCAAGATATAATCAAAAAACCATCCACCCAACCTTCCCCTCTTATCACTAACAATGTTCAGCAATGCTCCGTTTGCTACTCCTCCCCCAGCTCCCTGAAAAGCTATCCCCAAACCCTGTATTTTTTTTTTTTTAAATTAAGTAAACTTTATTCTTTTACCATCAAGTGCAACACTTCAGCCTTAATCCTACATCTTTATATAAAGACATGTAATGGTACAGGGGCATGAAAACTCCAAGATACAAATGCCATACAGTTACGACTCAATAATTTGCTTATCACACATAACACAGAAAAAGCAAAGAGAGAACCTCTACATGCCCTCCAAAAACCCTGTATTCTTTATAATACATTTCCCTTTCTTGAAATGCCAGCAACAAATAAAAGAGAGAGAACGCAACATCCCCAGTATACAAGCCCTTGTATCTACCACCTGTCTCCTAATAAGGGCTATTAGAAATAAGCCAATATCAATAAAACATCGCCCCCAGTAACATCACGTCTTACAAGGGCATATGTCTTGTTGAGTGTGATAAGGCACCTCGTGGCACAAAATCGGGAAGTCGGCCTCAGCCGAATCTAACATGCATTAAACGGATCTTTGTCTCAGCAGGTTCTCCAGCCTTATAGGGACAAGCCCCTGATCCTCTCCTCCCAGTTGCTGCGCCTTTGTTCCAATAAATCCCAGCTTCTTTCCTACTTTGGGAGCCCTTGGCACTTCCCACGCATGGAGCACAGGCTCCCTCCTGTGTTATGAGTGTGTAACAGCACCCTGATGCCTTACAGAGGAAGGGACATCTCAGCCCTTATAATTGGATTTCCCAAAAGGCTAAAGCCTTCCACCAAACCCTTCCTCCCTAAACTTCCACAGGAGAGGGGGAGACCAGATGTTGCTAAATAGGCATTATTTTCTGCCTATACAAAAACTAGCGAGAAATAGCTTGATTACTTGAGACCCCAGACCCAGACAGGATAAGCAGGAATGTACTTTCATGATTGGAACACTTATAAAACCAAAGGGCCCGAAACCCCAGACCCAGACAATACAAATAAGAGTATGCATCCACAACTAGATCGCTGTAAAAAGAAAAAGAAAAGAAAGTCCTTTCTGTCCCATATTCGGGCTGAAATGAGAGTCCAAGAATATGTGACCGTTGCTTTCCAGAAGATCCCTTTACATGAATACCCAGCCTTCTCAAAGTGGTTCACATCTTGTCGAGAAGGCCCTAAGACCTTTCATGTGTCCCTGAAGAGATCTGGCAGTGCTAATTTTAAACCAGCAAACGCTGCCTCTGGATCTTCGTAGGTAGCCCAGGAACCAGCCACCAGTACCTGTAGCCTGGCCGGGTATCCCATACAAAATTTAAGTACAGCCGCAATAATTTTTGAGACAACAGGATGAAAAGCCGCTCACTTCAAACGGACTGAACCTGGGATATCTTGGTCTATTCTAAGCTTAACTTGCTCCCAGCGAACTTCTTGGAGTTCTCTCACTTTGTACAGGAAATGTCGCTCTAAAAAATTTAAGAAATGACAAATTATAGGTCGGGGCGTTGCTCCAGGAGGGGGCTTCAGTCTTAATGACCTATGGGCTCTCTCAATAATATATTTAGCCCCAAATGGAGAAGGGCCTGCAATCTTCTCGACCAACTTCTGGATAAAAGCTATGGTATTCTGGCCCTCTTCTCCCTCAGGTAACCCGAGGATCACAACATTATTTCTCCGGCTACAACCTTCCAAGGTCTTCAATCTTGACCTCTCAAATCTAGACAGTTTCTGACGCATTGCTGCCATCTCAGGCTAAAGCTCTCGACTTGTTTCTCTAGAGAAGATCCTAGTTGTGTTGTCTGAGGTAGCGAGGGTTATTTCTTCTATTTTTCTCGTGGCGATTTCATCTCTGATGCCATCTCTTTGATCTCATCTCGAAAGGTTTAAATTCCTCCCAAAATCTGGACAATGTGAGCAGCTCTTGATCTGCCCCAAGATTCAGAACGTCTCCCTTTTCTGTTCCACTCGAGGCCCCGGATTTTTTTGAGGCCTTCTCAGGTGTAACTGGCGGGGTGTGTTTCTGCTGTTGTTTTTTCATGTAAATGTCCATTCTCTCTCGAAATCGCCTTGCAAGGGCACAAAGTTGTAGGGAACCAGAATAACTCAAAATTCGAGGTTTAGAGATCGAGAAAGTATACCAGAAAACGAAAATATAGAAACGGGAGGCTGGAGCTATACAGAGGAGCGACTATCCGGTAGCTTGCATCACGTAGTCCCCCCGGGATTTAGGATTTCATATCTCAGTGACTTAGGTAAATTCTAGAAAGGTGAAGGGGGTGAGAGACCAGGGCAGCCAGATGGAGACAGAAGTGTGAGAAAGGGCTGACAGTGGTGGGAGCGACCCAGACGACGATGATATGTTGAAAGATCAGGTGAAGAACAGGGTTTTTTCTGATAGGGTAGTGAGAAATTGTGTGAAATACAGGCAGCCAATGTGAGCTAGAATAGAAAGAAGGAGGAGGAGAAATTGATTATTTAATGGAGGCCTGGGAGGGGGTGGTGGGGTGGGACAAAATTTAGCCCGCTTTAGTGGCACCCGAGGAGTTAGCTGGCAAGGCAGTCCAAGAATTATGCTGCAGAATAAATGTATAAAAGGTGCTCCAATCAGGACAGACTTCAGGGCAGAGCAGACCAATCGGTATCCACTCGCCAAGCGCTGCAACAATCAGAGGCCTCGGGGCCAAAAGTCCAAAACATCCAGTGAGCGGTCGTACCTGAGCTGATGATCTGGGGCTGGGGACTGCAAGGGTGGTCGCAGATTGTCCATGGGGTCGGGCGGCGGTGCCTGGAGGTGGCAGCAGTTCTGCCTGGCTTCCATGAAGCGCCTCTTCTGGCGCTGGCCCCTGGGGAGGAGAGGAGAAAGAGAGATAATTATAGCAGCAAAGTAGATGAGGGAGCGGGTGGTGGCGCCAGTCCTAATCACAGGGAGGGTGCTGGAGTTTAAGAAAGACAAAGGACAGGACAGAATTAGAATGGGGTAGGGGTGGAGGTGAGAAAAGTCAGAGAATGAGTGTGGAGAAGGAGGGTGGAGACAATGAGGTGAGAGCATTGGCAGAAGAGGGGCTGAGGTTTTCAGTCAGAGCTACTGAGAGAGCAGGAGGGGATAATGAAGTGAAGGCAGAGGAAAGGTTAGTTGAAGGAGACAGCAGGGCTTTTCAATCAGGAAAAGATAGAGTAGGAGGAACAAAAAAGAGGATTGGACAGAGCTAAAAGAAATGGCAGGGAGATGGTGGAAAGTAGAGGAGCATATAACTATAGCCTTAGTACTATAATACACAGACAGAGCAGATGAGGATAACCTTAATACTATCTATACAGCAGTAATGTCATTCAGAATATATAAAACAGCTTAGTACGCTAATGGCAAGCACAGATACAGGTCATACACATTAAGCAATTTAGCCCGCTTTAGTGGCACCTAAGGAGTTAACTGGCAAGGCAGTCTAAGAATTTCACTGTGGTTCATGTCATGCATTTTCCATGCAGTGATTCACAGTGTGGTGAAAAAATATCAGGTGATGGTGGTGTTAATGATGATGATGATGTTGCTGTGGTTGCAATATGCAGTCCACATGCCAGCATCCAAGCAGAAGATGTGGATGTGTGTGATGTTGATGAATATGATGAGGATGATGTAATTGACCCCAGTTGGGAACCAGAGAAAAATAAATTCAAGGTGGCTGTGTCTGAGTCTGTTTGCATTAATCCCCCCCCCCGTAAATACTTTTGATTTATCAGTTTCAGTTGATGATGATGATGATGACATGGTAATAATGATAGTAGTCATGATGGTCAGTTGCAGTCCAGGTGTGCAGTGCCGAAACATCACGTAGCCCCCCCCCCCACTTCAGTGCTTAAAAGAACGGAGTTCAATAAGCAGCATCATGGACATGTTAAAAGTAGAGCATCACAATCCCTTGTTTGGGATTTTTTTGTTCAAGATGCAAATGATGAGTCAGTTGCAATCTGCCAGGTTTGCCACGTGCATGTGAGTCAAGGTAAAAACCAGCGCCATCTGGGCAGAGGAGGACAACATACGCATCTTAAGAATAGGCACATGGCACTGTGGACCCAGCACAAGATGGCAGCTAATACCACAGTGGGGCATTCACCCTCATCAGCAACCATAACAAGCATGTGATCCCCTTCCATGAGTGTTAAGTCCAGGAGGAAATTAAACGTGTGCAGTAGTGAGGAAATAAGAGCAGAGGATTACTACCAGGCATGATGAAGTGGAGGAGCATAATGATTTTGAAATGTTGTCCAGTGCTGGTGAGAGTAGCAGTTTTGGTGGTGGTGAATGCAGTATGTCTAGTGCAAGTGGTACATCATCCCTGGTTGGCAAGTCTGGCAAGATAACTGCATTTCTGGGTTTGTTATCATCACCTGTGCAACCGTCTTCATCAAACATCCACATTCCAGCCCCTGCCAATACCATTCATCACAGAGCAGAACCATTTATCAACACACCCCGTGTAAAATGTTTAAGTCAGCCCACGTTACAGAGTGTTTTTGCGCATAAGCTGAAGTACCCCCCAATTATACAGTGTCACATGAACTTAATGCTGCTGTAACTGAAATGCTGGCAATTGATCTTTTGCCCTTCTCCTTTGTGGAAAATTCTGGGTTCCGGTGGTTTGCTGCATGTGCCTGTTCAAAATGGAAAGTCCCATCCAAGACATACTTTTTGACCCATGCTGTCCCTGAGTTGTTCCATGCTGTGTCCGACTCAGTAAGACATACCCTTCAACATTCTTCCTCTCCATTCATCCATTTAAGTATGGATATGTGGACAAGTGTCAAAACAGTGGGGAGTTCATATTTGTGTATAACTGCACACTGGGCACAGGTGCCGGGAGTAGTTTGTGATGTTGGTAGTGCGAATAATCAGTGCAGTAAGGTGGATTGATGTGGTAGCAATCTTCCAGGAATTCAACAGCATGCAATGATTGCTATGTGCAATGTGACCTTTTCACACACTGGTGAAAACATGTTGGACGTGGTGCTGACAGAAACTGACAAGTGGCTGAATTTTCTGTCCCTGAGAGCTGTGTTCATAGCAAGTGACAATGGGTCAAACGTGGTGAAATGCATCACGGATGGTGTTTTTTTTCATGTTTCATGCATGGCCCATTGTTTAAATCTTGTGGTGCAGGAGTTTCTGTGGCACCCTGATGTAAAGGAAATGCTGACCATTGCACGTCGTATCTGCTCTCACTTTTCATGATCTGCAAAGGCCCGTGACCAACTGCGGCAGTTGTAGATGTAAAACAGCCTCCCTCAGCACTGCTTGAAGCTGAAGTTGTCACCCGATGGAACTCCACTTTATAAATGGCAGAGAGGTTGTATGAACAATACAAAGCCATCTCAGAATATCTTGTGATGCACACTAGCTGTGACAGTTCCGGGGCCTCCATGTCTATGATGACTGAACAGTGGCTCCTCATGGACTTTGTAATAACAATTTTGCGGCCTTTTGAACAAGCCACACAGGCAGTGAGTGGCAAGTCTGCCTCCATTAGCCAATCAATTCCACTGCTGCAGGTGCTGAGGCAGACATTGGTGAATGTACAGCATGGCCTTGATGTTGACGAAGACAGTGCTAGCAGTATGTTGCTGAAATGCATGTTGACAGTATTCGACCAGAATTGTCACATTTTGAGCATTCAGCGTAGTGACAACTTTGCCATAGCAACAATGCTGGACCCACAATACAAACGTGGCATTGCATCAGTACTGGAGGGAGAGCCTTAACAGGTAAAAAAATATCAGTGGGCAACTGGTGGGCTTGGTTCATGGGGCACAAAAGTCACGTGCCAAGGGCAGCAAACCTCAGCAGCATAATCCTGCTGAAGGTGTACCTGGAGGACCATCAAGCATATCCTGCAAGGGGAAGGGGACTGCAGTTCCAGGTGGTCTGTCATCCAAAGTGGCTGGCATCAACCCACTTTGGGAGGCTTTGTCCCAAGTGGGATTTGTGAAATAAATGATTCCAGAGAACAGGATGATGCATCAACTACTGGACTTAGTGTGGCACAGAGAATGGTTGAGTCATATTTGTCTGAAAACAGGCATCTGACAATAACTGATGATCTTCTTTTGTACTGGAGCGGAAAGGTCAGTGAATGGCCAGAGCTGACTGCAGTGGCACTGAATTACCTCACATGCCCACCCTCCAGTGTAAGTGTTGAGAGGGTATTCAGCTCAGCAAGTGCAATAGTCAGGGATTGTCGGACAAATCTCTTTCCTGAAAATGTTAGTTTGCTAACATTCATAAAAATGAATGAGAGGCACATACCTGCACAGACTGCAATCTCGGTATTCATACCCTGGCCTAGTCATGGTGGTTTTGGTGATGTGGAAATGGACCATCCTGATGGCACTGGCAGTGGCAGCAGGAAAAAGGCCCACCACTGATGTAGATGATGACACAATGGAAAAAGAATTTCCAAGTGGTCAGACTTCAGACATAGATGACTGTGAGGGCAGATTTCTTTATGAGGATGCTGATGTGGTTAATGTTGGCAGGTTTTAACTAAAGTTGTTAACCGGCGGTGCGCCCCCCTGGATTCAGACCACCACCTCCAGAACTGATGTTAGCCACTGCCACCACTGAGCATGAGTTTTTCCACCCTCCGAACCACCACCACCACCACCGGGACTGATGTTAGCCACTGTCTCCACTGAGCATGAGTTTGTCCGTCCCCCTGGACCACCACCACCGGGACTGATGTTAGCCACTGCCACCACTAAGCATGAGTTTGTCCACTGCCCTGGACCACCACTACCGGGACCAATGTTAGCCACTGCCACCACTGAGCATGAGTTTGACTGCCCACCGGACCACCACCGAGACTGATGTTGCTACTGTCACCATTGAGCATGAGTTTTCCGCCTCCCGGACCACCACCACCACCGGGTCTGATGTAAGCCACTGCCATCACTGAGCATGAGTTTGTCCGCCCCCTGGACCATCACCACTAGGACTGATGTTTGCCACTGCCACTACTGAGCATGAGTTTGTCCGCACCGGACCACCACCACCGGGACTGATGTTAGCCACTGTCTCCACTGAGCATGAGTTTGTCCGTCCCCCTGGACCACCACCACCGGGACTGTTGTTAGCCACTGCCACCACTAAGCATGAGTTTGTCCACTGCCCTGGACCACCACCACCGGGACCAATGTTAGCCACTGCCACCACTGAGCATGAGTTTGACTGCCCACCGGACCACCACCGCCAGGACTGATGTTAGCTACTGTCACCATTGAGCATGAGTTTTTCCGCCTCCCCGGACCACCACCACCACCGGGACTGATGTAAGCCACTGCCATCACTGAGCATGAGTTTGTCCGCCCCTGGACCATCACCACTAGGACTGATGTTTGCCACTGCCACTACTGAGCATGAGTTTGTCCGCCCCGGACCACCACCACCGGGACCGATGTTAGCCACTGTCTCCACTGAGCATGAGTTTGTCCGTCCCCTGGAACACCACCATCGGGACTGTTGTTAGCCACTGCCACCACTAAGCATGAGTTTGTCCACTGCTCTGGACCACCACCACCGGGACCAATGTTAGCCACTGCCACCACTGAGCATGGTTTGACTGCCCACCGGACCACCACCGCCAGGACTGATGTTAGCTACTGTCACCATTGAGCATGAGTTTTTCCGCCTCCCCGGACCACCACCACCACCGGGACTGATGTAAGCCACTGCCATCACTGAGCATGAGTTTGTCCGCCCCTGGACCATCACCACTAGGACTGATGTTTGCCACTGCCACTACTGAGCATGAGTTTGTCCGCCCCGGACCACCACCACCGGGACCGATATTAGCCACTGAGCATGAGTTTGTCCAACCTCCAGACCACCACCACCAGGACTGATGTGAGCCACTGCCACCACTGAGCATGAGTTTGTCCGCCCCCCAGACCACCACCACCGGGGCTGATGTTAGCCACTGCCACCACTGAGCATGAGTTTTTCTGCCCCTGGACCACCACCACCGGGACTAATGTTAGCCACTGCCACCACTGAGCATGAGTTTTTCCACCCCCAGACCACCACCACCGGGACAGATGGTAGCCACTGCCACCACCACCAGATGCAGGAAGATATAACAGGGAATGTCATCATGTGCTGAAGCTATCGCAACCAGCACTCACCACCAGTGTCATTCAGACAGTATTTCCCCATTACATTTACATTTACCATGCCAAGGCAGAGGGAGTCGAACAGGAGACTGCATCCATCAGCCACAGGCACAAAGTTTCTTAATATTTAAACTATAAAGTCAGTATGTGCACTAATGTTTTTTATGCTATTTAACTTCCTTTAGCTGTATGTTTTGTTTTCTGTAGCTTTTCTGAGCTGCAATGGTCAAACACATACTGTAAACTTATTTTGTTTTTTTACAGGTTAACACAAAAACTCTCCTTCACTGAAAGTCAGTGTGAATGGTACTGCAGCTGTACCGTACACAGGCACCTATAGAATATCCATTTGAAATCCATACTGGTACGTATCAAGATTTTATTTCATCCATTCAATTTTTTTTAAAAGACTGCAGCAAATGTGACTGAGTACAATTCATAAACTAGGTGACATGTGTACGTCACCAAAATTATTTCTGTAAGATATCATGCACTGTATTCTGAACTTGCAGCTGTGCAGCCATGAGCATGACAGTGTTGAAAAAGTTGCACACAGGTTGTGTTACTTGACAAGATGTGGTTTTGAAATGTAACTTGACTTGAGATTGAGAACCAGGGACAATCAAGCTGTAAGAAGTAAGTCATTTCTTTTTTTTAGGAAACTTCAAGATGCTTTGTTGTTGTGTCAAGTGGCCTTATCCAAAGAAGTTCTTCAACATCAGGACTCCCACCTCCCCCCGGACTGGGGCAGACATGCAACACGCAGAAGTTGTTTAATTCGATGACCATGACCACCATTAACAACCAGACTCAAGAAGGATGCAGATGAAATCTGTGAAGAAGTAACCAAATAAGAAACCATTAGAGACAAACCTGCAAATATGCTTCCCCCACCGCAAAAAAAAAAAAAAAATACTTACCTTCATTTGCTTGAGAGTTATCCATTTCAAATTTCTATGCAAAAAGTTCTCATTGAGCACTGGAATGTGCACACCAACAGTATCTGTGACCTGTGATACAAAACAATACAATTAGTATATGTCCATGTCAACCCCCCCCCCAACTACAAAATACACAAATGTATATCTATATATATCAACTCACCAAGGCTACTGTTAGTGTACAGACAACGGGCACCCTTCCAGCTGGTTGAGATGATCACATTGCATTTGCTGGAATCGCAGCACACATTGGACCAGCAACAGTTCACTCACGGTCAACATTTTATTCTGGGAGACTTTGCATGTGGTGTAACCATCACATTTGACTTCGTCACCACTTGTCAATTTTCTGGACACAAGACAGTTGCATTCTGGGCATGCGCGGAAAAAACCTGGGGACTCTGTGTGAGTACTAAGCACATGACTGAGTGTGCCATTAATTCTGGGGGACTTTGCATGTGGTGTAACGCTCACATTTGACTTTGTCACCACTTGTCAATTTTCTGGATACAAGACAGATGCATTTTGTGATTGTGAGCTCATGATGTCATTACTGGTATTATCAATTAAAGCAGCACTGCAAGAATGTGGTGACAATTTTGAACAGTACTTTTTTATACTATTTTACATTGCCAGCAACTTAGTTACCTCTGAGTCATGACTTGAATGATACACTTCTTTTCACAATTTCTGTCTGCTTTACTACTTTTTGTCATGTGTTAAAAAAAGGGAGCATGCCTTTCAATATTGTTCTGATCTGGTTTGTAGCACGATTTCCAGCTGCTTTTCAATAAATATTGTTCTGTGGGGTCATAAAACATTGCCTGCTACATAACTGTTAATTTACAACAGAAGTGATATATAACAACTGATGTGATGGAGAAAAGCAGCAGAAAATACTGACAAAGCCCTAGTCAGCACCATATTAGAAAGAGAGCTCCTTTTATTATTTCAGACATGAAAAAAAGTAGTACAGCAGACTCAAATACTGGAAATGATAATATCATACAAGTCAGGATGTAAGTAAAGTAAGTGGCAATATAACATAGCATTAAAAAATATAGGTCAGAGTTCTCAACAGATTGTTGCACTGCTGCTTTACAGACATTCACCACATTACATAGTTATTATGATGTTGCACCTAATATATGGGTGCCTTACTTCCAGGAGAATCTTTCTTGCTCCACATGTCCTTACATAGCGCAATACATTTCTGTCAAAACCACCCGTAATTTCATTAAAGTGTGTCATGTCACGGAGGAATTCCCGTTCTGAAAAAGCCGCCCAAATTCTGCCCCTTTTTATGTAGCGTTAGGGCGTGATGTCAAGGAGAGTCTTGGTGCATGCTCCACTATAGTGAATATCCGGCAGCTTTCAGATGTTTCTTTATGTTATAATGGTCAGTTTCATGAGCCGCTACTAGCACTACTAGCACTATGCATACCGCAGTCAGCGGCCGCCATGGTGGTGAGAGGAGGCTGAGCTGGTCGCCGGTGCCGGATTCAGACTGAGTCCAGGAGGACGGGCGGTGCACTCTGGGGGCGGGGCAGGGGGACCACAGACCACCAGGTATTGCTCTTTTTGGGACTATCTGGCATCAGGGATCGTGCTTGGGTGTGGGGAGGCCACTAGAACACCAGGGATATTGACTGAATACGGCAGCTACTGGGTCGGGATCATGCTTGGGGGTGGGGCCGTCACTAGAACACCAGGGATATTGATGGAATATGGCGGCTACTGGGTCGGGATCGTGCTTGGGGTGGGGGGGCACCAGAACACCAGGGATATTGACTGAATATGGTGGTACTGGGTTGGGGATCGTGCTTGGGGATAGAGCTACCAGAACACCAGGGATATTGATGGAATAGCATGTGTTACTGGTAAGGGATTGTGTTGGGGTAAATACTAGAACACCAGGGATATTGATGGAATATGGCTGCCATTGGGTCAGGGATCGTGCTTGGGGGTGGGGGGACCACTAGAACACCAGAGATATCTATAGATACGGGCAGCTACTAGATCGGGATCGTGCTTGGGGGTGGGGGGCCACTAGAACACCAGGGATATTGACTGAATACGGTGGCTACTGGGTCGGGGATCGTGCTTGGGGGTTGGGGGGGCCACTAGAACACCAGGTAATTTCATTACATGCCCTGACTGTGGGGTTTGGGGATCATGCTGGGAGGCACTGCCACATTACCGCCAGCTTTTTGTCGGCGGTGTTTAGCGCTGCACTACTGGTCACGCTAATGCCTGTAGCGCTGCGCTATACATTTGAATATGCCGCGCAGCTGGCATTCATGGCCACTCCCCTCACTCCCGCCTCAGCATACATTTACTTTTAGCGTTAGCGCTATCACACAGAGCCGGCGCTATTAAGGCTTCTGAATATTGCAGCCTTGCGCTATTCTAGTGCTATTCCAGCGCTATGGTTTTGCGCTGGGTGCAATTGTTTGAATATCTGGCCCTTTGTGTTTCTTTTTAAGCTCTCATTTCACTTCGTCGGCACTGTGGAATTTTCTGGACACAAGACAGTAGCATTTTTGGGGAGCACATTAATTCTGGTGGCTGTGTGACCACAGCGTGCATGATGGACTGTGCCATTATGCTGGGGGACTTTGCATTTTTTTTTACAATCTCATTTCAGTTTGTCAGCACTGGGGAACTTTCTGGACACCAGACAGTAGCATATTGGAGAAGCAAATTAATTCTGGTGACTGTGTGAGACCACTGGGCCATTAATTCTTAGAGACTTTGCAATTTTTTTGTTATCCTCTCATTTCACTTAATCAGAACGGGGGAATTTTCTGCTCACAACACAGGAGCATTTTGGGAATAAAAATTAACTCTCGTGACTGTGTGTAAGCAGTGCACACATGACACAGTATGCCATTCATTCAGGGAGACTTTGCATTTCTTGTAATACTTTCTTTTCATTTTGTCAGCAGTAGGTAATTTTCTGGACACAAGATTGCAGCATTTTGGGATGCAAATTAATTCTGGTGACTGTGGGTGATCATTGCGTGTATTATCGAGTGCATCATTAATTCTGGGAGACTTTGCATATTTTGTTACACTCTCATTTCACTTCGTCAGACTGGGGAATTTTCTGGAAACATGGCAGGAGCAAATGGGGATGCACATTAATTCTGATGACTGTATGAGACCACTATGCACATTGCAGAATGCATAATTAATTCTGGGAGACTTTGCATTTCTTTTTAAGCTTTTTCACTTCATCAGCTTTGGGGAATTTTCTGGAGAGAGGACAGAAGCATTTTGGGGATGCACATTAATTCTGCTGACTGTGTGCAACCATTGCATGAATTATAGAGTGCACCATTAATTCTGGAGATTATGCTCTTTTTGTTATGCTGTCATTTCACTTCATCAGCACTGGGGAATTTTCTAGACACAAGACAGTAGCATTTTGGAGATGCACATTAATTCTGGTGACTGTGTGTGACCACTGCACACATGACGGAGTGCACCATTAGTTCTGGGATACTTTGCCTTTCTTTTTAAGCTCTCATTTCACTTTGTCAGCACTGGGGAATTTTCTGGAGACAAAAGAGTAGAATTTTGCGGTGCATATTAATTCTGGTGCCTGTGTGTGACCACTGCGTGCATAACATAGTGGACCATTAATTCTGGGAGACTTTACCCTCTCATTTCACTTGGTCAGCACTGGGGAACTTTCTGGACACAAAACAATAGCATTTAGGGATGCTAATTAATTCTGTTGAATTTTGTGACCATTACGTGCATTATTTAGTGCACCATTAATTTTGAGTGACTTTGCCTTTTTTGTTTAGCTCTCATTTCACTTCATCAGGACTGGGGAATTTTCTGGACACAAGACAGGAGCAAATGGGGATGCATATTAATTTTTTTGACTGTGTGTGACCACTGCGCACATGACAGAGTGCACCATTAATTTTATGAGACTTTGCATTTCTTTTTACGCTCTTATTTCGCTTCATCAGCACTGGGGAATTTTCTGGACATAAGACAGTAGCATTTTTGGGGATCACATTAATTCTGGAGACTGTTTGACTACAGCGGGCATGATGGAATGTGTCATTACACTGGGACTCTTTGCATTTTTTGTTACAATCTCATTTCAGTTCATCAGCACTGGGGAACTTTCTGGACACAAGGCAGTAGCATTTTGGAGAAGCAAATTAATTCTGGTGACTGTGTGTGACCACTGCGCCTTTAATTCTTGAGTCTTTGCATTTCTTTGTTATCCTCTCATTTCACTTAATCAGAACTGGGGTATTTTCTGCTTACAAGACATGAGCATTTTGGGAATAATATTTAACTCTTGTGACTGTGTGTAAGCAGTGGGCACTTGACAGAGTATGCCATTCATTCTGGGAGACTTTGCATTTCTTGTTACACTTTCTTTTCACTTTGTCAGCAGTAGAACATTTTCTGGACACAAAACAGCAGCATTTTTGGATGCAAATTAATTCTGATGACTGTGGGTGACCATTGGGTGCATTATGGAGTGCACCATAAATTCTGGGAGACTCTGCATTTTTGGTTACGGACTCATTTCACTTCATCAGGACTGGAGAATTTTCTGGAAACAAGACAGGAGCAAATGGGGATGCACATTAATTCTGGTGACTGTGTGCGACAACTATGCACATTGTGGAGTGCATCATTAATTCTGGGAGACTTTGCATTGTTTTAAGCTCTCATTTCACTTTGTCAGCTTTGACGAATTTTCTGGAGAGAGGACATTAGGATTTTGGGGATGCACATAAATTCTGGTGACTATGTGCAACCATTGCATGAATTATAGAGTGCACCATTAATTCTGGGAGATTATGCTGTTTTTGTTACACTGTCATTTCACTTCTTCAGCAATGGGAAATTTTATAGACACAAGACAGTAGCATTTTGTGGATACACATTTATTCTGGTGACTGTGTGTGACCACTGCAAACATGACATAGTGCACCATTAATTCTGGGAGACTTTGCAGCTTTTGTTAACTTCTCATTTCACTTCATCAGCACTTGAGAATTTTCTGGACACAAAACAGTAACATTTTTGGGATACAAATTAATTCTGGTGACTGTGTGTGACCACTGCGAGCATGACAGAGTGCACTATTAATTCTGGGAGACTTTGCATTTTTTGTCACCTTCTCTTTTCACATCATCATCACGTGGGAATTTTCTGGACACAAGAAAGGATTTTGGGGATGCATATTAATTCTGGTGACTGTGTGAGGCCACTGTGCAAATGACTGAGTGTGCAATTAATTCTGGGAGACTTCACATTTCTTGATAAGCTTATAAGCTTTCATTTCACTTCATCCGCACTGGGCAATTTTCTGGATACAAGACTGTAGAATTTTGGGGATGGACATTAATTCTGGTGATTGTGTGTGACCTCTGCCCACATAACGTAGTGCACCATTAATTCTGGGAGACTTTGCATTTCTTTTTAAGCTCTCATTGCCCTTCGTCAGCACTGGGATATTTTTGGGACACAAGACAATAGCATTTTGGGCATGCAAATTAATTCTGGTCACTGTGTGAGATGACTGCACACATGACTGAGTGCACCATTAATTCTGGGAGACTTTGCATTTCTTGTTATGCTTTCATTTCACTTTGTTAGCACTGGGGAAATTTTCTGGACACAAGGCAGTAGCAATTTGGGGATGCACATAAATTATGGTGACTGTGTGTGACCATTGCACACACTTTGGAGTGCACCATTAATTTTGGGAGACTTTGCAAATTTTTTTTTAGCTCTCATTTCACTTCACCAGGACTGGGGAATTTTCAGGACAGAAGACAGGAGCAAATGGGGATGCACATTGATTCTGGTGACTGTGTGTGGCCACTGCCCACATGACCGAGTGCACCATTAATTCTATGAGACTTAGCATTTCTTTTTAAGCTCTCATTTCACTTTCTCAGTACTGGGGACTTTTCTGGACACAAGACAGTAGCATTTTGGGGATGCAAATTAATTCTGGTGACTGTGTCTGACCACAGCATGCATGATGGGCTGCACCATTATTCTGGGAGACTTTGCATTTGTTGTTACCATAACATTTCAGTTCATCAGCACTGGGGAACTTTTTGGACACAAGACAGAAGTCTTTTGGTGATTTAAATTAATTCTGGTGACTGCGTGTGACTACTGAGCTCATAACTGAGTATGACATTAATTCTGGGAGACTTTGCATTTCTTGTTATCCTTTCATTTCACTTTGTCAGTAATGAGAAATTTTCTTTCCTCAACACAGTAGCATTTTGGGGATGCACATTAATTCTGGTAACTGTGTGTGACCACTGTGCACATGACTGTGTGCACCATTAATGAGACTTTACATTTCTTGTTACACTTTCATTTCACTTCAGCACTGGGAAATTTTAAAGACACTAGACAGTAGCATGTATGGTATGCAATTTAATTGAAGTGACTGTGTGAACATTGTTCATATTATGGAGTGCACTATTAATTCTGGGAGACTTTGCATTTTTTGTTATCTTCTCATTTCACTTAATCAGCACTGAGGATTTTTCTGCACACAAGACAGGAGCATTTTGGGGATGCAGATTAATACTGGTGATGGTGTGTGACCATGGTGCACGTGGCTGAGTGTGCAATTAGTTCTTGGAGACTTCATATTTCTTGTTATGCTCTCACTTCACTTCATCATCACTGCAAAATTTTCTTGACAAAAGACAGTAGCATTATGGGGTGCAGATTAATTCTGGTGACTGTGTGTAACCACTGCACACATGATGGAGTGCACCATTAATTCTGGGAGACTTTGCCTTTCTTTTTAAGCTCTCATTTCACTTTGTCAGCACTGGGAAATTTTTTAGACACAAGAGAGTAGCATTTTGGGAATTTAAATTAATTCTGGTTACAGTGTGTGACAACTGTGCACATGTCTGAGTCCACCATTAATTCTGAGAGACTTCATATTTCTTGTTTCACTTTCATTTCACATTGTCATCACTGGTGGATTTTCTTGAGACAATAGAGTAGCATTTTGGGATGCACATTAATTCTGGTGACTATGTGTGACCACTGCGCACATAATGTAGTGCAACATTAATTCTGGGAGACTTTGCATTTTCATTACCTTCTCATATCACTTCATAAGCACTGCAGAATTTTCTGGACACAAGACAGTAGCATTTTGGAGATGCAAATTAATTTTGGTGACTGTGTGTGACCACTGCGCACATGACAGAGTGCACCATTAATTCTGTGATACTTTGCATTTCCTGTTACCCCTTTCATTTCACTTCATAAAGCACTGGAGAATTTTCTGGACACATGGCACTAGCATTTTGGGGATGCACATTATTTCTGGTGACTTTGTGTGACCATTGCATGCATTATGGAGTGCACCATTAATTCTGAGAGATTTTGCATTTTTTGTTTAGCTCTCATTTCACTTCATCAGGACTGGGGAATTTTCTGGACATGAGACAGGAGCAAATGGGCATGCACATGCATTTTTTTGACTGTGTGTGACCACTGCGCACATGACAGAGTGCACCATTAATTTTATGAGACTTTGCATTTCTTTTTAAGCTCTCATTTCGCTTCATCAGCACGCAAGACAATTGCATTTTTGGGGAGCACATTAATTCTGGTGACTGTGTGACCACAGCATGCATGATGGACTGCACCATTATGCTGTGAGACTTTGCATTTTTTTGTTACACTCTGATTTCAGTTCGTCAGCACTGGGAAACCTTCTGGACACATGGCAGTAGTATTTGGAGAAGTAAATTAATTCTGGTGACTGTGTGTGAATACTGCACCATTAGTTCTTGGAGACTTTGCATGTTTTTGCTGTCCTCTCATTTCACTTCTTCAGAACTGGGGAATTTTCTGCTCTCAAGACAGGAGCATTTTGGGAATAAAAATTAACTCTGGTGACTGTGTGTAAACAGTGTGCACATGACAGAGTATGCCATTCATTCTGGGAGACTTTACATTTCTTGTTACACTTTCTTTTCACTTTTTCAGCAGTAGGTAATTTTCTGGACACAAGGCAGTAGCATTTTGGATATGCAAAGTAATTCTGGTGACTGTGGGTGACCATTGCATGCAGTATGGAGTGCACCATTAATTCTGGGAGACTTCATTTTTTGTTATGCTCTCATTTCACTTCATCAGGACTGTGGAATCTTCTGGCCACAAGACAGGAGCAAATGGGAATGCATATTAATTCTGGTGACTGTGTTTTACCACTGCACTCATGACAGAGTGCACCATTAATACTGGGAGACTTGGCATTTCTTTTTAAGCTTTCATTTCACTTCTTCAGCACTGAGAAATTTTCTGGACACAAGACAGTAGCATTATGGGGATGCACATTAATTCTGGTGACTGTGGGTGACCACTGCTCACATTATGCAGAGCACCATTAATTCTGGGAGCTTTTGCATTATTTGTTACTTACTCATTTCACTTTGTCAGGACTGGGGAATTTTCTGGAAACAAGACAGGAGCAAATGGGGATGTGCATTAATTCTGGTGGCTGTGTGCAACCACTATGCACATTACTTAGTGCACCATTAATTCTGGGAGAGTTTGCATTTCTTTTTAAGCCCTCATTTCACTTCGTCTGCTTTGGGGAATTTTCTGGAGAGAGGACAGTAGCATTCTGGGGATGCACATTAATTCTGGAGACTGTGTGCAACCACTGCATGAATTATAGAGTGCACCATTAATTCTGAGAGATTATGATATTTTTGTTATGCTCTCATTTCACTTCATCAGCACTGGGGAATTTTCTAGACACAAGACAGTAGCATTTTGGTTATACACTTTAATGCTGGTGACTGTGTGTGACCACTGCACATATGACTAAGTGCACAGTTAATTCTGTGAGACTTTGCATTTCTTGTTACACTTTCATTTCACTTTGTTAGCACTGGGGAATTTCCTGGACAAAAGGGAGTAACATTTTTGGGATGCACTTTAATTCTGGTGACTGTGTGTGACCATTGCACGCATTATGGAGTACACCATTAATTCTGGGAGATTTTGCATTTTTTGTTATGCACTCATTTCTCTCAGTCAGGATTGGGGAAACTTCTGAACACAAGACAGGAGCAAATGGGTATGCATATTAACTCTGGTGACTGTGTTTGACCTCTGCACACATAACAGAGTGCACTATTAATACTTGGAGACTTGCCATTTCTTTCTAAGCTCTCATTTCACTTCACACACCAAAAATACTTCTCCCTTTTGTCCAGAAAACCCCCCGTGCTTAAGAAGTGAAATGAAAGCGTAACAAGAAATGCAAAGTCTCACAGAATTAATGGTGCACTCAGTCATGTGTGCAGTGGTCACACACAGTCACCAGCATTAATGTGCATCACCAAAATGCTACTGTCTTGTGTCCAGAAAATTCCTCAGTGCTGATGCAGTGAAATGACAGCGTAACAAAAATAGCATAATCTCCCAGAATTAATGGTGCACTCTATAATTCATGCAATGGGTCCACACAGTCACCAGAATTAATGTGCATCCTCCAAATGCTACTGTCCTCTCTCCAGAAAATTCCCCAAAGCTGACGAAGTGAAATGAGAGCTTATAAAGAATTGCAAAGTCTCCCAGAATTAATGATGCACTCCCTAATGTGCATAGTGGCCCAGAATTAATGTTGTACTATGTTATGCACTCAGTGGTTACACACAGTCACCAGAATTAATATGCACCCCAAAATGCTACTCTTTTGTCTCCAGAAAATTCCTTACTGCTGATAAAGGGAAATGAGAGCTTAAAAAGAAAGGTAAAGTATCCCAGAAATAATGGTGCACTCCGTCATGTGCACAGTGGTCACACACAGTCACCAGAATTAATTTGCATCCCCAAAATGCATTTTTCTTGTGTCCAGAAAATTCCACAGTGCTGACAAAGTGAAATGAAATCATAAAAGGAACTGCAAAGTCTCTCAGAATGAATGGCATACTTTCTCATGTGCACACTGCTAACACAATGTCACCAGAATTAATTTTCATCCCCAAAATGCTCCTGTCTTTTGCTCAGAAAATTCCACAGTGCTGGTTAAGTGAAATGAGAGGATAACAAAAGAATGCAAAGACTTCCAGAATTAATGGTGAGCTCCATAATGCAAACAATGTTCACACACAGTCATCAGTATTAATGTGCATCCCCAATATGTTACTGTCTTGTGTCCAGAAAATTTCCCAGTGCTGACAAAGTAAAATGAAAGTGTACCAAGAAATGAAAAGTATTACAGAATTAATGGCACACTCAGTCATGTGCTCAGTGGTCACACAGTCACCAGAATTACCGTACATCCCCAAAATGCTACTGACTTGTGTCCAGAATGTTACCCATTGCTGAGGAACTGAAATGAGATAGTAAAAAAGAATGCAAAGATTCTCAGAATAATGGTGCAGTCCATTATGCATGCTGTGGTCAGAAACAGTCACCAGAATTAATGTGCATCCCAAAATGCTACTCTCTTGTGTCCAGAAAGTTTCCCAGTGCTGAAGAAATTTTCTGGACACAAGACAGTAACATATTGGAGATGCACATTAATTCTGGTGACTGTGTGTGAACATTGTTTGCATTATGGAGTGCACCATTAATTCTGGAAGACTTTGCATTTTTTTTGTTATCCTCTCATTTCACTTAACCAGCACTGTGGAATTTTCTGAGCAAAAGACAGGAGCATTTTGGGGATGCAAATTAATTCTAGTGACATTGCGTTAGCAGTGCGGACATGACAGAGTACGCCATTCATTCTGGGAGACTTTGCATTTTCTGATACGCTTTCATTTCACTTCATCAGCAGTGGGGAATTTTCTGAAGACAAAACAATAGCATTTTGGGGATGTAAATTAATTCTGGTGACTGTGTCTGACAACTGCACACATGACTGAGTGTACCATTAATTCTGGGAGACATCATATTTCTTGTTACGTTTTCATTTCACTTCATCAGCACCGTGGAATTTTCTGGACACAAGACAGTAGCATTTGGGGAATGCAAAATAATTCTGGTGGCTGTGTGTGACCACTGTGCACATGACGTAATGCACCATTAATTCTGGGAGACTTTGCATTTCTTTTTAAGCTTTCATTTCACTTTGTCAGCACTGGGGAATTTTCTGGACACAAAAGAGTAGCATTCTGGTGTATGTTAATTCTGGTGACTGTTTGTGACCACTGCATGCATAACGTGTTGCACCATTAATTCTGGGAGTCTTTGCATTTTTCATTACCCTCTCATTTCACTTCGTCAGCACTGGAGAATTTTCTGGACACAAGACAGCAGCATTTTGGGGAATCAAACTAATTTTGGTGACTGTGTGTGACCACTGCACTCATGACTGAGTGCACCATTAATTCTGTGAGAGTTTGAATTTCTTATCATGCTTTCATTTCACTTCATCAGCACTAGGGTATTTTCTGGACACAACACAGTAGCATTTTGGGAATCCATATTAATTCTGGTGACTGTGTGAGACCATTGCGAGCATTATGGAGTGCACCATTAATTCTTGGAGGCTTTGCATTTTTTGTTATGCTCTCATTTCACTTCATCAGGACTGGGGAATTTTCCAGAAACAAGACAGGAGCAAATGGTGCTGCACATTAATTCTGGTGACTGTGTGTGACCACAACACACATGACAGAGTGTATCATTAATTCTGGGAGACTTTGCATTTCTTTTTAAGCTCTCATTTCAGTTCGTCAGCTTTGCAGAATTTTTTGGAGACAAGACAGTAGCATTTTGGGGATGCACATTATTTCTGATGACTGTGTGCAACCATTGCATGCATTATGGATTCCACCATTAATTCTGGGAGACTTTGCTATTTTTGATACCCTCTCATTTTACTTCATAAGCACAGTGGAATACAAGACAGTAGCATTTTCGAGATGCAAATAAATTCTGGTGACTGTGTGTGACAATTGCACAAATGACAGAGTGCACCATTAATTCTAGGAGACTTCACATTTCTTGTTACACTCTCATTTCACTTCGTCAGCAATGGGGAAATTTCTTGACACAAGACAGTAGCATTTTGGGAATGCACATTAATTCTGTAGACTGTGTGTGACCACTGCACACATGACGTAGTGCACCATTAATTCTGGGAGACTTTGCCATTTTCATTACCCTCTCATTTCACTTTATCAGACTGGGGAATTTTCTGGACACAAGACAGTAGCATTTTGGGGATGCAAATTAATTCTGGTGACTGTGTGTGACCACTGCACACATGACTGAGTGCACCATTAATTCTGTGAGACTTTGCATTTCTTGTTACGCTTTCATTTCACTTTGTTAGCACTGAGGAATTTTCTGGACAAAAGGGAGTAGCATTTTTGGGATGGACTTTAATTCTGGTGACTGTGTGTGACCATTGTATGCATTATCGAGTGCACCATTGATTCTGGTAGACATGCAATTTTTGTTATGCCCTAATTTCTCTCTGTCAGAACTGGGGCATCTTCTGGGTGCAAGAAAGGAGCAAATGGGGATGCATATTAATTCTGGTGACTGTGTTTCACCACTGCGCACATGAGTGAGTGCACCATTAATTTTGGAAGACTTGGCATTTCTTTTTAAGCTCTCATTTCATTTTGTCATCTTTGAGGAATTTTCTGGAGACAAGACAGTAGCATTTTGGATATGCACATTAATGCTGGTGACCACAGCGTGCATGATGGACTGCACCATTATTCTGGGAGACTTTACATTTCTTGTTACCATCTCATTTCAGCTCGTCACCACTGGGGAACTTTCTGGACACAACACGGTAGTATTTTGGGGATGGACATTAATTCTGGTAACTGTGTGTGACCACTGCCACATGACTGAGTGCGCCATTAATTCTGTGAGACATTGCATTTCTTGTTACACTTTCCTTTCACTTCATTAGCACTGGGAAATTGTCTGGACACAAGATAGTAGCACATTGGGGATGCACATTGATTCTGGTGACTGGGTGTGATCATTGTTCGCATTATGGAGTGTACCATTAATTCTGGGAGACTATATTTTTTGTTATCTTCTCATTTCACATGATCAACACAGAGGAATTTTCTGCACACAAGACAGAAGCATTTTGTGGATGCAAATTAGTTCTGGTGACTGTGTGTAAGCAGTGCACACATGACAGAGTACTCCGTTCATTCTGGGAGACTTTGCATTTCTTGTTACGCTTTCATTTTACTTCGTCAGCACTTGGGAATTTTCTGGACACAAAACAGAAGCATTTTGGGGATGCAGATTAATTCAGGTGAATGTGTGTCACCACTGCACACATGACAGAGTGCACCATTGATTCTGGGAGACTTTGCATTTCTTTTTAAGCTTTGATTTCACTTCATCAGCACTGGGGAAGTTTCCAGACACAAGACAGTAACATTTTGGGGATGCACATTAATTCTGGTGACTGTGTGTGACCACTGGGCACATGACTGTGTGCGCCATTAATGAGACTTTGCATTTCTTGTTACATTTTCCTTTCACTTCATCAGCACTGGGAAATTTTATAGACACTAGACAGTAGCATGTTGGGGATGCACATTAATTGTAGTGACTGTGTGTGAACATTGTTCGTGTTATGGAGTGCACCATTAATTCTGGGAGACTTTGCATTTTTTGTTATCCTCTCATTTCACTTAATCAGCACTGAGGATTTTTCTGCACTCAAGACAGGAGCATTTTGGGGATCCAAATTAATTCTGGTGACGGTGTGTGACCACTGGGCACATGACTGAGTGTGCAATTAATTCTGGGAGACTTCATATTTCTTGTTACGCTCTCACTTCACTTCGTCATCACTGCAAAATTTTCTTGACACAAGGCATTATCATTATGTGGGTGCAAATTAATTCTGGTGACTGTGTGTAACCACTGCACACATGATGGAGTGCACCACTAATTCTGGGAGACCTCACCTTTCTTTTTAAGCTCTCATTTCACTTTGTCAGTGCTGGGGAATTTTCTGGACACAAGAGAGTAGCGTTTTGGGAATTTAGATTAATTCTGGTGACAGTGTGTGACAACTGTGCATATGACAGAGTCCACTATTAATTCTGGGAGACTTCATATTTCTTGTTTCACTGTCATTTCACATTGTCTTCACTGGAGAATTTTCTGGAAACAAGAAAGTAGCATTTTGGGACACAAATTTATTCTGGTGACTGAGTGTGACCACCGTGCACATGACTGAATGCACCATTAATTCTGTGATACTTTGCATTTCCTGTTACACTTTTGCCTCATGTCATTAGCACTGGGGAATTTTCTGGACACATGGCAGTAGCATTTTTGGGATGCACAATAATTCTGGTGACTTTGTGTGACCACTGCACGCATTATGGAGTGCACCATTAATTCTGAGAGTCTTTGCATTCCTTGTTTAGCTCTCATTTCACTTCATGAGGACTGGGGAATTTTCTGTAGACAAGACAGGAGCAAATGGGGATGCACAATTAATTTTTTTGACTGTGTGTGACCACTGGGCACATGACAGAGTGCACCATCAATTTTATGAGACTTTGAGTTTCTTTTTAAGCTCTCATTTCACTTCATCAGCACTGGGGAATTTTCGGGACACAAGACAGTAGCATTTTCGTGGAGCACATTAATTCTGGCGACTGTGTGACCACAGCGCACATGATGGACTGCACCATTATGCTGGGAGACTTTGCATTTTGTGTTACAATCTCATTTCAGTTCTTCAGCACTGGGGAACTTTCTGGAGACAAGACAGTAGCAATTTGGAGAAGCAAATTAATTGTGGTGACAGTGTGTGACCACTGTGCCATTAATTCTTGGATACTTTGCATTTTTTGTTGTCTTCTCATTCCACTTAATCAGAACTGGGAAATTTTCTTCTCACAAGACAGGAGCATTTGGGGAATAAAAATTAACTCTGGTGACTCTGTGTGAGCAATGCGCACATGACAGAGAATGCCATTCATTCATGGAGACTTTGAATTTCTTGTTACACTTTCTTTTCACTTTGTCAGCAGTAGGTAATTTTCTGGACATGAAACAGCAGCATTTTGGAGATGCTAATTAATTCTGGTGCCTGTGGGTGACCATTGTGTGCATCATGGAATGTGCCATTAATTCTGGGAGACTTTGCATTTCTTGTTATGCTCTCATTTCACTTTGTCAGGACTGGGGAATTTTCTGGAAACAAGTCAGGAGCAAATGGGGATGCACATTAATTCTGGTGACTGTGTGCGATCACAATTCACAATGCGGAGTGCATCATTAATTCTGGGAGAGTTTGCATTTCTTTTTAAGCTCTAATTTCACTTTGTCAGCTTTGGGGAATTTTCTGGAGAGAGGACAGTAGCATTTTGGGGTGGCACATTAATGCTGCTGACTGTGTGTAGTCACTGCGAGCATGACATAGTGCACCTTTAATTCTGGGAGACTTTGCAGCTTTTGTTATCTTCTCATTTCACTTCGTCAGCACTGGGGAATTTTCTGGACACAAGACAGTAGCATTTTTGGGATGCACATTAATTCTGGTGACTGTGTGCAACCATTGCAAAAATTATAGATTGCACCATTAATTCTGGGAGATTATGCTATTTTTGTTACACTCCCATTTCACTTCATCAGCACAGGGAAATTTTCTATACACAAGACAGTAGCATTTTGGGGTTGCACATTAATGCTGGTGACTGTATGTGATCAATGCGAACATGACATAGTGCAGCATTAATTATGGGAGACTTTGCAGTTGTTGTTATCTTCTCATTTCACTTCATCAGCACTGGGTAATTTTCTGGACACAAGACAGTAGCATTTTTGGGATGCAAATTAATTCTGGTGACTGCGTGTGACCACTGTGCAGATGACTGAGTGCACCATTAATTGTGTGAGAGTTTGCATTTCTTGTTACACTTTAATTTCACTTCGTTAGCACTGGGGAATTTTCTGGACAAAAGGGAGTAGCATTTTTGGGATGCACTTTAATTCTGGTGACTGTGTGTGACCATTGCATGCATTATGGAGTGCACCATTGATTCTGGTAGATTTGCATTTTTTGTTATGCACTCATTTCTCTCTGTCAGGACTCAGCAATCTTCTGGACACAAGACAGGAGCAAATGGGAATGCATATTAATTCTGGTGACTGTGTTTCACCACTGCACACATGACAGAGTGCACCATTAATTCTGGGAGACTTGGCATTTCCTTTTAAGCTCTCATTTTACTTCTTCAACCCTGGGAAAATTTCTTGGCACAAGAGAGTAGCATTTTGTGATGCACAGTAATGCTGTTGACTGTTTGTGACCACACTGTGCATAATGGACCACACCATTATTCTGGGAATCTTTGCATTTTTTTTACTATCTCATTTCAGTTCATCAGCAATGGGTAACTATCTGGACATGAAATAGTAGCATTTTGGAAACGCAAATTTATTCTTGTGACTGTGTGTGACCACTGCGCACATAACTGAGTGCCCCATTAATTCTGGAAGACTTTGCATTTTTTGTTATGGTTTCATTTCACTTCATCAGCACTGGGGAATTTTCTGGACACAACACATTAGCATTTTGGGGATGCACATTAATTCTGGTGACTGTGTGTGACCACTGTACACATGACGTAGTGCACCACTAATTCTGGGAGTCGTTGTATTTTACATTACCCTCTCATTTCACTTCATCAGCATTGGGGACTTTTCTGGACACAAAACAGTAGCATTTTTCTGTACATATTAATTCTGGTGTCTGTGTCTGACCACTGTGCATGTAACGTAGTGTACCATTAATTCCGGGACACTTTGTATTTTTCATTACACTTAAATTTTACTTTGTCAGCACTGAGGAATTCTCTGGACTCAAGACAGTAGCATTTTGGAATGCAAATTAATTCTGGTGACTGTGTGTGACAAAGGAGCAAATGAGAATGTGCAGCATTAACTCTGGGAGACTTCACATTTCTTGTTACGCTCTCATTTCACTTTGTCAGCTCTGGGGAATTTTCTGGACACAAGACAGTAGCATTTTGGAATGCAAATTAATTCTGGTGACTGTCAGTGACCACTGTGCAAATGAGTGAGTGTGCAATTAATTCTGGGAGACGTCACATTTCTTCTTATGCTTTCATTTCACTTCATCAGCACTGGAGAATTTTCTAGATACAAGGCTGTAGAATTTCGGGATGCATATTAATTCTTGCGACTGTGTTTGACCACTGTGCACATGACGGGGTGCACCATTAATTTGGGAAGACTTCACTCTTCTTGTTACACTCTAATTTCCCTTTCTTCAGAACTGATGAATTTTCTGGACAGAAGACAGTAGCATTTTGGGGATGCACATTAATTCTGGTGACTGTGTGTGACCACTGCACACATGATGTAGTGCACCTCTAATTCTGGGAGTCTTTGTATTTTACATTACCCTCTCATTTCACTTCATCTTCATTGGGGAATTTTCTGGACACAAAACAGTAGCATTTTGGTGATGCAAATTAATTCTGGTGACTGTGTGTGACCACTGCACACATGATATAGTGCCCCATTAATTCTGGGAGACTTTACAGCTTTTGTTATCACTTTCATTTCACTTCATTAGCACTTAGAAATTTCCTGGACACAAGAGAGTAGCATTTTGGGGATGCACATTCATTCTGGTGACTGTGTGTGACCATTACCTACATTATGGAAAGCACCATTAATTCTGGGAGACTTTGCATTTTTTAACGCTCTCATTTCACTTTGTCAGGACCTGGGAATTCTCTGGAAAGAAGACAGGAGCAAATGGGGATGCACATTAATTCTTGTGACTGTGTGTGACCACTATGCATATGATGGAATGCATCTTTAATTCCTGGAGACTTAGCATTTCATTTTAAGCACTCTTTTCCCTTCATCAGCTTTGGAGAAATTTCTGGAGACAAGACAGTAGCATTTTGAAGATGTACATTAATGCTGGTGACTGTGTGCAACCACTGCACGCATTAAGAATTGCACCATTATTACTGGGAAACTGCTGTTTTTGTTACCCTCTCATTTCAATTGATAAGCACTGTGTAATTTTCTAGATACAAGACAGTTGCATTTTGGCAATGCAAATTAATTCTGGTGACTGTGTGTGACAAATGTGTACATGACAGAGTGCACCATTAACTCTGGGAGACTTCACATTTCTTGTTATGCTCTCATTTCACTTTGTCAGCTGTGGGGAATTTTCTGGACACAAGACAGTAGCATATTGGGGTGCATATTAATTCTAGTGACTGTGTGTGACCACTGCAAGCATGACAGAGTGCACCATTAATTCTGGGAGTCTTTGCATTTATTTTACCTTCTCATTTCATTTCATCAGCACTGGGTAAATTTCTGCACACAAGACAGTAGCATTTTGGGGATGCAAATTCATTCTGGTGACTGTGTGTGACCACTGTGCAAATGAGTGAGTGTGCAATTAATTCTGGGAGACTTCGCATTTCTTGTTATTCTTTCATTTCACTTCATCAGCACTGGGGAATTTTCTGGATGCAAGACCGTAGAATTTTGGGGATGCATATTAATACTGGTGACTGTGTTTGACCACTGTGCACAAGACGGGGTGCACCATTAATTCTGGGAGACTTCACTCTTCTTGTCACACTCTAATTTCCCTATCTTCAGAAGTGATGAATTTTCTAGACATAAGACAGTATCATTTTGGGGATGCACATTAATTCTGGAGACTGTGTGTGACCTTTGCACACATGATGTAGTGAACCATTCATTCTGAGAGACTTTGTATTTCTTTTTACGCTCTTGTTTCCATTCATCAGCACTGGGATTTTTTCGGGACACAAGACAGTAGCATTTTGGGGATGCAAATTATTTCTGGTGACTGTGAGTGATGACTGTGCACATGACTGAGTGCACCATTAATTCTGGGAGACTTTGCATTTCTTGTTACACATTCATTTCACTTCATTAGCACATGGGAATTTCCTGGAAACAAGGCAACAGCATTTTGGGCATGCACATAGGTTTTGGTGATTGTGCGTGACCATTGCGCACACTATGGAGTGCACCATTCATTCTGGGAGCCTTTGCAATTTTTTATGCTCTCATTTCACTTCATCAGGACTTGGGAATTTTCTGGACAGAAGACAGGAGAAAATGGGATGCCCATTAATTCTGGTGACTGTGTGTGGCCACTGCCCACATGACAGAGTGCTTCATTAATTCTATGAGACTTTGCATTTCTTTTTAAGCTCTCATTTCACTTCATCAGTACTGGGAAATTTTCTGGACACAAGAGAGTTGCATTTTGGAATGCAAATTAATTCTGGTGACTGTGTGTGACCACAGTGGGCATGACAGGCTGCACCATTATTCTGGGAGACTTTGCATTTGTTGTTACTGTCCCATTTTGGATCATCAGCACTGGAGAACTTTCTGGACACCAGTCAGTAGACTTTTGGGGATGCAAATTAATTCTGGTGACTGTGTGTGACTTCTGAGCACATAACTGAGTGCAACATTAATTCTGGGAGACTTCGCATTTCTTGCTATGCTTTCATTTCACTTCATCAGCACTGGGGAATTTTCTGGATGCAAGACCGTAGAATTTTGGGGATGCATATTAATACTGGTGACTGTGTTTGACCACTGTGCACAAGACGGGGTGCACCATTAATTCTGGGAGACTTCACTCTTCTTGTCACACTCTAATTTCCCTATCTTCAGAAGTGATGAATTTTCTCGACATAAGACAGTATCATTTTGGGGATGCACATTAATTCTGGTGACTGCGTGTGACCATTGCACACATGATGTAGTGAACCATTCATTCTGAGAGACTTTGTATTTCTTTTTACACTCTTGTTTCCATTCGTCAGCACTGGGATTTTTTCGGGACACGAGACAGTAGCATTTTGGGGGATGCAAATTAATTCTGGTGACTGTGTGTGATGACTGTGCACATGACTGAGTGCACCATTAATTCTGGGAGACTTTGCATTTCTTGTTACACATTCATTTCACTTCATTAGCACATGGGAATTTCCTGGAAACAAGGCAACAGCATTTTGGGGATGTACATAGGTTTTGGTGATTGTGCATGACCATTGCGCACACTATGGAGTGCACCATTCATTCTGGGAGCCTTTGCAATTTTTTATGCTCTCATTTCACTTCATCAGGACTTGGGAATTTTCTGGACAGAAGACAGGAGCAAATGGGATGCCCATTAATTCTGGTGACTGTGTGTGGCCACTGCCCACATGACAGAGTGCTTCATTAATTCTACGAGACTTTGCATTTCTTTTTAAGCTCTCATTTCACTTCATCAGTACTGGGAAATTTTCTGCACACAAGAGAGTTGCATTTTGGGATGCAAATTAATTCTGGTGACTGTGTGTGACCACAGTGGGCATGACGGCTGCACCATTATTCTGGGAGACTTTGCATTTGTTGTTACTGTCCCATTTTGGATCATGAGCACTGGAGAACTTTCTGGACACCAGTCAGTAGACTTTTGGGACTGCAAATTAATTCTGGTGACTGTGTGTGACTTCTGAGCACATAACTGAGTGCAACATTAATTCTGGGAGACTTCGCATTTCTTGCTATGCTTTCATTTCACTTCGTCTGTAATGGGAAATTTTCTGGCCTCAACACAGTAGCAATTTGGGGATGCACATTTATTCTGGTAACTGTGTGTGAGCACTGCGCACATGACTGTGCGCACCATTAATGAGACTTTGCATTTCTTGTTACACTTTCATTTCACTTCATCAGCACTGGGACATTTTATAGACACTAGACAGTAATATGTTGGGGATGCACATTAAATGTAGTGACTGTGTGTGAACATTGAGTGTATTATGGAGTGCACCATTAATTCTGGGAGACTTTGCATTTTTTGTTATACTCTCATTTCACTTAATCAGCACTGAGGAATTTTCTACGCACAAGACAGAAGCATTTTGGGGATGCAAATGAATTCTGATGATTGTGTGTGACCTCTGTGCACATGACTGAGTGCTCAATTAATTCTGGGAGACTTCATATTTATTGTTATGCTCTCACTTCACTTCGTCATCCCTGCAAAGTTTTCTTGACACAAGGCAGTAGCATTATGGGGTGCAAATTAATTCTGGTGACTGTATGTAACCACGGCGCACATGATGGAGTGCACCATTAATTCTGGGAGACTTTGTCTTTCTTTTGAAGCTCTCATTTCACTTTGTCAGCACTGGGGACTTTTCTTGACACAATACAGTAGCATTTTGGGAATTTAAATTATTTCAGGTGACAGTGTGTGACAACTGTGTAGATGACTGAGTCCACCATTAATTCTGGGAGACTTCATATTTCTTGTTTCACTCTCATTTCACATTGTCATCACTGGGGAATTTTCTTGACACAATAGAGTAGTATTTTGAGATGCTCATTAACTCTGGTGACTGTATGTGACCACTGTGTACATAATGTAGTGCAACATTAATTCTGGGAGACTTTCCATTTTCATTACCTTCTCATTTCACTTCATAAGCACTGGAGAATTTTCTGGACATGAAACAGTAGCATTTTGGTGATGCAAATTAATTTTGGTGACTGTGTGTGACCACTGCGCACATTATGGAGTGCACCATTAATTCTGTGATACTTTGAATTTCCTGTTACACTTTCATTTCACTTCATTTGCACTGGGGAATTTTCTGGACACATGACAGAAGCATTTTGGGATGCACATTAATTCTGGTTACTTTGTGTGACCATTGTGGGCATTATGGAGTGCACCATTAATTCTGAAAGACTTTGCATTTTTTGTTTTGCTCTCATTTCATTTCGTCAGGGCTGGTGAACTTTCTGGACACCAAACAGGAGCAAATGGGGATGCACATTAATTTTTTTGACTGTGTGTGACCACTGAGCACATGACAGAGTGCACCATTAATTTTATGAGACTTTGCGCTTCTTTTTGAGCTCTCATTTCACCTCGTCAGCACTGTGGAATTTTCTGGACACAAGACAGAGGCATTTTTGGGGAGTACATTAATTCTGGTGAATGTGTGACCACAGTGTGCATGATGGACTGTGCCATTATGCTGGGAGACATTACATTTTTTGTTACAATCTCATTTCAGTTCATCAGCACTGGGGAACTTTCTGGACACAAGTCAGTAGCATTTTGGAGAAGCAAATTAATTCTGGTGACTGTTTGAGACCACTGGGCTATTAATTCTTGGAGACTTTGCATTTTTTTCTTATCCTCTCATTTCACTTAATCAGAACTGGGAAATTTTCTGCTCACAAGACATGAGCATTTTGGGAATAAAAATTAACTCTGATGACTGTGTGTAAGCAGTGCACACATGACACAGTATGCCATTCATTCTGGGAGACTTTGCATTTCTTGTTAAAATTTCTTTTCATTTTGTCAGCAGTAGGTAATTTTCTGGACACAAGACAGCAGCATTTTGGGATGCAAATTAATTCTGGTGACTGTGGGTGACCATTGCATGTATTATCGAGTGCACCATTAATTCTGGGAGACTATGCATTATTTGTTATGCTCTCATTTCACTTTGTCAGGACTGGGGAATTTTCTGGAAACAAGACGGGAGAAAATGGGGATGCACATTAATTCTGATGACTGTATGAGACCACTATGCACATTGAAGAGTGCATCATTAATTCTGGGAGACTTTGCATTTCTTTTTAAGCTTTTTCACTTCATCAGCTTTGGGGAATTTTCTGGAGAGAGGACAGAAGCATTTTGGGGATGCACATTAATTCTCCTGACTGTGTGCAACCATTGCATGAATTATAGAGTGCACCATTAATTCTGGAGATTAATGGTCTTTTTGTTACGCTCTCATTTCACTTCATCAGCACTGGGGAATTTTCTAGATACAAGACAGTAGCATTTTGGAGATGCACATTAATTCTGGTGACTGTGTGTGACCACTGCACATATGACGGAGAGCACCATTAATTCTGGTATACTTTGCCTTTCTTTTAAAGCTCTCATTTCACTTTGTCAGCACTGGGGAATTTTCAGAAGACAAAAGAGTAGCATTTTGTGGTGCATATTAATTCTGGTGCCTGTGTGTGACCACTGTGTGCATAACATAGTGCACCATTAATTCTGGGAGACTTTACCCTCTCATTTCACTTGGTCAGCACTGGGGAATTTTCTGGACACAAGACAAAAGCATTCAGGGGATGCTAATTAATTCTTTTGACTTTGTGTGACCATTGCGTGCATTACTTAGTGTACCATTAATTCTAAGAGACTTTGCATTTTTTGTTTAGCTCTCATTTCACTTCATCAGGACTGGGGAATTTTCTGGACACAAGACAGGAGCAAATGGGGATGCACATTAATTTTTTTGACTGTGTGTGACCACTGTGCTCATGACAGAGTGAACCATTAATTTTATGAGACTTTGCATTTCTTTTTAAGCTCTCATTTCACTTTATCAGCACTGGGGAATTTTCTGGACACAAGACAGTAGCATTTTCGTGGATCACATTAATTCTGGTGACTGTGTGACTACAGCGCGCATGATGGAATGCGCCATTATGCTGGGAGACTTTGCATTTTGTGTTACAATCTCATTTCAGTTCGTCAGCACTGGGGAACTTTCTTGACACAAGACAGTAGCATTTTGGGGATACACATTAATTCTGTTGACTGTGTGTGACCACTGCACACATGACGTAGTGCACAATTAATTCTGGGAGACTTTGCCATTTTCATTACCCTCTCATTTCACTTTGTCAGACTGGGGAATTTTCTGGACACAAGACAGTAGCATTTTGGGGATGCAAATTAATTCTGGTTACTGTGTGTGACCACTGTACACATGACTGAGTGCACCATTAATTTTGTGAGACTTTGCATTTCTTGTTACACTTTCATTTTCACTTTGTTAGCACTGGGAAATTTTCTGGACACAAAGGAGTAGCATTTTTGGGATGGACTTTAATTCTGGTGACTGTGTGTGGCCATTGTATGCATTATCAAGTGCACCATAGATTCTGGTAGACTTGCATTTTTTGTTATGCACTCATTTCTCTCTGTCAGAACTGGGGAATCTTCTGGGGACAAGAGAGGAGCAAATGGGGATGCATATTAATTCTGGTGACTGTGTATCACCACTGCGCACATGACTGAGTGCACCATTAATTTTGGAAGACTTGGCATTTCTTTTTAAGCTCTCATTTCACTTTGTCATCTTTGAGGAACTTTCTGGAGACAAGACAGTAGCATTTTGATATGCACATTAATGCTGGTGACCACAGCATGCATGATGGACTGCACCATTATTCTGGGAGACTTTGCATTTTTTGTTACCATCTCATTTCAGCTCATCACCACTGGGGAACTTTCTGGATGCAACACGGTAGTATTTTGGGGATGGACATTAATTCTGGTAACTGTGTGTGACCACTACGCACATGACTGAGTGTGCCATTAATTCTGTGAGACTTTGCATTTCTTGTTACACTTTCCTTTCACTTCATTAGCACTGGGAAATTTTCTGGATACAAGATAGTAGCACATTGGGGATGCACATTGATTCTGGTGACTGGGTGTGAACATTGTTCGAATTATGGAGTGTACCATTAATTCTGGGAGACTACATTTTTTGTTATCTTCTCATTTCACATCATCAGCACAGGGGAATTTTATGCACACAAGACAGAAGCATTTTGTGGATGCAAATTAGTTCTGGTGATCGTGTAAGAAAAGCTACATGACAGAGTATGCCGTTCATTCTGGGAGACTTTGCATTTCTTGTTACACTTTCATTTTACTTTGTCAGCAGTGGGGAATTTTCTAGACACAAAACAGAAGCATTATGGGGATGCAAATTAATTCTGGTGAATGTCTGTCACCACTGCACACATGACGGAGTGCACCATTTATTCTGGGAGACTTTACATTTCTTTTTAATCTTTCATTTCACTTCATCAGCACTGAGGAATTTTCTGGACATGAGACAGTAGCATTTTGGGGATGCACATTAATTCTGGTGACTGTGTGAGACCACTGGGCACATGACTGTGAGCACAATTAATGAGACTTTGCATTTCTTGTTACATTTTCCTTTCACTTCATCTGCACTGGGAAATTTTAAAGACACTAGACAGTAGCATGTTGGGGATGCACATTAATTGTAGTGACTATGTGTAAACATTGTTCATATTATGGCATGCACCATTAATTCTGGGAGACTTTGCATTTTTTGTTATCCTCTCATTTCACTTAATCAGCACTGAGGAATTTTCTACACTCAAGACAGGAGCATTTTGGGGATGCAAATTAATTCTGGTGATGGTGTGTGACCACTGGGCACATGACTGAGTGCATATTTAATACTGGGAGACTTCATATTTCTTGTTACGCTCTCACTTCACTTCATCATCACTGCAAAATTTTCTTGACACAAGACAGTAGCATTATGGGGTGAAAATTAATTCTGGTGACTGTGTGTAACCACTGTGCACATGATGGAGTGCACCATTAATTTTGGGAGACCTCGCCTTTCTTTTGAAGCTCTCATTTCACTTTATCAGTGCTGGGGAATTTTCTGGACACAAGAGAGTAGCATTTTGGGAATTTAAATTAATTCTGGTGACAGTGTGTGACAACTGCACACATGACTGAGTCCACTATTAATTCTGGGAGACTTCATATTTCTAGTTTCACTCTCATTTCACATTGTCATCACTAGGGAATTTTCTTGAGACAATAGAGTAGCATTTTGGGTTACTCATTAATTCTGGTGACTGTGTGTGACCACTGCACATGTAATGTACTGCAACATTAATTCTGGGAGACTTTGCATTTTCATTAGTTTCTCATTTCACTTCGTAAGCACTGGAGAATTTTCTGGACACAAGAAAGTAGCATTTTGGGGATGCAAATTAATTCTGGTGACTGAGTGTGACCACCGCGCACATGACTGAGTGCACCATTAATTCTGTGATACTTTGCATTTCCTGTTACACTTTCATTTCACTTCATTAGCACTGGGTAATTTTCTGGACACATGGCAGTAACATTTTGGGGTTGCACAATAATTCAGTTGACTTTGTGTGACCATTGCGTGCATTATGGAGTGCACCATTAATTCTGAGAGACTTTGTATTTCTTGTTTAGCTCTCATTTCACTTCATGAGGACTGGGGAATTTTCTGTAGACAAGACAGGAGAAAATGGGGATGCACGTTAATTTTTTTGACTGTGTGTGACCACTGCGCACATGACACAGTGCTCCATCAATTTTATGAGACTTTGCGTTTCTTTTTAAGCTCTCATTTCACTTCATCAGCACTGGGGAATTTACTGGACACAAGACAGTAGCATTTTCAGGGAGCACATTAATTCTGGTGATTGTGTGACCACAGCGCACATGATGGACTGCGCCATTATGCTGGGAGACTTTGCATTTTGTGTTACAATCTCATGTCAGTTCTTCAGCACTGGGGAACTTTCTGGACACAAGACAGTAGCATTTTGGAGAAGCTAATTAATTGTGGTGACTGTGTGTGACAACTGTGCCATTAATTCTTGGATACTTTGAATTTTTTTGTTGTCCTCTCATTTCACTTAATCAGAACTGGGAAATTTTCTGCTCACAAGACAGGAGCATTTTGGGAATAAAAATTAACTCTCGTGACTGTGTATAAGCAGTGTGCACATGACAGAGAATGCAATTCATTCTGGGAGACTTTGCATTTCTTGTTACACTTTCTTTTCACTTTGTCAGCAGTAGGTAATTTTCTGGACACAAAACAGCAGCATTTTGGGGATGCTAATTAATTCTGGTGCCTGTGGGTGACCATTGTGTGCATTATGGAGTGCACCATTAATTCTGGGAGACTTTGCATTTCTTGTTATGCTTTCATTTTACTTCGTCAGGACTGGGGAATTTTCTCGAAACAAGACAGGAGCAAATGGGTATGCACATTAATTCTGGTGACTGTGTGTGACCACTATGCACAATGCGGAGTGCATCATTAATTTTGGGAGAATTTGCATTTCTTTTTAAGCTCTCATTTAACTTTGTCAGCTTTGGGGAATTTTCTGGATAGAGGACAGTAGCATTTTGGGGTTGCACATTAATGCTGGTGACTGTGTGTGGCCACCGCGAGCATGACATAGTGCACCATTAATTCTGGGAGACTTTGCAGCTTTTGTTATCTTCTAATTTCACTTCATCAGCACTGGGGAATTTTCTGGACACAAGACAGTAGCATTTTTAGGATGCACATTAATTCTGGTGACTGTGTGCAACCATTGCTTGAATTGTAGAGTGCACCATTAATTATGGGAGATTATGCTATTTTTGTTACACTCTCATTTCACTTCATCAGCACAGGGGAATTTTCTAGACACAAGACAGTAGCATTTTGGGGTTGCACATTAATGTTGGTGACTGTATGTGACCACTGCGAACATGACATAGTGCACCATTAATTCTGGGAGACTTTGCAGCTGTTGTTATCTTCTCATTTCACTTTGTCAGCACTGCAGAATTTTCTGGACACAAGACAGTAGCATTTTTGGGATGCAAATTAATTCTTGTGATTGCGTGTGACCACTACATGCACATGACTGATGCATCATTGTGTGAGACTTGCGTACTTTTGTTACACTTTAATTTCACTGCTAGCACTGGGGAATTTTCTGGACAAAAGGGAGTAGCATCTTTGGTATGCACTTTAATTCTGGTGACTGTGTGTGACGATTGCATGCATTATGGAGTGCACCATTGATTCTGGTAGACTTGCATTTTTTGTTATGCACTCATTTCTCTCTGTCAGGACTCAGCAATCTTCTGGACAGAAGACAGGAGCAAGTGGGAATGCATATTAATTCTGGTGACTGTGTTTCACCACTGCACACATGACAGAGTGCACCATTAATACTGGGAGACTGGGCATTTCTTTTTAAGCTCTCATTTTACTTCTTCAGCCCTGGGAAATTTTCTGGACACAAGAAAGTAGCATTTTGGGATGCACATTAATGCTGGTGACTGTTAGTGACCACAGTGTGCATAATGGACCACACCATTATTCTGGGAATCTTTGCATTTTTTTAACTATCTCATTTCAGTTCATCAGCAATGGGTAACTATCTGGACATGAAATAGTAGCATTTTGGGGATGCAGATTTATTCTGGTGACTGAGTGTGACCACTGTGCACATAACTGAGTGCCCCATTAATTCTGGAAGACTTTGCATTTCTTGTTATGGTTTCATTTCACTTCATCAGCACTGGGGAATTTTCTGGACACAACACAGTAACATTTTGGGGTTGCACATTATTTCTGGTGATTGTGTGTGACCACTGCACACATGACTGAGTGCACCATTAATACTGTAATACTTTTCATTTCTTGGTACACTTCTTCTTACTTTGTCAGCGCTGGGAAATGTTCTGGACACAAGACTGTAAAATACTGGTGATGCACATTAATTCTGATGACTGTGTGTGAACATTGTTTGCATTATGGAGTGCACCATTAATTCTGAAAGGCTTTTCATTTTTTTGTTATCCTCTCATTTCACTTAACCAGCACTGTTGAAATTTCTGAGCAAAAGACAGGAGAATTTTGGGATGCAAATTAATTCTGGTGACTGTGTGTCACCACATTGCACATGACGGAGTGCACCATTAATTCTGTGATACTTTGCCTTTCATTTTAAGCTCTCATTTCACATTGTCAGCACTGGGGAATTTTCTGGAGACAAAAGAGTAGCATTTTGTGGTGCATATTAATTCTGGTGACTGTGTGTGACCACTGCATGCAAAACATTGTGCACCATTAATTCTGGGAGACTTTGCATTTTTCATTACCATCTCATTTCACTTCGTCTGCACTGGGCAATTTTCTAGACACAAGACAATAGCATTAAAGGGATGCAAATTAATTCTGTTCACTGTGCGTGACCACTCCACACTAGACTGAGTTCACCATTAATTCTGTGAGACTTTGAATTTCTTGTTACACTTTCATTTCACTTGGTTAGCACTGGGGAATTTTCTGGAATCAAGACACTAGCATTTTGGGGATGTACATTAATTCTGGTGACTGTGTGTGACCATGGGGTGCATTATGGAGTGCACCATTAATTCTGGGAGACTTTGCATTTTTTTATTATGCTCTCATTTCACTTCATCAGCACTGTGGAATTTTCTTGACACAAGACAGTAGCATTTTTGGAATGCAACTATGTGTGACCACTGTGCAGATGACGGAATGCACCATTAATTCTGGGAGACTTTGCATGTCTTTATAAGCTCTCATTTCAGTTTAGCAGCACTGGGGAATTTTCTGGGCAAAAAAGAGTAGCATTTTCATGTGCACATTAATTCTGGTGACTGTGTGTAACCACTGCATGCATAACGTAGTGCACCTTTGATTCTGGGAGACTTTGCATTTTTCATTACACTGTCATTTCACTCCGTCAGCACTGGGAAATTTTCTGGACAAAAGATAGTAGCATTTTGGGGATGCAAATTAATTCTTGTGACTGTGTGTGACCACTCAACACATGACTGAGTGCCCCATTAATTCTGTGAGACTTTGCATTTCTTGTTACACTTTCAATTTCACTTCATTATCACTAGGGAATTTTCTGTAATCAAGCCAGTGGCATTTTGGGGATGCACTTTAATTCTGGGGAATGTGTGTGACCATTGTGCGCATTATGGAGTACACCATTAATTCTGGGAGACTTGCATTTTTTGTGAAGTTCTCATTTCACTTCATCAGGACTGGGGAACTTTCTGGACACCAGACAGTAGCATTTTGGGGATGTAAATTAATTCTGGTGACTGTGTGTGACCACTGCGCACATAACTGAGTTCACCATTAATTCTGGGAGTCTTCACATTTCTTGTTATGCTTTCATTTCACTTTGTCAGCACTGGGGAATTTTCAGGACAGAACACAGAAGCATTTTTGATGCACATCAATTCTGGTGACTGTGAGAACTGCGCTCATGACTGAGGTCACCATTAATTCTGTGAGACTTTGCATTTCTTGTTACACTTTCATTTCACTTAATCAGCACTGGGAAATTTTCTGAACACAAGACAGTATCACTTTGGGGATGCACATTAATTCTGGTGACTGTGTGTGAATATTGTTTACTTTATGGAGTGCATCATTAATCTGAGAGACTTTGCATTTCTTGTTACACTTTCATTTCACTTAATCAGCACTGGGGAATTTTCTGCACACAAGACAGGAGCATTTTGGGGATGCAAATTAATTCTGGTGACTGTGTGTAAGCAGTGCGCACATGACAGAGTACGCCATTCATTCTGGGATACTTTGCATTTTCTGATATGCTTTCATTTCACTTTGTCAGCACTGGGGAATTTTCTGAACACAAAACATTAGAATTTTGGGGATGCAAATTAATTCTGGTGATCAGGCGGCATAACTGCTAAACGACTCAAGCGCCTATTAATTCTGGGAGACTGTATGCTTCTTGTTATGCTTTCTTATTTCACTTCATCAGCACTTTGGAATTTTCTGGACACAAGACAGTAGCATTTGGGGAATGCAAAATAACTCTAATGGCTGTGTGTGTCAACTGTGCACATGATGTAATGCATCATTAATTCTGGGAGTTTGCAGTTCTTTTCAAGCTTTCATTTCACTTTGTCAGCACTGGGGAATTTTCTGGACACAAAAGAGTAGCATTTTGGAGTGCATGTTAATTCTGGTGACTGTGACCACCGCACGCATAACGTAGTGCAACATTAATTCTGGGAGTGTTTGCATTTTTCATTATCCTCTCATTTCACTTGGTCGGCACTGGGAAATTTTCTGGAGACCAGACAGTAGCTTTTTGGGGGATGTTAATCAATTCTGGTGACTGTGTGTGACCACTGTGAACATGACTGAGTGCACCATTTATTCTCTGAGACTTTGCATTTCTTGTTACGCTTTCATTTCACATCATTAGCATTGGGGGATTTTCTGGACAAAAGGGAGTAGCATTTTTGGGATGCACTTTAATTCTGGTGACTGTGTGTGAACATTGAGCGCATTATGGAGTGCACCATTAATTCTAGGAGACTTTTAATTTTTTGTTATGCACTCATTTCTCTCCATCAGAACTGGGGAATCTTCTGAACTCAAGACAGGAGCAAATGGGGATCATATTAATTCTGGTGAATGCATGGCACCACTGCACACATGACTGAGTGCACCATTAATTCTGTAAGAGTTTACATTTCTTGTTATGCTTTCATTTCAGTTCATTAGCTCTGGGGAATTTTCTGGACACAACACAGTAGCATTTTTGGGAATCCACATTAATTCTGGTGACTTTGTGAGACCATTGCAAGCATTATGGAGTGCACCATTAATCATTGGAGGCTTTGCATTTTTTGTTATGCTCTCATTTTACTTCATCAGGACTGGGGAATTTTCCAGAAACAAGACAGGAGCAAATATGGATGCACATTAATTCTGGTAACTGTGTGTGACCACAACACCCATGACAGAGTTTAGCATTAATTTTGGGAGACTTTGCATTTCTTTTTAAGCTCTCATTTCACTTTGTCAGCTTTGCAGAATTTTATGGGGACAAGACAGTAGCATTTTGGGGATGCACATTAATTCTGGTGACAGTGTGCATGTATTATGGAGTCCCCCATTGATTCTGCGAGACTTTGCTATTTTTGTTACCCTTTTATTTCACTTTTGTTACCCTTTTATTTCACTTCATAAGCACTGTGGAATATTCTAGATACAAGACAGGAGCATTTTGGGGATGCAAATTAATTCTGGTGACTGTGTGTGACAAATGCACATATGACAGAGTGCACCATTAATTCTGGGAGACTTCACATTTCTTGTTACGCTCTCATTTCACTTTGTCAGCACTGAGGAGGACTTTTCTTGACACAAGACAGTAGCATTTTGGGGATGCACATTAATTCTGGTGACTGTGTGTGACCACTGCACCCATGACGTAGTGCACCATCAATTCTGTGAGACTTTGAATTTCTTGTTATGCTCACATTTCACTTCGTAAGTATAGGGGAATTTTCCGGAAACAAGGCAGTATCATTTTGGGGATGCACATTAACTATGGTGATTGTGTGTGACCATTGTGAACTTTATGGAGTACACATAGATACATAGATACATAGATACATAGACAGTGTCGGCAGATAAGGGCCTATGGCCCACCCAGTCTGCCCATTTGAGCTTGTAAGTTCAGTTTATGTTTTCCAAGAAGTCTGTTGCCTCTTACCCCGACCTCCAGAATTTCTTTATGTCTATCCCATGCATTCTTAAATCCCATGATTGTTTCAGCCCCCACCACTTCCTCTGGCAGGGTGTTCCACTTGTCCACCACCCGTTCTGTGAAGAAATTCTTCCTCATGTTTCCTCTGAATCATCCTTCCTCCAACTTCATCCCATGCCCTCTAGTCCTGGAACATCTTTTTCACTTAAAAATAGTGTATTCCTGCACCCTGTTCCTCCCTGTAAGATATCTCTATGTCTCTATCACAACAGTTCTCAAACTTTGTCACAGTGAGCCTCCCCTAAGCCATGAAAAAGATCTTGAGCCTCCCCCAGAATACTGAAATATTTTTGGGCCTCCCCATAGAAAAATAGCTTACTTTTTACAGTACATCAGAATACTTTGAAACCTCTTTGCATAGCTGGCTCTCATGTTATTAAGCTTATTGTAACCCCCAAAACAGGACAACCTACTTGCTCCAATATTTTGACTCTCAACTATTGTTACCCTTACTGCCATACCTTCATGGGTCAGACTGCTTTTTCTGTTTCCCTATCTGGAATAACCTTCCTGCCAACCTCTGCCTCTCCCTCTTCCTGCTCTTAAGCAACTTCTGAGGGATCATTTTGCTCCTTCCTGCTCTTATTCCTAGTACCTGTATGGTTAACTCTTGTATTTGGACAGTTCTGTTGCCAGTCTAATTGATCAATTGTTCCTATTGTCATTCATTGTTCTTAATTTGTTTGCACTTCTATTTATTTTGTATTGCTTGAGTGTTTTGCAGTTACATTTTGCATTGTATTCTTCTCACTACCTTCCCTGGGTACACCTGAAATAAGCCATGGCTCAGTGTACAGTACCTTCCCAGGTCACAGACTTGTGAATAAATGCATAATTCACCTACTATTATCCTCTTTCAGTTTGCCTTATCCCTTCACACAAAATCTATAAAGTTCAAAATTGAAATATAATACTTTTTCAAGACTTGCTTAGACTTGCTTGAGCCTCCCTTGGAACATGTTGGGGCCTCCCAAGGGAGGCTGGCCTCACCATTTGAGAACCCCTGCTCTATCATATCCCCTCTCTCCCTCTTCTCCTCCAGGGAGTACATGTTCAGTTCCTTCAACCTGTCTTCATAGGACTTGTGATGCAATCCATGCATCATCTTTGTTGCCCTCCTCTGAACCTTCTTTACCCTATGTCCTTACATAGGTATGGTCTCCAGAACTGTACACTGTACTCCAGGTGGGGCCTCACTAGTATCTTGTATAGCGGAATTATGACCTCCTTTCCTGCTGGTGATGCCCCTGCCTATACATCCCAGCATTCATTTGCTTTACCTGCTGCCTTGTCACACTGTTTCCTACCTTGAGGTCATCAGAGATGAAACCCCAAGATCCCTTTCCTGCTTGGTGCATGCTATATCCTCACCCCCAGCTGATATATTGTGCCAGGGTTTTGTGCCTCATATGCATTATCTTGCACTTCTATGCATTGAATTTCAACTGCCAAACCCTGACCATTCTTCAAGTTTCTGCAGGTCCTTCTCATTCTGTCTACACCCTCTGGTGTGTCTACTCTGTTACAGAGCTTTGTGTCATCAGCGAACAGTGAAATTCTACCTTCTAGGTCCTGCGCAATGTCACTGATGAAGATGTTAAATAGAAGACGGTCTAGCACTGATCCCTGTGGTACCCACTGGTCACTCTTCCTCTCTGGAGTGACAGCCATTTACCACCACTCTCTGTGTCCTGCCACCCAGACAGTTACCTACCCACCACACACTGTCCTGCCCACACCCATATTTCCCAGTTTGTGTAATAGTCTTCTATGTGGCACAGTGTCAAAGGCCTTGCTGAAGTCCAGATAGGCCATGTCCACTGCCCTCCCTGATCCAGCTCCCTAGTCACCCAGTCAAAAAATTCAATGAGGTTGGTCTGACATGACCTCCCCCTGGTGAAACCATGCTGCCTTGGGTCCTGTAGTCCATTGACAACCAGATGTTCCACCAATCTCTCCTTCAGTAGTGCTTCCATCATCTTCCCCACTACTGAGGTGAGGCTGACTGGTCTGTAGTTCCCTGCTTCCTCTTTGTTCCTGCTTTAGTATAAGGGGACTACATCTGCTCTCCTCCAGTCTTTGGGTACCTCCCCTGTTTCCACTGATTGGCTAAACAGGATATCCAGAGGTTCAGCCACCACCTCTCTTAGTTCTTTAAGGACCTTGGGGTGCACCCCATCTGGCCCCATTGCTTTATCAACTCTTATTACTTCCAGTTCCTTCAGGACCCTTTCTCGTGTAAAGGGACTTGTGTCCATTTCTGCACCATTCTCACCCCTTGTTCTTCCTTCAGACCCATTACCCTTATCTTCCTCAGTAAAGACTGAGCAGAAATACCTGTTCAATATGTCAGCTTTACTGTTGTCATCCTCCACTAGGCCCCCATCCTCCCCTTCAGTCTCACAATCCATCCCTTTGTCTTTTTTTTTCACTTATGTACCTGTAAAAGGTTTTGTCCCCTCGACCCACTGATTTTGCAATGTGTTCTTCTGTCTGAGCTTTGGCTTCCCTTACTGACCTCCCTGTCTCCCTTTGCTTCTCCTGGTACTTCTCCTATCCCTTTCTGCCTGTGTCTTTTGTATTGCCTGAATGCAATCTTTTGGCTTTCACTTTTTGCTACCTCTTTGTAAACCATAATGGTCTCCTCTTTCCTCTTGCTAACCTGCTTAATGCATAATTCTATTCATTCTTGTAAGCCCCATTTTAAATACTGCCCACTGTTCCTCAACCCTTGATTCCTGTCCCATTCCCCTTAATGCCTCTTTCAAGTATCTCCCCATTTTCCCAAACTCTGCCCCCCTAAAATCCAGGATACGTGTTTTTGTGTGGTTTGGTTCTGCTCTTTCTGTGATTTCAAACCACAATGACTGGTGGTCACTGTTCCCCAGGTGCTCCCCACTGTTACCCCATCACACTGTCCCTGTTTGTGAGCACAAGGTCCAGTATTGCCTTCTGCCGAGTTGGTTCCATGACCAGTTGCTTGAGAAAGGCACCCTGAAGGAGTCCAGGATAAATCTGCTCCTAGTTGATGCTGCTGCTGGGATGCTCCAGTCACATTTGGAATATTGAAGTCTCCAACCAGTACTACCTCACCCTTGTCTGCCATCCTTTGGATGGCTAGCATCAGCTCCCTATCTGTTTCTTCCTCCTGGGCTGGTGGTCAGTAGACCACACCTGTGTGGATGGCTGTCCCCATTTTCCTTTCCAGCTTAATCCACAGTATCTCTCCCCCATTTTGTTCCTCCTGGATCTCTGTGGCCCTTATGTCATTTTTCACATACAGTGCCACTCCTCCTCCCTTCCTGCCTGCTCTGTCTCTTCTGAATATGTTGTAGCCAGGTACGGCCATCTCCCAGTTGTGGTTATCATTACACCAGGTTTCAGTGATGGCCACAGTGTCCAGGTCTGACTGCATCATGACAGCCTCCTGATCTTCCATCTTGTTGCTAAGGCTCCTGGCATTTGCACACATGGCTTTCCATGATTTGACCTCCCTAGACTGTTTCGCTGTACTACTCCAGCCACTTCCTTGGTTGTCCTTTATACCTGGTTCTCCTTGCTGTCTGCCCTTCTGCTGAATTTTGCCCCCTTTCTGCCAATCCACCTCTTGGGCACTAATCTCCATCTTTTGCACACTGCTTTGCAGATATAGCCACTCCTCTGGTTCACTGGTTCCACTGCTAGCTGGGGGGAAAAGCAAGGAGGTACCCTCCTTGCTGGCCTGCCACCCTCCCTTTGCTAGTTTAAATGCTTGCCAATGTAGCATTTAAACTTATCATTGAGTGCTTGGATTCCCCTCCAGGATGGATGCAGGCAGGCATACACCATTAATTCTGGGAGACTTGCATTTTTTGTTATGTTCTCATTTCACTTCATCAGGACTGGGGAACTTTCTGGACACCGGACAGTTGCAATTTGGGGAAGCAAATTAATTCTGGTGACTGTGTGTGACCACTGTTCACATAACTGAGTGCACCATTAATTCTGGGAGTCTTCACATTTATTGTTATGCTTTCATTTCACTTTGTCAGCACTGGGGAATTTTCAGGACAGAACACAGAAGCATTTGGGATGCACATCAATTCTGGTGACTGTGAGAACTGCACAGATGACTGAGTGCATCATTAATTTTGGGAGACTTCATATTACTTGTTATGTTTTCATTTCACTTTGGCAGCACTGGGGAATTTTCTGGACACAACACAGTTGCATTTTGGGGATGCACATTAATTCTGGTGACTGTGTGTGACCACTCCACATAAGACTGTGGTCAGCATTAATTCTGTGAGACTTTGAATTTCTTGTTACACTTTCATTTCACTTTGCCAGCACTGGGAAATTTTCTGAACACAAGACAGTATCACTTTGGGGATGCACATTAATTCTGGTGACTGTGTGTAAACATTGTTCGCATTATGGAGTGCATCATTAATTCTGAGAGACTTTGCATTTCTTGTTACACTTTCATTTCACTTAATCAGCACTGGGAAATTTTCTGCACACAAGACAGGAGCATTTTGGGATGCAAATTAATTCTGGTGACTGTGTGTAAGCAATGCACACATGACAGAGTGTGCCATTCATTCTGGGAGACTTTGCATTTTCTGATACATTTTCATTTCACTTCATCAGCACTTGGGAATTTTCTGAACACAAAACATTAGTATTTTGGGATGCAAATTAATTCTGGTGACTGTGTGTGACAACTGCGCACACGACTGAGTGTGCCATTTATTCTGGGAGACTGCGTATTTCTTGTTACGCTTTCATTTCACTTCATCAGCACTGTGGAATTTTCTAGACACAAGACAGTAGCATTTGAGGAATGCAAAATAACTCTGGGTGGCCCTGTGTGTCAACTGTGCACATGATGTAATGCACCATTAATTGTGTGCAGTTCTTTTTAAGCTTTCATTTCACTTTGTCAGCACTGGGGAATTTTCTGGACACAAAAGAGTAGCATTTTGGGGTGCATGTTAATTCTGGTAACTGTGACCACCACACGCATAACGTAGTGCACCATTAATTCTGGGAGTCTTTGCATTTTTCATTACCCTCTCATTTCACTTCGTCGGCACTGGGGAATTTTCTGGACACAAGACAGTAGCATTTTTGGGATGCTAATTAATTCTGGTGACTGTGTGTGACCACTGCGAACATGACTGAGTGCACCATTTATTCTGTGAGACTTTGCATTTCTTGTTACGCTTTCATTTCACATCGTTAGCATTGGGGGATTTTCTGGACAAAAGGGGAGTAGCATTTTTGGGATGCACTTTAATTCTGGTGACTGTGTGTGAACATTGAGTGCATTATGGAGTGCACCATTAATTCTAGGAAACTTTTAAGTTTTTGTTATGCACTCATTTCTCTCCATCAGGACAGGGGAATCTTCTGGACTCAAGACAGGAGCAAATGGGTATCCATATTAATTCTGGTGACTGTGTGGCACCACTGCACACATGACTGAGTGCACCATTAATTCTGTAAGAGTTTACATTTTTTGTTACGCTTTCATTTCAGTTCATTAGCTCTGGGGAATTTTCTGGACACAACACAGTAGCATTTTGGGAATCCACATTAATTCTGGTGACTTTGTGAGACCATTGCGAGCATTATGGAGTGCACCATTAATCACTGGAGGCTTTGCATTTTTTGTTAAGCTCTCATTTCACTTCATCAGGACTGGGGAATTTTCCAGTAACAAGACAGGAGCAAATACGGATGCACATTAATTCTGGTAACTGTGAATGACCACAACATCCATGACAGAGTATAGCATTAATTTTGGGAGATTTTGCATTTCTTTTTAAGCTCTTGTTTCACTTCGTCAGCTTTGCAAATTTTATGGAGAAAAGACAGTAGCATTTTGGGGATGCACATTAATTCTGGTGACTGTGTGCATGCATTATGGAGTCCACCTTTGATTCTGCGAGACTTCACAATTTTTGTTACCCTGTCATTTCACTTCATAAGCACTGTGGAATCTTCTAGATACAAGACAGGAGCACTTTGGGGATGCAAATTAATACTGATGACTGTGTGTGACAAATGCATATATGACAGAGTACACTATTAATTCTGGGAGACTTCACATTTCTTGTTAACCTCTCATTTCACTTCTTCACCACTGGGGAATTTTCTTGACACAGGGCAGTAGCATTTAAGGGATGCACACTAATTCTGGAGACTGTGTGTGACCACTGCACACATGACGTAGTGCACCATTAATTCTATGAGACTTTGAATTTCTTGTTATGCTTTCATTTCACTTCATAAGCACTGGGGAATGTTCTGGAAACAAGGCAGTAGCATTTTGGGGTTGCACATTAACTATGGTGACTGTGTGTGACCATTGCACGCATTATGGAATGCACCATTGATTCTGGGAGACTTTGCATTTTTTGTTATGCACTGATTTCTCTATGTCAGGACTGGGGAATCTTCTGGGCACAAGAGAGGAGCAAATAGGGATGCATATTAATTCTGGTGACTGTGTACCACCACTGTGCACATGACTGAGTGCACCATTAATTCTTGGAGACTTGGCATATCTTTCTAAGCTCTCATTTCACTTTGTCATCTTTGAGGAATTTTTTGGAGACAAGACAGTAGCATTTTGGATATGCACATTAATTCTGGTGACCACAGCATGCATGATGGACTGCACCATCATTCTCGGAGACTTTGCATTTTTTGTTACCATCTCATTTCAGCTCATCAGCACTGCGACACTTTCTGGACACAACATGGTAGCATTTTGGGGATGGACAATAATTCTGGTAACTGTATGTGACCACGCACATGACTGGGTGCGCCATTAAGTCTGTGAGACTTTGCATTTCTTGTAACACTTTGCTTTCATTTCGTCAGCACTGGCAAATTTTCTGGACACAAGATAGTAGTGCATTGAGGATGCACATTGATTCTGTTGACTTTGTGTGAACATTGTTCACATTATGGAGTGCACCATTAATTCTGGGAGACTTTACATTTTTGCTATCTTCTCATTTCACTTCATCAGCACTGGCAATTTTCTTCACACAAAACAGGAGCATTTTGGGATGTAAATTAGTTCTGGTGACTGTGTGTGAGCAGTGCACACATGACAGAGTATGCCATTCATCCTGGGAGACTTTGCATTTCTTGTTACACTTTCATTTCACTTCGTCAGCAATGGGGAATTTTCTGGACACAAAACAGAAGCATTTTGGGGATGCAAATTAATTCTGGTGAATGCGTATGACCACTGCATGAATGACGGAGTGCACCATTAATTCTGGGAGACTTTGCCTTTCTTTTTAAGCTCTAATTTCACTTCATCAGCACTGTGGAATTTTCTGGACACAAGACAGTAGCATTTTGGGGATGCACATTAATTCTGGTGACTGTGTGTAACCACTGCGTGCATGACAGGGTGCATGATTAATTCTGGGAGACTTTGCATTTTTTGTTACCTTCTCATTTCACTTAATCAGCACTGGGGAATTTTTTACACAAAAGACAGGAGCATTTTGGGGATGCAAATTTATTCCTGGTGACTGTGTGTAAGCAGTGCGGAGATGACAGAGTATGCCATTAATTCTGGGAGATTTTGCCTTTCTTTTTAAGCTCTCATTTCACTCTGTCAACATTGGGGAATTTTCTGGACACAACAGAGTAGCATTTGGGGTGCCTATTAATTCTGATGACTGTGTGCGACCACTGTGCGCATAATATAGTGCACTATTCATTCTGTGAGACTCTGAATTTTTCATTACCCACTCAATTCATTTAATTTCATTGCACTGGGGAATTTTCTGGACTCACAACAGTAGCATTTTGGGGATGCAAATTAATTCTGGTAACTGTGTGACCACTCCACACATGACTGAGTGCACCATGAATTCTGTAAGACTTTGAATTTCTTGTTATGCTTCATTTCACTTTGTTTGCACTGGGGAATTTTCTGGAAAGAAGGCAGTAGCATTTTGGAGATGCACATTAATTCTGGTGACTGTGTGTGACCACTTCGAGCATGACAAAGTGCACCATTAATTATGGGAGTCTTTGCATTTTTTGATACCTTCTCATTTCACTTCGTCAGCACTGGGCAATTTTCTGGACACAAGACAATAGCATTTTGGGGATGCAAATTTTTTCTGGTGACTGTGTGTGACCACTGCAGAAATAATTGAGTGTGCCATTAGTTCTGGGAGACTTCACAGTTCTTATTACGCTGTCATTTCATTTTGACAGCACTGGGGAATTTTCTGGACACAAGAAAGTAATATTTTTGGGATGCACATTCATTCTCGTAACTGTGTGTGACCACTGCGCACATGATGGAGTGCACCTTTAATTCTGGAAGATGCATTTTTTGTTACCATCTCATTTCATTTCATCACACTGGGCAACTTTCTGGACACAAGACAGTAGTATTTTGGGGATGCAAATTAATTCTGGTGACTGTGTGTGACCTCTGCCCACATGACTGAGTGCGCCCATAATTCTGGGACACTTCACATTTGCATTTGTTTCTAAGCTCTCATTTCACTTCGACAGCACTGGGGAAATTTTCTAGACACAAGAGAGTAGCATTTTGGGGATGCACATTCATTCTGGTGACAGTGTGTGAGCATTGCACACATGATGTAGTGCACCATTAATTCTGGGAGACTTTTCATTTTTTTGTTACCCTCTCACTTCACTTCATCAGCACTGGGGAATTTTCTTGACTCAAGACAGTAGCATTTTGGGGATGCAAATTAATTCTGGTGACTGTGCGTGACCACTGCACGCATGATTGAGTACACCATTAATTCTATGAGACTTTGCATTTCTTGTTATGCTTTCATTTCACTTTGTTAGCACTGGGGGATTTTCTGGACAAAAGGGAGTAGCATTTTTGGGATGTACTTTAATTCTGGTCACTGTGTGTGACCATTGCACTCATTATGGAGTACACCATTAATTCTGGGAGACTTTGCATTTATTGTTATGCACTCATTTCTCTCTGTAAGGACTGGGGAATCTTTTGGACACAAGACAGGAGCAAATGGGGATGCAAATTAATTCTGGTGAATAGGTGTTACCAGTGCGCACATGACTGAGTGCACCATTAATTCTGGGACACTAGGCATTTCTTTTCCAGCTCTTATTATACTTTGTCATCTTTGAGGAATTTTATGAACACAAGACAGTAGCATTTGGGGGGTGCACATTAATTCTGGTGACTGTGTGTGACCACTGCATGCATGATGGACTGCACCATTTTTCTGGGAGACTTTGCATTTTTTGTTACCATCTCATTTCAGCTTATCGGCACTGGGGAATTTTAAGGACACAACACAGTAGCATTTTGGGGATTTACATTAATTCTGTTGACTGTGTGTGACCATTGAGAACATGACTGAGTGTGCCATTAATTCTTTGAGATTTTGCATTTCTTGTTACACTTCCTTTCACTTCTTCAGCATGTGGAAATTTTCTGGACACACCACAGTAGCATATTTGGGATGCACATTAATTCTGGTGACTGTGAGTTAACTTTGTTCGCATTATGGAGTGCACCATTAATTCTGGGAGACTTTGCATTTATTTGTTATCCTCTCATTTCACTTAATCAGCCCTGAGGAATTTTATGCACACAAGACAGGAGCACTTTGGGGATGCAAATTAATTCTGGTGGCTGTGTGTAAACAGTGCGCACTTGAAAGAGTACTCCATTCATTCTGGGAGGCTTTGCATTTTCTAATACACTTTCATTTCACTTTGTCAGCACTGGGGAATTTTCTGGACATTAATTCTGATGACTGTGTGTGACCACTTCAAGCATGACAGAGTGCACCATTAATTATGGGAGTCTTTGCATTTTTTTCTTACCTTCTCATTTCACTTAGTCAGCATTGGGCAATTTTCTGGACACAAGACAGTGGCATTTTGGTGACACAAATTATTTCTGGTGACTGTGTGTGACACTGCACAGATGATTGAGTGTGCCATTAATTCTGGGAGACTTCACATTTCTTATTACACATTAATTTCACTTCATCAGCACTGGGGAACTTTCTGGATACAAGACAGTAGAATTTTGTGGATGCACATTAATTCTGGTGACAGTGTATGACCACTGTGCACATGATGAAGTGTACCATTGACTCTGGGAGACTTTGCATTTCTTTTTAAGCTCTAATTTCACTTTGTCAGAAATGGGGAATTTTCTGGACACACGAGAGTAGCATTTTGGGGATGCACATTAATTCTGGTGACTGTGTGTGACCACTGCACACATGTCATAGTGTACCATTAATTCTGGGGGACTTTGCAGTTTTCATTACCCTCTCATTTCAATTTGTCAGACTGGGGAATTTTCTGTACACAAGACAGTAGCATTTTGGTGATGCTAATTAATTCTGGTGACTGTGTGTGACCATTGCGCACATGACTGAGTGCACCATTTATTCTGTGAGACTTTGCATTTCTTGTTACACTTTCATTTCACATTGTTAGCTTTGGGAATTTTCTGGACAAAAGGAAGTAGCATTTTTGGGATGCACATTAATTCTGGTGACTGTGTGAGACCATTGCACACATTATGGAGTGCACCATTAATTCTAGGAGACTTTGCATTTTTTGTTATGCACTCATTTCTCTCTGCCAGGACTGAGGAATTTTCTGGACACAAGACAGGAGCAAATGGGGATGCATATTAATTCTGGTGACTGTGTTTCGCCTCTGCACACATGACTGAGTGCCCCTATTTATTCTGGGACACTTGGCATTTCTTTTCAAGCTCTTTTTTCATGTTGTCATCTTTGAGGAATTTTCTGGACACAAGACAGTAGCATTTTGGGGATGCTCATTAATTCTGGCGACTGTGTGTGAGCACAGCATGTATGATGGACTGCACCATTATTCTGGGAGACTTTGTATATTTTGTTACCATCTCATTTCAGCTCGTCAGCTCTGGGGAACTTTCAAGACAAAACACTGTAGCATTTTGGGGATGGACATTAATTCTGGTATCTGTGTGTCACCTTTGCGAACATGACTGAGTGTGCCATTAATTCTTTGAGACTTTGCATTTCTTGTTACACTTTTCTTTCACTTCTTCAGCACTGGGAAATTTTCTGGACACAACACAATAGCATATTGGGGATGCACATTAATGATGCACATTAATTCTGGTGACTGTGGGTGAACATTGTTCACATTATGGAGTGCACCATAAATTCTAGGAGATTTTACCTGTTTTGTTATCTTCTCATTTCACCTAATCAGCACTAGGGAATTTTCTGGACACATGACAGTAGCATTTTGGGTGATGCAAATTAATTCTGGTGACTGTGTGACCACTCCACCCATGACTGAGTGCACCACGAATTCTGTGAGACTTTGCATTTCTTGTTATGCTCTCATTTCACTTCATCAGAACTGTGGAATTTTCTTGATACAAGACAGTTGAATTTTTGAGATGCACAATAATTCTGGTGACTGTGTGTGTGACCACTGGGCACATGACGGAATTCACCATTAATTCTGAGAGACATTGTGTGTCTTTGTAAGCTCTCATTTCACTTTGTTAGAACTAGGGAATTTTCTGGAATCAAAAGAGTAGCATTTTGGGAGACATATTCTGGGTACTATGTGACTCTGCGTGCATAACGTAGTGCACCATTGATTCAGGGAGACTTTGCATTTTTCTTTACTTTCTCATTTCACTTCATCAGCACTGGGAAATTTTCTGGACAGAAGACAGTAGCATTTTGGGGATGCAAATTAGTTCTGGTGACTGCGTGACCACTGCACACGTGACTGAGTGCACCTTTAGTTCTGTGAGACTTTGCATTTCTTGTTATGCTTTCATTTCACTTCGTTAGCACTGGGGAATTTTCAAATGTTGTAGCATTTGGTTAAATAGACATTAATTGGTGTCTGTGTGCACCATTAATTCTGGAAGACTTTGCATTTTTTGTTATGCTCTAATTTCACTCCATCAGGACTGGGCAATTTTTGGACACAACACAGCAGCATCTTGTGGATGCAAATTAATTCTGATGACTATGTGTGACCTCTACACACATTACTGAGTCCACCATTAATTCTGGGACACTTTGCATTTCTTGTTATGCTTCTATTTCACTTTGTCAGCAATGGGGAATTTTCTGGACACAACACAGTAGCATTTTGGGGATGCACATGAATTCTGGTGACTGTTGTGAGAACTGCGCACATGTCTGAGAGCACTATTAATTCTGAGAGACTTCGCATTTCTTGTTAAGCTATTCATTTCTCTTTGACAGTACTGGGAAATTTTCTGGACACAACACAGTAGCATTTTGGGAATGCACATTAATTCTAGTGACTGTGTGTGACCACTCCACACATGACTGAGTGCACCATTAAAACTGTGAGACTTTGCATTTCTTGTGACACTTTCATTTCACTTCATCAGCACAGGAAAATTTTGGGGCAGAAGACACTTGGGAACATAAGCAGGAGGCTGGTAAGGACAGAGGTCTGGGGTTATATTCTGTTTTAACTGGAATATTTGAATAGTTTTGTACATGAAATTAGTTCTATGTGTTAAAAATTACTACTTTGAGTTAGAACTGTTACTTGGCTTTGATATTGTAACTTTTGAGGCTTGGGAACACTTGTTTGGCAGTGATAATTAGAGTGAAAGTTAAATGTGATGTTTGCCTGGTGCTGGTAAGAGTCCTCCCACCCACCCTACTTTGTAGGCTTTCTTAAATACTGAAAAGCCACTGGGTGTTGGGATTGAAGGGCTGTGTATTTCTGTTTGGGACTGAAATTTGAAGCAACAGGAACTGGTGGTCCTGTGACCTCATATGGTACATGATGTCTGCATACACACACTGTTAGTGGGACTGGACACACACTGGACTGTATGTGTTTGTGAGACTTGGGAACTTTATTGGTGGGGTTGAAATTGGGTTTGTAAATAACTGCAGCCAGTATAGAGAGAAACTGCATTCCAGGGGGAAAGGACTGAGAATAGGGGAAGTGCCATTATAAACAGAGGGGGATAAACAAAGTGGCCATATTCCACCATGGCAGGCATCTTTGGAAGGGTTCTAGGCTGCACAGGCTGTGGGATAGCAATAATTCTCAATTGGGCCTGGAGAGAGGGAGGCTGCCCACTCTGTAGACAGCTATCTTGTATCAGGAGTGAGGTATATTGGTTAAGGAGTAAGCTGGGGGAGCTGGGGGGTGTCCAAGGATAAGGGGTGTGGATATGGGCAGCAGAAAGGTGGGGCTGAGGGGAGGCTGTGGCAATGCTCTGAAATTACAGGACATTATGTTACAGCAAGCAGGGGGGATATTAGGGACAGAGGACCCTTAGATAGGGATGTTGACACTAAGGGAAAAGCATATGGGGTGAACATTCTGAATACAAAGAGAGTGGAGTGGAAAGAGTCAGGAGGGGCTGTTGTGGGGAAGCCTAGTAGAGCAGACATTGAAAAGGAAGGGGCTGTTGTTGGGAAGCCTAAAACAGCAGACTTTGGGAAGGGAGCTCCTAAGGTGAACATAGCAAGAGGGGAAGAAGAGGGGCAGTTTAGAGGTGCAGTCAGGGGAAACTTGGGTTACTTGTTGGAGGATGACATAGAATGTCACAATAAATTTGAGCTACTAAGCAACCTAGAGGGGGAGGAAGGGGTTGGTGGAAATGAGGAAACTGATACAGAGGCCGGGGGAAGGGAGTCGGATACCCATAGGGCATCACAGACCGGCAATGGAAAGGATAGAAATAGTCCCAGAGGGAGAAGGGGAAACATAAATGTTAAGCAAATGGGGGAGATGCAGCATATTGCAGACATGAGGGGGGAGAGCATGACTGGAGTGAAACTGGGAGACAAGGAGGTGGGAGAGGAGCCCCCCTTCAGCAGGGGGGCCAGTACCAAGGATGGGGACCTAGCTAAAGGGGACCCACAGAGAGGCTCTGGAGGCAGGGGTACTATTACAAGGGGGGAAGATGGCAGTATGGGGGAAGGGTAAAACATCAGGGCCAGGATAAATGGTTCAGATAAGAGAGGGTGAAAGGGAACACCTATTCAGAGGGGGTCTGAGTTAAGTAGGCAAAATAACGAGGGAGGCAGAAAGGGGAGGGTGACAAGGGGGTCTCTAATAAGGCAGGAAGACTCCCATGGAATTGAGATCACGAATAAAGGGGGGATGGGGGTTGAGAAGGCATAGGAGAGGTAACCATAAGGATGATGGCGGTGTTAAGGTTCTGTTATTGGGAGACTCGATGATTAGGGGTATCCAGTGGGAGGGACAGGGGTGGATGCCATAGCCAGGTGAAGGTAGTGAGTATCTCTGGGCTGACAGTGCACAGAGCAAAGTTCATGGTGTATGAAATGGTTAGGGATTGTGGAGGAAACCGATTTCTGGTGCATTTGGGAACTAACGATCTAGAGGGAAATAGCATTTGAAACAAGCAAGGTTCCAAGAACTTGCAGAGTCTGTTGGGATAATGGATGCAACATTTTTTTGAGATATTGCTAGTACCAAAGGCCCCAGTGAGAAAAAAATGAAGCTCACAGATGTTAATGACTGGCTCAGGAAGTGGGGTGAAGAGAGTGGGTTGGGGGTGTTAGGGAACTGGAAAGGAGTTTAGGAGGATAAGGGACTGTATGCCAAGGACAGGCTTCATCTTGCCCCATTAGGGAAGGAAGTCCTTAAACAGGGGATGGCTGACTACATTCAAGAAAGGTGGGGTTTAAACTTGTGAGGGGAGGGGATAAGGGAGGGGCTGACCAGAAGCCCTCTCCTCCAGATGAGGGAGTAGCCTTAAAGCCCAAGGGAGGGGAAACAGACTGGGGTGGAGGTTTCAGAAGGAGCAGAGGAGGATGGAAGTATAAGGAATCTGGGTGGGTTTGACAAAGGGATCAGGGATAAGGGGGTTGGTGTTAGTAAATGCCAGGAGCTTGGAAACAAGTTGCCAGAGTTCCAGCCATGCTGTTTGAGGGGTGATGTAGCAGTCACGGAGACGGACCAACAAAAACCATGACTGGGACCTAAACGTGAGGGGCACACTATGCTTAGGAAGGATAGAAAGGAGGGCAGAGTGGGTGGAGTGGCTATGTTCATTAGAGATGACATAGAAATTGCTAGGGTAGAAGAGGCAGAGGAAAATGTGGAGGCCTTATGGACACTTACTATCCCCAGCAGGAGATAAGGTCAAGCTGGGTGTAGTATATAGGCCCCCGGATGAGTGATGTTCTAGAGGATGATTTGCTGGACAACATCATTACCCAGTGTGGACCAAAAAGGGAAGGAGTGGTGTTGATGGGGACCTTAATATACCAGGGTACAAACTGGGGAACCATGTCCTCTAAGGTAGCCCAGGAGCAGAGGCTGCTGGACGGCTTCCAGGATGTGTTCTTAACACAGCAGTGATGGAGACTCACAAGGGAGGGCATGTCCTGACATGGTTCTGGCTGATGGGGATCTGCAAGGACCTGGTTGTAGAGGACCCTGACTGGGAGTGACCACAATACTGTCTGGTTTCAAATAAGCATGGGGGAGGGGGGAGATCTAGGACACTGGCAGTGGACTTCAGGGGTTCAGACTTTGTGGGCATGGGAAATATTTTCATGGATCCCTTGAAGGGATTACATCAATGACAAGTGTGGAAAGGAGATGGGAGGTCATAAAATGGGGACTTCATGAGGCAGTCAGGATCTGCGCTAAGTTGAAATGTAAGGGGGCAAGGTCACATAAACCATGCAGGTGGTCCAGTGAGGTACAGATAGTGGTCAGAGAAAAGAAGTGGCCTACAAAAAATATAAAACAACAAGAGGGGCTAGGGATAAGGAAATGTACCATCTTGCATCTAGAAAAGTCACCCAGATGGTGAGGGGAGCAAAGTCCAGTAAAGAGCAGCCGCTGGCACAGGGGATACATGGAGGGGGAAAAGGGGTTCTTCCAGTACATTGGGGAGCGGAGAAAAACTAAGGGCCATCTCAGCAGATTGAGATCAGAAGGAGGGTGAGTGGAAGAGGTGAGGGACCAGGCAGAGGTATTTAATGAGTACTTTGCCTCTGTGTTCACTAGGAAGGGGGATGGGATATTTACAAATCAAGGCATGATGGGGATAGAAGTGGCAGTGAGTGGGATCAGGGGAGCAACAGAAATGGAGCAAGAGGGAGGGAGGGAGAGGTACCCCAGGGGTGTCACATCTGGATAAGGATAAAAAGGCCAGTAAGGTGGACGGGGCAGAGGATGCTATCTCCACCAAAAGGGTGTGGTTAGCCCTCAAGACTCTAAAGAAAGACAAATCTCCTGAGCCAGATGGCATTCATCGGAGAGTACTATGAGAATTGGCGGACATACTGGCTGCACCTCTGGTGGAGCTCTTCAACAGGTCACTTGAGACAGGAAGGGCACCTAGGGATTGGCGAGAGGCACATGTGGTGCCAATCCATAAAGGGGGGTCAAGGGAAGTACCAGGTAACTACAGACCCATCAGTTTGAACTCAGTGGTGGGAAAATTAATGGACAGTATACTAAAGGAAAGATTGGAGGTGTACTTGGAGGAGGTGGGAGGTCTGGATAGTCAGCAACATGGGTTTGTGCCAGGTAGATCATGTCAAACCAATCTTGTGGAGTTCTATGAATAGGTAACATCAGAACTGGACAGGGGAAAGCCTGTGGATGTATTATTCTTGGACTTCAGCAAGGCATTTGACTCTGTCCCCCACAATGGTCTGGTTTAGAAACTGATGGGGTTAGGAATAGGCCCTTTGATGGTCAGATGGATTGAAAACTGGCTAGCTGGATGCACCCAGAGAGTAGTGGTCTGTGGGGAGCTCTCGAACCCTAGAGAGGTTGGTGTGGGGGTACCGTGAGGGCTCCTCGGGTCCTGATCCAATCCTGTTTAATGGCTACATATTGACATCAGGGAGGGTATAGGTGTGAAATGAGTCTCTTCGTGGATGACTCCAAGATGGGAGCAGTAGTGAGGGAGAAGAGGGAGGTTGGCCCTGCAAGGGACCTGGACACCCTGAAGCTGGGCTCCACATGGAAATAAAATTTCAATATCACCAAGTGCAAGGTGTTGCATCTTTGGTCCGGAAACCCTAGACACAGGTACACCTGGGAGGGGAGGCACTGGAGGCCCTCAATAGGGAAAAAGACCTAGGGGTCATGGTGGATGCATGTATGAATAACTCTGAACAGTGCAGGAGAGGCTAAGCAAGGCAAACAGGATATTGGGATGCATTGTAAGGGGATCACCTCTAGAGCAAGGAAGTGATTCTGCCACTGTACAATGAACTGGTTAGACACACCTTGAGTACTGTGTACAGTACTGGAGACCACACTGAAGAGGGACATACAGCTCCTGGAGAGGGTACAGAGGAGGGCAACTAAGATGATGCGAGGGCTAGGGATTTGACGATGAGGACAGACTTGAGGAGCTCTGCCTGTTTTCATTGGAGGAGAGGAGAGATGGGGACATGGATTGAGGGGCCTCAAGCACCTCAAGGAATAAATAGGGTAAACTTGGAGGGGATCTTTAGACTAAAGCAGGCAGGTATCACCAGAGGGCATGCTTTGAATTTGGAAGGTGGAAGGGAGAGGGGGGAAAGAGGAGGAGGTTTTTCACTGAGAGGGTGGTGGACCCTTGGAATGAACTGCCTGGTGAGCTGGTTCAGAGATCCACAGTGGAGGGCTTCAGGAGAGGGTGGGACAGACACAGAAAGTGGATGTACCAGATGATGTCCTGTCCCAGGGGGGTTGGGATGGGTGATAGGGGTTTCTGGAGCACAAGGGAGGGGAGGGCCTCGGCACCCAAATAAGGATCTGAGGTTCGAGCAGACTCGATAGACCATAAGGCCTAATCTGCTGGCAAATAGTATGGTAGTATGTTAGTATATTGAGGATGCACATTAATTCTGGTGACTGTTCATGAACATTGTTCGCATTATCTAGTGCTCTATAAATTCTGGGAGACTTTACCTATTTTTTGTTATCTTCTCATTTCACCTAATCAGCAATGGGAAATTTTCTGGACACATGACAGTAGCATTTTGGTTATGCAAATTAATTCTGGTGACTGTGTGACCTTTCCACACATGACTGAGTGCGCCATGAATTCCATGAGACTTTGAATTTCTTGTTACACTTTCATTTTACTTCGTTAGCACTGGGGAATTTTCTGGAAACAAGGCAGTAGCATTTTAGGGATTCACATTAATTCTGGTGACTGTGTGTGACCATGGGGCACATTATGAAGTGCACCATTAGTTCTAGGAGACTTTGCATTTTTTGCTATGCTCTCATTTCACTTCATCCGAACTGTGGATTTTTCTTGATACAAGACAGTAGCATTTTTGGGATGCACAATAATTCTGGTGACTGTGTGTGACCACTGGACACATGATGGAATGCACCATTAATTCTGAGAGACTTTGCATGTCTTTATTAGTTCTCATTTCACTTTGTCAGAACAGGGGAATTTTCTGGACACAAGAGAGTTGCATTTTGGGGATGCAAATTAATTCTAGTGACTGTGTGTGACCACTGGGCACATGACTGAGTGCACCATTTATTCTGTGAGACTTTGCATTTCTTGTTACACTTTCATTTCACATCGTTAGCATTGCGGAATTTACTGGAAAAAGGGGAGTAGCATTTTTGGGATGCACTTTAACTGAGTGACTGAGTGCACCATTTATTCTGTGAGATTTTGCATTTCTTGTTACACTTTCATTTCACATCGTTCGCATTGTGGAATTTACTGGAAAAAGGGGAGTAGCATTTTTGGGATGCACTTTAATGCTGGTGACTGTGTGTGACCATTGCGCGCACTATGGAGTGCACCATTAATTCTGGGGGACATTGTATTTTTTATTATGCACTCATTTCTCTCCGTCAGGACTGGGGAATCTTCTGGACACAAGACAGGAGCAAATGGGGATGCATATTAATTCTGGTGACTGTGTGTCACCACTTTGGACATGAATGAGTGCACCATTAATTCTGGGAGATGGCATTTCTTTTCAAGCTCTTATTTCACTTTATCATCTTTGAGGAATTTTCTGGACACAAGACAGTAGCATTTTGGGGATGCTAATTAATTCTGGTGACTGTGTGTGACCACAGCATGCATGATGGACTGCACCATTATTCTCGAAGACTTTGCATTTTTTGTTACCATCTCATTTCAGCTCGTTAGCACTGGGGAACTTTCAGGACACAACACGGTAGCATTTTGGGGATGGACATTAATTCTGGTGACTGTGTCTGACCACTGCAAACATGACTGAGTGTGCCATTAATTCTTTGAGACTTTGCATTTCTTGTTACACTTTCATTTCACTTCTTCAGCACTGGGAAATTTTCTGGACACAACACAGTATCATATTGGGGATGCACATTAATTCTGGTGACTCTGGGTGAACATTGTTTGCATTATGGAGTGCACCGTAAATTCTGGGAGATTTTACCTTTTTTGTTATCTTCTCATTTCACCTAATCAGCAATGGGGAATTTTCTGGACACATTACAGTAGCATTTTGAGGGATGCAAATTAATTCTGGTGACTGTGTGACCACTCCACACATGACTGAGTGCACCATGAATTCTGTGAGACTTTGAATTTTTGTTACTCTTTCATTTCACTTCATTAGCACTGGAGAATTTTCTGGAAACAAGGCAGTAGCATTTTGGGGATGCACATTAATTCTAGTGACTTTATGTGACCATGGGGCACATTATGTAGTGCACCATTAATTCTGGGTGACTTTGCATTTTTTGTTATGCTCTCATTTCACTTCATCAGAACTGTGGAATTTTCTTCATACACGACAGCAGTATTTTTGGGATGCACAATAATTCTGGCGATTGTGTATATGACCCTGGGCACATGACGGAATGCACCATTCATTCTGAGATACTTTGTATGTCTTTATAAACTCTAATTTCACTTTGTTAGAATTGGGTAATTTTCTGGAAACAAAAGAGTAGCATTTTGGGGTGCACATTAATTCTGGTGACTACGCAGACCACTGAATGCATAACTATAGTGAACCATTGATTCAGGAGACTTTGCATTTTCATTACTTTCATTTCTCTTAGTCAGCACTGGTAATTTTCTGGACACAAGACAGTAGCATTTTGGGGATGCAAATTTATTCTGTTGACTGTGTGACCACCCACACATGACTGAGTGCACTATTAGTTTTGTGAGACTTTGCATTTCTTGTTATGCTTTCATTTCACTTTGTTAGCACTGGGGAATTTCTGGAAACAAGCCAGTAGCATTTTGAGTATGCACATTAATTCTGGTGACTGTGTGTGACCATTGCATGCTATGGAGTGCACCATTAATTCAGGGAGACTTTGCATTTTTGTTATGCTTTAATTTCATCTGCCAGACTGGACATTTTGGACACAAGATAGTAGCATTTTGTGGATGCAATTAATTCTGATGACTATGTGTGACCACTGTGCACATATATGAGTCCACCATTAATTCTGGGAGACTTCACATTTCTTGATATGCTTTCATTTCACTTTGTCAGCACAGGGAATTTTCTGGACACAACACAGTAGCATTTAGGGATGCACATGAATTCTGGTGATTGTTATGTAGAATCATGCATATATCTGAGTGCACCATTAATTTTGAGAGAGTGCGCATTTCTTGTTATGCATTCATTTCATTTTAGCAGCACTGGGGAATTTTCTGGAAACAACACAGAAGCATTTTGGGGATGCACAATAATTCTGGTGACTGTGTGACCACTCCATACATAACTGAGTGCACCATTAATTTTGAGAGACTTTGCATTTCTTGTTATGCTTCCATTTCACTTCATCAGCATGGGAACATTTTATAGACAGAAGACAGTAACATATTGGGGATGCACATTAATTCTGGTGACTGTAGATGAACATTGTTCACATTATGGAGTGCACCATAAGTTCTGGGAGACTTTGCATTTTTGTTATTCTCTCATTTCACTTCATCAGAACTGTGGAATTTTCTTGATACAAGACAGTAGCATTTTGGGATGCACAATAATTCTGGTGACTGTATGTGACCACTGGGTACATGACAGAATGCACCATTAATTCTGAGAGACTTTACATGTCTTTATAAGCTCTCATTTCACTTTGTCAGAACTGGGGAATTTTCTGGAAACAAAAGAGTAACATTTTGGGTTGCACATTAATTCTGGTGACTGTGTGTGACCACTGCATGCATAACGTAGTGCACCATTGATTGTGAGAGACTTTTTTCATTACTCTGTCATTTCACTTCTCCAGCACTGGGGAATTTTCTGGACACAAGACAGTAGCATTTTGGGAATGCAAATGAATTCTGGTGACTGTGTGAGACCACCCAACATATCACTAAGGGTACCATTAGTTCTGTGAGACTTTGCATTTCTTGTTATGCTTTCATTTCACTTCGTTAGCACTGGGGAATTCTCTGGAAACAAGCCAGTAGCATTTTGGGGATGCACATTAACCCTGGTGACTGTGTGAGACCATTGCAAGCATTATGGAGTGCACCATTAATTCTGGGAGACTTTAAATTTTTGTTATGCTCTAATTTCACTCCATCAGGACTCGGCAATTTTTGGACATAAGACAGTAAGTAGCATTTTGTGGATGCAAATTAATTCTAGTGACCATGTGTGACCACTGCACACATAACAGAGTCCACCATTAATTCTGGGAGACTTTGCATTTTTTATTATGCATTCATTTCACTTTGTCAGCACTGGGGAATTTTCTGGACACAACACAGCAGCATTTTGGGGATGCACATCAATTCTGCTGACTGTTGTGAGAACTGCACACATGTCGGAGTGCACCATTAATTCTGGGAGACTTTGCATTTCTTGTTATCCTTTCATTTCACTTTGTCAGCACTGGGGAATTTCCTGTACACAACACAGTAGCATTTTGGGGATGCACATGAATTCTGGTGACTGTTGTGGGAACTGCGCACATGTCTGAGTGCACCATTAATTCTCAGAGACTTCGCATTTCTTGTTATGCTTTCATTTCACTTTCGCAGCACTGGGGAATTTTCTGGACACAACACAGTAGCATTTTGTTGATGCACATTAATTCTGGTGACTTTGTGTGACCACTCCACACATGACTGAGTGCACCATTATTTATCTTAGACTTTGCATTTCTTGTGACTCTTTCATTTCACTTCATCAGCACAGGGACATTTTCTGGACAGAAAACAGTAACATATTGGGGATGCACAATAATTCTGGTGACTGTGAGTGAACTTTGTTCGCATTATGGAGTGCACCATTAATTCTGGGTGACTTTGCATTTATTTGTTATCCTCTCATTTCACTTAATCAGCACAGAGGAATTTTCTGCACACAAGACAGGAGCATTTTGGGGATACACATTAATTCTGGTGGCTGTGGGTAAGCAATGCGCACATGACAGAGTACGTCATTTATTCTGGGAGACTTCATATTTCTTGTTACGGTTTCATTTCTCTTCATCAGCACTGTGGAATTTTCTGGACAGAAGACAGTAGCATTTAGGGAATGGAAAATAATTCTGGTGACTGTGTGAGACCACTGTGCACATGACATAATGCACCATTAATTCTGGGAGACTTCGCATTTCTTATTAAACTTTCATTTCACTTTCTCAGCACTGGGGAATTTTCTGGACACAATACAGTAGCATTTTGAGGATGCTCATTAATTCTGCTGACTGTGTGTAACCACTTCAAGCATGACAGAGTGCACCATTAATTATGGGAGTGTTTGCATTTTTGTTACCTTCTCATTTCCTCTAGCACTGGGCAATTTTCTGGACACAAGACAGTGGCATTTTGGGGACGCAAATTATTTATGGTGACTGTGTGTGACCACCACACAGATGATTGAGAGTGCCATTAATTCTCAGAGACTTCACATTTCTTATTACGCATTCATTTCACTTCATCAGCACTGGGGAATTTTCTGGATACAAGACAGTAGAATTTTGAGGATACACATTAATTCTGGTGACAGTGTATGGCAACTGTGCACATGACGGAGTGCACCATTAACTCTGGGAGACTTTGCATTTCTTTTTAAGCTCTAATTTCACTTCATCAGAATTGGGGAATTTCCTGGACACAAGAGAGTAGCATTTTGGGGATGCACATTAATTCTGTTGACTGTATGTGACCACTGCACACATGACTGAGTGCACCATTTATTCTGTCAGACTATGCATTTCTTGTTATGTTTTCATTTCACATTGTTAGTATTGGGGAATTTTCTGGACAAAAGGGAGTAGCATTTTTGAGCTGCACTTTAATTCTGGTGACTGTGTTTGACCATTGCGCACGTTATGGAATGCACCATTAATTCTGGGAGAGTTTGCATTTTTTTGTTACACTCATTTCTCTCCGTCTGGACTGGGGAATCTTCAGGGTACAATAGAGGAGCAAATGGGGATGCATATTAATTCTTGTGACTGTGTGTCACCACTGCGCACATGACTGAGTGCACTATTAATTCTGGGAGACTTGGCAATTCTTTATAATCTCTCATTTCACATTGTCATCTTTGGTGAATATTCTGGAGAGAAGACAGTAGCATTTTGAGGATGCACATTAATTTTGGTGACTGTGTGTGACCACAGGGTGCATGATGTACTGCACCATTATTCTGGGAGACTTTGCATTTTTTGTTACCATCTCATTCAGCTCATCAGCACTGGGGAACTTTCTGGAAACAACACGGTAGCATTTTGGGGATGGACATTAATTCTGGAGACTGTGTGTGAACACAGCACACATGACTAAGTTCACCATTAATTCTGTGAGACTTTACATTTCTTGTTACAGTTTCTTTTCACTTTGTCAGCACTGGGAAAATTTCTGGACACAAGACAGTAGCATCCTGGTGATCCACATTAATTCTGGTGACTGTGTGTGAAGATTGTTCACATTATGGAGAACACCATTAATTCCTGGAGACTTCACATTTTTTGTTATCTTCTCATTTCACTTTTTCAGCACTGAGGACTTTTCTGCACAGAAGATAGGAGCATTTTGAGGATGCAAATTAGTCCTAGTGACTGTTGGAAGCAGTGCGCACATGACAGAGTACGCCATTCATTCTGGGAGACTGCATTTCTTGTTACACTTTCATTTCACTTTGTCCGCACTGAGGAATTTTCTAGACAGACAGCAGAAGCATTTTAGGGATGCTAATTAATTCTGGTGAATGTGTGTTACCACTGCACACATCACGGACTGCACCATTAATTCTGAAAGACTTTGCTTTTCTTTTTAAGCTCTCATTTCACATCATCAGCACTTGGAAATTTTCTGAACACAAGACAGTAGCATTTTAGGGATGCTCTTTAATTCTGGTGACTGTTTGTGACCACTTCATGCATGGCAGTGTGCGCCATTATTTCTGGGAGACTTTACATTTTTCATTACCCTCTCATTTCACTTCATCAGCAATGGGGAATTTTCTGGACACAAGACAGTAGCATTTTGGAGGTACAAAATACTTCTGGTGACTATGTGTGACCACTGTTCACATGACTGTGTTTGCCATTAATTCTAGGAGACTTCACATTTCTTGTTACACTTTCATTTCACATCATCAGCACTGGAGAATGTTCTGAACAGAAGAGAGTAGCATTTTGGGGATGCACATGAATTCTGGTGTTTGCGTATGACCACTGCACACATGAGAGAATGCACCATTAATTCTGGGAGACATTGCATTTCTTTTTAAGCTCACATTTCACTTCATCTGCTATGGGGATTCTCCTGGACACAAGACAGTAGCATTTTGTGGATGCACATTAATTCTGCTGAAAGTGTGAGACCATTGTGCGCATTATGGAGTGCATCTATAATTCTGGGAGACTGCAATTTTTGTTACCTTCTCATTTCACTTCATGACACTGGGGAACTTTCTGGACACAAGACAGTAGCATTTTGGAGATGCACATGAATTCTGGTGACTGTTCTGAGAACTGTGCATAGGTCTGAGTACACCATTAATTCTGAAAGACTTCACATTTCTTGTTATGCTTTCATTTCACTTTTGCAGCACTGGGGAATTTTCTGGACACAACACAGTAGCATTTTGGGGATGCACATTAATTCTGGTGACTGTGAGTGAACTTTGCTCACATTATGGAGTGCACCATTAATTCTGGGTGACTTTGCATTTATTTGTTATCCTCTCATTTCACTTAATGAGCACGGAGGAATTTTCTGCACTCAAGACAGGAGCATTTTGGGGATACAAATTAATTCTGCTGGCTGTGGGAAAGCAGTGTGCATATGACAGAGTATGCCATTCATTCGGTGAGACTTCATATTTCTTGTTATGTTTTCATTTCACTTCATCAGCAATGTGGAATTTTCTGGACAGAAGACAGTAGCATTTAGGGAATGGAAAATTATTCTGGTGACTGTGTGAGACCACTGTGCACATGACATATTGCACCATTCATTCTGGGAGACTTTGCCTTTCTTTTTAAGCTCTCATTTCACATCATCAGCACTGGGAAATTTTCTGGACACAAGACAGTAGCATTTTGGGGATGCACATTAATTCTGGTGACTGTTTGTGACAACTGCGTGCATGGCAGTGTGCACCATTATTTCTGGGAGACTTTACATTTTTCATTACCCTCTCATTTCACTTCATCAGCTATGGGGAATTTTCTGGACACAAGACAGTAGCATTTTGGAGATGCAAAATACTTCTGGTGACTATGTGTGACCACTGTTCACATGACTGCGTGCGCCATTAATTCTATGAGACTTCACATTTCTTGTTACTCTTTCATTTCACTTCATCAGCACTGGAGAATGTTCTTAACAGAAGACAGTAGCATTTTGTGGATGCACATTAATTCTGGTGTTTGCGTGTGACCACTGCACACTTGACAAAGTGCACCATTAATTCTGGGAGGCTTTACATTTCTTTTTAAGCTCTCATTTCACTTTGTCAGAACTGGGGAATCTCCTGGACTCAAGAAAGTAGTATTTTGGGGATGCACATTAATTCTGCTGAGTGTGTGTGTCCATTGCGCATTATGGAGTGCACCTATAATTCTGGGAGACTACAATTTTTGTTACCATCTCATTTCACTTCATCAACTGGGGAACTTTCCGACACAAGACAGTAGCATTTTGGAGAAGCACATGAATTCTGGTGACTGTTATGAGAACTGCGCACATGTATGAGTGCAGCATTAATTCTGAGAGACTTCGCATTTCTTGTTATGCTTTCATTTCACATCGTTAGCATTGGGGAATTTTCTGGACAAAAGGGAGTAGCATTTTTGGGATGCACTTTAATTCTGGTGACTGTGTGTGACCATTGTGCTCGTTATGGAATGCACCATTAATTCTGGGAGAGTTTGCATTTTTTTGTTATGTACTCATTTCTTTCCATCAGGACTGGGGAATCTTCAAGGCACAAGAGAGGAGCAAATGGGGATGCATATTAATTCTGGTGACTGTGTGTCACCACTGCACACTTGACTGAGTGCGCCATAAATTCTGGGAGACTTGGCATTTCTTTTTAAGTTCTCATTTCACATTGTCATCTTTGGTGAATTTTCTGGAGAGAAGACAGTAGCATTTTGAGGATGCACATTAATTTTGGTGACTGAGTGTGACCACAGGGTGCATGATGGACTTCACCATTATTCTGGGAGACTTTGCATTTTTTGTTACCATCTCATTTCAGCTCATCAGCACTGGGGAACTTTCTGGACACAACATGATAGCATTTTGGGGATGGACATTAATTCTGGTGACTGTGTGTGAACACTGTGCACATGACTAAGTGCACCATTAATTCTTTGAGACTTTACATTTCTTGTTACAGTTTTCTTTGACTTTGTCAGCACTGGGAAATTTTCTAGACACAAGACAGAAGCATCTTGGGGACACACATTAATTCTGGTGACTGTGTGTGAACATTGTTCACATTATGGAGAGCACCACCAATTCTTGGAGACTTTACATTTTTTGTTATCTTCTCATTTCACTTATTCAGCAATGGGGAATTTTCTTCACAAAAGATAGGAGCATTTTGAGGATGCAAATTAGCCCTTGTGACTGTGTGTAAGAAAAGACATTACAGAGTATGCCATTCATTCTGGGAGACTTTGCATTTCTTATTACACTTTCATTTCACTTCATCCGTACTGGGGAATTTTCTAGACATACAACAGAAACATTTTAGGGATGCAAATTAATTCTGGTGAATTTGAGATACCACTGCACATATGGCGGACTGCACCATTAATTCTGGGAGACTTTGCCTTTCTTTTTAAGCTCTCATTTCACATCATCAGCACTGGGGAATTTTCTGGACACAAGACAGTAGCATTTTGGGGATGCACATTAATTCAGGTGACTGTGACCACTGTTCACATGATTGCGTGTGCCATTAATTCTAGGAGACTTCACATTTCTTGTTACATTTTCATTTCACTTTATCAGCACTGGGGAATTTTCTGGACACAAGACAGTAGCATTGTGGGGATGCACATTAATTCTGGTGACTGTTTGTGACCACTGTGTGCATGGCAGTGTGCACCATTATTTCTGGGAGACTTTACATTTTTCATTCCTCATTTCTACATCAGCAATGGGAATTTTCTAGACACACAGCAGAAACATTTTAGGGATGCAAATTAATTCTGGTGAATGTGTGTTACCACTGCACATATGATGGACTGCACCATTAATTCTGGGAGACTTTGCCTTTCTTTTTAAGCTCTCATTTCACATCATCAGCTCTGGGGAATTTTCTGGACACAAGACAGCAGCATTTTGGGGATGCACATTAATTCAGGTAACTGTGACCACTGTTCACATGACTGCGTGTGCCATTAATTCTAGGAGACTTCACATTTCTTGTTACATTTTCATTTCACTTCATCAGCACTGGAGAATGTTCTTAACAGAAGAGAGTAGCATTTTGGGGATGCACATTAATTGTGGTGTTTGCATGTGACCACTGCACATATGACAGAGTGCACCATTAATTCTGGGAGAATTTGCATTTCTTTTTAAGCTCTCATTTCACTTTGTCAGTACTGGGGAATCTACTGGACACAAGACAGTAGCATTTTGGGATGCACATTAATTCTGCTGAATGTGTGTGACCATTGCGCGCATTATGGAGTGTAGCTATAATTCTGGGAGACTGCAGTTTTTGTTACCATCTCATTTCACTTCATCACACTGGGGAACTTTCTGGACACAAGACTGTAGCATTTCGGAGAAGCACATGAATTCTGGTGACTGTTGTGAGAACTGCGCACATGTCTGAGTGCAGCATTAATTCTGAGAGACTTTGCAATTCTTGTTATGCTTTCATTTCACATCGTTAGCATTGGGGAATTTTCTGGACAAAAGGGAGTAGCATTTTTGGGATGCACTTTAATTCTGGTGACTGTATGTGACCATTGTGCACATTATGGAGTGCACCATTAATTCTGGGAGAATTTGCATCTTTTTGTTATGCACTCATTTCTCTCTATCAGGACTGGGGAATCTTCAGTGCACAACAGAGGACAAATTGGGATGGATATTAATTCTGGTGACTGTGTGTCACCACTGCGCACATGTCTGAGTGCGTCATTAATTCTGGGAGACTTGGCATTTCTTTTTAAGGTTTCATTTCACATTGTCATCTTTGAGGAATTCTCTGGAGAGAAGACAGTAGCATTTTGGGGATGCACATTAATTTTTTTGACTGTGTGTGACCACAGGGTGCATGATGAACTGCACCATTATTCTGGGAGACTTTGCATTTTTTGTTACCATCTCATTTCAGCTCATCTGCACTGGGCAACTTTATGTACACAACACGGTAGCATTTTGGGGATGGACATTAATTCCGGTGACTGTGTGACCACGGCGCACATGACTAAGTGTGCCATTAATTCTGTGAGACTTTACATTTCTTGTTACAGTTTCCTTTTACTTTGTCAGCACAGGGAAATTTTTTGGACACAAGACAGTAGCATCTTTGGGATGCACATTAATTTGGTGACTGTGTGTGAACATTGTTCACATTATGGAGAACACCATTTATTCTTTGAGAATTTTCTTGTTTTGTTATCTTCTCATTTCACTTATTCAGCAATGGGGAATTTTCTGCACAGAAAATATTAGCATTTGAGGATGCAAATTAGTCCTAGTGACTGTGTGTAAGCAGTGCACACATTACAGAGTATACCATTTATTCTGGGAGACTTTGCATTTCTTGATACACTTTCATTTCACTTCGTCCACACTAGGGAATTTTCTAGACAAACAACAGAAGCATTTTAGGGATGCAAATTAATTCTGGTGAATGTGTCTTACCACTGCACACATGACGGACTGCACCATTAATTCTGGAAGACTTTGCCTTTCTTTTTAAGCTCTGATTTCACATCATCATCACTGGGGAATTTTCTGGACACAATACAGTAGCATTTGGGGGATGGACATTAATTCTGGTGACTGTGTGTGACCACAGCGTACATTACTAAGTGTGCCATTAATTCTGTGAGACTTTACATTTCTTGTTACAGTTTCCTTTCACTTCGTCAGCATTCTGAAATTTTCTGGACACAAGACAGTAGCATCTTGAGGATGCACATTAATTCTGGTGACTGTGTGTGAACATTGTTTGCATTATGGAGAACACCATTTATTTTTGGAGACTTTACATTTTTTATCTTCTCATTTCACTTATTCAGCACTGGGGAATTTTCTGCATACAAAATACGAGCATTTTTTTTTATTTGCCCTTTTTCTGGCAGGACCACAGGCAGCCATCCACCCCGGTCATGGCCCCTGGAGATCTCTACCACTGTCAATTGCTGCTGAGGACCCTCGGTCACCCCTGGCTTGCCCCCTGGAGTGTGGGGTCATGGGCCACCTTCGTGACCCTGGATCTGTGACTGGTCGGGGTCCCGCAGCGGTGGCAGCAATGTGAGGCTCTCCAGGCAGGGCTTCATTAATCAGTGGTCCTGCCCGCCATCTTTTTCCACCTGATTTTTCTCCCCAGAGGAGGCGGGGATGTGCAATGATGCCAGCGTCCGCCCAGCCTCCTCCCCCCACACGTCCAACGTCAGTTGCGTGGAACTCCCGGTCTCCACCAGGTGTCCCCAGTGCACCGAGTGCTGCCTGCACCCTCCCCCGGAGTAGGAGAGCTGTCAGTCGGACGCTCTATCCTACTCCCAGTTCAAGCTCCGACGACCCGGATCCGCCTCGAACCCGCCGCCACAAGCCGGAAATCTCACCACTGTGCCGATGGGACGGCTTAAAATAGGAGCATTTGAGGATGCAAATTAGTCCTATTGACTGTGTAAGCAGTGAGCACATTACAGAGTATGCCATTCATTCTGAGAGACTGTATTTCTTGTTACATTTTCATTTCACTTGCCTGCACTGGGAATTTTCTAGACACAACAGAAGCATTTTAGGATGCTAATTAATTCTGGTGAATGTGTGTTACTACTGCACACATGACGGACTGCATCATTAATTCTAGGAGACTTTGCCTTTCTTTTTAAGCTCTCATTTCACATCATCAGCACTGGGGAATTTTCTGGACCCAAGACAGTAGCATTTTGGGATGCACATTAATTCTGGTGACTGTTTGTGACCACAGCGTGCATGGCAGTGTGCATCATTATTTCTGGGAGACTTTACATTATTCATTACCCTCTCATTTCACTTCATCAGCAATGGGGAATATTCTGGACACAAGACAGTAGCATTTTGGAGGTACAAAATACTTCTGGTGACTATGTGTGACAACTGTTTACATGACTGCATTTGCCATTAATTCTAGGAGACTTCACTACTCTTGTTACACTTTCATTTCACTTCATCAGCACTGGAAAAAGTTCTGAACAGAAGAGAATAGCATTTTGGGGATGCACATTAATTCTGTTTTTTTTGCGTGTGACCACTGCACACATGACAGAGTGCACCATGAATTCTGTGAGACTTTGAATTTCTTGTTATGCTTCATTTCACTTTGTTAGCACTGGGAAATTTTCTGGAAAGAAGGCAGTAGCATTTTGGGGATGCACATTAATTCAGCTGAATGTGTGTGACCATTGCACGCATTATGGAGTGCACCAATAATTCTGGGAGTCTGCAAAATTTGTTACCATCTCATTTCACTTCATCACACTGGGGAACTTTCTGGACACAAGAGAGTATCATTTAGGAGATGCACATGAATTCTGGTGATTGTTGTGAGAACTGCGCATATATCTGAGTGCACCATTAATTCTGAGAGACTTCGCATTTCGAGTTATGCTTTCATTTCACTTTTCCAGCACTGGGGAATTTTGTGAACACAACACAATAGCATTTTGGGGATGCACATTAATTCTGGTGACTGTGTGTGACCACTCCACACATGATTGAGTGCACTATTAATTCTGTGAGACTTTGCATTTCTTCTGACTCTTTCATTTCACTTCATCAGCACAGGGAAATTTTCTGGACAGAAGACAGTAACATATTGGAGATGCACATTAATTCTGGTCACTGTGAGTGAACTTTTTTTGCATTATGGAGTGCACCATTAATTCTGGGTGACTTTGCATTTATTTGTTATCCTCTCATTTCACTTAATCAGAATGGAGGAATTTTCTACACACAAGACAGGAGCATTTTGGGGATACAAATTAATTCTGGTGGCTGTGGGTAAGCAGTGTGCACATGACAGAGTATGCCATTCATTCTGGGAGACTTCATATTTCTTGTTATGTTTTCATTTCACTTCATCAGCACTGTGGAATTTTCTGGACAGAAGACAGTAGCATTTAGGAATGGAAAATAATTCTGGTGACTGTGTGAGACCATCTGTACATGACATAATGCACCATAAATTCTGGGAGATGTTGCATTTCTTATTAAACTTTCATTTCACTTTCTCAGCACTGTGGAATTTTCTGGACACAACACAGTAACATTTGAGGATGCATATTAATTCTGGTGACTGTGTGTGACCACTTCAAGCATGACAGAGTGCACCATTAATTATGGGAGTGTTTGCATTTTTTGTTACCTTCTCATTTAACTTCTTCAGCACTGGGCAATTTTCTGGACACTAGACAGTGGCATTTTGGGGATACAAATTATTTCTGGTGACTGTGTGTGACCACCGCCAAGATGATTGAGAGTGCTATTAATTCTTGGAGACTTCACATTTCTTATTAAACATTCATTTCACTTCATCAGCACTAAGGAATTTTCTGGATACAAGACTGTAGAATTCTGTTGATGCACATTAATTCTGGTGACAGTGTATGACCACTGTGCACATGACTGAGTGCGCCATTAATTCTGGGAGACTTGGCATTTCTTTTAAGTTCTCAATTCACATTGTCATCTTTGAGGAATTTTCTTGAGAGAAGACTTTAGCATGTTGGGGATGCACATTAATTTTGGTGACTGAGAGTGACCACGGGGTGCATGATGGACTTCACCATTATTCTGGGAGACTTTGCATTTTTTGTTACCATCTCATTTCAGCTCATCGGCACTGGGGAACTTTTTGGACACAACATGGTAGCATTTTGGGAATGGACATTAATTCTGGTGACTGTGTGTGACCACTGCCCACATGACTAAGTGCGCCATTAGTTCTGTGAGACTTTACATTTCTTGTTACAGTTTCCTTTCACTTCATCAGCACTGGACAAAGTTCTGAACAGAAGAGAATAGCATTTTGGGGATGCACATTAATCCTGTTGTTTGAGTTTGACCACTGCACACATGGCACAGTGCACCATCAATTCTGGGAGACTTTGCATTTCTTTTTAAGCTCTCATTTCACTTCGTCAGCACTGGGGAATCTCCTGGACATAAGACAGTAGTATTTTGGGGATGCACATTAATTCTGCTGAACATTTGTGACCATTGCGCGCATTATAGAGTGCACGTATAATTCTGGGAGACTGCAATTTTTGTTACCATCTCATTTCACTTCATCACACTGGGGAACTTTCTGGACACAAGAGAGTAGCATTTTACAGATGCACATGAATTCTAGTGATTGTTGTGAGAACTGTGCATATATCTGAGCGCACCATTAATTCTGAGAGACTTCGCATTTTGAGTTATGCTTTCATTTCACTTTTCCAGCACTGGGGAATTTTGTGGACACAACACAGTAGCATTTTGGGGATGCACATTAATTCTGGTGACTGTGTGTGACCACTCCACACATGACTGAGTGCACTATTAATTCTGTGAGACTTTGCATTTCTTGTGACTCTTTCATTTCACTTCATCAGCACAGGGAAATTTTCTGGACAGAAAACAGTAACATATTGGAGATGCACATTAATTCTGGTCACTGTGAGTGAACTTTGTTTGCATTATGGAGTGCACTACTATTTCTGGGTGACTTTGCATTTATTTGTTAACCTCTCATTTCACTTAATCAGAATGGAGGAATTTTCTGAACACAAGACAGGAGCATTTTTGGGATACAAATTAATTCTATTGGCTGTGGGTAAGCAGTGTGCACATGACAGAGTATGCCATTCATTCTGGGAGACTTCATATTTCTTGTTATGTTTTCATTTCACTTCATCAGCACTGTGGAATTTTCTGGAAAGAAGACAGTAGCATTTAGGGAATGGAAAAAAATTCTGGTGACAGTGTGAGACCACTGTGCACATGACATAATGCACCATAAATTCTGGGAGATGTTGCATTTCTTATTAAACTTTCTTTTCACTTTCTCAGCACTGTGGAATTTTCTGGACACAACACAGTAACATTTTGAGGATACACATTAATTCTTGTGACTGTGTGTGACCTCTTCAAGCATGACAGAGAGCACCATTAATTATGGGAGTGTTTGCATTTTTTGTTACCTTCTCATTTAACTTCTTCAGCACTGGGCAATTTTCTGGACACTAGACAGTGGCATTTTGGGGGCGCAGATTATTTCTGGTGACTGTGTGTGACCACCGCACAGATGATTGAGAGTGCTATTAATTCTTGGAGACTTCACATTTCTTATTACGCATTCATTTCACTTCATCAGCACTGCGTTTTTTTCTGGATACAAGACAGTAGAATTCTGTTGATGCACATTAATTCTAGTGACAGTGTATGACCACTGTGCACATGACAGATTGCTCCATTAACTCTGGAAGACTTTACATTTCTTTTTAAGCTCTCATTTCACTTCATCAGAAATGGGGAATTTTCTGGACACAAGGGAGTAACATTTTGGGGATGCACACTAATTCTGTTGACTGTGCGTGACTACTGCACACATGACGTACTGCACCATTAATTCTGGGAGACTTTGCAGTTTTGATTACCCTCTCATTTCACTTTGTCAGACTGGGGAATCTTCTGGACACAAGACAGTAGCATTTTGGGGATGCTAATTAATTCTAGTGTCTGTGTGTGACCACGGCGCACATGACTGAGTGCACCATTTATTCTGTGAGACTTTGCATTTCTTGTTATGCTTTCATTTCACATCGTTAGCATTGGGGAATTTTCTGGACAAAAAGAAAGTAGCATTTTTGGGATGCACATTAATTATGGTGACTGTGAGTGACCATTGTGCACGTTATGCAATGCACCATTAATTCTGGGAGAGTTTGCATTTTTTTGTTATGCACTCATTTCTCTCTGTCAACACTGGGGAATCTTCAGGGCACAAGAGAGGAGCAAATGGGATGCATATTAATTCTGGTGACTGTGAGTCACCACTGCGCACATGACTTAGTGCGCCATTAATTCTGGGAGACTTGGCATTTCTTTTTAAGTTCTCAATTCACATTGTCATCTTTGAGGAATTTTCTGGAGAGAAGACTGTAGCATGTTGGGGATGCACATTAATTTTGGTGGCTGAGTGTGACCACAGGGTGCATGATGGACTTCACCATTATTCTGGGAGACTTTGCATTTTTGTTACCATCTCATTTCAGCTCATCGGCACTGGGGAACTTTTTGGACACAACATGGTAGCATTTTGGGAATGGACATTAATTCTGGTGACTGTGTGTGACCACTGCCCACATGACTAAGTGCGCCATTAATTCTGTGAGACTTTACATTTCTTGTTACAGTTTCCTTTCACTTTGTCAGCACTTGGAAATTTTCTGGACAACAAGACAGAAGCATCTTGGGGACGCACATTATTTCTGGTGACTCTTTCTGAAGATTGTTCTCATTATGGAGAGCACCATTCATTCTTGGAGACTTTACATTTTTTGTTATCTTTTCATTTTACTTATTCAGCACAGGGGAATTTTCTTCACAAAAGATAGGAGCATTTTGATGATGCAAATTAGTCCTAGTGATCGAAAGTGTAAGCAGTGTGCCCATTACTGAGTATGCCATTCATTCTGGGAGACTTTGTATTTCTTGTTACACTTTTATTTCACTTCATCAGCACCGGGGAATTTTCTAGGCACACAACAGAAACATTTTAGGGATGCAAATTAATTCTGGTGAATGTGTGTTCCACTGCACATATGATGGGCTGCGCCATTAATTCTGGGAGACTTTGCCTTTCTTTTTAAGCTCTCATTTCACATCTTCAGCACTGGGGAATTTTCTGGATGCAAGACAGTAGCATTTTGGGGATGCACATTAATTCTGGTGACTGTTTGTGACCACAGCATGAATGGCAGTGTGCACCATTATTTCTAGGAGACTTCACATTTCTTGTTACATTTTCATTTCACTTCATCAGGACTGGAAAAAGTTCTGAACAGAAGAGAACAGCATTTTGGGGATGCACATTAATCCTGTTGTTTGCGTTTGACCACTGCACACATGACACAGTGCACCATCAATTCTGGGAGACTTTGCATTTCTTTTTAAGATCTCATTTCACTTCGTCAGCACTGGGGAATCTCCTGGACACAAGACAGTAGTATTTTGGGGATGCACATTAATTCTGCTGAACATTTGTGACCATTGCGCGCATTATGGAGTGCCCGTATAATTCTGGGAGACTGCAATTTTTGTTACCATCTCATTTCACTTCATCACACTGGGGAACTTTCTGGACACATGACAGTAGCTTTTTAGAGATGCACATGAAGTCTTGTGACTGTTGTGAGAACTGCGCACATGTCTGAGTGCAGCATTAAGTCTGAGAGACTTCGCATTTCTTGTTATGCTTTCATTTAACAGCGTTAGCATTGGGAAATTTTCTGGACAAAAGGTAGTAGCATTTTGGGATGCACTTTAATTCTGGTGACTGTGTGTGACCATTGTGCTCATTATAGAGTGCACCATTAATTCTGGGAGAGTTTGCATTTTTTTGTTATGCACTCATTTCTTTCCATCAGGACTGGGGAATCTTCAAGGCACAAGAGAGGAGCAAATGGGGATGCATATTAATTCTGGTGACTGTGTGTCACCACTGCGTACAAGACAGAGTGCGCCATAATTCTGGGAGACTTGGCATTTCTTTTTAAGTTCTCATTTCACATTGTCATCTTTGGTGAATTTTCTTTAGAGAAGACAGTAGCATTTTGGGGATGCTCATTAATTTTGGTGACTGAGTGCGACCACAGGGTGCATGATGGACTGCACCATTATTGTGGGAGACGTTGCATTTTTTGTTACCATCTCATTTCAGCTCATCAGCACTGGGGAACTTTCTGGACAAAACTCGATAGCATTTTGTGGATGGACATTAATTCTGGTGACTGTGTGTGACCACTGTGCACATGACTAAGTGTGCCATTAATTCTGTGAGACTTTACCTTTCTTGTTACAATTTCCTTTCACTTCATCAGCACTGGGAAATGTACTGGACACAAGGCAGAAGCATCTTGGTGATGTACATTAATTCTGGTGACTGTGTGTGAACCTTGTTCACATTATGTAGAGCACCATTAATTCTTGGAGACTTTACATTTTTTGTTATCTTCTCATTTCACTTATTCAGCAATGGGGAATTTTCTTAACAAAAGATCGGAGCATTTTGAGGATGCAAATTAATCCTTGTGACTGTGTGTAAGCAGTGCGCACATTACAGAGTATGCCATTCATTCTGGGAGACTTTGCATTTCTTATTACACTTTCATTTCACTACATCAGCACTGGGGAATTTTCTATACACACAACAGAAACATTTTAGGAATGCAAATTAATTATGATGAATGTGATTTACCACTGCACATATGACAGACTGCACCATTAAATCTGGGAGACTTTGCCTACCTTTTTAAGCTCTCATTTCACATCATCAGCACTGGGGAATTTTCTGGACACAAGACAGTAGCATTTTGGGGTGCACATTAATTCTGGTTACTGTTTGTGACCAATGTGTGCATGGCAGTGTGCACCATTATTTATGGGAGACTTAACATTTTTCATTACCCTCTCATTTCACTTCATCAGCAATGGTAAATTTTCTAGACACACAACAGAAACATTTTAGGGATGCAAATTAATTCTGGTGAATGTGTGTTACCACTGCACATATGACGGACTGCACCATTAATTCTGGGAGACTTTGCCTTTCTTTTTAAGCTCTCATTTCACATCATCAGCACTGGGGAATTTTCTTGACACAAGACAGTAGCATTTTGGGGATGCACATTAATTCTGGTGACTGTTTGTAACCACTGTCCACATGACTGCATGTGCCATTAATTCTAGGAGACTTCACATTTCTAGTCACATTTTCATTTCACTTCATCAGCATTGAGAATGTTCTTGACAGAAGAGAGTAGCATTTTGGTAATGCACATTAATTCTGGTGTTTGTATGTGCCCACTCGAACACATGACTGAGTGTACCATTAATTCTGGGAGACTTTGGATTTCTTTTTAAACTCTCATTTCCTTTCGTCAGCACTGAGGAATCTCCTGGACACAAGACAGTAGCATTTTGGGAGGCACATTAATTCTGCTGAATGTGTGTGACCATTGTGCATCATGGAATGCACCTATAATTCTGGGAGACTGCAATTTTTGTTACCATCTCATTTCACGTCATCACACTGGGGAACTTTCTGGACACAAGACAGTAGCATTTTGGAGAAGCACATGAATTCTGGTGACTGTTGTGAGAACTGCACACATGTCTGAGTCGCATTAATTTGAGAGATTCGATTTCTTTTTATGCTTGCTTTCACATCGTTAGCATTGAGGAATTTTCTGAACAAAAGGGAGTTGCATTTTGGGATGCACTTTAATTTTGGTGACTGTGTGTGACCATTGTGCACATTCTGGAGTGCACCATTAATTCTGGGAGTTTGCACTTTTTGTTATGCACTCATTTCTCTATCAGGTCTGGGGAATCTTCAGGGCACAACAGAGGAGCAAATTGGGATGGATATCAATTCTGGTGACTGTGTGTCACCACTACACATTTCTGAGTGCGCCATTAATTCTGGGAGACTTTGCATTTCTTTTAAGCTCTCATTTCACATTGTCATCTTTGAGGAATTTTATGGAGAGAAGACAGTAGCATTTTGGGATGCACATTAATTTTTTGACTGAGTGTGACCACAGGTGCAAGATGGACTGCACAATAATTCTGGGAGACTTTGCATATTTTGTTACAACCTCATTACAGCTCATCAGCACTGGTGAACTTTCTGGACACAATACAGTAGCATTTTGGGGATGGACAGTAATTCTGGTGACTGTTAGTACCATGGGCATATTACTAAGTGTGCCATTAATTCTGTGAGACTTTACATTTCTTGTTACAGTTTCCTTTCACTTCACCAGCATTCTGAAATTTTCTGGACACAAGACAGTAGCATCTTGAGGATGCACATTAATTCTGGTGACTGTGTGTGAACATTGTTCGCATTATGGAGAACGCCATTTATTTTTGGAGACTTTACATTTTTTGTTATCTTCTCATTTCACTTATTCAGCACTGGGGAATTTTCTGCATACAAAATAGGAGCATTTTGAGGATGCAAATTAGTCCTATTGACTGTGTGTAAGAAAAGCATTTACAGAGTATGCCATTCATTCTGGGAGACTTTGTATTTTGTTACATTTTCATTTTACTTGCCTGCACTGGGAATTTTCTAGACACACAACAGAAGCATTTTAGGGATGCAAATTAATTCTGGTGAATGTGTGATACCACTGCAGACATGACGGACTGCACCATTAATTCTGGGAGACTTTGCCTTTCTTTTAAGCTCTCATTTCACATCATCAGCACTGGGGAATTTTCTGGACCCAAAACAATAGCATTTTGGCGATGCACATTAATTCTGGTGACTGTTTGTGACCACAGCATGCATGGCAGTGTGCATCATTATTTCTGGGAGACTTTACATTTTTCATTACCATCTCATTTCACTTCATCAGCTACGGGGAATTTTCAGGACACAAGACAGTAGCATTTTGGAGGTACAAAATAATTCTGGTGAATATGTGTGACCACTGATCACATGACTGCATTTGCCATTAATTCTAGGAGACTTCACATTTCTTGTTACACTTTCATTTCACTTCATCAGCACTGGAAAAAGTTCTGAACAGAAGAGAATAGCATATTATGGATGCACATTAATTCTGTTTTTTGTGTGTGACCACTGCACACATGACAGAGTGCACCATTAATTCTGTGAGACTTTGAATTTCTTGTTATGCTTCATTTCACTTTGTTAGCACTGGGAAATTTTCTGGAAAGAAGGCAGTAGCATTTTGGGGATGCACATTTATTCTGCTGAATGTGTGTGACCATTGCGCGCATTATGGAGTGCACCTATAATTCTGGGAGACTGCAATTTTTGTTACTATCTCATTTCACTTCATCACACTGGGGAACTTTCTGGACACAAGAGAGTAGCATTTTGTAGATGCACATGAATTCTGGTGATTGTTGTGAGAACTGCGCATATATCTGAGTGCACCATTAATTCTGAGAGACTTCGCATTTCGAGTTATGCTTTCATTTCACTTTTCCAGCACTGGGGAATTTTGTGGACACAACACAGTAGCATTTTGGGATGCAAATTAATTCTGGTGACTGTGTGTGACCACTCCACACATGACTGAGTGCACTATTAATTCTGTGACACTTTGCATTTCTTGTGACTCTTTCATTTCACTTCATCAGCACAGGGAAATTTTCTGGACAGAAGGCAGTAACATATTGGAAATGCACATTAATTCTGGTCACTGTGAGTGAACTTTGTTTGCATTATGGAGTGCACCATTAATTCTGGGTGACTTTGCATTTATTTGTTATCCTCTCATTTCACTTGATCCAAATGGAGGAATTTTCTGCACACAAGACAGGAGCATTTTGGGGATACAAATTAATTCTGGTGGCTGTGGGTAAGCAGTGTGCACATGACAGAGTATGCCATTCATTATGGGAGACTTCATATTTCTTGTTATGTTTTCATTTCTCTTCATCAGCACTGTGGAATTTTCTGGACAGAAGACAGTAGCATTTAGGGAATGGAAAATAATTCTGGTGACTGTGTGAGACCACTGTGCACATGACATAATGCACCATAAATTCTGGGAGATGTTGCATTTCTTATTAAACTTTCATTTCACTTTCTCAGCACTGGGGAATTTTCTGGACACATTACAGTAGCATTTTGAGGGATGCAAATTAATTCTGGTGACTGTGTGACCACTCCACACATGACTGAGTGCACCATGAATTCTGTGAGACTTTGAATTTTTGTTACTCTTTCATTTCACTTCATTAGCACTGGAGAATTTTCTGGAAACAAGGCAGTAGCATTTTGGGGATGCACATTAATTCTAGTGACTTTATGTGACCATGGGGCACATTATGTAGTGCACCATTAATTCTGGGTGACTTTGCATTTTTTGTTATGCTCTCATTTCACTTCATCAGAACTGTGGAATTTTCTTCATACACGACAGCAGTATTTTTGGGATGCACAATAATTCTGGCGATTGTGTGTATGACCCTGGGCACATGACGGAATGCACCATTCATTCTGAGATACTTTGCATGTCTTTATAAACTCTAATTTCACTTTGTTAGAATTGGGTAATTTTCTGGAAACAAAAGAGTAGCATTTTGGGGTGCACATTAATTCTGGTGACTACGTGTGACCACTGAATGCATAACATAGTGAACCATTGATTCAGGGAGACTTTGCATTTTTCATTACTTTCTCATTTCTCTTAGTCAGCACTGGGTAATTTTCTGGACACAAGACAGTAGCATTTTGGGGATGCAAATTTATTCTGTTGACTGTGTGTGACCACTCCACACATGACTGAGTGCACTATTAGTTTTGTGAGACTTTGCATTTCTTGTTATGCTTTCATTTCACTTTGTTAGCACTGGGGAATTTTCTGGAAACAAGCCAGTAGCATTTTGAGTATGCACATTAATTCTGGTGACTGTGTGTGACCATTGCATGCGTTATGGAGTGCACCATTAATTCAGGGAGACTTTGCATTTTTTGTTATGCTTTAATTTCACTCCGTCAGGACTGGGACATTTTTGGACACAAGATAGTAGCATTTTGTGGATGCAAATTAATTCTGATGACTATGTGTGACCACTGTGCACATATATGAGTCCACCATTAATTCTGGGAGACTTCACATTTCTTGATATGCTTTCATTTCACTTTGTCAGCACAGGGGAATTTTCTGGACACAACACAGTAGCATTTAGGGGATGCACATGAATTCTGGTGACTGTTGCGAGAACTGCGCACATATCTGAGTGCACCATTAATTCTGAGAGAGTGCGCATTTCTTGTTATGCATTCATTTCATTTTAGCAGCACTGGGGAATTTTCTGGAAACAACACAGAAGCATTTTGGGGATGCACAATAATTCTGGTGACTGTGTGTGACCACTCCATACATAACTGAGTGCACCATTAATTTTGAGAGACTTTGCATTTCTTGTTATGCTTCCATTTCACTTCATCAGCATGGGAACATTTTATAGACAGAAGACAGTAACATATTGGGGATGCACATTAATTCTGGTGACTGTAGATGAACATTGTTCACATTATGGAGTGCACCATAAGTTCTGGGAGACTTTGCATTTTTTGTTATTCTCTCATTTCACTTCATCAGAACTGTGGAATTTTCTTGATACAAGACAGTAGCATTTTTGGGATGCACAATAATTCTGGTGACTGTATGTGTGACCACTGGGTACATGACAGAATGCACCATTAATTCTGAGAGACTTTACATGTCTTTATAAGCTCTCATTTCACTTTGTCAGAACTGGGGAATTTTCTGGAAACAAAAGAGTAACATTTTGGGTTGCACATTAATTCTGGTGACTGTGTGTGACCACTGCATGCATAACGTAGTGCACCATTGATTGTGAGAGACTTTTTTCATTACTCTGTCATTTCACTTCTCCAGCACTGGGGAATTTTCTGGACACAAGACAGTAGCATTTTGGGAATGCAAATGAATTCTGGTGACTGTGTGTGACCACCCAACATATCACTAAGGGTACCATTAGTTCTGTGAGACTTTGCATTTTGTTATGTTTCTATTTCACTTCGTTAAAGACTTGGGAATTCTCTGAAACAAGCCAGTAGCATTTGGGGATGCACATTAACCTGGTGACTGTGTGAGACCATTGCAAGCATTATGGAGTGCACCATTAATTCTGGGAGACTTTAAATTTTTGTTATGCTCTAATTTCACTCCATCAGGACTCGGCAATTTTTGGACATAAGACAGTAAGTAGCATTTTGTGGATGCAAATTAATTCTAGTGACCATGTGTGACCACTGCACACATAACAGAGTCCACCATTAATTCTGGGAGACTTTGCATTTTTTATTATGCATTCATTTCACTTTGTCAGCACTGGGGAATTTTCTGGACACAACACAGCAGCATTTTGGGGATGCACATCAATTCTGCTGACTGTTGTGAGAACTGCACACATGTCGGAGTGCACCATTAATTCTGGGAGACTTTGCATTTCTTGTTATCCTTTCATTTCACTTTGTCAGCACTGGGAATTTCCTGTACACAACACAGTAGCATTTTGGGGATGCACATGAATTCTGGTGACTGTTGTGGAACTAGCACATGTCTGAGTGCACCATTAATTCTCAGAGACTTCGCATTTCTTGTTATGCTTTCATTTCACTTTCGCAGCACTGGGGAATTTTCTGGACACAACACAGTAGCATTTTGTTGATGCACATTAATTCTGGTGACTTTGTGTGACCACTCCACACATGACTGAGTGCACCATTATTTATCTTAGACTTTGCATTTCTTGTGACTCTTTCATTTCACTTCATCAGCACAGGGACATTTTCTGGACAGAAAACAGTAACATATTGGGGATGCACAATAATTCTGGTGACTGTGAGGAACTTTGTTCGATTATGGAGTGCACCATTAATTTGGGTGACTTTGCATTTATTTGTTATCCTCTCATTTCACTTAATCAGCACAGAGGAATTTTCTGCACACAAGACAGGAGCATTTTGGGATATCACATTAATTCTGGTGGCTGTGGGTAGCTTAATGCGCATATGACAGAGTACGCCATTTATTCTGGGAGACTTCATATTTTGTTACGGGTTTCATTTCTTCTTCATCAGCACTGTGGAATTTTCTGGACAGAAGACAGTAGCATTTAGGGAATGGAAATAATTCTGGTGACTGTGTGAGACCACTGTGCACATGACATAATGCACCATTAATTCTGGGAGACTTCGCATTTCTTATTAAACTTTCATTTCACTTTCTCAGCACTGGGGAATTTTCTGGACACAATACAGTAGCATTTTGAGGATGCTCATTAATTCTGCTGACTGTGTGTAACCACTTCAAGCATGACAGAGTGCACCATTAATTATGGGAGTGTTTGCATTTTTGTTACCTTCTCATTTCACTTCGTCAGCACTGGGCAATTTTCTGGACACAAGACAGTGGCATTTTGGGGACGCAAATTATTTATGGTGACTGTGTGTGACCACCACACAGATGATTGAGAGTGCCATTAATTCTCAGAGACTTCACATTTCTTATTACGCATTCATTTCACTTCATCAGCACTGGGGAATTTTCTGGATACAAGACAGTAGAATTTTGAGGATACACATTAATTCTGGTGACAGTGTATGGCAACTGTGCACATGACGGAGTGCACCATTAACTCTGGGAGACTTTGCATTTCTTTTTAAGCTCTAATTTCACTTCATCAGAATTGGGGAATTTCCTGGACACAAAGAGAGTAGCATTTTGGGGATGCACATTAATTCTGTTGACTGTAGTAGACCACTGCACACATGACTGAGTGCACCATTTATTCTGTCAGACTATGCATTTCTTGTTATGTTTTCATTTCACATTGTTAGTATTGGGAATTTTCTGGACAAAGGGAGTAGCATTTTTGAGCTGCACTTTAATTCTGGTGACTGTGTTTGACCATTGCGCACGTTATGGAATGCACCATTAATTCTGGGAGAGTTTGCATTTTTTTGTTACACTCATTTCTCTCCGTCTGGACTGGGGAATCTTCAGGGTACAATAGAGGAGCAAATGGGGATGCATATTAATTCTTGTGACTGTGTGTCACCACTGCTCACATGACTGAGTGCACTATTAATTCTGGGAGACTTGGCAATTCTTTATAATCTCTCATTTCACATTGTCATCTTTGGTGAATATTCTGGAGAGAAGACAGTAGCATTTTGAGGATGCACATTAATTTTGGTGACTGTGTATGACCACAGGGTGCATGATGTACTGCACCATTATTCTGGGAGACTTTGCATTTTTTGTTACCATCTCATTCAGCTCATCAGCACTGGGGAACTTTCTGGAAACAACACGGTAGCATTTTGGGGATGGACATTAATTCTGGAGACTGTGTGTGAACACAGCACACATGACTAAGTTCACCATTAATTCTGTGAGACTTTACATTTCTTGTTACAGTTTCTTTTCACTTTGTCAGCACTGGGAAAATTTCTGGACACAAGACAGTAGCATCCTGGTGATCCACATTAATTCTGGTGACTGTGTGTGAAGATTGTTCACATTATGGAGAACACCATTAATTCCTGGAGACTTCACATTTTGTTATCTTCTCATTTCACTTTTCAGCACTGAGGACTTTTCTGCACAGAAGATAGGAGCATTTTGAGGATGCAAATTAGTCCTAGTGACTGTTGGAAGTAAAGCCATATGACAGAGTACGCCATTCATTCTGGGAGACTGCATTTTGTTACACTTTCTATTTCACTTTGTCCGACTGAGGAATTTTCTAGACAGACAGCAGAAGCATTTTAGGGATGCTAATTAATTCTGGTGAATGTGTGTTACCACTGCACACATCACGGACTGCACCATTAATTCTGAAAGACTTTGCTTTTCTTTTTAAGCTCTCATTTCACATCATCAGCACTTGGAAATTTTCTGAACACAAGACAGTAGCATTTTAGGGATGCTCTTTAATTCTGGTGACTGTTTGTGACCACTTCATGCATGGCAGTGTGCGCCATTATTTCTGGGAGACTTTACATTTTTCATTACCCTCTCATTTCACTTCATCAGCAATGGGGAATTTTCTGGACACAAGACAGTAGCATTTTGGAGGTACAAAATACTTCTGGTGACTATGTGTGACCACTGTTCACATGACTGTGTTTGCCATTAATTCTAGGAGACTTCACATTTCTTGTTACACTTTCATTTCACATCATCAGCACTGGAGAATGTTCTGAACAGAAGAGAGTAGCATTTTGGGGATGCACATGAATTCTGGTGTTTGCGTGTGACCACTGCACACATGAGAGAATGCACCATTAATTCTGGGAGACATTGCATTTCTTTTTAAGCTCACATTTCACTTCATCTGCTATGGGGATTCTCCTGGACACAAGACAGTAGCATTTTGTGGATGCACATTAATTCTGCTGAAAGTGTGAGACCATTGTACGCATTATGGAGTGCATCTATAATTCTGGGAGACTGCAATTTTTGTTACCTTCTCATTTCACTTCATGACACTGGGGAACTTTCTGGACACAAGACAGTAGCATTTTGGAGATGCACATGAATTCTGGTGACTGTTCTGAGAACTGTGCATAGGTCTGAGTACACCATTAATTCTGAAAGACTTCACATTTCTTGTTATGCTTTCATTTCACTTTTGCAGCACTGGGGAATTTTCTGGACACAACACAGTAGCATTTTGGGGATGCACATTAATTCTGGTGACTGTGGAGTGAACTTTGCTCACATTATGGAGTGCACCATTAATTCTGGGTGACTTTGCATTTATTTGTTATCCTCTCATTTCACTTAATGAGCACGGAGGAATTTTCTGCACTCAAGACAGGAGCATTTTGGGGATACAAATTAATTCTGCTGGCTGTGGGAAAGCAGTGTGCATATGACAGAGTATGCCATTCATTCGGTGAGACTTCATATTTCTTGTTATGTTTTCATTTCACTTCATCAGCAATGTGGAATTTTCTGGACAGAAGACAGTAGCATTTAGGGAATGGAAAATTATTCTGGTGACTGTGTGAGACCACTGTGCACATGACATATTGCACCATTCATTCTGGGAGACTTTGCCTTTCTTTTTAAGCTCTCATTTCACATCATCAGCACTGGGAAATTTTCTGGACACAAGACAGTAGCATTTTGGGGATGCACATTAATTCTGGTGACTGTTTGTGACAACTGCGTGCATGGCAGTGTGCACCATTATTTCTGGGAGACTTTACATTTTTCATTACCCTCTCATTTCACTTCATCAGCTATGGGGAATTTTCTGGACACAAGACAGTAGCATTTTGGAGATGCAAAATACTTCTGGTGACTATGTGTGACCACTGTTCACATGATCTGCGGCGCCATTAATTCTATGAGACTTCACATTTCTTGTTACTCTTTCATTTCACTTCATCAGCACTGGAGAATGTTCTTAACAGAAGACAGTAGCATTTTGTGGATGCACATTAATTCTGGTGTTTGTGCAGACCACTGCACACTTGACAAAGTGCACCATTAATTCTGGGAGGCTTTACATTTCTTTTTAAGCTCTCATTTCACTTTGTCAGAACTGGGGAATCTCCTGGACTCAAGAAAGTAGTATTTTGGGGATGCACATTAATTCTGCTGAGTGTGTGTGTCCATTGCGCATTATGGAGTGCACCTATAATTCTGGGAGACTACAATTTTTGTTACCATCTCATTTCACTTCATCAACTGGGGAACTTTCCGGACACAAGACAGTAGCATTTTGGAGAAGCACATGAATTCTGGTGACTGTTGTGAGAACTGCGCACATGTATGAGTGCAGCATTAATTCTGAGAGACTTCGCATTTCTTGTTATGCTTTCATTTCACATCGTTAGCATTGGGGAATTTTCTGGACAAAAGGGAGTAGCATTTTTGGGATGCACTTTAATTCTGGTGACTGTGTGTGACCATTGTGCTCGTTATGGAATGCACCATTAATTCTGGGAGAGTTTGCATTTTTTGTTATGTACTCATTTCTTTCCATCAGGACTGGGAATCTTCAAGGCACAAGAGAGGAGCAAGGGATGCATATTATCTTGGTGACTGTGTGTCACCACTGCACACTTGACTGAGTGCGCCATAAATTCTGGGAGACTTGGCATTTCTTTTTAAGTTCTCATTTCACATTGTCATCTTTGGTGAATTTTCTGGAGAGAAGACAGTAGCATTTTGAGGATGCACATTAATTTTGGTGACTGAGTGTGACCACAGGGTGCATGATGGACTTCACCATTATTCTGGGAGACTTTGCATTTTTTGTTACCATCTCATTTCAGCTCATCAGCACTGGGGAACTTTCTGGACACAACATGATAGCATTTTGGGATGGACATTAATTCTGGTGACTGTGTGGAACACTGTGCACATGACTAAGTGCACCATTAATTCTTTTGAGACTTTACATTTCTTGTTACAGTTTTCTTTGACTTTGTCAGCACTGGGAAATTTTCTAGACACAAGACAGAAGCATCTTGGGGACACACATTAATTCTGGTGACTGTGTGTGAACATTGTTCACATTATGGAGAGCACCACCAATTCTTGGAGACTTTACATTTTTTGTTATCTTCTCATTTCACTTATTCAGCAATGGGGAATTTTCTTCACAAAAGATAGGAGCATTTTGAGGATGCAAATTAGCCCTTGTGACTGTGTGTAAGCAGTGCGCACATTACAGAGTATGCCATTCATTCTGGGAGACTTTGCATTTCTTATTACACTTTCATTTCACTTCATCCGTACTGGGGAATTTTCTAGACATACAACAGAAACATTTTAGGGATGCAAATTAATTCTGGTGAATTTGAGATACCACTGCACATATGGCGGACTGCACCATTAATTCTGGGAGACTTTGCCTTTCTTTTTAAGCTCTCATTTCACATCATCAGCACTGGGGAATTTTCTGTGACAAGACAGTAGCATTTTGGGGATGCACATTAATTCAGGTGACTGTGACCACTGTTCACATGACTGCGTGTGCCATTAATTCTAGGAGACTTCACATTTCTTGTTACATTTTCATTTCACTTTATCAGCACTGGGGAATTTTCTGGACACAAGACAGTAGCATTGTGGGGATGCACATTAATTCTGGTGACTGTTTGTGACCACTGTGTGCATGGCAGTGTGCACCATTATTTCTGGGAGACTTTACATTTTTCATTACCCTCTCATTTCACTTCATCAGCAATGGGGAATTTTCTAGACACACAGCAGAAACATTTTAGGGATGCAAATTAATTCTGGTGAATGTGTGTTACCACTGCACATATGATGGACTGCACCATTAATTCTGGGAGACTTTGCCTTTCTTTTTAAGCTCTCATTTCACATCATCAGCTCTGGGGAATTTTCTGGACACAAGACAGCAGCATTTTGGGGATGCACATTAATTCAGGTAACTGTGACCACTGTTCACATGACTGTGCAGCATTAATTCTAGGAGACTTCACATTTCTTGTTACATTTTCATTTCACTTCATCAGCACTGGAGAATGTTCTTAACAGAAGAGAGTAGCATTTTGGGGATGCACATTAATTGTGGTGTTTGCATGTGACCACTGCACATATGACAGAGTGCACCATTAATTCTGGGAGAATTTGCATTTCTTTTTAAGCTCTCATTTCACTTTGTCAGTACTGGGGAATCTACTGGACACAAGACAGTAGCATTTTGGGGATGCACATTAATTCTGCTGAATGTGTGTGACCATTGCGCGCATTATGGAGTGTAGCTATAATTCTGGGAGACTGCAGTTTTTGTTACCATCTCATTTCACTTCATCACACTGGGGAACTTTCTGGACACAAGACTGTAGCATTTCGGAGAAGCACATGAATTCTGGTGACTGTTGTGAGAACTGCGCACATGTCTGAGTGCAGCATTAATTCTGAGAGACTTTGCAATTCTTGTTATGCTTTCATTTCACATCGTTAGCATTGGGGAATTTTCTGGACAAAAGGGAGTAGCATTTTTGGGATGCACTTTAATTCTGGTGACTGTGTGTGACCATTGTGCACATTATGGAGTGCACCATTAATTCTGGGAGAATTTGCATCTTTTTGTTATGCACTCATTTCTCTCTATCAGGACTGGGGAATCTTCAGTGCACAACAGAGGAGCAAATTGGGATGGATATTAATTCTGGTGACTGTGTGTCACCACTGCGCACATGTCTGAGTGCGTCATTAATTCTGGGAGACTTGGCATTTCTTTTTAAGGTTTCATTTCACATTGTCATCTTTGAGGAATTCTCTGGAGAGAAGACAGTAGCATTTTGGGGATGCACATTAATTTTTTTGACTGTGTGTGACCACAGGGTGCATGATGAACTGCACCATTATTCTGGGAGACTTTGCATTTTTGTTACCATCTCATTTCAGCTCATCTGCACTGGGCAACTTTATGTACACAACACGGTAGCATTTTGGGGATGGACATTAATTCCGGTGACTGTGTGACCACGGCGCACATGACTAAGTGTGCCATTAATTCTGTGAGACTTTACATTTCTTGTTACAGTTTCCTTTTACTTTGTCAGCACAGGGAAATTTTTTGGACACAAGACAGTAGCATCTTGGGGATGCACATTAATTCTGGTGACTGTGTGTGAACATTGTTCACATTATGGAGAACACCATTTATTCTTTGAGAATTTTCTTGTTTTGTTATCTTCTCATTTCACTTATTCAGCAATGGGGAATTTTCTGCACAGAAAATATTAGCATTTTGAGGATGCAAATTAGTCCTAGTGACTGTGTGTAAGCAGTGCACACATTACAGAGTATGCCATTTATTCTGGGAGACTTTGCATTTCTTGATACACTTTCATTTCACTTCGTCCACACTAGGGAATTTTCTAGACAAACAACAGAAGCATTTTAGGGATGCAAATTAATTCTGGTGAATGTGTCTTACCACTGCACACATGACGGACTGCACCATTAATTCTGGAAGACTTTGCCTTTCTTTTTAAGCTCTGATTTCACATCATCATCACTGGGAATTTTCTGGACACAATACAGTAGCATTTGGGGATGGACATTAATTCTGGTGACTGTGTGACTACAACATTACTAAGTGTGCCATTAATTCTGTGAGACTTTACATTTCTTGTTACAGTTTTCACTTCGTCAAGCATTCTGAAATTTTCTGGACATAAGACAGTAGCATCTTGAGGATGCACATTAATTCTGGTGACTGTGTGTGAACATTGTTTGCATTATGGAGAACACCATTTATTTTGGAGACTTTACATTTTTATCTTCTCATTTCACTTATTCAGCACTGGGGAATTTTCTGCATACAAAATACGAGCATTTTTTTTTATTTGCCTTTTCTGGCAGGACCACAGGCAGCCATCCACCCCGGTCATGGCCCCTGGAGATCTCTACCACTGTCAATTGCTGCTGAGGACCCTCGGTCACCCTGGCTTGCCCCTGGAGTGTGGGTCATGGGCCACCTTCGGACCCTGGATCTGTGACTGGTCGGGTCCCGCAGCGGTGGCAGCAATGTGAGGCTCTCCAGGCAGGGCTTCATTAATCAGTGGTCCTGCCCGCCATCTTTTTCCACCTGATTTTTCTCCCCAGAGGAGGCGGGATGTGCAATGACGCCAGCGCCGCCCAGCCTCCTCCCCCACACGCCCAACGCCAGTTGCGTGGAACTCCTGGTCTCCACCAGGTGTCCCTAGTGCACCGAGTGCTGCCTGCATTCCTCTCGGAGTAGGAGAGTTGTCTGGTTTGACGCTTCTATCCTACTTCCCAGTTCAAGCTCCGACGACCCGGATCCGTTCCCGAACCCGGCTCGCCGGCGTCACAAGCGGAAATCCCACCACTGTGCCGATGGGACGGCTTAAAATAGGAGCATTTTGAGGATGCAAATTAGTCCTATTGACTGTGTGTAAGCAGTGAGCACATTACAGAGTATGCCATTCATTCTGAGAGACTGTATTTCTTGTTACATTTTCATTTCACTTCGTCTGCACTGGGGAATTTTCTAGACACACGACAGAAGCATTTTAGGGATGCTAATTAATTCTGGTGAATGTGTGTTACTACTGCACACATGACGGACTGCATCATTAATTCTAGGAGACTTTGCCTTCCTTTTTAAGCTCTCATTTCACATCATCAGCACTGGGGAATTTTCTGGACCCAAGACAGTAGCATTTTGGGATGCACATTAATTCTGGTGACTGTTTGTGACCACAGCGTATGGCAGTGTATCATTATTTCTGGGAGACTTTACATTATTCATTACCCTCTCATTTCACTTCATCAGCAATGGGGAATATTCTGACACAAGACAGTAGCATTTTGGAGGTACAAAATACTTCTGGTGACTATGTGTGACAACTGTTTACATGACTGCATTTGCCATTAATTCTAGGAGACTTCACTACTCTTGTTACACTTTCATTTCACTTCATCAGCACTGGAAAAAGTTCTGAACAGAAGAGAATAGCATTTTGGGGATGCACATTAATTCTGTTTTTTTCGCGTATGACCACTGCACACATGACAGAGTGCACCATGAATTCTGTGAGACTTTGAATTTCTTGTTATGCTTCATTTCACTTTGTTAGCACTGGGAAATTTTCTGGAAAGAAGGCAGTAGCATTTTGGGGATGCACATTAATTCAGCTGAATGTGTGTGACCATTGCACGCATTATGGAGTGCACCAATAATTCTGGGAGTCTGCAAAATTTGTTACCATCTCATTTCACTTCATCACACTGGGGAACTTTCTGGACACAAGAGAGTATCATTTAGGAGATGCACATGAATTCTGGTGATTGTTGTGAGAACTGCGCATATATCTGAGTGCACCATTAATTCTGAGAGACTTGATTTCGAGTTATGCTTTCATTTCACTTTTCCAGCACTGGGAATTTTGTGAACACAACACAATAGCATTTTGGGATGCACATTAATTCTGGTGACTGTGTGTGACCACTCCACACATGATTGAGTGCACTATTAATTCTGTGAGACTTTGCATTTCTTCTGACTCTTTCATTTCACTTCATCAGCACAGGGAAATTTTCTGGACAGAAGACAGTAACATATTGGAGATGCACATTAATTCTGGTCACTGTGAGTGAACTTTTTTTGCATTATGGAGTGCACCATTAATTCTGGGTGACTTTGCATTTATTTGTTATCCTCTCATTTCACTTAATCAGAATGGAGGAATTTTCTACACACAAGACAGGAGCATTTTGGGGATACAAATTAATTCTGGTGGCTGTGGGTAAGCAGTGTGCACATGACAGAGTATGCCATTCATTCTGGGAGACTTCATATTTCTTGTTATGTTTTCATTTCACTTCATCAGCACTGTGGAATTTTCTGGACAGAAGACAGTAGCATTTAGGGAATGGAAAATAATTCTGGTGACTGTGTGAGACCACTGTGCACATGACATAATGCACCATAAATTCTGGGAGATGTTGCATTTCTTATTAAACTTTCATTTCACTTTCTCAGCACTGTGGAATTTTCTGGACACAACACAGTAACATTTTGAGGATGCATATTAATTCTGGTGACTGTGTGTGACCACTTCAAAGCATGACAGAGTGCACCATTAATTATGGGAGTGTTTGCATTTTTTTTGTTACCTTCTCATTTAACTTCTTCAGCACTGGGCAATTTTCTGGACACTAGACAGTGGCATTTTGGGGATACAAATTATTTCTGGTGACTGTGTGTGACCACCGCCAAGATGATTGAGAGTGCTATTAATTCTTGGAGACTTCACATTTCTTATTAAACATTCATTTCACTTCATCAGCACTAAGGAATTTTCTGGATACAAGACTGTAGAATTCTGTTGATGCACATTAATTCTGGTGACAGTGTATGACCACTGTGCACATGACTGAGTGCGCCATTAATTCTGGGAGACTTGGCATTTCTTTTTAAGTTCTCAATTCACATTGTCATCTTTGAGGAATTTTCTTGAGAGAAGACTTTAGCATGTTGGGGATGCACATTAATTTTGGTGACTGAGAGTGACCACGGGGTGCATGATGGACTTCACCATTATTCTGGGAGACTTTGCATTTTTTGTTACCATCTCATTTCAGCTCATCGGCACTGGGGAACTTTTTGGACACAACATGGTAGCATTTTGGGAATGGACATTAATTCTGGTGACTGTGTGTGACCACTGCCCACATGACTAAGTGCGCCATTAGTTCTGTGAGACTTTACATTTCTTGTTACAGTTTCCTTTCACTTCATCAGCACTGGACAAAGTTCTGAACAGAAGAGAATAGCATTTTGGGGATGCACATTAATCCTGTTGTTTGAGTTTGACCACTGCACACATGGCACAGTGCACCATCAATTCTGGGAGACTTTGCATTTCTTTTTAAGCTCTCATTTCACTTCGTCAGCACTGGGGAATCTCCTGGACATAAGACAGTAGTATTTTGGGGATGCACATTAATTCTGCTGAACATTTATGACCATTTCGCGCATTATAGAGTGCACGTATAATTCTGGGAGACTGCAATTTTTGTTACCATCTCATTTCACTTCATCACACTGGGGAACTTTCTGGACACAAGAGAGTAGCATTTTACAGATGCACATGAATTCTAGTGATTGTTGTGAGAACTGTGCATATATCTGAGCGCACCATTAATTCTGAGAGACTTCGCATTTTGAGTTATGCTTTCATTTCACTTTTCCAGCACTGGGGAATTTTGTGGACACAACACAGTAGCATTTTGGGGATGCACATTAATTCTGGTGACTGTGTGTGACCACTCCACACATGACTGAGTGCACTATTAATTCTGTGAGACTTTGCATTTCTTGTGACTCTTTCATTTCACTTCATCAGCACAGGGAAATTTTCTGGACAGAAAACAGTAACATATTGGAGATGCACATTAATTCTGGTCACTGTGAGTGAACTTTGTTTGCATTATGGAGTGCACTACTATTTCTGGGTGACTTTGCATTTATTTGTTAACCTCTCATTTCACTTAATCAGAATGGAGGAATTTTCTGAACACAAGACAGGAGCATTTTTGGGATACAAATTAATTCTATTGGCTGTGGGTAAGCAGTGTGACATGACAGAGTATGCCATTCATTCTGGGAGACTTCATATTTCTTGTTATGTTTTCATTTCACTTCATCAGCACTGTGGAATTTTCTGGAAAGAAGACAGTAGCATTTAGGAATGGAAAAATTCTGGTGACAGTGTGAGACCACTGTGACATGACATAATGCACCATAAATTCTGGGAGATGTTGCATTTCTTATTAAACTTTCTTTTCACTTTCTCAGCACTGTGGAATTTTCTGGACACAACACAGTAACATTTTGAGGATACACATTAATTCTTGTGACTGTGTGTGACCTCTTCAAGCATGACAGAGAGCACCATTAATTATGGGAGTGTTTGCATTTTTGTTACCTTCTCATTTAACTTCTTCAGCACTGGGCATTTTCTGGACACTAGACAGTGGCATTTTGGGAGTAGATTATTTCTGGTGACTGTGTGTGACCACCCAGACAGATGATTGAGAGTGCTATTAATTCTGGAGACTTCACATTTCTTATTACGCATTCATTTCACTTCATCAGCACTGCGTTTTTATCTGGATACAAGACAGTAGAATTCTGTTGATGCACATTAATTCTAGTGACAGTGTATGACCACTGTGCACATGACAGATTGCTCCATTAACTCTGGAAGACTTTACATTTCTTTTTAAGCTCTCATTTCACTTCATCAGAAATGGGGAATTTTCTGGACACAAGGGAGTAACATTTTGGGATGCACACTATTCTGTTGATCAGCGTGACTACTGCACACATGACGTACTGCACCATTAATTCTGGGAGACTTTGCAGTTTTGATTACCCTCTCATTTCACTTTGTCAGACTGGGGAATCTTCTGGACACAAGACAGTAGCATTTTGGGATGCTAATTAATTCTAGTGTCTGTAGACCACATGCACATGACTGAGTGCACCATTTATTCTGTGAGACTTTGCATTCTTGTTATGCTTTCATTTCACATCGTTAGTATTGGGAATTTTCTGGACAAAAGAAAGTAGCATTTTGGGATGCACATTAATTATGGTGACTGTGAGTGACCATTGTGCACGTTATGCAATGCACCATTAATTCTGGGAGAGTTTGTATTTTTGTTATGCACTCATTTCTCTCTGTCAACACTGGGGAATCTTCAGGGCACAAGAGAGGAGCAAATGGGATGCATATTAATTCTGGTGACTGTGAGTCACCACTGCGCACATGACTTAGTGCGCCATTAATTCTGGGAGACTTGGCATTTCTTTTTAAGTTCTCAATTCACATTGTCATCTTTGAGGAATTTTCTGGAGAGAAGACTGTAGCATGTTGGGGATGCACATTAATTTTGGTGGCTGAGTGTGACCACAGGGTGCATGATGGACTTCACCATTATTCTGGGAGACTTTGCATTTTTTTGTTACCATCTCATTTCAGCTCATCGGCACTGGGGAACTTTTTGGACACAACATGGTAGCATTTTGGGAATGGACATTAATTCTGGTGACTGTGTGTGACCACTGCCCACATGACTAAGTGCGCCATTAATTCTGTGAGACTTTACATTTCTTGTTACAGTTTCCTTTCACTTTGTCAGCACTTGGAAATTTTCTGGACAACAAGACAGAAGCATCTTGGGGACGCACATTATTTCTGGTGACTCTTTCTGAAGATTGTTCTCATTATGGAGAGCACCATTCATTCTTGGAGACTTTACATTTTTTGTTATCTTTTCATTTTACTTATTCAGCACAGGGGGGAATTTTCTTCACAAAAGATAGGAGCATTTTGATGATGCAAATTAGTCCTAGTGATCGAGTGTAAGCAGTGTGCCCATTACTGAGTATGCCATTCATTCTGGGAGACTTTGTATTTCTTGTTACACTTTTATTTCACTTCATCAGCACCGGGGAATTTTCTAGGCACACAACAGAAACATTTTAGGGATGCAAATTAATTCTGGTGAATGTGTGTTCCACTGCACATATGATGGGCTGCGCCATTAATTCTGGGAGACTTTGCCTTTCTTTTTAAGCTCTCATTTCACATCTTCAGCACTGGGAATTTTCTGGATGCAAGACAGTAGCATTTTGGGATGCACATTAATTCTGGTGACTGTTTGTGACCACAGCATGAATGGCAGTGTACCATTATTTCTAGGAGACTTCACATTTCTTGTTACATTTTCATTTCACTTCATCAGGACTGGAAAAGTTCTGAACAGAAGAGAACAGCATTTTGGGGATGCACATTAATCCTGTTGTTTATGCTTGACCACTGCACACATGACACAGTGCACCATCAATTCTGGGAGACTTTGCATTTCTTTTAAGATCTCATTTCACTTCGTCAGCAGCATGGGAATCTCCTGGACACAAGACAGTAGTATTTTGGGGATGCACATTAATTCTGCTGAACATTTGTGACCATTGCGCGCATTATGGAGTGCCCGTATAATTCTGGGAGACTGCAATTTTTGTTACCATCTCATTTCACTTCATCACACTGGGGAACTTTCTGGACACATGACAGTAGCTTTTTAGAGATGCACATGAAGTCTTGTGACTGTTGTGAGAACTGCGCACATGTCTGAGTGCAGCATTAAGTCTGAGAGACTTCGCATTTCTTGTTATGCTTTCATTTAACAGCGTTAGCATTGGGAAATTTTCTGGACAAAAGGTAGTAGCATTTTTGGGATGCACTTTAATTCTGGTGACTGTGTGTGACCATTGTGCTCATTATAGAGTGCACCATTAATTCTGGGAGAGTTTGCATTTTTTTGTTATGCACTCATTTCTTTCCATCAGGACTGGGGAATCTTCAAGGCACAAGAGAGGAGCAAATGGGGATGCATATTAATTCTGGTGACTGTGTGTCACCACTGCGTACAAGACAGAGTGCGCCATAATTCTGGGAGACTTGGCATTTCTTTTTAAGTTCTCATTTCACATTGTCATCTTTGGTGAATTTTCTTTAGAGAAGACAGTAGCATTTTGGGGATGCTCATTAATTTTGGTGACTGAGTGCAACCACAGGGTGCATGATGGACTGCACCATTATTGTGGGAGACGTTGCATTTTTTTGTACCATCTCATTTCAGCTCATCAGCACTGGGAACTTTCTGGACAAAACTCGATAGCATTTTGTGGATGGACATTAATTCTGGTGACTGTGTGTGACCACTGTGCACATGACTAGTGTGCCATTAATTCTGTGAGACTTTACCTTTCTTGTTACAATTTCCTTTCACTTCATCAGCACTGGGAAATGTACTGGACACAAGGCAGAAGCATCTTGGTGATGTACATTAATTCTGGTGACTGTGTGTGAACCTTGTTCACATTATGTAGAGCACCATTAATTCTTGGAGACTTTACATTTTTTGTTATCTTCTCATTTCACTTATTCAGCAATGGGGAATTTTCTTAACAAAAGATCGGAGCATTTTGAGGATGCAAATTAATCCTTGTGACTGTGTGTAAGCAGTGCGCACATTACAGAGTATGCCATTCATTCTGGGAGACTTTGCATTTCTTATTACACTTTCATTTCACTACATCAGCACTGGGGAATTTTCTATACACACAACAGAAACATTTTAGGAATGCAAATTAATTATGATGAATGTGATTTACCACTGCACATATGACAGACTGCACCATTAAATCTGGGAGACTTTGCCTACCTTTTTAAGCTCTCATTTCACATCATCAGCACTGGGGAATTTTCTGGACACAAGACAGTAGCATTTTGGGGTGCACATTAATTCTGGTTACTGTTTGTGACCAATGTGTGATGGCAGTGTGCACCATTATTTATGGAGACTTAACATTTTCATTACCCTCTCATTTCACTTCATCAGCAATGGTAAATTTTCTAGACACACAACAGAAACATTTTAGGGATGCAAATTAATTCTGGTGAATGTGTGTTACCACTGCACATATGACGGACTGCACCATTAATTCTGGGAGACTTTGCCTTTCTTTTTAAGCTCTCATTTCACATCATCAGCACTGGGGAATTTTCTTGACACAAGACAGTAGCATTTTGGGGATGCACATTAATTCTGGTGACTGTTTGTAACCACTGTCCACATGACTGCATGTGCCATTAATTCTAGGAGACTTCACATTTCTAGTCACATTTTCATTTCACTTCATCAGCATTGGAGAATGTTCTTGACAGAAGAGAGTAGCATTTTGGTAATGCACATTAATTCTGGTGTTTGCATGTGCCCACTGAACACATGACTGAGTGTACCATTAATTCTGGGAGACTTTGGATTTCTTTTTAAACTCTCATTTCCTTTCGTCAGCACTGAGGAATCTCCTGGACACAAGACAGTAGCATTTTGGGAGGCACATTAATTCTGCTGAATGTGTGTGACCATTGCACGCATCATGGAATGCACCTATAATTCTGGGAGACTGCAATTTTTGTTACCATCTCATTTCACGTCATCACACTGGGGAACTTTCTGGACACAAGACAGTAGCATTTTGGAGAAGCACATGAATTCTGGTGACTGTTATGAGAACTGCACACATGTCTGAGTGCAGCATTAATTCTGAGAGACTTCGCATTTCTTTTTATGCTTTCGTTTCACATCGTTAGCATTGAGGAATTTTCTGAACAAAAGGGAGTTGCATTTTTGGGATGCACTTTAATTCTGGTGACTGTGTGTGACCATTGTGCACATTCTGGAGTGCACCATTAATTCTGGGAGTTTGCACTTTTTTGTTATGCACTCATTTCTCTCTATCAGGTCTGGGGAATCTTCAGGGCACAACAGAGGAGCAAATTGGGATGGATATCAATTCTGGTGACTGTGTGTCACCACTGCGCACATTTCTGAGTGCGCCATTAATTCTGGGAGACTTTGCATTTCTTTTTAAGCTCTCATTTCACATTGTCATCTTTGAGGAATTTTATGGAGAGAAGACAGTAGCATTTTGGGGATGCACATTAATTTTTTTTGACTGAGTGTGACCACAGGGTGCAAGATGGACTGCACAATAATTCTGGGAGACTTTGCATATTTTGTTACAACCTCATTACAGCTCATCAGCACTGGTGAACTTTCTGGACACAATACAGTAGCATTTTGGGGATGGACAGTAATTCTGGTGACTGTGTGTGACCATGGCGCACATTACTAAGTGTGCCATTAATTCTGTGAGACTTTACATTTCTTGTTACAGTTTCCTTTCACTTCACCAGCATTCTGAAATTTTCTGGACACAAGACAGTAGCATCTTGAGGATGCACATTAATTCTGGTGACTGTGTGTGAACATTGTTCGCATTATGGAGAACGCCATTTATTTTTGGAGACTTTACATTTTTTGTTATCTTCTCATTTCACTTATTCAGCACTGGGGAATTTTCTGCATACAAAATAGGAGCATTTTGAGGATGCAAATTAGTCCTATTGACTGTGTGTAAGCAGTGCGCACTTTACAGAGTATGCCATTCATTCTGGGAGACTTTGTATTTCTTGTTACATTTTCATTTTACTTCGTCTGCACTGGGGAATTTTCTAGACACACAACAGAAGCATTTTAGGGATGCAAATTAATTCTGGTGAATGTGTGATACCACTGCAGACATGACGGACTGCACCATTAATTCTGGGAGACTTTGCCTTTCTTTTTAAGCTCTCATTTCACATCATCAGCACTGGGGAATTTTCTGGACCCAAAACAATAGCATTTTGGCGATGCACATTAATTCTGGTGACTGTTTGTGACCACAGCATGCATGGCAGTGTGCATCATTATTTCTGGGAGACTTTACATTTTTCATTACCATCTCATTTCACTTCATCAGCTACGGGGAATTTTCAGGACACAAGACAGTAGCATTTTGGAGGTACAAAATAATTCTGGTGAATATGTGTGACCACTGATCACATGACTGCATTTGCCATTAATTCTAGGAGACTTACATTTCTTGTTACACTTTCATTTCACTTCATCAGCACTGGAAAAGTTCTGAACAGAAGAGAATAGCATATTATGGATGCACATTAATTCTGTTTTTGTGTGTGACCACTGCACACATGACAGAGTGCACCATTAATTCTGTGAGACTTTGAATTTGTTATGCTTCATTTCACTTTGTTAGCACTGGGAAATTTTCTGAAAGAAGGCAGTAGCATTTTGGGGATGCATTTATTCTGCTGAATGTGTGTGACCATTGCGCGATTATGGAGTGCACCTATAATTCTGGGAGACTGCAATTTTTGTTACTATCTCATTTCACTTCATCACACTGGGGAACTTTCTGGACACAAGAGAGTAGCATTTTGTAGATGCACATGAATTCTGGTGATTGTTGTGAGAACTGCGCATATATCTGAGTGCACCATTAATTCTGAGAGACTTCGCATTTCGAGTTATGCTTTCATTTCACTTTTCCAGCACTGGGGAATTTTGTGGACACAACACAGTAGCATTTTGGGATGCAAATTAATTCTGGTGACTGTGTGTGACCACTCCACACATGACTGAGTGCACTATTAATTCTGTGACACTTTGCATTTCTTGTGACTCTTTCATTTCACTTCATCAGCACAGGGAAATTTTCTGGACAGAAGGCAGTAACATATTGGAAATGCACATTAATTCTGGTCACTGTGAGTGAACTTTGTTTGCATTATGGAGTGCACCATTAATTCTGGGTGACTTTGCATTTATTTGTTATCCTCTCATTTCACTTGATCCAAATGGAGGAATTTTCTGCACACAAGACAGGAGCATTTTGGGGATACAAATTAATTCTGGTGGCTGTGGGTAAGCAGTGTGCACATGACAGAGTATGCCATTCATTATGGGAGACTTCATATTTCTTGTTATGTTTTCATTTCTCTTCATCAGCACTGTGGAATTTTCTGGACAGAAGACAGTAGCATTTAGGGAATGGAAAATAATTCTGGTGACTGTGTGAGACCACTGTGCACATGACATAATGCACCATAAATTCTGGGAGATGTTGCATTTCTTATTAAACTTTCATTTCACTTTCTCAGCACTGTGGAATTTTCTGGACACAACACAGTAACATTTTGAGGATGCACATTAATTCTGGTGACTGTGTGTGACCTCTTCAAGCATGACAGAGTGCACCATTAATTATGGGAGTGTTTGCATTTTTTGTTACCTTCTCATTTAACTTCGTCAGCACTGGGCAATTTTCTGGACATTAGACAGTGGCATATTGGGGACGCAAATTATTTCTGGTGACTGTGTGTGACCACCGCACAGATGATTGAGAGTGCTATTAATTCTTGGAGACTTCACATTTCTTATTACGCATTCATTTCACTTCATCAGCACTGGGGAATTTTCTGGATACAAGACAGTAGAATTCTGTTGATGCACATTAATTCTGGTGACAGTGTAGTATGACCACTGTGCACATGACAGATTGCACCATTAACTCTGGAAGACTTTGCATTTCTTTTTAAGCTCTCTTTTCACTTCATCAGAACTGGGGAATTTTCTGGACACAAGGGAGTAGCATTTTGGGGATGCACATTAATTCTGGTGACTGTGTGTGACCACTGCACACATGACGTACTGCACCATTAATTCTGGGAGGCTTTGCAGTTTTCATTACCCTCTCATTTCACTTTGTCAGACTGGGGAATTTTAAGGACACAAGACAGAAGCATTTTGGGGATGCTAATTAATTCTAGTGACTGTGTGTGACCACGGCACACATGACTGAGTGCACCATTTATTCTGTGAGACTTTGCATTTCTTGTTATGCTTTCATTTCACATCGTTAGCATTGGGGAATTTTCTGGACATAAGGAAGTAGCATTTTTGGGATGTACTTTAATTATGGTGACTGTGTGTGATCATTGTGCACGTTATGGAATGCACCATTAATTCTGGGAGAGTTTGCATTTTTTTGTTATGCACTCATTACTCTCTGTCAGGACTGGGGAATCTTCAGAGCACAAGAGAGGAGCAAATGGGGATGCATATTAATTCTGGTGACTGTGTGGCACCACCGCGCACATGACTGAGTGCGCCATTAATTCTGGGAGACTTGGCATTTCTTTTTAAGTTCTCAATTCACATTGTCATCTTTGAGGAATTTTCTGGTGAGAAGACTGTAGCATGTTGGGGATGCACATTAATTTTGGTGACTGAGTGTGACCACAGGGTGCATGATGGACTTCACCATTATTCTGGGAGACTTTGCATTTTTTGTTACCATCTCATTTCAGCTCATCAGCACTGGGGAACTTTCTGGACACAACATGGTAGCATTTTGGGAATGGACATTAATTCTGGTGACTGTGTGTGACCACTGCACACATGACTAAGTGCGCCATTAATTCTGTGAGACTTTACATTTCTTGTTACAGTTTCCTTTCACTTCATCAGCACTGGGAAATTTTCTGGATAGAAGACAGAAGCAGCTTGGGGACGCACATTAATTTTGGTGACTCTTTCTGAAGATTGTTCGCATTATGGAGAGCACCATTAATTCTTGGAGACTTTACATTTTTTATCTTTTCATTTCACTTATTCAGCACAGGGGAATTTTCTTCACAAAAGATAGGAGCATTTTGAGGATGCAAATTAGTCCTAGTGACCGAGTGTAAGCAGTGCGCCCATTACAGAGTATGCCATTCATTCTGGGAGACTCTGTATTTCTTGTTACACTTTCATTTCACTTCATCAGCACCGGGGAATTTTCTAGACACACAACAGAAACATTTTAGGGATGCAAATTAATTCTGGTGAATGTGTGTTCCACTGCACATATGACGGGCTGCACCATTAATTCTGGGAGACTTTGCCTTTCTTTTTAAGCTCTCATTTCACATCTTCAGCTCTGTGGAATTTTCTGGATGCAAGACAGTAGCATTTTTGGGATGCACATTAATTCTGGTGACTGTTTGTGACCACAGCATGCATGGCAGTGTGCACCATTATTTCTGGGAGACTTTACATTTTTCATTACACTCTCATTTCACTTCATCAGCAATGGGGAATTTTCTGGACACAAGACAGTAGCATTTTGGAGGTACAAAATGTTCTGGTGACTATGTGTGACAACTGTTCACATGACTGCATTTGCCATTAATTCTAGGAGACTTCACATTTCTTGTTACACTTTCATTTCACTTCATCAGCACTGGAAAAAGTTCTGAACAGAAGGGAATAGCATTTTGGGGATGCACATTAATCCTGTTGTTTGCGTTTGACCACTGCACACATGACACATTGCACAATCAATTCTGGCAGACTTTGCATTTCTTTTTAAGCTCTCATTTCACTTCATCAGCACTGGGGAATCTCCTGGACACAAGACAGTAGTATTTTGGGGAAGCACATTATTTCTGCTGAATGTGTGTGACCATTGCGCGCATTATGGTGTGCACGTATAATTCTGGGAGACTGCAATTTTTGTTACCATCTCATTTCTCTTCATCACACTGGGGAACTTTCTGGACACATGACAGTAGCTTTTTGGAGATGCACATGAATTCTGGTGACTGTTGTGAGAATTGCGCACATGTCTGAGTGCAGCATTAATTCTGAGAGACTTCGCATGTCTTGTTATGCTTTTGTTTCACATCGTTAGCATTGGGGAATTTTCTGGACAAAAGGGAGTAGCATTTTTGGGATGCACTTTAATTTTAGTGACTGTGTGTGACCATTGTGCTCGTTATGGAGTGCACCATTAATTCTGGGAGAGTCTGCATTTTTTTGTTATTCACTCATTTCTTTCCATCAGGACTGGGGAATCTTCAAGGCACAAGAGAGGAGCAAATGGGGATGCATATTAATTGTGGTGACTGTGTGTCACCACAGCGCACAAGACGTAGTGCGCCATTAATTCTGGAGACATTGCATTTCTTTTTAAGTTCTCATTTCACATTGTCATCTTTGGTGAATTTTCTGGAGAGAAGACAGTAGCATTTTGGGGATGCACATTAATTTTGTTGACTGAGTGCGACCACAGAGTGCATGATGGACTGCACCATTATTGTGGGAGATTTTGCATTTTTTGTTACCATCTCATTTCAGCTCATCAGCACTGGGGAACTTTCTGGACAAAACACAGTAGCATTTTGTGGATGGACATTAATTCTGGTGACTGTGTGTGACCACTGTGCACATGACTAAGTGCGCCATTAATTCTGTGAGACTTTACATTTCTTCTTACAATTTCCTTTCACTTCTTCAGCACTGAGGAATCTCCTGGACACAAGACAGTAGCATTATGGGGATGCACATTAATTCTGGTGACTGTGTGTGACCATTGCGCGCATTATGGAATGCACCTATGAGTCTGGGAGACTGCAATTTTTGTTACCATCTCATTTCACTTCATCACACTGGGGAACTTTCTGGACACAAGACAGTAGCATTTTGGAGAAGCACATGAATTCTGGTGACTGTTGTGAGAACTGCGCACATGTCTGAGTGCAGCATTAATTCTGAGAGACTTCGCATTTCTTGTTATGCTTTCATTTCACATTGTTAGCATTGAGGAATTTTCTGAACAAAAGGGAGTAGCATTTTTGGGATGCACTTTAATTCTGCTGACTGTGTGTGACCATTGTGCACATTCTGGAGTGCTCCATTAATTCTGAGAGAGTTTGCATTTTTTTGTTACGCACTCATTTCTCTCTATCAGGACTGGGGAATCTTCAGGGCACAACAGAGGAGCAAATTGGGATGCATATTAATTCTGGTGACTGTGTGTCACCACTGCGCACATATCTGAGTGCGCCATTAATTCTGGGAGACTTTGCATTTCTTATTAAACTTTCATTTCACTTTCTCAGCACTGGGGGAATTTTCTGGACACAATACAGTAGCATTTTGAGGATGCTCATTAATTCTGGTGACTGTGTGTGACCACTTCAAGCATGACAGAGTGCACCATTAATTATGGGAGTGTTTGAATTTTTTGTTACCTTCTCTTTTCACTTCATCAGCACTGGGCAATTTTCTGGACACAAGACAGTGGCATTTTGGGGATGCAAATTATTTCTAGTGACTGTGTGACCACCGCACAGATGATTGAGATTGCCATTAATTCTCAAAGGCTACACATTTCTTATTACACATTCATTTCACTTCATCAGCATCTGGGGAATTTTCTGGATACAAGACAGTAGAATTTTGTGGATACACATTAATTCTGGTGACAGTGTATGACAACTGTGCACATGACGGAGTGCACCTTTAACTCTGGGACTCTTTGCATTTCTTTTTAAGCTCTAATTTCACTTCGTCTGAATTGGGGAATTTCTGGACACAAGAGAGTAGCATTTTGGGGATGCACATTAATTCTGGTGACTGTATGTGACCACTGCACACATGACTGAGTGCACCATTTATTCTGTCAGACTTTGCATTTCTTGTTATGCTGTCATTTCACATCATTAGTATTGAGGAATTTTCAGGACAAAAGGGTGAAGCATTTTTGAGGTGCGGTTTAATTCTGGTGACTGTGTGTGACCATTGTGCACGTTATGGAGTGCACCATTAATTCTGGGAGAGTCTGCATTTTTTTGTTATACACTCATTTCTCTCTGTCAAGACTGCAGATTCTTCAAGGCACAAGAGAGGAGCAAATGGGATGCATATTAATTCTGGTGACTGTGTGTCACCACTGTGCACATGACTGAGTGCACCATTAATTCTGGAAGACTTGGACATTTCTTTTTAAGCTCTCATTTCACATTGTCATCTTTGGTGAGTTTTCTGGAGAGAAGACAGTAGCATTTTGGGGATGCACATTAATTTTGGTGACTGTGTGTGTTGTCAGGGTGCATGATGGACTGCACCATTATTCTGGGAGACTTTGCATTTTTTGTTACCACTTCATTTCATCTCATCAGCACTGGGGAACTTTCTGGACACAACACGGTAGCATTTTGAGCATGGACATTAATTCTGGTGACTGTGTGTGACCACGGCGCACATGACTAAGTTCGCCATTAATTCTGTGAGACTTTACATTTCTTGTTACAGTTTCTTTTCACTTTGTCAGCACTGGGAAAATTTCTGGACACAAGACAGTAGCATCTTGGTGATGGGCATATCCATACTAAATGGGTACATTTGCATCACATGCACTTTAACACTCAGTAACTCTGCAAAGAGTGTTTAAATATAGTTCAAATCTGTACTGCTGTCTACTACAGAAGTTAGTGGGATAACATAAATGACTTCAGCCACCTAATACTTATGAAAAAATGTTTTTTAAAAAAACTTACAGATTTGTCCCCTGATTTTTGTAGTGGCTAGGTGGGACATTTCGAGACACCACATGTTGTATGCTTTCCTTCTATCTACCAAAATGCCATTCTGAAAATGTAAGTCTCCCTATGCATTTTATGTAAAGAGCCCTGTAACATCACCACGTGTGTGTGCCTTTATATATTTTAATTTTTTTCCAGAATGAGTTAAAAAGTGACAATCTTGTATGCAACCTTCTCTGTCCCTCTAGGTTACATACAGGATTGACTGGTATAAACGTAAAGCTGTGCAAGAATCAGGGCATTGGATGCCAGGAAGTGAAGGAGGCTCAGTTAGTTTGCTGTTCTGGCTGAAAAAACATTTCAAAACTGCAGAGATGCTCTGGCTGCCTTTAAAAGTAGAACCAGGCTATCTGTCTCTGTCCCGCCCATTTCTACATGTGTAACAGCTGTTTATCATACCTGAGGAGTGTGACTTTTTTCACAGTGTCATTGGCTTATTTCTAGCCAATCATAATGCCAAATTAAGTCCTTTAAACTTTGCTTTTCCTGTGAATCATTCAATTTTCTTCCCAAACACCAAATGAGGACATTCTCTGTCTCCTCCAAACTTGCCATTACAAACGTGTAACTGTGTTACAAACAGGAATGTGGAAACTGGTCAGAAATGTAAGCAGATGTGAATGGGGCTCCATAGCAGTGAAATAATGATTTCCTATACTGTCTGCTACAAATCTGACTGCATTTTGTTGCTGGATTTGAAATGGGACTATGCTGTGCACAGACTGGCATTCAGTAAGGTCTTTGGGGACAGAGAAAATGTCAATCATGTTTGTAACAATGGACAGAGTTAATACATTTGTCCCTGTTAGAACAGGATTTAGCTACTGGACATGGTTAATTATGTTAAATAAACTTTGAATTTATAATGTATTTTACTGGGATTCATGACTGCTGTTTAAATATATCCATTTATGTCTGAAATGGCAAGTATTTGACATATTGTTCAAGGTTATCTGTTTTGTTTCTCTAATAACTGCCTTTTGTGTGTCAGACATGCTGTGAATTTCATAGTTTTGCAATGTGCTAAACAGGTGTGTAAGGCTGTGTAATTCATTGTGGATGTATGACTTTTGCAGGCTTCTAAACATCTTTTTTTAGTGGTCTTATGGTACTGTCCTGATTGTAACAGGGACAGAGGTAGCATGCTAATGTTTGTAATGGGGACCTCCTAAAAATCTCTATCCCAGTTACAAACAAGACTTTTGGTGTACCTTATTTTGGAATTGTGATTATTAAGAGATTTAATGAGATTTTTGTTTGCTTTTAGTGTGCATTTGTTCAGGGAGGTGTAACAAATGATTTTTGTTTTAAAATGGCCTTTCACATGCTTTGGGGGTAGGGGTCTGCCAGCATATCTGAAAGTAAATTATTTCTGGAATGTTTGCTGCAAAGGTTGGGATTAAAATAGAAAAGTACTGGGTGCTGTTGTCATTTATTGATGCATTTTAAGTGAAAAAATCATGGAATCCAAAACAGTATTTTCAAAAGTTGTCCTAACAGCCCACAACCAAGTTCATTCATGTTTGTAACAGGGACCTCAGGAAACCAGTGGTCCCTGTTACAAATGAGATTTCTGGTGGTGCTTTATTTTTCATTGTTATTATTAAGAGATGTTAAATGCTTTTTGGTTTGATTTGGGTGAGCATTTGTTTGGGAGTGTAACAAATAATTTTTATTTTAAAATGGCCACTCACATGCTATGGGGGGTGGGGGCTGCCAGCTCATCCAAATGTAAATTAGAAATGGAATGTTTGCTGCACAGTTTGAGAATAAAATATAAAAGTATTGGGTGCTGTAGTCATTTACTGATGCATTTAAAGTGAAAAAAAAAACCTAGAATCTGTTTTAGCATTTTCAAAAGTTGTCCTAACAGCCCGCAATCAAGTTCAATCATGTATATAACATGGATCTCAGGAAACCAGTGGTCTCTGTTGCAAATGGATGGGACTTCTAGTGGTACTTTAATTTTTAATTGTGATTATTAAGATATTCTACAAGACTTGTTTGACTGAGCATTTGTTTTGGGGATGCAACAAAGGACTTGTTTTAAAATAGTCACCCGCATGCTTTGGGGGAGGGAGGCTGCCAGCTGATCTGAAAATAAATTAGAAATGGAATGTTTCCTGCAAAGTCTGAAATTAAAAACAATAGACATATTGGGTGCTGTAGTAATTTCCTACTAAATTTAAAATGGACCAATGCCAATGACAATATTTTAGAACAAAAAAGTTTTGCAACTAAAGACCCTTGTATGTTATAAAAATAAAGATTGCAGTGGTAATTTGCTCCTTGGAATCACAATGGCACCAATTAAATTTACAAAATGGTTCTGGCCAAGGTATGGCTAATAGGACAGCGGGGAGGGAGACAGTTGCTACCAGGTACCCTTGGGACTGCTGACAAGATATGGAGAGGGGGGCTGACCATAAGTCCCATGGTACAGCTGACAAGGCTAGAGAATTTTAGTAGTGTGCCACTAGGACCCTTGAGACTGCTGACAGAGATGGTACTGACCTTACATTCAAGGGTGCCGATTGGGAGGGCAGTGGGATTGACCTTGGATCCCATGGGACTTCAGATTTGATAGATCATGCCAACAGGCCCCAGGGACTGGGAAGGGGTTTGGGACAAACCTATCATGACAGGGGGCTGATGAGGAGGGGTGGGACTGACTTTGGGTACCATAGGACTGAGGATAGGTCTGGAGAGTTTTAGGAGTGTACCAGCAGACCCCAGGACTGGGGAGAGGGATGGGACTAACCTTACATTCCAGGGGGATGATGGTGAGGGGGTGGAACTGACCTAGGGTACCATGGGACTGCTGACAGGGCTGGAGAGTTTTAGGAGTGAACCACCAGGCCCCAGGGACTGGGAAGGAGGATGAGACTGACCTTACATACCAGAGAGCTGATTTGGAGGAGGGTGGGACTTACCTTGGGCTCCATGGGACAGTGGATTTGTTGAAGTGTGCCAGCAGGCCCCAGGGACTGGGGAGGGGGATGGGACTGACCTCATATGCAAGAAGGCTGATGGGGAAGAGCTGGCACTGACCTTCATTTCCATGGGACTATAGATTTGTCAGTGTGCACCATTAGGCTCCTGAGACGGGGGAGGGAGATGAGATAGATCTCACATGCCTGGGGCTGATGGGGATGTGGGACTGCCCTTTGTCCATTGGGACTAAGGATTTGCTGGAGTGTGCCACCAGGCCCAAGGGACTGGGGAGGGGGATGTGACTGACCACTGTGCCAGGGGGCTGATGGGGATGGGGTGGGACTGACCTTTGGTCACATGGGACTGCTTACAGGGCTGGAAAATGTAGGAGTTCACCACCAGACCCTAGGGACTGTGAAGGGGTGGAACTGAACTCATGTGCCAGGGCAACTGATGGGGAGGGGGTGGGACTGACCTTGGATGCCATGGGACTGCTGACAGGGTTATAAAATTTTAAGAGTGTGCCACCAGACCCCAGGGACTGGGGAGGGGATGGTACTGACCTTACATGCCAGGGGGCTAATGGGGAGGAGAATGGGACTTACCATGGGTTCCATGGAACTGCGTATTTGTTGGAGTGTGCCACCATGCCCCAGGGACAGGGGAGAGGAATGGGACTGAACTCATGTGCCAGGAGCCTAATCAGGAAAAGCTGGGACTGACTTTCCATGGGACTGCAGATTTGTTGAAGTATTCCACCAGGCCCCATGGACTAGGGATGTGGATGTGACTTACCTTATGTGCCAGTGGGTTGATGGGGAGGGTTTGGGACTGCCCTTGGATCCCACAGGACTACTAACAGGGCTGGAGCAGTTTAGGAGTGTTCCACAAGGCTTCAGGGACTGGGGAGGGAAATGGGACTGACCTCTCATATCATGGGGCTGATGGAGAGGGTGTGGGACTGATCTTGGGTCCTAGGGGGCTACTGACAGGGCTGGAGAATTGTACTATTGTCTACCAAGCCCCAGGGACTGCTGACATGGATCTGGAGGGAGATGGGAATAGTGCCTCCATTATGCTTGCAATCCTGTGGGTGTCTGGGCATGCCTCCCTTTGTTTGCAATTCTGTGGGTGTCCATGCTTACCTCCATTTTGTTAACAAGCCAGTTGCTGCAGTCATGTGTGCCTCCATTTGATTTTCAAGCCAATGGGTGTCCTTGCATGCCAGCATTTTGTTTGCAATTCAGTGCTTGTGTCTGTGCTTGCCTACATTTTGTTTACAATTAAGTGATTGTGTCCATGTCTGCCTCCATTTTGTTTCCAATCCAGTGGGTTGCCCACATTATCATCTGTTCTCATCTGGTGGATTCAGTTATGTCATCACCTGGGGTCTGACAGGTCTCTGGTCAATCTTTCATAGGGCCCTGGTGGGTGTGCAAGTGGTGTACTGCACACAGCAGCTTGACTTGAGTCACAATGGACTAGTGCCAGGGTTCTCGTCTGGTGGATTTAGTTACACCATCACCTGGGGTCTGTCAGGTCCCTGATCAATCTTCATGGGGCCCTGGTGGGTGTTCAGTTTGTGTACTGCACTCACCTGCTAGATTGAGTCAATGTAGGCTAGCACCCATGTTCTGCTCTGATGGATTCAGTTACACTGTCACCAGGGGTGTGCCAGATCCCTGGTCAATCTCTCATGTAGCACTGATGTGTTTGCGAGTGGTGTACTGCGCACACTGGCTTGAGTGAGTCACTGTAGGCTGGTGTCCATGCTCATGTCTGGTGGATTCAGTTGCGCTGTTACAAGGGGTCTGCCAGATGTACATATGTACATTTGTTGGAAGTATTAGGTCTGTAATAAGCAATGTATATAGGCCTGGATATTCAAAAGGGTTGCGCCATGCGCAACAGGGTTGCGTATGCTCAAGTCCCAAAATGCGCCATTTAGCGATATTCAGAAGGAGGCAGTTGTGCCCCCGAAAACATGCTGAGCAACAGTGCAATGAAAATGAAGGCATGCTCAACTGAAGGGGGTGGATCTATGCATAAAAGAACGCAATGCAATATTCAATAGCGGCTCAGCCGGAAATTGCGCACTAGCGGAAATGAGCCAAAATAAAAAGGCTCAAGGAAGCGGCGCAAGAACGCTACAAGGCTGCCAAGTGGGGGGGAGAGAGAGAGAGAGAGACAGACAGATGACAGACAGGCTAGGGACAGGCAGGAAAGCATGGCCATAGGCTGTAGAGGCCAGGGGCGCCCGGTGCAGTGGAAGTAGCAGGAGGATTGGTGGGGTAACACAGCAACACCAGCCGGGGGCAGAAGCCAGGGAGATGGACAGTGCCAGCTTCCACATGGTGCTGTAATGAGGGGTGAGAATGCATTCTGCAGGGGACGGGTCAAGGGTCTGTCGGGCGGTATGCCCCAGGCAGTACCGTGCTGCATCAGCTTGAGCTGTGCACAGATGTAGAGATCGTGGGGCGGTATGGCCTGAACAGAGCAATACTGAGATGGCTCTGTGAGCTGTGCAGTGATGTGATGCAGGCACCATCACGACGGAGTCACGCTCTGTCGGTGGAGACCAAGGTGACAGCTGGCATGTGCCTGCTCGCCACGGGCACCTTCCAGAGGCTGACAGGGGACACCACAGGCATCACACAGTCAGCCACATCACGCATCCTCACCCAATTCCTCAGTGCACTGCTGCCACATGCTGCTGAGTACATCCATTTCCCCAGCACCGCGGCAGAGCGTACAGCAAACATGCAGGAGTTCCACAGGGTAGCACGTATGCCTGGCGTGCTATTGGCCATAGACTGCACCCATGTGGCCATTCGCACGCCACCTGGCCCCGATTGGCTCACATATTGGAACAGAAAGGGATTCTCTAGTGTCAACTGCCAGGTGGTGTGTGATGCCACTGGGTGCATAATCAATGTCTGTGCCACACACCCTGGCAGAGCACATGATGCCTTCATATGGGATCAGTCTGCACTGTGCCATCTATTCGAGAGTGGGGACATCCCCACAGGACATCTAGTGGGTGAGTACACATGTATGGAATGCAAACTCAGGGCAAGGGTGGGAATGCCACAGGTACCATGGTAGTGGCACACAGGGATATGGCCAATATGGACCTGAACATGAGACTGATCTCCACTATCTCCACACAGGTGACAGCAGATACCCACCCCGTCCCTGGCTGCTCACACCGTACTGGCGCCCCATGACCCCATCGCAGCAATGCTATAATGAGGCACATGTTTCCACATGCAACATCATAGAGCGGGTGTTTGGGATGCTCAAGGCACGCCTCGATGCCTAGACACCTCCGGGCGTGCCTGCAGCAGCCCCAAAAGCCTGTGGGATATTCCTGGCCTGTTGCATCCTGCACAACTGGCCAAAGACTATGGATAGCCATACAGGTTGAAGAGGGGGACAGCGATGGGGACGCCAGTGGCGCCGGTGTTGATGGTGATGAGCAGCCCCCCAGGACGGCAGGACCCCCGACTGATCCGGCAGGCCCAGCTGCACCAGGACACCATCACAGAGGAGCACTATGCAGAACACAGGTAAGTCAAGGGGACATGTGCAACCAACACTGTCCATGTGCAAACCACAGGCACTCAGGGGAACACACCAGGGGTGCATGATAGTCAGGGGAGTGGAAGGGTCCAGGCATACAAACACACCATCAGGTAGGGGTGAGCACTCATGGGGACACACACACACCAGGCACAGAGCATACATGGGCAGATGCTCCGGCACAGCAGAAGACGACATTGCTAACACACAGCACCACCGACCACCCCACCACCTGTACTGTCCGTACGTGTGTCAGATGCTGGGCACCTTGCACCTTGGTGTACAGTACAATGCAGGCATCATCATGCACACGCACCAGTGAACAGCAGTTGGGAGGGTGTGCAGGGTGGTCCATGTCGGCGTGGTGAGCAGAGCACCCAGCAGTGTCACTGTCCACCATGACACACATTGCACACATGGCAGCACCAGACAGGGCCGCGACTGGGAGACAGCTCAGTCAGTAGCACTGTCCCACGCCACCGCGGATGTGTGGCGGCCCCACCGTGACCCAACAGCACTGGCAGGCTGAGCAGGGTCCACATGGGGTGGCACTGTTGCACCACCAGGGGTCCCACTGTGTGAACGTGACCTTGCCCACAGAGGGGTCTGCAGCATGCCGAACAAACCTGCACCAGGGGTGCTCGGGATGGCCACAGCAGAACCCGGCATCGACAGGCCTGGTGTCGGATGACGCCGGGAATGGGGAGTGGAGAGTGAACTGTGTGGGGTGTGCGGTACAGGGGCACCTGACTGTGTGCCCAATGCATCCACGATAGAGACCACTGCCTGGGTCAGCCTTTCAATGGTGGCGGTCACATCCATCCGCATACAAACCAGCTCGGCATGGTCCAGAGCACACTCCCTGCTGTGCTGCTCCACAGACACAGACAGTGCCTCCACGGACATTGCAACCCGCCTCTGCAGATGTACTGACTCCTGCAGCAGGTGGGTGTGCTCGTTCAATGGGTACTGTGCCCCAACGGCATCCTGTCCCCCAGGGTGTGGAAGGTCCTGATGCACAACACCCCTTGAGGGTGGGCACTGTTCAGCAGGACCATGAATGGGTGGATCAAAGGGAGGCGGACATGTGCCACTGCTTGACACTGTACCCCTAGACCTGGTGGGTGACTGCTGCTGCTGCCCCTCCAACCGCTGTGCCCCAGGGTCCACTCATTCCACCGCTGTGCTGGAAACAGTGCCAGACACCTGCACAGGCACTGGTGCTGCCCCACCGGTGCTGACAGGCACAACCTGGGACTGTGCCAGCATGCTGGTACACAAGTTGTAACCAGAAAGGCCCAGGGGCACGTGCTGGCCTGCTGTGTGTCCGTCATGGGACACACACCTATCACTGCCCATTGCAGTCCTTGCATCATCAATGGTGCAGGTACATGCTACAACCATAGTCACAGTGTGCTGGCAAGCTTGCATGCCAGACTGCTGAGACACAGGCTGTACACCCCCCGCACCCAAATCACTGACACCAGAGTTGGCAGCCCAACGTGCATGCTGCTGCAGTGCCTGCTGGCTGGTGATAGAGGTGGATGGACCCTCCTCCTTGTCCAGCAGGTCATCATCCCTGCCTGGACCCACCACCACTGTCTCCTGAAGACGAACAGGATCTGTAACAGAAAGAGAGTACATGTGAGTGCATGTGAACAACCTTCCCCCAACCCTCCCCCAACACCACCACCATGTCATACCATGCAGTGATGGGCTTCCACCTGTCTGGAATCCACCTCCTGGTATGCCCTCAACAGCACTCCGCTGCATTGATGTGACCAGTGTCTCCTCAGTCGGGGTCAGCTCCAACACCACTGGCGGGCCCCCGCCAGTGCCAGCACGTGCCGCCCTGAAGGTTGCCACCTTCTCCTTCAACCTCCTGTGGTCTGTCCCCATCTTCTTCTTGCATTCCTGCATGGAGCACTGGTGGCTTCCATGCAGGTTAACGGCCAGAGCTACCCCCTCCCATGCAGCCACACGGGACTGAGGGGTGCCCCTCCATCCACTCAGTACTGGCTCCTCATCCAGGTAGGCCTGGAAGAGGGCCTCTGTCTCTGCTGCTGTAAAGTTGGGCCTCCTCCTACACCCACCGTCCTCACCCTCACCTTGGCTCTGCTCGGTCATGGGGGGAAGTGGACACCTGTCACTGTGCAGTCTACAGCATTTTCCCATGACCATTGTCCAGAACATCACACAGCATGCAACTCACCTCTCACCTGCAGTAACCGAATCTGGCCAGTGCAGCCCAATGTCGCACATTTATAGTGCAATGCATGCAAATGAGGAGTGGAGTAACTATAATGACATGCAAATCGCGCCACTGTGCCTTTGAATGGCTGATCAGATGATTTGCATGTGTCGGCTGAATATCGCGAATCTGCGCTTTGTGCAATACGGTTGAGTCGGCTGAGCCAATGGCGCAGATCTGTGACTGTGTGGTACACTGCATTGCGCATGCCCAGATAGCTTACGCGGGCGTCTGATACGTTGCTGACGTGCTGTGCACGATCGGCAATTCAGGCCATGGCCACCATTGTGCCAGTGGTGCTACAGCAATGGGCACTGTATGGCGCTGTGGCACTACTGTGCAATAGTCCACTGTGGCACTGGTACACCACTGGTCGGTCGCGCAGGATGCCTATACGTCATATGGTGCTGTGTGTGGCCATGTGTCATGGCCCATGACCTTGTGTCCGACCTTTGCCCCTGGCGCTGTCTAGCCATGTGTATTTGTTTCTCATTGCGCTGTCTGGTGACAGCGCTTATGTGAAGTGACGGCACTGTTCGAACAGCGATTGAGCTGCGCAGGTGGTGGTCTCATTGCGCAACAGCTCCACGTGGGGTTCACGGCACTGCGGGCGCCATATTGCCTGCTGTAAAGTTGGTACCATGGCTAGGAGAAGAGCTGTTCCCTGGAGCCAATTGGAACTGGCCAACTTGGTGGCCCTAGTAGAGCCCCACTATGGGGCACTTTATGGTGAGGCGCCCCTCACCATTGCCTGCACACAGGTGTGGCATCAAGTGGCCACTGACCTGGTGGGGGTCACTGGACGGTGCCGATCTGATGAGCAGTGCCGGCACTGGTACAGTGACCTCCGCCGGAGGGATCCAGACCTTTTGGAGAGGCTGCGGTCACATGCCAGGCAGGGCATGGTGCCTAGGCCAGGTGGGTGTACCATCTATGCACCTGTATTCTCTGTAGGGGTGTGAGTGTGTTTTGGTGGCTGTGCATAGGTGATGGCTCTGCCATGGTTGGCTGTGTCAGTGTGTGCAGCTGTGAGATGAATGGGTCTGGCTGTGTGGGCAGGCACTCTCACTGGGGCAGGGGGCAGTCTGCTTTGGAGTCACACTGATGTTTGTCTCAACATATGTCTCCCACAGGCCGGGATGTGAGGATGCAGGCCCGGGTTGAGGAGGGCCATGCCAGGGCTCCGGTGCCAGCGGGTGTTGCACCCCAGCAGCAGCAGCAGCAGCAGCGGCAGACACAGCTGCTTGAGCAGTGTGAGTATCATGACTTCATGGATGCTATTGCATGCTGGGGGAGACCACTAGCCCTGCACAATACAACCATGCAGGAAAGGGGAGGTCATAATTCCACTATACAAGACACTAGTGAGGCCCCACCTGGAGTACAGTGTACAGTTCTGGAGACCATACGTAGGGACATAGACTGGGCAGAGAAGGTTCAGAGGAGGGCAACAAAGATGGTGCACGGCTTGCATCACAAGTCCCTATGAAGACAGGTTGAAGGAACTGAACATGTACTCACTGGAGGAGAGGAGGGAGAGAGGGATATGATAGAGACATACAAGTATCTTACAGGGAGGAACAGGGTGCAGGAAAACACTTTTCTTAAGTGAAAAAGATGTTCCAGGACTAGAGGGCATGGGATGAAGTTGGAGGGAGGACGATTCAGCGGAAACATGGAAATGAATTTCTTTGCAGAATGGGTGGTGGACAAGTGGAACACTCTGCCAGAGGAGGTGGTGGGGGCTGAAACAATCACGGGATTTCAGAATGCACAGGATAGACATAAAGAAATTATGGAGGTCAGGGGTAAGGGGCAACAGACTTATAGGAAAACAAAGTGAACTTACAAGCTCAAATGGACAGACTGGGTGGGCCATAGGCCCTTATCTGCCGACACTGTCTATGTATCTATGTATGTATGCATGACACAGGTGACATGCATCACTGTCCAGTATCACAGCACGTCTGTGTATGCGTCACTGGTGGTCCATGCATGCACTGGGCACATAGCTGTGTAACTGGCATCGCACCACATTGCCACGTCACTTGACAGCCTTGTTTGTGCTGTGATGGACATGGGTAGTGTGTGTGTGCAGTGGTGGGCATAGCTGGTGCCGCCTGTTTGTGATGGCCTTGTGCATGTTCACCGTGGGTGGGTGCATGCCATCACAGGTGCGGGACATTGTGCTATATGTCCTGCAGGTTGGGTGGCGTTCAGGGTTGTGGTCAGTCACAGCCATTGACTGTGTTCCCATTTTCCTAGGCCTCGAGGTTCTCAGGAGGATTGGATGGGATATTCAGGGTCTCACACGAGTGTCAATGGAGAACCAGGCCATCCTCCAGTCCATCAGGCGCCATGGCCTTCGGAGGAGGCGGCACAGCACGGTCCGGAACCAGGAAGAGGATGAGCAGCCGGCTGGGCCGTAGCTGATGATACCCTTCTCACTTGTTCCATCCCTACCACCCTGCCTTCCCTCTCCAGGTTGTTCATCCCTACCCCTTAACACCCCTACCTTGTACCCGTCCCCCCCCTTGTAAATAGTTGTTATTGTTTTGGTTCTTTACTATTTGGATATTTAAATATACATTTCTATTTTGATATGAATACTGTGTTGGTCTCTGATTTGCAGCTGGCTATGGGTGCTCAGTTGCAGGGGTGTACATGCCATCTGGGGTGGTATGGTCCTGGGTGTGTGTGTGTGTGTGTGTGTGTGTGTGTGTGTGCATGTGTGTGTGCATGGGGAGGTATCTCCAGCATGGCAGTGACTTTCTGTTGGTCTTGCCATCTGCTGCCACCCACTGCTGGGTGCACAGGGTGTGTCTGGCTTGTATGTTTCTGTGCTGCATGGGGTTGACGTGTGCTGGGGGGATGCATGGTTTCCTGCAGTGCCAGTCACTGCACATGGGTGGTGTCTTGGGGTCACGGTGCAGAGTGTGCTGTGCATATGGGGAGCTGATGTGCACTGTGGTTGTCAACCCCTTGTGTGTGGCACTCTCAGCCTGCCAGTGGTTGTGCTGGGGTGTCATGGCTCTGCTGTGCTTTGTTGGCTTGTCCCCATGGGCCAGTAGATCATCCGTCACACCCCCAGTGATGCTGTGCTTGGGTGTGCAGGTGTGGTGTTGGTTCGGCAGTGTGTTCCTGTGCCCATGTGTGGAATGGCTGGCGGTGGGCCCCAGCCTGCCTCCCTGGATGTGCAGTTCCATTGCTCTGGGGGGGCTCTGCTTGCGCTATGGCACCTCTGGACTGCTCAGCTGGGCTGCCCTGGTTGCTCTATAGCACAACATTTCTGCTCAGCTTCTCCTTCCTGGTTGCGCTATGGCACAGTTAGTGCAATATTCAGACGTTGGCTGCTTGCGCAATTTGTTCTGCTCCGTGTTTGAATATCGCACCTGTTGCGCATATGCGCAATTGGTTTGTGCTAACTCCTGCTGTTGCGCACATTTTGGGAGCAGTTTGAATATCCGGGCCATAGTGTTTATATTGTGGCATTATGGTTAGGGTTTTAGTTAATTTTACTTAGTGTGTCTGGTATTTCTAGTTAGTATAGTGAATTTGTTGTATTATGAACTTCCCTTGTGGTGATGGTATGCAACCATAGAACTTTTATTCTGATTGAGTCATAACTTTAGACATTAAACATAAAGTGGAAAATAATAAAGGGCTCCAATTGCCTGATTTTCTTTTTTCCACAATGTTTTCTGGGACTGCTTAACATTTTTGAATTTTTCTCTGTCCTGTTACATACATTAATGAACCACTTTTTCACAGATTTTTGGAGTTTAATTTTTAAAGTGATCCAAAAAAGTTTTAAATATCATCTACTCTTAACCCCAGTTATGTGCAAATGCATTTTAATCTGTGATTACCCAAGAAATGTTGGTGAGGGAAAACTTTGAAATTACTTTGCCCCATAATTTTATGCCACATGTTAGATTGATGGTTATCACATTCTTTTGCATGCAAATATTTTGGCGTTGCTTACTGAATTAACCAAATAAGTTAAAGTACTGCAAATTCATGTAGAGATTCAAAAATATTTATACATAACTTTTTTTCTAGTTAACATATTCACTGTCCCTGTTACATATGTTACCTGGTTACTGTTTCCAAACATTAGGGACTGTACTCAGAAAACCACAAGTTATATTATCTTCCTGTTTACACTTTTAGTAAAGGACATTAAGGGTAAAGTATTGATGGTGAAAGAAGAAAGAAATGACAACATTTATTTTTCCACAGTCATGTCCCACATATGTCACCTATTACTGTGGATAGACCCTGTGTGTGAAGATTGTTCGCATTATGGAGAACACCATTAATTCTTGGAGACTTTACATTTTTTGTTATCTTCTCATTTCACTTTTTCAGCACTGGGGACTTTTCTGCACACAAGATAGGAGCATTTTGAGGATGCAAATTAGTCCTAGTGACTGTTGTAAGCAGTGTGCACATGACAGAGTATGCCATTCATTCTGGGAGACTGCATTTCTTGTTACACTTTCATTTCACTTTGTCTGCACTGGGGAACTTTCTAGACACACAACAGAAGCATTTTAGGGATGCTAATTAATTCTGGTGAATGAGTGTTACCACTGCACACATAGCAGACTGCACCATTAATTCTGGGAGACTTTGCTTTTCTTTTTAAGCTCTCATTTCACATCATCAGCACTGGGAAATTTTCTGAACACAAGACAGTAGCATTTTGGGGATACACATTAATTCTGGTGACTGTTTGTGACCACTTCGTGCATGGCAGTGTGCGCCATTATTTCTGGGAGACTTTACATTTTTTATTACCCTCTCATTTCAATTCATCAGCAATGGGGAATTTTCTGGACACAAGACAGTAGCATTTTGGAGGTACAAAATACTTCTGGTGACTATGTGAGACCTCTGTTCACATGACTGCATTTGCCATTAATTCTAGGAGACTTCACATTTCTTGTTACACTTTCATTTCACTTCATCAGCACTGGAGAATGTTCAGAACAGAAGAGAGTAGCATTTTGGGGATACACATGAATTCTGGTGTTTGCGTGTGACCACTGCACACATGAGAGAGTGCATCATTAATTCTGGGAGACTTTGCATTTCTTTTTAAGCTCACATTTCACTTCATCTGCACTAGAGAATCTCCTGGACACAAGACAGTAGCATTTTGGGGATGCACATTAATTCTGCTGAATGTGTGAGACCATTGTGCGCATTACGGAGTGCATCTATAATTCTGGGAGACTGCAATTTTTGTTACCATCTCATTTCACTTCATCACACTGGGGAACTTTCTGGACACAAGACAGTAGCATTTTGGAGAAGCACATGAATTCTGATGACTGTTGTGAGAACTGCGCATATGTCTGAGTGCACCATTAATTCTGAAAGACTTCACATTTCTTGTTATGCTTTCATTTCACTTTTGCAGCACTGGGGAATTTTCTGGACACAGCACAGTAGCATTTTGGGGATGCACATTAATTCTGGTGACTGAGAGTGAACTTTGTTCGCATTATGGAGTGCACCATTAATTCTGGGTGACTTTGCATTTATTTGTTATCCTCTCATTTCACTTAATCAGCACGGAGGAATTTTCTGCACTCAAGACAGGAGCATTTTGGGGACACAAATTAATTCTGGTGGCTGTGGGTAAGCAGTGTGCACATGACAGAGTATGCCATTCATTCGGTGAGACTTCATATTACTTGTTATGTTTTCATTTCACTTCATCAGCAAGGTGGAATTTTCTGGACAGAAGACAGTAGCATTTAGGGAATGGAAAATGATTCTGGTGACTGTGTGAGACCACTGTGCACATGACATAATGCACCATTAATTCTGGGAGACTTTGCCTTTCTTTTTAAGCTCTCATTTCTCATCATCAGCACTGGGGAATTTTCTGGACACAAGACAGTAGCATTTTGGGGTTGCACATTAATTCTGGTGACTGTTTGTGACAACTGCGTGCATGGCAGTGTGCACCATTATTTCTGAGAGACTTTACATTTTTCATTACCCTCTCATTTCACTTCATCAGCAATGGGGAATTTTCTGGACACAAGACAGTAGCATTTTGGAGATGCAAAATACTTCTGGTGACTATGTGTGACCACTGTTCACATGACTGCATTTGCCATTAATTCTAGGAGACGTCATATTTCTTGTTACACTTTCATTTCCTTCATAAGCACTGGAAAAAGTTCTGAACAGAAGAGAATAGCATTTTGGGGATGCACATTAATTCTGGTGTTTGCGTGTGACCACTGCACACATGGCAGAGTGCACCATGAATTTTGTGATACTTTGAATTTCTTGTTATGCTTCATTTCACTTTGTTAGCATCGGGAAATTTTCTGGAAAGAAGGCAGTAGCATTTTGAGGATGCACATTAATTCTGCTGAATGTGTGTGACCATTGCGCGCATTATGGAGTGCACCTATGATTCTGGCAGACTGCAATTTTTGTTACCCTCTCATTTCACTTCATCACACTGGGGAACTTTCTGGACACAAGACAGTAGCATTTTGGAGATGCACATGAATTCTGGTGATTGTTGTGAGAACTGAACATATATCTGAGTGCACCATTAATTCTGAGAGACTTCGCATTTCGAGTTATGCTTTCATTTCACTTTTGCAGCACTGGGGAATTTTCTGGACACAACACAGTAGCATTTTGGGGATGCACTTTAATTCTGGTGACTGGGTGTGACAACTCCACACATGACTGAGTGCACCATTAATTCTGTGAGACTTTGCATTTCTTGTGACTCTTTCATTTCACTTCGTCAGTACAGGGAAATTTTCCGGACAGAAGACAGGAACATATTGGGGATGCACATTAATACTATTGACAGTGAGTGAACTTTGTTTGCATTATGGAGTTCACCATTAATTCTGGGTGACTTTGTATTTATTTGTTATCCTCTCATTTCACTTAATCAGCACGGAGGAATTTTCTGCAGACAAGACAGGACCATTTTGGGGATACAAATTAATTCTGGTGGCTGTGGGTAAGCAGTGTGCACATGACAGAGTACACCATTCATTCTGGGAGACTTCATAATTCTTGTTATGTTTTCATTTCACTTCATCAGCAATGTGGAATTTTCTGGACAGAAGACAGTAGCATTTAGGGAATGGAAAATAATTCTGGTGACTGTGTGAGACCACTCTGCACATGACATAATGCACCATTAATTCTGGGAGACTTTGCATTTCTTATTAAACATTCATTTCACTTTCTCAACACTGGGGAATTTTCGGGACACAACACAGTAACATTTTGGATGCACATTAATTCTGGTGACTGTGTGTGACCACTTCAAGCATGACAGAGTGCACCATTAATTATGGGAGTGTTTGCATTTTTTGTTACCTTCACATTTAACTTAGTCAGCACATGACAATTTTCTGGACACTAGACAGTGGCATTTTGGGGATACAAATTGTTTTTGGTGACTGAGTGTGACCAACGCACAAATGATTGAGAGTGCCATTAATTCTTGGAGACTTCACATTTCTTATTACACATTCATTTCACTTCATCAGCAATGGGTAATTTTCTGAATACAAGACAGCAGAATTCTGTTGATGCACATTAATTCTGGTGACAGTGTATGACCACTGGGCACATGAGAGAGTGCACCATTAATTCTGGAAGACTTTGCATTTCTTTTTAAGCTCTCATTTCACTTCATCAGAACTGGGGAATTTTCTGGACACAAGGGAGTAGCATTTTGGGGATGCACATTAATTCTGGTGACTGTGTGTGAGCACTGCACACATGACGTACTGCACCATTAATTCTGGGAGACTTTGCATTTTCATTACCCTCTCATTTCACTTTGTCAGACTGGGGAATTTTCTGGACACAAGACGGTAGCATTTTGGGGATGCTAATTAATTCTAGTGACTATGTGTGACCACTGCGCACATGACTGAGTGCACCATTTATTCTGTGAGACTTTGCATTTCTTGTTATGCTTTCATTTCACATCGTTAGCATTGGGGAATTTTCTGGACAAAAGGAAGTAGCATTTTTGGGATGCACTTTAATTATGGTGACTGTGTGTGACCATTGTGCACGTTACGGAATGCACCATTAATTCTGGGAGATTTTGCATTTTGTTATGCACTCATTTCTCTCCGTCAGGGCTGGGGAATCTTCAGGGCACAAGAGAGGAGCAAATGGGGATGCATATTAATTCTGGTGACTGTGTGTCACCACTGCGCACATGACTGAGGGCGCCATTAATTCTGGGAAACTTGGAATTTCTTTTTAAGTTCTCAATTCACATTGTCATCTTTGAGGAATTTTCTGGAGAGAAGACAGTAGCATGTTGGGGATGCACATTAATTTTGATGACTGAGTGTGACCACAGGGTGCATGATGGACTTCACCATTATTCTGGGAGACTTTGAATTTTTGGTTACCATCTCATTTCAGCTCATCAGCACTGGGGAACTTTCTGGACACAACACGGTAGCATTTTGGGAATGGACATTAATTCTGGTAACTGTGTGTGACCACTGCACACATGACTAAGTGCGCCATTAATTCTGTGAGACTTTATATTTCTTGTTACAGTTTCCTTTCACTTCATCAGCACTGGGAAATTTTCTGGACACCAGACAGAAGCATCTTGGGGACGCACATTAATTCTTTGAGACTCTTTCTGAACATTGTTCGCATTATGGAGAGCACCATTAATTCTTGTTGACTTTACATTTTTTGTTATCTTTTCATTTCACTTATTCAGCACAGGGGAATTTTCTTCACATAAGATAGGAGCATTTTGAGGATGCAAATTAGTCCTAGTGACTGTGTGTAAGCACTGTGCACATTACAGAGTATGCCATTCATTCTGGGAGACTTTGCATTTCTTGTTACACTTTCATTTCTCTTCATCCACACTGGGGAATTTTCTAGACACACAACAGAAACATTTTAGGGATGAAAATTAATTCTGGTGAAAGAGTGTTCCACTGCACATATGACGGGCTGCACCATTAATTCTGGGAGACTTTGCATTTCTTTTTTAAGCTCCCATTTCACATCATCAGCACTGGGGAATTTTCTAGACACAAGACAGTAGCATTTTGGGGATGCACATGAATTCTGGTGACTGTTTGTGACCACAGCATGCATGGCAGTATGCGCCATTTTTTCTGGGAGACTTTACATTTTTCATTACCCTCTCATTTCACTTCATCAGCAATGGGGAATTTTCTGGACACAAGACAGTAGCATTTTGGAGGAACAAAATACTTCTGGTGACTATGTGTGACCACTGTTCACATGACTGCATTTGCCATTAATTCTAGGAGACTTCACATTTCTTGTTACACTTTCATTTCACTTCATCAGCACTGGAAAAAGTTCTGAACAGAAGAGACTAGCATTTAGGGATGCACATTAATTCTGGAGTTTGCGTGTGACCACTGCACACATGACAGAGTGCACCACTAATTCTGGGAGACTTTGCATTTCTTTTTAAGCTCACATTTCACTTTGTCAGCACTGTGGAATCTCCTGGACAAAAGACAGTAGCATTTTGGGGATGCACATTAATTCTGCTAAATGTGTGTGATAATTGCGCGCATTATGGAATGCACCTATTATTATGGGAGACTGCAATTTTTGTTACCATCTCATTTCACTTCATGACACTGGGGAACTTTCTGGACACAAGACAGCAGCATTTTGGAGATGCACATGAATTCTGGTGACTGTTGTGAGAACTGCGCATATGTCTGAGTGCACCATTAATTCTGAGACACTTCGCAGTTTGTGTTATGCTTTCATTTCACTTTTGCAGCACTGGGGAATTTTCTGGACACAGCACAGTAGCTTTTTGGGGATGCACATTAATTCTGGTGACTGTGTATGACCACTGCACACATGACGTACTGCACCATTAATTCTGGGAGACTTTGCAGTTTTCATTACCCTCTCATTTCACTTTGTCAGACTGGGGAATTTTCTGGACACAAGACAGTAGCATTTTGGGGATGCTAATTAATTCTAGTGACTATGTGTGACCACTCACTTTTATGACTGAGTGCACCATTTATTCTGTGAGACTTTGCATTTCTTGTTATGCTTTCATTTCACATCGTTAGCATTGGGGAATTTTCTGGACAAAGGAAGTAGCATTTTGGGATGCACTTTAATTATGGTGACTGTGTGTGACCATTGTGCACGTTCGGAATGCACCATTAATTCTGGGAGATTTTGCATTATTTGTTATGCACTCATTTCTCTCTCCGTCAGGGCTGGGGAATCTTCAGGGCACAAGAGGAGCAAATGGGATGCATATTAATTCTGGTGACTGTGTGTACCACTGCGCACTTTATGACTGAGTCGCCATTAATTCTGGGAGACTTGGCATTTCTTTTTAAGTTCTCAATTCACATTGTCATCTTTGAGGAATTTTCTGGAGAGAAGACAGTAGCATGTTGGGGATGCACATTAATTTTGGTGACTGATTGTGACCACAGGGTGCATGATGGACTTCACCATTATTCTGGGAGACTTTGCATTTTTGGTTACCATCTCATTTCAGCTCATCAGCACTGGAGAACTTTCTGGACACAACACGGTAGCATTTTGGGAATGGACATTAATTCTGGTAACTGTGTGTGACCACTGCACACAAGACTAAGTGTGCCATTAATTCTGTGAGACTTTATATTTCTTGTTACAGTTTCCTTTCACTTCATCAGCACTGGGGAAATTTTCTGGACACCAGACAGAAGCATCTTGGGGACGCACATTAATTCTTGAGACTCTTTCTGAACATTGTTCGCATTATGGAGAGCACCATTAATTCTTGTTGACTTTACATTTTTTGTTATCTTTTCATTTCACTTATTCAGCACAGGGGAATTTTCTTCACAAAAGATAGGAGCATTTTGAGGATGCAAATTAGTCCTAGTGACTGTGTGTAGGCAGTGTGCACATTACAGAGTATGAGATTCATTCTGGGAGACTTTGCATTTCTTGTTACACTTTCATTTCACTTCATCCACACTGGGGAATTTTCTAGACACACAACAGAAACATTTTAGGGATGAAAATTAATTCTGGTGAATGTGTGTTCCACTGCACATATGACGGGCTGCACCATTAATTCTGGGAGATTTTGCATTTCTTTTTAAGCTCTCATTTCACATCATCAGCACTGGGGGAATTTTCTGGACACAAGACAGTAGCATTTTGGGGATGCACATGAATTCTGGTGACTGTTTGTGACCACAGCATGCATGGCAGTATGCACCATTATTTCTGGGAGACTTTACATTTTTTATTAACCTCTCATTTCACGTCATCAGCAATGGGGAATTTTCTGGACACAAGACAGTAGCATTTTGGAGGAACAAAATACTTCTGGTGACTATGTGTGACCACTGTTCACATGACTGCATTTGCCATTAATTCTAGGAGACTTCACATTTCTTGTTACACTTTCATTTCACTTCATTAGCACTGGAAAAAGTTCTGAACAGAAGAGACTAGCATTTAGGGATGCACATTAATTCTGGAGTTTGCGTGTGACCACTGCACACATGACAGAGTGCACCATTAATTCTGGGAGACTTTTCATTTCTTTTAAGCTTACATTTCACTTTGTCAGCAATGTGGAATCTCCTGGACAAAGACAGTAGCATTTTGGGATGCACATTAATTCTCGCTAAATGTGTGATAATTGTGCGCATTATGGAATGCACCTATAATTATGGGAGACTGCAATTTTTGTTACCATCTCATTTCACTTCATGACACTGGGGAACTTTCTGGACACACAACAGTAGCATTTTTAGATGCACATGAATTCTGGTGACTGTTGTGAGAACTGCACATATGTCTGAGTGCACCATTATTTCTGAGACACTTCGCATTTTGTGTTATGCTTTCATTTCACTTTTGCAGCACTGGGGAAGTTTCTGGACACAGCACAGTAGCATTTTGGGATGCACATTAATTCTGGTGACTGTGTATGACCACTGCACACATGACGTACTGCACCATTAATTCTGGGAGACTTTCCAGTTTTCATTACCCTCTCATTTCACTTTGTCAGACTGGGGAATTTTCTGGACACAAGACGGTAGCATTTTGGGGATGCTAATTAATTCTAGTGACTGTGTGTGACCACTGCGCACATGACTGAGTGCACCATTTATTCTGTGAGACTTTGCATTTCTTGTTATGCTTTCATTTCACATCGTTAGCATTGGGGAATTTTCTGGACAAAAGGAAGTAGCATTTTTGGGATGCACTTTAATTATGGTGACTGTGTGTGACCATTGTGCACGTTACGGAATGCACCATTAATTCTGGGAGATTTTGCATTATTTGTTATGCACTCATTTCTCTCCGTCAGGGCTGGGGAATCTTCAGGGCACAAGAGAGGAGCAAATGGGGATGCATATTAATTCTGGTGACTGTGTGTCACCATTGCGCACATGACTGAGTGCGCCATTAATTCTGGGAGACTTGGCATTTCTTTTTAAGTTCTCAATTCACATTGTCATCTTTGAGGAATTTTCTGGAGAGAAGACAGTAGCATGTTGGGGATGCACATTAATTTTGGTGACTGATTGTGACCACAGGGTGCATGATGGACTTCACCATTATTCTGGGAGACTTTGCATTTTTGGTTACCATCTCATTTCAGCTCATCAGCACTGGAGAACTTACTGGACACAACACGGTAGCATTTTGGGAATGGACATTAATTCTGGTAACTGTGTGTGACCACTGCACACAAGACTAAGTGCGCCATTAATTCTGTGAGACTTTATATTTCTTGTTGCAGTTTCCTTTCACTTCATCAGCACTGGGAAATTTTCTGGACACCAGACAGAAGCATCTTGGGGACGCACATTAATTCTTAAGACTCTTTCTGAACATTGTTCGCATTATGGAGAGCACCATTAATTCTTGTTGACTTTACATTTTTTGTTATCTTTTCATTTCACTTATTCAGCACAGGGGAATTTTCTTCACAAAAGATAGGAGCATTTTGAGGATGCAAATTAGTCCTAGTGACTGTGTGTAAGCAGTGTGCACATTACAGAGTATGCCATTCATTCTGGGAGACGTTGCATTTCTTGTTACACTTTCATTTCACTTCATCCACACAGGGGAATTTTCTAGACACACAACAGAAACATTTTAGGGATGAAAATTAATTCTGGTGAATGTGTGTTCCACTGCACATATGACGGGCTGCACCATTAATTCTGGGAGACTTTGCATTTCTTTTTAAGCTCTCATTTCACATCATCAGCACTGGGGAATTTTCCAGACACAAGACAGTAGCATTTTGGGGATGCACATGAATTCTGGTGACTGTTTGTGACCACGGCATGCATGGCAGTATGCACCATTATTTCTGGGAGACTTTACATTTTTCATTACCCTCTCATTTCACTTCATCAGCAATGGGGAATTTCCTGGACACAAGACAGTAGCATTTTGGAGGAACAAAATACTTCTGGTGACTATGTGTGACCACTGTTCACATGACTGCATTTGCCATTAATTCTAGGAGACTTCACATTTCTTGTTACACTTTCATTTCACTTCATCAGCACTGGAAAAAGTTCTGAACAGAAGAGACTAGCATTTAGGGATGCACATTAATTCTGGAGTTTGCGTGTGACCACTGCTCACATGACAGAGTGCACCATTAATTCTGGGAGACTTTGCATTTCTTTTTAAGCTCACATTTCACTTTGTCAGCACTGTGGAATCTCCTGGATAAAAGACAGTAGCATTTTGGGGATGCACATTAATTCTGCTAAATGTGTGTGATAATTGTGCGCATTATGGAATGCACCTATAATTATGGGAGATTGCAATTTTTGTTACCATCTCATTTCACTTCATGACACTGGGGAACTTTCTGGACACAAGACAGCAGCATTTTGGAGATGCACATGAATTCTGGTGACTGTTGTGAGAACTGCGCATATGTCTGAGTGCATCATTATTTCTGAGACACTTCACATTTTGTGTTAAGCTTTCATTTCACTTTTGCAGCACTGGGGAATTTTCTGGACACAGCACAGTAGCATTTTGGGGATGAACATTAATTCTGGTGACTGTGTATGACCACTGCACACATGACGTACTGCACCATTAATTCTGGGAGACTTTGCAGTTTTCATTACCCTCTCATTTCACTTTGTCAGACTGGGGAATTTTCTGGAAACAAGACGGTAGCATTTTGGGGATGCTAATTAATTCTAGTGACTGTGTGTGACCACTGCGCACATGACTGAGTGCACCATTTATTCTGTGAGACTTCGCATTTCTTGTTATGCTTTCATTTCACATCGTTAGCATTGGGGAATTTTCTGGACAAAAGGAAGTAGCATTTTTGGGATGCACTTTAATTATGGTTACTGTGTGTGACCATTGTGCATGTTACGGAATGCACCATTAATTCTGGGAGAGTTTGCATTTTTTGTTATGCACTCATTTCTCTCCGTCAGGGCTGGGGAATCTTCATGGCACAAGAGAGGAGCAAATGGGGATGCATATTAATTCTGGTGACTATGTGTCACCACTGCGCTCATGACTGAGTGCGCCATTAATTCTGGGAGACTTGGCATTTCTTTTTAAGTTCTAAATTCACATTGTCATCTTTGAGGAATTTTCTGGAGAGAAGACAGTAGCATGTTGGAGATGCACATTAATTTTGGTGACTGAGTGTGACTACAGGGTGCATGATGGACTTCACCATTATTCTGGGAGACTTTGCATTTTTGGTTACCATCTCATTTCAGCTCATCAGCACTGGGGAACTTTCTGGACACAACACGGTAGCATTTTGGGAATGGACATTAATTCTGGTAACTGTGTGTGACCACTGCACACATGACTAAGTGCGCCATTAATTCTGTGAGACTTTATATTTCTTGTTACAGTTTCCTTTCACTTCATCAGCACTGGGAAATTTTCTGGACACCAGTCAGAAGCATCTTGGGGACGCACATTAATTCTTGAGACTCTTTCTGAACATTGTTCACATTATGGAGAGCACCATTAATTCTTGTTGACTTTACATTTTTTGTTATCTTTTCATTTCACTTATTCAGCACAGGGGAATTTTCTTCACAAAAGATAGGAGCATTTTGAGGATGCAAATTAGTCCTAGTGACTGTGTGTAAGCAGTGTGCACATTACAGAGTATGCCATTCATTCTGGGAGACTTTGCATTTCTTGTTACACTTTCATTTCACTTCATCCACACTGAAATTTTCTAGACACACAACAGAAACATTTTAAGGGATGAAAATTAATTCTGGTGAATGTGTGTCTCACTGCACATAGTGAGGCTGCACCATTAATTCTGGGAGACTTTGCATTTCTTTTAAGCTCTCATTTCACATCATCAGCACTGGGGAATTTTCTGGACACAAGACAGTAGCATTTTGGGGATGCACATGAATTCTGGTGACTGTTTGTGACCACAGCATGCATGGCAGTATGCACCATTATTCCTGGGAGACTTTACATTTTTCATTAACCTCTCATTTCACGTCATCAGCAATGGGGAATTTTCTGGACACAAGACAGTAGCATTTTGGAGGAACAAAATACTTCTGGTGACTATGTGTGACCACTGTTCACATGACTGCATTTGCCATTAATTCTAGGAGACTTCACATTTCTTGTTACACTTTCATTTCACTTCATCAGCACTGGAAAAAGTTCTGAACAGAAGAGACTAGCATTTAGGGATGCACATTAATTCTGGAGTTTATGTGACCACTGCACATGACAGAGTGCACCATTAATTCTGGGAGACTTTTCATTTCTTTTTAAGCTCACATTTCACTTTGTCAGCACTGTGGAATCTCCTGGACAAAAGACAGTAGCATTTTGGGGATGCACATTAATTCTGCTAAATGTGTGTGATAATTGTGCGCATTATGGAATGCACCTATAATTATGGGAGACTGCAATTTTTGTTACCATCTCATTTCACTTCATGACACTGGGGAACTTTCTGGACACACGACAGTAGCATTTTTAGATGCACATGAATTCTGGTGACTGTTGTGAGAACTGCGCATATGTCTGAGTGCACCATTATTTCTGAGACACTTCGCATTTTGTGTTATGCTTTCATTTCACTTTTGCAGCACTGGGAAGTTTCTGGACACAGCACAGTAGCATTTTTGGATGCACATTAATTCTGGTGACTGTGTATGACCACTGCACACATGAACTGCACCATTAATTCTGGGAGACTTTCCAGTTTTCATTACCCTCTCATTTCACTTTGTCAGACTGGGAATTTTCTGGACACAAGACGGTAGCATTTGGGGATGCTAATTAATTCTAGTGACTGTGTGTGACCACTGTGCACATGACTGAGTGCACCATTTATTCTGTGAGACTTCGCATTTCTTGTTATGCTTTCATTTCACATCGTTAGCATTGGGGATATTTCTGGACAAAAGGAAGTAGCATTTTTGGGATGCACTTTAATTATGGTTACTGTGTGTGACCATTGTGCATGTTACGGAATGCACCATTAATTCTGGGAGAATTTGCATTTTTTGTTATGCACTCATTTCTCTCCGTCAGGGCTGGGGAATCTTCAGGGGCATAGAGAGGAGCAAATGGGGATGCATATTATTCTGGTGACTATGTGTCACCACTGCGCACATGACTGAGTGCGCCATTAATTCTGGGAGACTTGGCATTTCTTTTTAAGTTCTAAATTCACATTGTCATCTTTGAGGAATTTTCTGGAGAGAAGACAGTAGCATGTTGGAGATGCACATTAATTTTGGTGACTGTGTGTGACCACAGGGTGCATGATGGACTTCACCATTATTCTGGGAGACTTTGCATTTTTGGTTACCATCTCATTTCAGCTCATCAGCACTGGGGAACTTTCTGGACACAACACGGTAGCATTTTGGGAATGGACATTAATGCTGGTAACTGTGTGTGACCACTGCACACATGACTAAGTGCACCATTAATTCTGTGAGACTTTATATTTCTTGTTACAGTTTCCTTTCACTTCATCGGCACTGGGAAATTTTCTGGACACCAGACAGAAGCATCTTGGGACAGCATTAATTCTTGAGACTCTTTCTGAACATTGTTCGCATTATGGAGAGCACCATTAATTCTTGTTGACTTTACATTTTTTGTTATCTTTTCATTTCACTTATTCAGCACAGGGGAATTTTCTTCACAAAAGATAGGAGCATTTTGAGGATGCAAATTAGTCCTAGTGACTGTGTGTAAGCAGTGTGCACATTACAGAGTATGCCATTCATTCTGGGAGACTTTGCATTTCTTGTTACACTTTCATTTCACTTCATCCACACTGGGGAATTTTCTAGACACACAACAGAAACATTTTAGGGATGAAAATTAATTCTGGTGAATGTGTGTTCCACTGCACATATGACGGGCTGCACCATTAATTCTGGGAGACTTTGCCTTTCTTTTTAAGCTCTCATTTCACATCATCAGCACTGGGGAATTTTCTGGACACAAGACTGTAGCATTTTGGGGATGCACATGAATTCTGGTGACTGTTTGTGACCACAGCATGCATGGCAGTTTGCACCATTATTTATTGGAGACTTTACATTTTTCATTACCCTCTCATTTCACTTCATCAGCAATGGGGAATTTTCTGGACACAAGACAGTAGCATTTTGGAGGTACAAATACTGCTGGTGACTATGTGTGACCACTGTTCACATGACTGCATTTACCATTAATTCTAGGAGACTTCACATTTCTTGTTACACTTTCATTTCACTTCATCAGTACTGGAAAAAGTTCTGAACAGAAAAGAATAGCATTTAGGGATGCACATTAATTCTGGAGTTTGCGTGTTACCACTGCACACATGACAGAGTGCACCATTAATTCTGGGAGACTTTGCATTTCTTTTTAAGCTCACATTTCACTTTGTCAGCACTGTGGAATCTCCTGGACAAAAGACAGTATCATTTTGGGGATGCACATTAATTCTGCTGAATGTGTGTGATAACTGCGCGCATTATGGAATGCACCTATAATTATGGGAGACTGCAATTTGTGTTACCATCTCATTTCACTTCATGACACTGGGGAACATTCTGGACACAAGACAGTAGCATTTTGGAGATGCACATGAATTCTGGTGACTGTTGTGAGAACTGCGCATATGTCTGAGTGCACCATTAATTCTGAGACTCTTCGCATTTCGTGTTATGCTTTCATTTCACTTTTGCAGCACTGGAGAATTTTCTGGACACAGCACAGTAGCATTTTGGGGATGCACATTAATTCTGGTGACTGTGTGTGACCACTCCAGACATGACTGAGTGCACCATTAATTCTGTGAGACTTTTCATTTCTTGTGACTCTTTCATTTCACTTTGTCAGCACAGGGAAATTTTCTGGACAGAAGACAGTAACATATTGGGGATGCACATTAATTCTGGTGACTGTGAGTGAACTTTGTTTGCATTATAGAGTGCCCCATTAATTCTGGGTGACTTTGCTTGATTTGTTATCCTCTCATTTCATTTAATCAGCACCGGAGGAATTTTCTGCACACAAGACAGAGCATTTTGGGGGATACAAATTAATTCTGGTGGCTGTAGGTAAGCAGTGTGCACATGACAGAGTATGCCATTCATTCTGGGAAACTTCGTATTTTCTTGTTATGTTTTCATTTCACTTCATCAGCAATGTGGAATTTTCTTGACAGAAGACAGTAGCATTTAGGGAATGGAAAATAATTCTGGTGACTTTGTGAGACCACTGTGCACATGACATAATGCACCATTAATTCTGGGAGACTTTGCATTTCTTATTAAACTTTCATTTCACTTTCTCAGAATGGGTGAATTTTCTGAACACAACACAGTAACATTTTGAGGATGCACATTAATTCTGGTGACTGTGTATGACCACTTCAAGCATGACAGAGTGCACCATTAATTATGGGAGTGTTTGCATTTTTTTGTTACCATCTCTTTAACTTCGTCAGCACTGGGCAATTTTCTGGACACAAGACAGAAGCATCTTGGGGACGCTCATTATTTCTGGTGACTCTTTCGGAACATTGTTCGCATTATGGAGAGCACCATTAATTCTTGGAGACTACATTTTTTGTTATCTTCTCATTTCACTTATGCAGCACAGGGGAATTTTCTTCACAAAAGATAGGAGCATTTTGAGGATGCAAATTAGTCCCAGTGACTGTGTTTAAGCAGTACGCACATTACAGAGTATGCCATTCATTCTGGGAGACTTTGCATTTCTTGTTACACTTTCATTTCACTTCAACTGCACTGGGGAATTTTCTGGACACACAACAGAAACATTTTAGGAATGCAAATTAATTCTGGTGAATATGTGTTCCACTGCACATATGACGGGCTGCACCATTAATTCTGGGAGACTTTGCCTTTCTTTTTAAGCTCCCATTTCACATCATCAGCACTGGGGAATTTTCTGGACACAAGACAGTAGCATTTTGGGTATGCACATTAATTCTGGTGACTGTAACCACCGCGTGCATGGCAGTGTGCACCATTATTTCTGGGAGACTTTACATTTTTCATTACCATCTCATTATACTTCATCAGCAATGGCGAATTTTCTGGACACAAGACAGTAGCATTTTGGAGATGCAAAATACTTCTGGTGACTATATGTGGCCACTGTTCACATGACTGCATGTGCCATTAATTCTAGGAGACTTCACTTTTCTTGTTACACTTTCATTTCACTTCATCAGCACTGGAGATCGTTCTGAACAGAAAAGAGTAGCATTTTTGGGATGCACTTTAATTATGGTGACTGGTGTGACCATTGTGCACGTTATGTAGTGCAACATTAATTCTGGGAGAGTTTGCATTTTTTTGTTATGCACTCATTTCTCTCCATCAGGACTGGGGAATCTTCAGGGCACAAGAGATGAGCAAATGGGGATGCATATTAATTCTGGTGACTGTGTGTCACCACTGCGCACATGACTGAGTGTGCCATTAATTCTGCGAGACTTGGCATTTCTTTTTAAGTCCTCATTTCTGATTGTCATGTTTGAAGAATTTTCTGGTGAGAAGACAGCAGCATGTTGGGGATGCACATTAATTTTGGTGACTGAGTGTGTCCACAAGGTGCATGATGGACTGCACCATTTTTCTGGGAGACTTTGCATTTTTTGTTACCATCTCATTTCTGCTCATCAGCACTGGGGAACATTCGGGACACAAAACAGTAGCATTTTGGGAATGGACATTAATTCTGGTGACTGTGTGTGACCACTGCTCACATGACTAAGTGCGCCATTAATTCTGTGAGACTTTATATTTCTTGTTACAGTTTCCTTTCACTTCGTCAGCACTGGGAAATTTTCTGGACACAAGACAGAAGCATCTTGGGTACGCATATTAATTCTGGATACTCTTTCTGAACATTGTTCGCATTATGGAGAGCACCATTAATTCTTGGAGACTACATTTTTTGTTATCTTCTCATTTCACTTATGCAGCATTGGGGAATTTTCTTCACAAAAGATAGGAGCATTTTGAGGATGCAAATCAGTCCTAGTGACTGTTTGTAAACAGTACGCACATTACAGAGTATGCCTTTCATTCTGGGAGACTTTGCATTTCTTGTTACACTTTCATTTCACTTCAACTGCACTGGGGAATTTTCTGGACACACAACAGAAACATTTTAGGGATGAAAATTAATTCTGGTGAATGTGTGTTCCACTGCACATATGACGGGCTGCACCATTAATTCTGGGAGACTTTGCCTTTCTTTTTAAGCTCTCATTTCACATCATCAGCACTGGGGAATTTTCTGGACACAAGACAGTAGCATTTTGGGGATGCACATGAATTCTGGTGACTGTTTGTGACCACAGCATGCATTTCAGTATGCACCATTATTTCTGGGAGACTTTACATTTTTCATTACCCTCTCATTTCACTTCATCAGCTATGGGAAATTTTCTGGACATACGACAGTAGCATTTTGGAGGTACAAAATACTTCTGGTGACTATGTGTGACCACTGTTCACATGACTGCATTTGCCATTAATTCTAGGAGACTTCACATTTCTTGTTACACTTTCATTTCTCTTCATCAGCACTGGAAAAAGCTCTGAACAGAAGAGAATAGCATTTAGGGATGCACATTAATTCTGGAGTTTGCATGTGACCACTGCACACATGACAGGGTGCACCATTAATTCTGGGAGACTTTGCATTTCTTTTTAAGCTCACATTTCACTTTGTCACCACTGTGGAATCTCCTGGACAAAAGACAGTAGCATTTTAGGGATGCACATTTATTCTGCTGAATGTGTGTGACCATTGCACGCATTATGGATTGCACCTATAATTATGGGAGACTGCAATTTTTGTTAACATCACATTTCACTTCATGACACTGGGGAACTTTCTGGACACAAGACAGTAGCTTTTTGGAGACGCACATGAATTCTGGTGATTGTTGTGAGAACTGTGCATATGTCTGAGAGCACCATTAATTCTGAGACACTTCGCATTTTCGTGTTTATGCTTTCATTTCACTTTTTGCGGTGGGGAATTTTCTGGACACAGCACAGTAGCATTTGGGGATGCACATTAATCTGGTGACTGTGTGTGACCACTCCACACATGACTGAGTGCACCATTAATTCTGTGAGACTTTGCATTTCTTGTGACTCTTTCATTTCACTTTGTCAGCACAGGGAAATTTTCTGGACAGAAGACAGTAACTTATTGGGGATGCACATTAATTCTGGTGACTGTGAGTGAACTTTGTTTGCATTACAGAGTGCACCATTAATTCTGGATGACTTTGCATTGATTTGTTATCCTCTCATTTCACTTAATCAGCACGGAGGAATTTTCTGCACACAAGACAGAGCATTTTGGGGGATACAAATTAATTCTGGTGGCTGTAGGTAAGCAGTGTGTGCATGACTGAGTATGCCATTCATTCTGGGAAACTTCATATTTCTTGTTATGTTTTCATTTCACTTCATCAGCAATGTGGAATTTTCTGACAGAAGACAGTAGCATTTAGGAATGGAAAATAATTCTGGTGACTTTAGTGAGACCACTGTGCACATGACATAATGCCCATTAATTCTGGGAGACTTTGCATTTCTTATTAAACTTTCATTTCACTTTCAGAATGGGGAATTTTTCGAACACAACAGAGTAACATTTTGAGGATGCACATTAATCTGGTGACTGTGTGTGACCACTTCAAGCATGACAGAGTGCACCATTAATTATGGGAGTGTTTGCATTTTGTTATCATCTTCATTTAAATTCATCAGCACTGGGCAATTTTCTGGACTCAAGACAGTGGCATTTTTGGGGACGTAAATTATTTCTTGGTGATCAAGGACTACTGCGACAGATGATTGAGAGAAGAATACCTTTAGAGTCTTCACATTTCTTATTACGATTCATTTCACTTCATCAGCACTGAGGAATTTTCTGATACAAGACAGTAGAATTACTGTTGATGGACATTACTCTGGTGACGGTGTGTGACCATCAGCACATGACAGAGTGCACCATTAACACTGAAGACTTGTACTCTTTTAACCTCTCATTTCACTTCATCAGAACTGGGGAATTTTCTGGACACAAGGGAGTAGCATTTTGGGGATGCACATTAATTCTGGTGACTGTGTCTGACCACTGCACACATGACGTAGTGCACCATCAATTCTTTGAGATGTTGCAGTTTTCATTAACTCTCATTTCACTTTGTCAGACTGAGGAATTTTCTGGACACAAGACAGTAGCATTTTGGAAATGCTAATTAATTCTGGTGACTGTGTGTGACCACTGCACACATGACTGAGTGCACCATTTATTCTGTGAAACTTTGCATTTCTTGTTATGCTTTCATTTCACATCGTTAGCATTGTGGAATTTTCTGGACAAAAGGAAGTAGCATTTTTGGGATGCACTTTAATTATGGTTACTGTGTGTGACCATTGTGCACGTTTTGGAGTACACCATTAATTCTGGGAGAGTTTGCATTTTTGTGATGCACCTTATTTCCTGTCAGGACTGGAATCTCAGGGCACAGAGGGAAATGGGGATGTATATTAATTATGGTAACTGTGTGTCACCACTGCACACATGACTGGGTGTGCTATTAATTCTAAGCTGCATTTTTTTTAAGTTCTCAATTCACCTTTCATCTTTGAGGAATTTTCTGGAGAGAAGACAGTAGCATGTTGGTGATACACATTAATTTTGGTGATTGAGGACCACAGGGTGCATGATAGACTGCACCGTTATTCTGGGAGATGTATTTTTTACCATCTCATTTCAGCTCATCGCACTGAACTTTGTGAATAAAACAGTACACATTTTTGGGAATGGACATAATTCTGTGTGTGTGACCATTTCACACATGACTATGCGCCATTAATTCTGTGAGACTTTATATTTTTGTTGCAGTTTCTTCACTTCATCAGCTCTGGGAAATTTTCTGACAAGACAGAAGCATCTGGTGCATATTAATTCTGGTGACTTTTCTGAACGTTGTTGATTATGGAGACACCATTAATTCTGAACTACATTTTAATCTTCTCATTCCTTATGCAGCATGGAATTTTCTTCACAAAGATGGAGCATTTTGAGGATGGAATTAGTCCTAGTGACTGTGTTTAAGCAGTACACACACACTGAGTATACCATTCATTCTGGGAGCTTTGCATTTGTTACACTTTCATTTCACTTCAACCACACTGGGAATTTTCAGGACACAACAAAATATTTTAGGAATGCAAATTAATTCTGGTGAATGTGTTCTATCATACATATGACGGGCTGCACCATTAGTTCTGGGAGATTTTGCCTTTCTTTTAAGCTCCCATTTCCATCATCAGCACTGGAATTTTTCAGGACAAAGGCGAGTAGCATTTTGGAGCATGCACATTGGTCTGCTGACTGTGACCACGCGTTACATGTTGATTATTTTCATTATTTCTGGAGACTTTACATTTTCATTACTATCTCATTATACTTCATCAGCAATGGGGGTTTTTGGACACAAGACAGAAGCATTTTGAGATCTGTACTTGGTGACTATATGTGGCCATTGTTCACATGACATCATGTGCCTCGTTGTGTGAGCTCATTTTCTTGTTACACTTCATTTCTTCATCAGCACTGGGTCGTTTAGACAGAAAAGGTAGTATTTTGGGATGTACTTTAGTATGGTGACGTGTGTGACCATTGTGCACGTATGTGGTGCAACACATCTGGGAGTTTGCATTTTTGTTATGCTCTTTACTCTCCGTCAAGACTGGGAATCTTCAGGGCACAAGAGGGCAAATGGATGCATATTATTCTGGTAACTGCATGTCACCACCGCACATGACTGGTGTGCCGTTAATTCTGGGAGACTTGGCATTTCTTTTGCTTCTCATTTTGATTGTCATCTTTGAAAATTTTCTGAGAAGACAGGCATGTGAGGATGCATTAATTTTGACTGGGTGTGTCCACAGGGTGCATGATGGATCACCATTATTCTGGGAGACTTTGGATTTTTTTTACCATCTCATTTCAAGTTATCAGTATTGGGGGCGTCGGGACACAAAACAGTATTTTTTGGGAATGGACATTCTGGTGATTGTGTGTGACCACTGCTCACATGACTAAGCTTGTCATTTAATTCCTGTGAGACTTTATATTTCTTGTTACAGTTTCCTTTCCGCCGTCGGCACTGGAAATTTTCTGGACTAGGACAGAAGCATCTTAGATGCCTTTACATTAATTCTGGATACTCTTTCTGAACATTGTTCATTATGAAACACCATTGGTTTTGGAGACCCATTTTGTTATCTTCTCATTTCTTATGCAGCAGGGGAATTTTCTTCACAAAAATAGAGCATTTTGGGATGCAAATCAGTCCAGTGACTGTTTGTAAACAGTACGCATTACAGAGTATGCCATTCATTCTGGGAGTTTCTTCTTTTTACACTTTCATTTCACTTCAACGCACTGGGAATTTTCTGGACACACAGAAACATTTAGGGATGAAATTAATTCTGGTGAATTGTTCCACTTCACATATGACGGCCTACCATTAATTCTGGGAGTCTTTGCCTTTCTTTTAAGCTCTTATTTCACATCGTCATTTTGGGAATTTCTGGACACAAGACAGTAGCATTTTGGGATGGCAGAATTCTGTGACTGTTTGTGACCACAGCATGCATGGCAGTTTACCATTATTTCTGGTAGACTTTACATTTTCATTGCCCTCTCATTTCACTTCATCATAGAAATTTCTGACACAAGACAGTATCATTTGGAGGTAAATACTGGTGCTATGTGACCACTGTTCACAGCTGCATTTGCCATTAATTCTAGGAGACTTCATTTCTTGTTATACTTTCATTTCACCATCAGCACTGGAAAAGTCTGAACGAAGAGAATAGCATTTGGGATACATTAATTCAGGTTGTGTGTGACCCTTTTCTGTAATTTTATTGTTCTGGAGCTTGCATTTCTTTTGCACACATTTCACTTTGTCACCACTGTGGAATCTCCTAGACAAAGACGGTAGCATTTAGGGATGCACTTTATTCTGGTGAATGTGTGACCATTATGCTTATTATGGATGCACCTATAATTATGGAGACTGCAATTTTTGTTGCCATCTCATTTCACTTCATGACACTGGGGAACTTTTCTGGACACAAGACAGTGGCATTTTGGAGATGCACATGAATTCTGGTGATTGTTGTTGAACTGCATATGTCTGAGTGCCATTAATTCTGAGACACTTAGCATTTCTTGTTATACTTAGCTTTCGCGCACACAGCTTTTCGGGGAATTTTCTGGACTATACAGTAGCATTTTAAGGATTTTATATTACCGTGACTGTGTGTGACCACTACACATGACTGAGTGCACCATTAATTTTGAGACTTTGCATTTTGTGACTTTCATTTCACTCTTCAGCACAGGATCGTTCTGAACAGAAAAGAGTAGCATTTTTGGGATGCACTTTAATTATGGTGACTGTGTGTGACCATTGTGCACGTTATGTAGTGCAACATTAATTCTAGGAGAGTTTGCATTTTTTTGTTATGCACTCTTTACTCTCCGTCAAGACTGGGGAATCTTCAGGGCACAAGAGAGGAGCAAATGGGATGCATATTAATTCTGGTAACTGCATGTCACCACTGCGCAGATGACTGAGTGTGCCATTAATTCTGGGAGACTTGGCATTTCTTTTTAAGTTCTCATTTTTGATTGTCATCTTTGAAGAATTTTCTGGTGAGAAGACAGTAGCATGTTGAGGATGCACATTAATTTTGGTGACTGAGTGTGTCCACAGGGTGCATGATGGACTGCACCATTATTCTGGGAGACTTTGCATTTTTTGTTACCATCTCATTTCAGCTCATCAGCACTGGGGAACGTTCGGGACACAAAACAGTAGCATTTTGGGAATGGACATTAATTCTGGTGACTGTGTGTGACCACTGCTCACACATGACTAAGTGCGCCATTAATTCTGTGAGACTTTATATTTCTTGTCACAGTTTCCTTTCACTACATCAGCACTGGAAATTTTCTGGACACAAGACAGAAGCATCTTGAGTCGCACATTAATTCTGGATACTCTTTCTGAACATTATTCGCATTATGGAAGCACCATTAATTCTTGGAGACCACATTTTTGTTATCTTCTCATTTCACTTATAAGCAGCATAGGAATTTTCTTCACAAAGATAGGAGCATTTTGAGGATGCAAATCAGTCCTACTGACTGTTTGTAAACAATCACCTTTTCATTACAAGTATGCCATTCATTCTGGGAGACTTTGCATTTCTTGTTACACTTTCATTTCACTTCAACCACGCTGGGGAATTTTCTGGACACACAACAGAAACATTTTAGGGATGAAAATTAATTCTGGTGAATGTGTGTTCCTACTGCATATAATAGACACACACCATTAATTCGAGGAGTCTTGCCTTTCTTTTTAAGCTCTCATTTCACATCATCAGCACTGGGGAATTTTCTGGACACAAGACAGTAGCATTTTGGGGATGCACATGAATTCTGGTGACTGTTTGTGACCACAGCATACATGGCAGTGTGCACCATTATTTCTGTGTAGACTTTACATTTTCATTACCCTCTCATTTCACTTCATCAGCAAAGAATTTTTCTGGACACAAGACAGTATCATTTTGGAGGTACAAAATACTTCTGGTGACTATGTGTGACCACTGTTCACATGACTGCATTTGCCATTAATTCTAGGAGACTTACATTTCTTGTTACACTTTCATTCACTTCATCAGCACTGGAAAAGCTCTGAACAGAAGAAATAGCATTTAAGGATGCACATTAATTCTGGAGTTTGTGTGTGACCACTGCACACATGACAGAGTGCACCATTAATTCTGGGAGACTTTGCATTTCTTTTTAAGCACACATTTCACTTTGTCACCACTGTGGAATCTCCTAGACAAAAGACAGTAGCATTTTAGGGATGCACTTTTATTCTGCTGAATGTGTGTGACCATTGCGTGCATTATGGATTGCACCTATAATTATGGGAGACTGCAATTTTTGTTACCATCTCATTTCACTTCATGACACTGGGGAACTTTCTGGACACAAGACAGTAGCATTTTGGAGATGCACATGAATTCTGGTGATTGTTGTTAGAACTGCGCATATGTCTGAGTGCACCATTAATTCTGAGACACTTCGCATTTCTTGTTATGCTTTCATTTCACTTTTGCAGCACTGGGGAATTTTCTGGACACAACACAGTAGCATTTTGGGGATGCACATTAATTCTGGTGACTGTGTGTGACCACTACACACATGACTGAGTGCACCATTAATTCTGTGAGACTTTGCATTTCTTGTGACTCTTTCATTTCACTTTGTCAGCACAGGGAAATTTTCTGGACAGAAGACAGTAACATATTGGGGATGCACATTAATTCTGGTGACTGTGAGTGAACTTTGTTTGCATTATGGAGTGCCCCATTAATTCTGGGTGACTTTGCATTGATTTGTTATCCTCTCATTTCACTTAATCAGCACAAAGGAATTTTTGCACGCAAGACAGAGCATTTGGGACTACAAATTAATTCTGGTGGCTGTAGTTAAGCGGTGTACACATGACAGAGTATGCATTCATTCTGGGAAACTTCATATTTCTTGTTATGTTTTCATTTCACTTCATCAGCAATGTGGAATTTTCTTGACAGAAGACAGTAGCATTTAGGGAATGGAAAATAATTCTGGTGACTTTTTGAGACCACTGTGACATGACATAATGCACCATTAATTCTGGGAGACTTTGCATTTCTTATTAAACTTTCATTTCACTTTCTCAGAATGGGGGAATTTTCTGAACACAACACAGTAACATTTTGAGATGCACATTAATTCTGGTGACTGTGTGTGACCACTTCAAGCATGACAGAGTGCACCATTAATTATGGAAGTGTTTGAATTTTTTGTTACCATCTCATTTAACTTCGTCAGCACTGGGCAATTTTCTGGACACGAGACAGTGGCATTTTGGGGATGCAAATTATTTCTGGTGACTGTGTGTGACTACCGCACAGATGATTGAGAGTGCCATTAATTACTGGAGTCTTCACATTTCTTTTTACGCATTCATTTCACTTCATCAGCACTGAGGAATTTTCTGGATACAAGACAGTAGAATTCTGTTGATGCACATTAATTCTGGTGACAGTGTATGACCACTGTGCACATGACAGAGTGCACCATTAACACTGGAAGACTTTGCATTTCTTTTTAACCTCTCATTTCACTTCATCAGAATTGGGGAATTTTCTGGACACAAGACAGAAGCATTTTGGGGGATGCACATTAATTCTGGTGACTGTGTGTGACCACTGCACACATGACGTAGTGCACCATTAATTCTGTGAGACTTTGCATTTCTTGTTATGCTTTCATTTCACATCGTTAGCATTGGGGAATTTTCGGGACAAAAGGAAGTAGCATTTTTGGGATGCACTTTAATTATGGTTACTGTGTGTGACCATTGTGCACGTTATGGAGTGCAACATTAATTCTGGAGAGTTAGCATTTTCTTGTTATGCACTCATTCCTCTCCATCAGGACTGGGGAATCCTCATGGGCACAAGAGAGGAGCAAATGGGGATGCATATTAATTCTGGTAACTGTGTGTCACCACTGCGCACATGACTGAGTGTGCCATTAATTCTGCGAGACTTGGCATTTCTTTTTAAGTTCTCATTTCTGATTGTCATCTTTGAAGAATTTTCTGGTGAGAAGACAGTAGCATGTTGGGGATGCACATTAATTTTGGTGACTGAGTGTGTCCACAGGGTGCATGATGGACTGCACCATTATTCTGGGAGACTTTGCATTTTTTGTTACCATCTCATTTCAGCTCATTAGCACTGGGGAACGTTCGGGACACAAAACAGTAGCATTTGGGGAATGGACATTAATTCTGGTGACTGTGTGTGACCACTGCTCACATGACTAAGTGCGCCATTAATTCTGTGAGACTTTATATTTCTTGTTACAGTTTCCTTTCACTTCGTCAGCACTGCAAAATGTTCTGGACACAAGACAGAAGCATCTTGGGTACGCACATTAATTCTGGATGCTCTTTCTGAACATTGTTCGCATTATGGAGAGCACCATTAATTCTTGGAGACTACATTTTTTGTTATCTTCTCATTTCACTTATGCAGCATAGGGGAATTTTCTTCACAAAAGATAGGAGCATTTTGAGGATGTAAATCAGTCCTAGTGACTGTTTGTAAACAGTACGCACATTATAGAGTATGCCATTCATTCTGGGAGACTTTGCATTTCTTGTCACACTTTCATTTCACTTCAACCGCACTGGAGAATTTTCTGGACACACAACAGAAACATTTTAGGGATGAAAATTAATTCTGGTGAATGTGTGTTCCACTGCACATATGACGGGCCGCACCATTAATTCTGGGAGACTTTGCCTTTCTTTTTAAGCTCTCATTTCACATCATCAGCACTGGGGAATTTTCTGGACACTAGACAGTAGCATTTTGGGGATGCACATGAATTCTGGTGACTGTTTGTGACCACAGCATGCATGGCAGTGTGCACCATTATTTCTGGTAGACTTTACATTTTTCATTACCCTCTCATTTCACTTCATCAGCAATGGGGAATTTTCTGGACACAAGACAGTAGCATTTTGGAAGTACAAAATACTTCTGGTGACTATGTGTGACCACTGTTCACATGACTGCATTGCCATTAATTCTAGGAGACTTCACATTTCTTCTTACACTTTCATTTCACTTCATCAGCACTGGAAAAAGCTCTGAACAGAAGAGAATAGCATTTAGGGATGCACATTAATTCTGGAGTTGCGTGTGACCACTGCACACTGACAGAGTGCACCATTAATTCTGGGAGACTTTGCATTTCTTTTTAAGCTCACATTTCACTTTGTCACTCCTGTGGAATCTCCTGGACAAAAGACAGTAGCATTTTAGGGATGCACATTTATTCTGCTGAATGTGTGTGACCATTGCGCGCATTATGTATTGCACCTATAATTATGGGAGACTGCAATTTTTGTTACCATCTCATTTCACTTCATGACACTGGGGAACTTTCTGGACACAAGACAGTGGCATTTTGGAGATGCACATGAATTCTGGTGATTGTTGTGAGAACTGCGCATATGTCTGAGTGCACCATTAATTCTGAGACACTTCGCATTTCATGTTATGCTTTCATTTCACTTTTGCAGCACTGGGGAATTTTCTGGACACAGCACAGTAGCATTTTGGGGATGCACATTAATTCTGGTGACTGTGTGTGACCACTCCACACATGACTGAGTGCACCATTAATTCTGTGAGACTTTGCACTTCTTGTGACTCTTTCATTTCACTTTGTCAGTACAGGGAAATTTTTTGGACAGAAGACAGTAACATATTGGGGATGCACATTAATTCTGGTGACTGTGAGTGAACTTTGTTTGCATTATGGAGTGCCCCATTAATTTGGGTGACTTTGCATTGATTTGTTATCCTCTCATTTCATTTAATCAACACGGAGGATTTTTCTGCACACAAGACAGAGCATTTTGGGATACAAATTAATTCTGCTGGCTGTAGGTAAGCAGTGTGTGCACATGACAGAGTATGCCATTCATTCTGGAAACTTCATATTTCTTATTAGCTTTTCATTTCACTTCATCAGCAATGTGGAATTTTCTTGACAGAAGACAGTAGCATTTAGGGAATGGAAAATAATTCTGGTGACTTTGTGAGACCACTGTGCACATGACATAATGACCATTAATTCTGGAGACTTTGCATTTCTTATTAAACTTTCATTTCACTTTCTCAGAATGGGTAATTTTCTGAACACAACACAGTAACATTTTGAGGATGCACATTAATTCTGGCGACTGTGTGTGACCACTTCAAGCATGACAGAGTGCACCATTAATTATGGAAGTGTTTGCATTTTTTGTTACCATCTCATTTAACTTCGTCAGCACTGGGCAATTTTCTGGACACGAGACAGTGGCATTTTGGGGACGCAAATTATTTCTGGTGACTGTGTGTGACTACCGCACAGATGATTGAGAGTGCCATTAATTCTTGGAGTCTTCACATTTCTTATTCAGCATTCATTTCACTTCATCAGCACTGAGGAATTTTCTGGATACAAGACAGTAGAATTCTGTTGATGCACATTAATTCTGGTGACAGTGTATGACCACTGTGCACATGACAGAATGCACCATTAACACTGGAGACTTTGCATTTCTTTTTAACCTCTCATTTCACTTCATCAGAAATGGGGAATTTTCTGGACACAAGGAGTAGCATTTTGGGATGCACATTAATTCTGGTGACTGTGTGTGACCACTGCCACATGACGTAGTGCACCATTAATTCTTTGAGATGTTGCAGTTTTCATTACCCTCTCATTTCACTTTTTCAGACTGAGAATTCTCTGGACACAAGACAGAAGCATTTTGGGAATGATAATTAATTCTGGTGACTGTGTGAGACCACTGCGCACTTGACTAAGTGCACCATTTATTCTGTGAGACTTTGCATTCTTGTTATGCTTTCATTTCACATCGTTAGCATTGGGAATTTTATGGACAAAAGGAAGTAGCATTTTGGGATGCACTTTAATTATGGTTACTGTGTGTGACCATTGTGCACGTTATGGAGTGCACCATTAATTCTGGGAGAGTTAGCATTCATGCACTCATTTCTCCGCCGTCAGGACTGGGGAATCCTCAGGGCACAAGAGAGGAGCAAATGGGATGCATATTAATTCTGGTAACTGTGTGTCACCACTGCGCACATGACTGAGTGTGCCATTGATTCTCGAGACTTGGCATTTCTTTTAAGTTCTTAATTCACATTGTCATCTTTGAGGAATTTTCTGGAGAGAAGACAGTAGCATGTTGGGATGCACATTAATTTTGGTGACTGAGTGTGACCACAGGGTACATGATGGACTGCACCATTATTCTGGAGACTTTGCATTTTTTGTTACCATCTCATTTCAGCTCATCAGCACTGGGGAACTTTTGGGACACAAAACAGTAGCATTTTGGGAATGGACATTAATTCTGGTGTCTGTGTGTGACCACTTTTCACATGACTAAGTGCACCATTAATTCTGTGAGACTTTATATTTCTTGTTACAGTTTCCTTTCACTTCATCAGCTCTGGAAATTTTCTGGACACAAGACAGAACATCTTAGGGATGCACATTATTTCTGTTGACTCTTCGGAACATTGATTCGCATTATGGAGAGCACCATTAATTCTTGGAGACTACATTTTTATCTTCTCATTTCACTTATGCAGCATAGGAATTTCTTCACAAAGATAGGAGCATTTAGAGGATGCAAATTAGTCCAAGTGACTGTGTTTAAGCAGTACGCACATTACAGAGTATGCCATTCATTCTGGGAGACTTTGCATTTCTTGTTACACTTTTCATTTCACTTCAACCGCACTGGGGAATTTTCTGGGACGCAAACAGAAACATATTAGGAATGCAAATTAATTCTGGTGAATATGTGTTCCACTGCACATATGATGGGCTGCACCATTAATTCTGGGAGACTTTGCCTTTCTTTTAAGCTCTCATTTCACATCATCAGCACTGAGGAATTTCTGGACACAAGACAATAGCATTTTGGGTATGCACATTAATTCTGGTGACTATTTGTGACCACAGCGTGCATGGAGTGTGACCATTATTTCTGGGAGACTTTACATTTTTCATTAGCATCTCATTATACTTCATCAGCAATGGGGAATTTTCTGGACACTAGGCAGTATCATTTTGGAGATCTAAAATACTTCTGGTGACTATATGTGACCACTGTTCACATGACAGCATGTGCCATTAATTCTAGGAGACTTCACTTTTCTTGTTACACTTTCATTTCACTTCATCAGCACTGGAGATCGTTCTGAACAGAAAAGAGTAGCATTTTTGGGATGCACTTTAATTATGGTGACTGTGTGTGACCATTGTGCACGTTATGTAGTGCACCTTTAATTGTGGGAGAGTTTGCATTTTTTTGTTATGCACTCATTACTTTCCGTCAGGACTGGGGAATCTTCAGGGCACAAGAGAGGAGCAAATGGGGATACATATTAATTCTGGTGACTGTGTGTCACCACTGCACACATGACTGAGTGTGCCATTAATTCTGCGAGACTTGGCATTTCTTTTTAAGTTCTCATTTCACATTGTCATCTTTGAGGAATTTTCTGGTGAGAAGACAGTAGCATGTTGGGGATGCACATTAATTTTGGTGACTGAGTGTGTCCACAGGGTGCATGATGGACTTCACCATTATTCTGGGAGACTTTGCATGTTTTGTTACCATCTCATTTCAGCTCATCAGCACAGGGAACTTTCTGGACACAACATGGTAGCATTTGGGAATGGACATTAATTCTGGTCACTGTGTGTGACCACTGCGCAAATGACTAAGTGCGTATTAATTCTGTGAGACTTTACATTTCTTGTTACAGTTTCCTTTCACTTTGTCAGCACTAGGAAATTTTCTGGACACAAGACAGAAGCATCTTGGGATGCACATGAATTCTGTGACTGTTTGTGACCACAGCATGCATGGCAGTGTGCACCATTATTTCTGGTAGACTTTACATTTTTCATTACCCTCTCATTTCACTTCATCAGCAATGGGGAATTTTCTGGACACAAGACAGTAGCATTTTGGAAGTACAAAATACTTCTGGTGACTATGTGTGACCACTGTTCACATGACTGCATTGCCATTAATTCTAGGAGACTTCACATTTCTTCTTACACTTTCATTTCACTTCATCAGCACTGGAAAAAGCTCTGAACAAGAGAACAGCATTTAGGGATGCACATTAATTCTGGAGTTGCGTGTGACCACTGCACACATGACAGAGTGCACCATTAATTCTGGGAGACTTTGCATTTCTTTTTAAGCTCACATTTCACTTTGTCACTACTGTGGAATCTCCTGGACAAAAGACAGTAGCATTTTAGGGATGCACATTTATTCTGCTGAATGTGTGTGTGACCATTACTGTGCATTATGTATTGCACCTATAATTATGGGGACTGCAATTTTGTTACCATCTCATTTCACTTCATGACACTGGGGAACTTTCTGGACACAAGACAGTGGCATTTTGGAGATGCACATGAATTCTGGTGATTGTTGTGAGAACTCGCATATGTCTGAGTGCACCATTAATTCTGAGACACTTCGCATTTCATGTTATGCTTTCATTTCACTTTTGCAGCACTGGGGAATTTTCTGGACACAGCACAGTAGCATTTTGGGGATGCACATTAATTCTGGTGACTGTGTGTGACCACTCCACACATGACTGAGTGCACCATTAATTCTGTGAGACTTTGTACTTCTTGTGACTCTTTCATTTCACTTTGTCAGTACAGGGAAATTTTTTGAACAGAAGACAGTAACATATTGGGGATGCACATTAATTCTGGTGACTGTGAGTGAACTTTGTTTGCATTATGGAGTGCCCCATTAATTTTGGGTGACTTTGCATTGATTTGTTATCCTCTCATTTCATTTAATCAGCACGGAGGAATTTTCTGCACACAAGACAGAGCATTTTGGGATACAAATTAATTCTGCTGGCTGTAGGTAAGCAGTGTGCACATGACAGAGTATGCCATTCATTCTGGGAAACTTCATATTTCTTGTTACGTTTTCATTTCACTTCATCAGCAATGTGGAATTTTCTTGACAGAAGACAGTAGCATTTAGGGAATGGAAAATAATTCTGGTGACTTTGTGAGACCACTGTGCACATGACATAATGCACCATTAATTCTGGGAGACTTTGCATTTCTTATTAAACTTTCATTTCACTTTCTCAGAATGGGGTAATTTTCTGAACACAACACAGTAACATTTTGAGGATGCACATTAATTCTGGCGACTGTGTGTGACCACTTCAAGCATGACAGAGTGCACCATTAATTATGGAAGTGTTTGCATTTTTTGTTACCATCTCATTTAACTTCGTCAGCACTGGGCAATTTTCTGGACACGAGACAGTGGCATTTTGGGGACGCAAATTATTTCTGGTGACTGTGTGTGACTACCGCACAGATGATTGAGAGTGCCATTAATTCTTGGAGTCTTCACATTTCTTATTACGCATTCATTTCACTTCATCAGCACTGAGGAATTTTCTGGATACAAGACAGTAGAATTCTGTTGATGCACATTAATTCTGGTGACAGTGTATGACCACTGTGCACATGACAGAATGCACCATTAACACTGGAAGACTTTGCATTTCTTTTTAACCTCTCATTTCACTTCATCAGAAATGGGGAATTTTCTGGACACAAGGGAGTAGCATTTTGGGGATGCACATTAATTCTGGTGACTGTGTGTGACCACTGCACACATGACGTAGTGCACCATTAATTCTTTGAGATGTTGCAGTTTTCATTACCCTCTCATTTCACTTTTCAGACTGAGGAATTTTCTGGACACAAGACAGAAGCATTTTGGGAATGATAATTAATTCTGGTGACTGTGTGAGACCACTGCACTTGACTAAGTGCACCATTTATTCTGTGAAACTTTGCATTTCTTGTTATGCTTTCATTTACATCGTTAGCATTGGGGAATTTTATGGACAAAAGGAAGTAGCATTTTTGGGATGCACTTTAATTATGGTTACTGTGTGTGACCATTGTGCACGTTATGGAGTGCACCATTAATTCTGGGAGAGTTAGCATTTTCTTGTTATGCACTCATTTCTCTCCGTCAGGACTGGGGAATCCTCAGGGCACAAGAGAGGAGCAAATGGGGATGCATATTAATTCTGGTAACTGTGTGTCACCACTGTGCACATGACTGAGTGTGCCATTGATTCTGCGAGACTTGGCATTTCTTTTTAAGTTCTTAATTCACATTGTCATCTTTGAGGAATTTTCTGGAGAGAAGACAGTAGCATGTTGGGGATGCACATTAATTTTGGTGTCTGAGTGTGACCACAGGGTACATGATGGACTGCACCATTATTCTGGGAGACTTTGCATTTTTTGTTACCATCTCATTTCAGCTCATCAGCACTGGGGAACTTTTGGGACACAAAACAGTAGCATTTTGGGAATGGACATTAATTCTGGTGTCTGTGTGTGACCACTTTTCACATGACTAAGTGCACCATTAATTCTGTGAGACTTTATATTTCTTGTTACAGTTTCCTTTCACTTCATCAGCTCTGGGAAATTTTCTGGACACAAGACAGAAGCATCTTTGGGATGCACATTATTTCTGTTGACTCTTTCGGAACATTGTTCGCATTATGGAGAGCACCATTAATTCTTGGAGACTACATTTTTTATCTTCTCATTTCACTTATGCAGCATAGGGGAATTTTCTTCACAAAAGATAGGAGCATTTAGAGGATGCAAATTAGTCCAAGTGACTGTGTTTAAGCAGTACGCACATTACAGAGTATGCCATTCATTCTGGGAGACTTTGCATTTCTTGTTACACTTTCATTTCACTTCAACCGCACTGGGGAATTTTCTGGACGCACAACAGAAACATATTAGGAATGCAAATTAATTCTGGTGAATATGTGTTCCACTGCACATATGACGGGCTGCACCATTAATTCTGGGAGACTTTGCCTTTCTTTTTAAGCTCTCATTTCACATCATCAGCACTGAGGAATTTTCTGGACACAAGACAATAGCATTTTGGGTATGCACATTAATTCTGGTGACTATTTGTGACCACCGCGTGCATGGAAGTGTACCATTATTTCTGGAGACTTTACATTTTCATTAGCATCTCATTATACTTCATCAGCAATGGGAATTTTCTGGACACTAGGCAGTATCATTTTGGAGATCTAAAATACTTCTGGTGACTATATGTGACCACTGTTCACATGACAGCATGTGCCATTAATTCTAGGAGACTTCACTTTTCTTGTTACACTTTCATTTCACTTCATCAGCACTGGAGATCGTTCTGAACAGAAAAGAGTAGCATTTTTGGGATGCACTTTAATTATGGTGACTGTGTGTGACCATTGTGCACGTTATGTAGTGCACCTTTAATTGTGGGAGAGTTTGCATTTTTTTGTTATGCACTCATTACTTTCCGTCAGGACTGGGGAATCTTCAGGGCACAAGAGAGGAGCAAATGGGGATACATATTAATTCTGGTGACTGTGTGTCACCACTGCGCACGTGACTGAGTGTGCCATTAATTCTGGGAGACTTGGCATTTCTTTTTAAGTTCTCATTTCACATTGTCATCTTTGAGGAATTTTCTGGTGAGAAGACAGTAGCATGTTGGGGATGCACATTAATTTTGGTGACTGAGTGTGTCCACAGGGTGCATGATGGACTTCACCATTATTCTGGGAGACTTTGCATGTTTTGTTACCATCTCATTTCAGCTCATCAGCACAGGGGAACTTTCTGGACACAACATGGTAGCATTTTGGGAATGGACATTAATTCTGGTCACTGTGTGTGACCACTCATAAATGACTAAGTGCTAATTAATTCTGTGAGACTTTACATTTCTTGTTACAGTTTCCTTTCACTTTGTCAGCACTAGGAAATTTTCTGGACACAAGACAGAAGCATCTTGGGGATGCACATGAATTCTGGTGACTGTTTGTGACCACAGCATGCATGGCAGTGTGCACCATTATTTCTGGTAGACTTTACATTTTTCATTACCCTCTCATTTCACTTCATCAGCAATGGGGAATTTTCTGGACACAAGACAGTAGCATTTTGGAAGTACAAAATACTTCTGGTGACTATGTGTGACCACTGTTCACATGACTGCATTTGCCATTAATTCTAGGAGACTTCACATTTCTTCTTACACTTTCATTTCACTTCATCAGCACTGGAAAAAGCTCTGAACAGAAGAGAACAGCATTTAGGGATGCACATTAATTCTGGAGTTTGCGTGTGACCACTGCACACATGACAGAGTGCACCATTAATTCTGGGAGACTTTGCATTTCTTTTTAAGCTCACATTTCACTTTGTCACTACTGTGGAATCTCCTGGACAAAAGACAGTAGCATTTTAGGGATGCACATTTATTCTGCTGAATGTGTGTGACCATTACGCGCATTATGTATTGCACCTATAATTATGGGAGACTGCAATTTTTGTTACCATCTCATTTCACTTCATGACACTGGGGAACTTTCTGGACACAAGACAGTGGCATTTTGGAGATGCACATGAATTCTGGTGATTGTTGTGAGAACTGCGCATATGTCTGAGTGCACCATTAATTCTGAGACCCTGCATTTCATGTTATGCTTTCATTTCACTTTTGCAGCACTGGGAATTTTCTGGACACAGCACAGTAGCATTTTGGGGATGCACATTAATTCTGGTGACTGTGTGTGACCACTCCACACATGACTGAGTGCACCATTAATTCTGTGAGACTTTGCACTTCTTGTGACTCTTTCATTTCACTTTGTCAGTACAGGGAAATGTTTTGGACAGAAGACAGTAACATATTGGGGATGCACATTAATTCTGGTGACTGTGAGTGAACTTTGTTTGCATTATGGAGTGCCCCATTAATTTTGGGTGACTTTGCATTGATTTGTTATCCTCTCATTTCATTTAATCAGCACGGAGGAATTTTCTGCACACAAGACAGAGCATTTTGGGGATACAAATTAATTCTGCTGGCTGTAGGTAAGCAGTGTGCACATGACAGAGTATGCCATTCATTCTGGGAAACTTCATATTTCTTGTTACGTTTTCATTTCACTTCATCAGCAATGTGGAATTTTCTTGACAGAAGACAGTAGCATTTAGGGAATGGAAAATAATTCTGGTGACTTTGTGAGACCACTGTGCACATGACATAATGCACCATTAATTCTGGGAGACTTTGCATTTCTTATTAAACTTTCATTTCACTTTCTCAGAATGGGGTAATTTTCTGAACACAACACAGTAACATTTTGAGGATGCACATTAATTCTGGCGACTGTGTGACCACTTCAAGCATGACAGAGTGCACCATTAATTATGGAAGTGTTTGCATTTTTGTTACCATCTCATTTAACCGTCAGCACTGGGCAATTTTCTGGACACGAGACAGTGGCATTTTGGGGCATAAATTATTTCTGGTGACTGTGTGTGACTACCGCACAGATGATTGAGAGTGCCATTAATTCTTGGAGTCTTCACATTTCTTATTACGCATTCATTTCACTTCATCAGCACTGAGGAATTTTCTGGATACAAGACAGTAGAATTCTGTTGATGCACATTAATTCTGGTGACAGTGTATGACCACTGTGCACATGACAGAATGCACCATTAACACTGGAAGACTTTGCATTTCTTTTTAACCTCTCATTTCACTTCATCAGAAATGGGGAATTTTCTGGACACAAGGGAGTAGCATTTTGGGGATGCACATTAATTCTGGTGACTGTGTGTGACCACTGCACACATGACGTAGTGCACCATTAATTCTTTGAGATGTTGCAGTTTTCATTACCCTCTCATTTCACTTTTTCAGACTGGGGAATTTTCTGGACACAAGACAGAAGCATTTTGGGAATGATAATTAATTCTGGTGACTGTGTGAGACCACTGCGCACTTGACTAAGTGCACCATTTATTCTGTGAGACTTTGCATTTCTTGTTATGCTTTCATTTCACATCGTTAGCATTGGGAATTTTATGGACAAAAGGAAGTAGCATTTTTGGGATGCACTTTAATTATGGTTACTGTGTGTGACCATTGTGCACGTTATGGAGTGCACCATTAATTCTGGGAGAGTTAGCATTTTCTTGTTATGCACTCATTTCTCTCCGTCAGGACTGGGGAATCCTCAGGGCACAAGAGAGGAGCAAATGGGGATGCATATTAATTCTGGTAACTGTGTGTCACCACTGTGCACATGACTGAGTGTGCCATTGATTCTGCGAGACTTGGCATTTCTTTTTAAGTTCTTAATTCACATTGTCATCTTTGAGGAATTTTCTGGAGAGAAGACAGTAGCATGTTGGGGATGCACATTAATTTTGGTGTCTGAGTGTGACCACAGGGTACATGATGGACTGCACCATTATTCTGGGAGACTTTGCATTTTTTGTTACCATCTCATTTCAGCTCATCAGCACTGGGAACTTTTGGGACACAAAACAGTAGCATTTGGGAATGGACATTAATTCTGGTGTCTGTGTGTGACCACTTTTCACATGACTAAGTGCACCATTAATTCTGTGAGACTTTATATTTCTTGTTACAGTTTCCTTTCACTTCATCAGCTCTGGGAAATTTTCTGGACACAAGACAGAAGCATCTTTGGGATGCACATTATTTCTGTTGACTCTTCGAACATTGTTCGCATTATGGAGAGCACCATTAATTCTTGGAGACTACATTTTTATCTTCTCATTTCACTTATGCAGCATAGGGAATTTTCTTCAAAAGATAAGAGCATTTAGAGGATGCAAATTAGTCCAAGTGACTGTGTTTAAGCAGTACGCACATTACAGAGTATGCCATTCATTCTGGGAGACTTTGCATTTCTTGTTACACTTTCATTTCACTTCAACCGCACTGGGGAATTTTCTGGACGACAAACAGAAACATATTAGGAATGCAAATTAATTCTGGTGAATATGTGTTCCACTGCAATATGACGGCTGCACCATTAATTCTGGGAGACTTTGCCTTTCTTTTTAAGCTCTCATTTCACATCATCAGCACTGAGGAATTTTCTGGACACAAGACAATAGCATTTTGGGTATGCACATTAATTCTGGTGACTATTTGTGACCACAGCGTGCATGGAAGTGTACCATTATTTCTGGGAGACTTTACATTTTCATTAGCATCTCATTATACTTCATCAGCAATGGGGAATTTTCTGGACACTAGGCAGTATCATTTTGGAGATCTAAAATACTTCTGGTGACTATATGTGACCACTGTTCACATGACAGCATGTGCCATTAATTCTAGGAGACTTCACTTTTCTTGTTACACTTTCATTTCACTTCATCAGCACTGGAGATCGTTCTGAACAGAAAAGAGTAGCATTTTTGGGATGCACTTTAATTATGGTGACTGTGTGTGACCATTGTGCACGTTATGTAGTGCACCTTTAATTGTGGGAGAGTTTGCATTTTTTTGTTATGCACTCATTACTTTCCGTCAGGACTGGGAATCTTCAGGGCACAAGAGAGGAGCAAATGGGATACATATTAATTCTGGTGACTGTGTGTCACCACTGCGCACGTGACTGAGTGTGCCATTAATTCTGGGAGACTTGGCATTTCTTTTAAGTTCTCATTTCACATTGTCATCTTTGAGGAATTTTCTGGTGAGAAGACAGTAGCATGTTGGGGATGCACATTAATTTTGGTGACTGAGTGTGTCCACAGGGTGCATGATGGACTTCACCATTATTCTGGGAGACTTTGCATGTTTTGTTACCATCTCATTTCAGCTCATCAGCACAGGGGAACTTTCTGGACACAACATGGTAGCATTTTGGGAATGGACATTAATTCTGGTCACTGTGTGTGACCACTGCGCAAATGACTAAGTGCGCTATTAATTCTGTGAGACTTTACATTTCTTGTTACAGTTTCCTTTCACTTTGTCAGCACTAGGAAATTTTCTGGACACAAGACAGAAGCATCTTGGGGATGCACATGAATTCTGGTGACTGTTTGTGACCACAGCATGCATGGCAGTGTGCACCATTATTTCTGGTAGACTTTACATTTTTCATTACCCTCTCATTTCACTTCATCAGCAATGGGGAATTTTCTGGACACAAGACAGTAGCATTTTGGAAGTACAAAATACTTCTGGTGACTATGTGTGACCACTGTTCACATGACTGCATTTGCCATTAATTCTAGGAGACTTCACATTTCTTCTTACACTTTCATTTCACTTCATCAGCACTGGAAAAAGCTCTGAACAGAAGAGAACAGCATTTAGGGATGCACATTAATTCTGGAGTTTGCGTGTGACCACTGCACACATGACAGAGTGCACCATTAATTCTGGGAGACTTTGCATTTCTTTTTAAGCTCACATTTCACTTTGTCACTACTGTGGAATCTCCTGGACAAAAGACAGTAGCATTTTAGGGATGCACATTTATTCTGCTGAATGTGTGTGACCATTGCGCGCCATTATGTATTGCACCTATAATTATGGGAGACTGCAATTTTTGTTACCATCTCATTTCACTTCATGACACTGGGGAACTTTCTGGACACAAGACAGTGGCATTTTGGAGATGCACATGAATTCTGGTGATTGTTGTGAGAACTGCGCATATGTCTGAGTGCACCATTAATTCTGAGACACTTCGCATTTCATGTTATGCTTTCATTTCACTTTTGCAGCACTGGGGAATTTTCTGGACACAGCACAGTAGCATTTTGGGGATGCACATTAATTCTGGTGACTGTGTGTGACCACTCCACACATGACTGAGTGCACCATTAATTCTGTGAGACTGCACTTCTTGTGACTCTTTCATTTCACTTTGTCAGTACAGGGAAATGTTTTGGACAGAAGACAGTAACATATTGGGGATGCACATTAATTCTGGTGACTGTGAGTGAACTTTGTTTGCATTATGGAGTGCCCCATTAATTTTGGGTGACTTTGCATTGATTTGTTATCCTCTCATTTCATTTAATCAGCACGGAGGAATTTTCTGCACACAAGACAGAGCATTTTGGGGATACAAATTAATTCTGCTGGCTGTAGGTAAGCAGTGTGCACATGACAGAGTATGCCATTCATTCTGGGAAACTTCATATTTCTTGTTACGTTTTCATTTCACTTCATCAGCAATGTGGAATTTTCTTGACAGAAGACAGTAGCATTTAGGGAATGGAAAATAATTCTGGTGACTTTGTGAGACCACTGTGCACATGACATAATGCACCATTAATTCTGGGAGACTTTGCATTTCTTATTAAACTTTCATTTCACTTTCTCAGAATGGGGTAATTTTCTGAACACAACACAGTAACATTTTGAGGATGCACATTAATTCTGGCGACTGTGTGTGACCACTTCAAGCATGACAGAGTGCACCATTAATTATGGAAGTGTTTGCATTTTTTGTTACCATCTCATTTAACTTCGTCAGCACTGGGCAATTTTCTGGACACGAGACAGTGGCATTTGGGGGCACTAAATTATTTCTGGTGACTGTGTGTGACTACCGCACAGATGATTGAGAGTGCCATTAATTCTTGGAGTCTTCACATTTCTTATACGCATTCATTTCACTTCATCAGCACTGAGGAATTTTCTGGATACAAGACAGTAGAATTCTGTTGATGCACATTAATTCTGGTGACAGTGTATGACCACTGTGCACATGACAGAATGCACCATTAACACTGGAAGACTTTGCATTTCTTTTTAACCTCTCATTTCACTTCATCAGAAATGGGGAATTTTCTGGACACAAGGGAGTAGCATTTTGGGGATGCACATTAATTCTGGTGACTGTGTGTGACCACTGCACACATGACGTAGTGCACCATTAATTCTTTGAGATGTTGCAGTTTTCATTACCCTCTCATTTCACTTTTTCAGACTGGGGAATTTTCTGGACACAAGACAGAAGCATTTTGGGAATGATAATTAATTCTGGTGACTGTGTGAGACCACTGCGCACTTGACTAAGTGCACCATTTATTCTGTGAGACTTTGCATTTCTTGTTATGCTTTCATTTCACATCGTTAGCATTGGGGAATTTTATGGACAAAAGGAAGTAGCATTTTTGGGATGCACTTTAATTATGGTTACTGTGTGTGACCATTGTGCACGTTATGGAGTGCACCATTAATTCTGGGAGAGTTAGCATTTTCTTGTTATGCACTCATTTCTCTCCGTCAAGACTGGGGAATCCTCAGGGCACAAGAGAGGAGCAAATGGGGATGCATATTAATTCTGGTAACTGTGTGTCACCACTGCGCACATGACTGAGTGTGCCATTGATTCTGCGAGACTTGGCATTTCTTTTTAAGTTCTTAATTCACATTGTCATCTTTGAGGAATTTTCTGGAGAGAAGACAGTAGCATGTTGGGGATGCACATTAATTTTGGTGTCTGAGTGTGACCACAGGGTACATGATGGACTGCACCATTATTCTGGGAGACTTTGCATTTTTTGTTACCATCTCATTTCAGCTCATCAGCACTGGGGAACTTTTGGGACACAAAACAGTAGCATTTTGGGAATGGACATTAATTCTGGTGTCTGTGTGTGACCACTTTTCACATGACTAAGTGCACCATTAATTCTGTGAGACTTTATATTTCTTGTTACAGTTTCCTTTCACTTCATCAGCTCTGGGAAATTTTCTGGACACAAGACAGAAGCATCTTTGGGATGCACATTATTTCTGTTGACTCTTCCGGAACATTGTTCGCATTATGGAGAGCACCATTAATTCTTGGAGACTACATTTTTTATCTTCTCATTTCACTTATGCAGCATAGGGGAATTTTCTTCACAAAAGATAGGAGCATTTAGAGGATGCAAATTAGTCCAAGTGACTGTGTTTAAGCAGTACGCACATTACAGAGTATGCCATTCATTCTGGGAGACTTTGCATTTCTTGTCACACTTTCATTTCACTTCAACCGCACTGGGGAATTTTCTGGACACACAACAGAAACATTTTAGGGATGAAAATTAATTCTGGTGAATATGTGTTCCACTGCACATATGACGGGCTGCACCATTAATTCTGGGAGACTTTGCCTTTCTTTTTAAGCTCTCATTTCACATCATCAGCACTGAGGAATTTTCTGGACACAAGACAATAGCATTTTGGGTATGCACATTAATTCTGGTGACTATTTGTGACCACCGCGTGCATGGAAGTGTGCACCATTATTTCTGGGAGACTTTACATTTTTCATTAGCATCTCATTATACTTCATCAGCAATGGGGAATTTTCTGGACACTAGGCAGTATCATTTTGGAGATCTAAAATACTTCTGGTGACTATATGTGACCACTGTTCACATGACAGCATGTGCCATTAATTCTAGGAGACTTCACTTTTCTTGTTACACTTTCATTTCACTTCATCAGCACTGGAGATCGTTCTGAACAGAAAAGAGTAGCATTTTTGGGATGCACTTTAATTATGGTGACTGTGTGTGACCATTGTGCACGTTATGTAGTGCACCTTTAATTGTGGGAGAGTTTGCATTTTTTTGTTATGCACTCTTTACTCTCCGTCAAGACTGGGGAATCTTCAGGGCACAAGAGAGGAGCAAATGGGATGCATATTAATTCTGGTGACTGTGTGTCACCACTGCGCACGTGACTGAGTGTGCCATTAATTCTGGGAGACTTGGCATTTCTTTTTAAGTTCTCATTTCACATTGTCATCTTTGAGGAATTTTCTGGTGAGAAGACAGTAGCATGTTGGGGATGCACATTAATTTTGGTGACTGAGTGTGTCCACAGGGTGCATGATGGACTTCACCATTATTCTGGGAGACTTTGCATGTTTTGTTACCATCTCATTTCAGCTCATCAGCACAGGGGAACTTTCTGGACACAACATGGTAGCATTTTGGGAATGGACATTAATTCTGGTCACTGTGTGTGACCACTGCGCAAATGACTAAGTGCGCTATTAATTCTGTGAGACTTTACATTTCTTGTTACAGTTTCCTTTCACTTTGTCAGCACTAGGAAATTTTCTGGACACAAGACAGAAGCATCTTGGGGATGCACATTAATTCTGGTGACTCTTTCTGAACAGTGTTCGCATTATGGAGCGCACCATTAATTCTTGGAGACTTTACATTTTATTATCTCCTCATTTCACTTAATCAGCATATGGGAATTTTCTTGACAAAAGATGGAGCATTTGAGGATGCAAAATAGTCCTAGTGACTGTATGTGCATCACGTCACATGACAGCGTATGCCATTCAATTCTGGGAGACTTTGCATTTCTTCTTACACTTTCATTTCACTTCATCACATTGGGGAATTTTCTTGACACACAACAGAAACATTTAGGGATGCAAATTAATTCTGGTGAATGTGTGTTCCACTACACATATGATGGGCTGCACCACTAATTCTGGGAGTCTTTGCCTTTCTTTTTAAGCTCTCATTTCACATCATCAGCACTGGGGAATTTTCTGGACCCAAAACAGTAGCATTTAGGGGATGCTCATTAATTCTGGTCATTGTTTGTGACCACAGCATGCATGGCAGTGTGCACCATTATTTCTGGGAGACTTTACATTTTTCATTACCCTCTCATTTCACTTCATCAGCAATGGGGAATTTTCTGGACTCAAGACAGTAGCATTTTGGAGGTACAAAATACTTCTGGTGACAATGTGTGACCACTGTTCACATGACTGCATTTGCTATTAATTCTAGGAAACTTCACAATTCTTTTTACACATTCATTTCACTTCATCAGCACTGGAAAAAGTTCTGAACAGAAGAGAATAGCATTTTGGGATGCATATTAATTCTGGTGTTTGCGAGTGACCACTGCACACATGACAGAGTGCACCATTAATTCTGGGAGACTTTGCATTTCTTTTTAAGCTCACATTTCATTTCGTCAGCACTGTGGAATCTCCTGGACAAAAGACAGTAGCATTTTGGGGATGCACATGAATTCTGGTAATTTTTGTGAGAACTGCGCATATGTCTGAGTGCACCATTAATTCTGAGAGACATCACATTTCGTGTTATGCTTTCATTTCACTTTTGCAGCACTGGAGAATTTTCTGGACACAACACAGTAGCATTTTGGGGATGCTCATTAATTCTGGTGACTGTGTGTGACCACTTCAAGCATGACAGAGTGCACCATTAATTCTGTGAGAGTTAGCATTTTTTTGTTATGCAGTCATTTCTCTCCGTCAGGACTGGTGAATCTTCAGGGCACTATAGAGGAGCAAATGGGGATGCATATTAATTCTGGTGACTGTGTGTCACCACTGCACACATGACTGAGTGTGCAATTAATTCTGGGAAACTTGGCATTTCTTTTTAAGTTCTCATTTCACATTGTCATCTTTGAGGAATTTTCTGGAGAGAAGACAGTAGCATATTGGGGATGCACATTAATTTTGGTGACTGAGTGTGACTACAAGGTGCATGATGGACTGCACCATTATTCTGGGAGACTTTGCATTTTTTGTTACCATCTTATTTCATCTCATCAGCACTAGGGAACTTTCTGGATACAACATGGTAGCATTTTGGGAATGGACATTAATTCTGGTGACTGTGTGTGACCACTGCTCACATGACTAAGTGCGCCATTAATTCTGTGAGACTTTACATTTCTTGTTACAGTTTCCTTTCACTTCGTCAGCACTGGAAAATTTTTTGGACACAAGACAGAGGAATCTAGGGGACGCAAATTAATTCTGGTGACTCTTTCTGAACATTGTTTGCATTATGGCTAGCACCATTAATTCTTGGAGACTTTACATTTTTTGTTATCTTCTCATTTCACTTATTCAGCATAGGGGAATTTTCTTCACAAAAGATAGGAGCATTTTGAGGATGCAAATTAGTCCTAGTGACTGTGTGTAAGCAGTACGCACATTACAGAGTAGTCCATTCATTCCGGGAGACTTTGCATTTCTTGTTACACTTTCATTTCACTTCATCCACACAGGGGAATTTTCTAGACACACAACAGAAACATTTTAGGGATGCAAATTAATTCTGGTGAATGTGTGTACCACTGCACATATGATGGGCTGCACTATTAATTCTGAGAGACTTTGCCTTTCTTTTTAAGCTCTCATTTCACATCATCAGCAATGGGGAATTTTCTGGAAACAAGACAGTAGCATGATGGGGATGCACATTAATTCTGGTGACTGTGACCACTGTGTGCATGACAGTGTGTACCATTATTTCTGGGAGACTTTACATTTTTCATTACCCTCTCATTTCACTTCATCAGCAATGGGGAATTTTCTGGACACAAGACAGTAGCATTTTGGAGATGCAAAATACTTCTGGTGACTATGTGTGACCACTGTTCACATTACTGCATGTGCCATTAATTCTAGGAGACTTCACATTTCTTGTTACACTTTCATTTCACTTCATCAGCACTGGAGAAGGCTCTGAACAGAAGAGAGTAGCATTTTGGGGATGCACATTAATTCTGGTGTTTGCATGTGACCAGTGCACACATGGCAGAAGTGCACCATTAATTCTGGGAGACATTGCATTTCTTTTTAAGCTCTCATTTCACTGCATCAGCACTGGGGAATCTCCTGGACACAAGACAGTAGCATTTTGGGGATGCACATTAATTCTGCTGAATGTGTGTGACCATTGTGCTCATTACAGAGTGCACCTATAATTCTGGGAGACTGCAATTTTTGTTACCATCTCATTTCACTTCATCACAATGGGGAACTTTCTGGACACAAGACAGTAGCATTTTGGATAAGCACATGAATTTTGGTGACCGTTGTGAGAACTGCGCACATTTCTGAGTGCAGCATTAATTCTAACAGAATTTGCATTTCTTGTTTTGCTTTCATTTCACTTTCGCAACACTAAGGAACTTTCTGGACACAACACAGTAGCATTTTGGGGATGCACATTAATACTGGTGACTGTGTGTGACCACTCCAAACATGACTGAGTGCACCATTTTTATTATGAGACTTTGTATTTCTTGTGACTCTTTCATTTTGCTTCATCAGCACCGAGAAATTTCTAGAAAGAAGACAGTAACATATAGGGGATGCACATTAATTCTGGTGACAGTGAGTGTACTTTGTTCCCCTTATGGAGTACTCCATTAATTCTGGGTGACTTTGCATTTATTTGTTATCCTCTCATATCACTTCATCAGCATGGAGGAATTTTCTGCACACAAGACAGTAGCATTTTGGGGATACAAATTAATTCTGGTGGCTGTGGGTAAGCAGTGCGCACATGACAGAGTACGCCATTCATTCTGGGAGACTTCATATTTCTTGTTATGTTTTCATTTCACTTCATCAGCACTGTGGAATTTTCTGGACAGAAGACAGTAGCATTTAGGGAATGGAAAATAATTCTGGTGACTGTGTGAGACCACTCTGCACATGACATAATGCACCATTAATTCTGGGAGACTTTGCATTTCTCATTAAACTTTCATTTCACTTTCTCAGCACCAGAGAAACTTCTGGACACTACATAGTAGCATTTTGAGGATGCACATAATTCTGGTGACTGTGTGTGACCACTTCAAGGATGACAGAGTGCACCATTACTTATGGAAGTGTATGCATTTTTTGTTACCTTCTCATTTCACTTTGTCAGCCCTGGGCAATTTTCTGGACACAAGACAGTGGCATTTTGGGGATGCAAATTATTTCTGGTGACTGTGTGTGACCACCGAACAGATGATTGAGAGTGAAATTAATTCTCAGAGACTTCACATTTTTTATTACGCATTCATTTCACTTCATCAGCACTGGGGAGTTTTCTGGATACAAGAGATTCAAATTTTGTGGATGCACATTAATTCTGGTGACAGTGTATGACCACTGTGCACATGTCGGTGTGCACCATTAACTCTGGAAGACTTTGCAATTCTTTTTAAGCTCTAATTTCACTTCATCAGAACTGGGGAATTTTCTGGACACAAGAGAGAAGCATTTTTGGGGATGCACATTAATTCTGGTGACTGTGTGTGACCACTGCACAGATGATGTAGTGCGCCATTAATTCTGGGAGACTTTGCAGTTTTCATTACCCTCTCATTTCATTATGTCAGACTGGGGAATTTTCTGGACCCAAGATAGTAGCATTTTGGGGATGCTAATTAATTCTGGTGACTGTGTGTGACCACTGCGCACATGACTGAGTGCATCATTTACTCTGTGAGACTTTGCATTTCTTGTTATGCTTCAATTTCACATCGTTAGCATTGGAGAATTTTCCGGATAAAAGAGAGTAGCATTTTTGATATGCTCTTTAATTCTGGTGACTGTGTGTGACCATTGTGCACATTATGGAGTGCACCATTAATTCTGGGAGAGTTTGCATTTTTTGGTTATGCACTCATTTCTCTCTGTCAGGACTGGGGAATCTTCAGGACACAAGAGAGGAGCAAATGGGGATGCATATTAATTCTGGTGACTGTGTGTCACCACTGCGCACATGACTGAGTGCGCCATTAATTCTGGGAGACTTGGCATTTCTTTTTAAGCTCTCATTTCACATTGTTGGCTTTTATGAATTTTCTGGAGAGAAGGTAGATGCATCTTGGGGATGCACATTAATTCTAGTGACTGTGTGTAAACATTGTTCACATTATGGAGAGCACCATTAATTCTTGGAGACTTTACATTTTTTGTTATCTTCTCCTTTCACTTATTCAGCAATGGGGAAATTTCTGCACACAACATAGGAGCATTTTGAGGATGCAAATCAGTCCTAGTGACTGTGTGTAAGCAGTGTGCACATGACGGAGTATAGCATTCATTCTGGGAGATTTTGCATTTCTTGTTACACTTTCATTTCACTTCGTCCACACTGGGGAATTTTCTAGACACACAACAGAAGCATTTTATGGATGCAAATTAATTCTGGTGAATGTGTTTTACCACTGCACACATGACAGACTGCACCATTAATTCTGGGAGACTTTACCTTTCTTTTTAAGCTCTTATTTCCCATCATCAGCACTGGGAAATTTTCGGGACACAAGATAGTAGCATTTTGGGGATGCACATTAACTCTGGTGACTGTGACCACTGCATTCATGGCAGTGTGCACCATTATTTCTGGGAGACTTTACATTTGTCATTACCCTCTCATTTCACTTCATCAGCAATAGGGAATTTTCTGGTCACAAGAAAGTAGCATTTTGGAGATGCATTATACTGCTGGTGTCTATGTGTGACCACTGTTCACATGACTGCGAGTGCCATTAATTTTAGAAGACTTCACATTTCTTGTTACACTTTCATTTCATTTCATCAGCACTGGAGAATGTTCTGAAAAGAAGAGAGTAGCATTTTGGGGATGCACATTAATTCTTGTGTTTGCTTGTGACCACTGCACATATGACAGAGTGCACAGTTAATTCTGGGAGACTTTGCATTTCTTTTTAAGCTCTCATTTCACTTCATCAGAACTGGGGAATTTTCTGGACACAAGGGAGTAGCATTTTAGGGATGCACATTAATTCTGGTGACTGGGTGACCACTACACACATGACGTAGTGCACCATTAATTCTGGGATACTTTGCAGTTTTCATTACCCTCTCATTTCACTTTGTCAGACTGGGGAATTTTTCTGGACACAAGACAGTAGCATTTTGGGGATGCTAATTAATTCCGGTGACTGTGTGTGACCAATGCACACATGACTGAGTGCATCATTTAATCTGTGAGACTTTGCATTTCTTGTTATGTTTTCATTTCACATCGTTAGCATTATGGAATTTTCTGGACAAAAGGAAGTAGCATTTTTGGGATGCATTTTATTTCTGGTGACTGTGTATGACCATTGTGCACATTATGGAGTGCACCATTAATTCTGGGAGGGTTTGTATTTTTTTGTTATGCACTAATTTCTCTCCGTTAGGACTGGGGAAACTTCAGGGCACAAGAGAGGAGCAAATGGGGATGCATATTAATTCTGGTGACTGTGGGTCACCACTGCGCTCATGACTGAGTGTGCCATTAATTCTGGGAGACTTGGCATTTCTTTTTAAGTTCTCATTTCACATTGTCATCTTTGAGGAATTTTCTGGAGAGAAGACAGTAGAATGTTGGGGATGCACATTAATTTTGGTGACTGAGTGTGACCACATGGTGCATGATGGACTGCACCATTATTCTGGGAGACTTTGCATTTTTTGTTACCATCTCATTTCAGCTCATCAGCACTGGTTAACTTTCTGGACACAATATGGTAGCATTTTTGGGAATAGACATTAATTCTGGTGATTGTGTGTGAGCACTGAGCACATGACTAAGTGTGCCATTAATTCTATGAGACTTTACATTTCTTGTTACAGTTTTCTTTCACTTCGTCAGCACTGTGAAATTTTCTGGACACAAGACAGAAGCATCTTGGGGATGCACATTAATTCTGGTGACTCTTTCTGAACATTGTTCGCATTAAGGATAGCACCATTAATTCTTAGAGACTTTATATTTTTTGTTATCTTCTCATTTCACTTATTCAGCACGGGGGAATTTTCTTCACAAAAGATAGGAGCATTTTGAGGATGCAAATTAGTCCTAGTTTCTGTGTGTAAGCAGTGAGCACATTACAGAGAATGCCATTCATTCTGTGAGACTTTGCATTTCTTGTTACACTTTCATTTCACTTCATCTGCAATGGGGAAATTTCTAGACACACAACAGAAACATTTTAGGGATGCAAATTAATTCTGGTGAATGTGTGTTATCACTGCACATATGACGGGCTGCACCATTAATTCTGGGAGACTTTGCCTTTCTTTTCAAACTCTCATTTCACATCATCAGCACTGGGAAATTTTCTGGACCCAATAAAGTTGCATTTTGGGGATGCAGATTAATTCTGGTGACTGTATGTGACCACAGCATGCATGGTAGTGTGCACCATTATTTCTGGGAGACTTTACATTTTTCATTACCCTCTCATTTCACTTCATCAGAACTGGGGAATTTTCTGGACACAAGGGAGTATCATTCTGGGGATGCACATTAATTCTGGTGACTGTGTGTGACCACTGCACACATGATGTAGTGCACAATTAATTCTGGGTGACTTTGCAGTTTTCATTACCCTCTCTTTTCACTTTGTCAGACTGTGGAATTTTCTGGACACAAGACAGTAGCATTTTGGGGATGCTAATTAATTCTGCTGACTGTGTGTCACTACTGCGCACATGACTGAGTTCACCATTTATTCCCTGAGACTTTGCATTACTTGTTATGCTTTCATTTCACAATGTCAGAGTTGAGGAATTTTCTGGGCAAAGGCGAGTAGCATTTTTTGATGCACTTTAATTCTGGTGACTGTGTGTGACCATTGTGCACATTATGGAGTTCACCATTAATTCTGGGAGAATTTGTATTTTTTTGTTATGCACTCATTTCTCTACTTCCGGACTGGGGAATCTTCAGGGCACAAGAGAGGAGCAAATGGGAATGCATATTAATTCTTGTGACTGTGTGTCACCACTGCACACATGACTGACTGCACCATTAATTGTGGGAGACTTGGCATTTCTTTTTAAGTTCTCATTTCACATTGTCATTTTTGAGGAATTTTCTGGAGAGAGGACAGTAGCATGATGGGGTTGCACATTAATTCTGGTGACTGTTTGTGACCACTGCGTGCATGGCAGTGTGCACCATTATTTCTGGGAGACTGCATTTTTCATTACCCTCTCATTTCACTTCATCAGCAATGGGGAATTTTCTGGACACAAGACAGTAGCATTTTGGAGATGCAAAATACTTCTGGTGACTATGAGTGAGCACTGTTCACATGACTGCATGTGCCATTAATTCTAGGAGACTTCACATTTCTTGTTACACTTTAATTTCACTTCATCAGCACTGGAGAATGTTCTGAACAGAAGAGGGTAGCATTTTGGGGATGCACGTTAATTCTGGTGTTTGTGTGTGACCACTGCACACATGACAGAGTGCATCATTAATTCTGGGAGACTTTGCATTTCTTTTTAAGCTCTCATTTCACTTCATCAGCACTGGGGAATCTCCTGGACACAAGACAGGAGCATTTTGTTGATGCAGATTAATTCTACTGAATGTGTGTGACCATTGTGCGCATTACGGAGTGCACCTATAATTCTGGGAGACTGCAATTTTTGTTAATATCTCATTTCACTTCATCATAATGGGGAACTTTCTGAATACAAGACAGCAGCATTTTGGAAAAGCACATGAATTTTGGTGACTGTTGTGGGAACTGTGCACATGTCTAAGTGCAGCATTAATTCTGACAGAATTTGCATTTCTTGTTTTGCTTTCATTTCACTTTCGCAGCACTGGGGAATTTTATGTACACAACACAGTAGCATTTTGGGGATGCACATTAATACTGGTGACTGTGTGTGACCACTCCACACATGACTGAGTGCACCATTAATTCTGTGAGACTTTGTATTTCTTGTGGCTCTTTCATTTCACTTCATCAGCACAGGGAAATTTCTAGACAGAAGACAGTAACATATTGGGGATGCACATTCATTCTAGTCTCTGTGAGTGAACTTTGTACGCCTTATGGAGAGCACCATTAATTCTTGGTGACTTTGCATTTATTTGTTATCCTCTCATTTCACTTAATCAGCATGGAGGAATTTTCTGCACACAAGACAGGAGCATTTTGGGGATACCAATTAATTCAGGTGGCTGTGTGTAAGCAGTGCGCACATGACAGAATACGCCATTCATTCTGGGAGACTTCATATTTCTTGTTATGTTTTCATTTCACTTCATCAGCACTGTGGAATTTTCTGGACAGAAGACAGTAGCATTTAGGGAATGGAAAATAATTCTGGTGACTGTGTGAGACCACTCTGCACATGACATAATGCACCATTAATTCTGGGAGACTTTGCATTTCTTATTAAACTTTCATTTCACTTTCTCAGCACAGGGGAATTTTCTGGACACTACATAGTAGCATTTTGAGGATGCACATAATTCTGGTGACTGTGTGTGACCACTTCAAGGATGACAGAGTGCACCATTAATTATGGGAGTGTTTGCATTTTTTGTTACCTTCTCATTTAAATTCGTCAGTCCTGGGCAATTTTCTGGACACAAGACAGTGGCATTTTGGGGATGCAAATTATTTCTGGTGACTGTGTGTGACCACCGCTCAGATGATCGAGAGTGCCATTAATTCTCGGAGACTTCACATTTTTTATTACGCATTCATTTCACTTCATCTGCACTGGGGAATTTTCTGAATACAAGAGATTAGAATTTTGTGGATGCACATTAATTCTGGTGACAGTGTATGACCACGGTGCACATGACGGAGTGCACCATTAACTCTGGAAGACTTTGCAATTCTTTTTAAGCTCTAATTTCACTTCATCATAACTGGGGAATTTTCTGGACATAAGAGAGTAGCATTTTAGGGATGCACATTAATTCTGGTGACTGTGTGTGACCACTGCACAGATGACGTAGTGCACTATTAATTCTGGGACACTTTGCAGTTTTCATTACCCTCTCATTTCACTTTGTCAGACTGGAGAATTTTCTAGACACAAGACAGTAGCATTTTGGGGATGCTAATTAATTCTGGTGACTGTGTGTGACCACTGGGCACATGACCGAGTGCACGATTTATTCTGTGAGACTTTGCATTTCTTGTTATGCTTTCATTTCACATTGTTAGCATTGGATAATTTTCCGGATAAAAGGGAATAGCATTTTTGATATGCACTTTAATTCTGGTGACTGTGTTTGACCATTGTGCACGTTATGGAGTGCACCATTAATTCTGGGAGAGTTTGCATTTTTTTGTTATGCACTCATTTCTCTCTGTCAGGACTGGATAATCTTCAGGACACAAGAGAGGAGCAAATGGGGATGCATATTAATTCTGGTGACTGTGTGTCACCACTGCGCACTTGACTGAGTGTGCCATTAATTCTGGGAGACTTGGCATTTCTTTTTAAGCTCTCATTTCACATTGTTGTCTTTGAGGAATTTTCTGGAGAGAAGATAGTTACATCTTGGGGATGCACATTAATTCTGGTGACTGTGTGTGAACATTGTTCACATTATGAAGAGCACCATTAATTCTTGGAGACTTTACATTTCTTGTTACAGTTTCCTTTCACTTCATCAGCACTGGGAAATTTTCTGGACACAAGACAGAAGCATCTTGGGGATGCATATTAATTCTCGTGACTCTTTCTGAACATTGTTCGCATTATGGACAGCACCATTAATTCTTGGAGACTTTATATTTTTTGTTATCTTCTCATTTCACTTATTCAGCACTGGGGAATTTTCTTCACAAAAGATAAGAGCATTTTGAGGATGCAAATTAGTCCTGGTGACTGTGTGTAAGCAGTGCACACATTACAGAGAATGCCATTCATTCTGTGAGAATTTACATTTCTTGTTACACTTTCATTTCACTTCATCCGCAGTGGGTAATTTTCTAGACACACAACAGAAACATTTTAGGGATGCAAATTAATTCTGGTGAATGTGTGTTACCACTGCACATATGACGGGCTGCACCATTAATTCTGGGAGACTTTGCCTTTCTTTTTAAACTCTCATTTCACATCATCAACACTGGGGAATTTTCTAGACACAAGACAGTAGCATTTTGGGGATGTACATTAATTCTGGTGACTGTTTGTGATCACAGCATGCATGGCAGTGTGCACCATTATTTCTGGGAGACTTTACATTTTTCATTACCCTCTCATTTCACTTCATCAGCAATGGGGAATTTTCTGGACACAAGACAGTAGCATTTTGGAGATGCAAAATACTTCTGGTGACTATGTGTGACCACTGTTCACATGACTGCATGTGCCATTAATTCTAGGAGACTTCACATTTCTTGTTACACTTTCATTTCTCTTCATCAGCACTGGAGAAAGTTTTGAACAGAAGAGAGTAGCATTTTGGGGATGCACATTAATTCTGGTGTATGCGTGTGACCAGTGCACACATGACAGAGTGTACAATTAATTCTGGGATACATTGCATTTCTTTTTAAGCTCTCATTTCACTGCGTCAGCACTGGGGAATCTCCTGGACACAAGACAGTAGCATTTTGGGGATGCACATTAATTCTGCTGAATGTGTGTGACCATTGTGCGTATTACAGAGTGCACCTATAATTATGGGAGACTGCAATTTTTGTTAACATCTCATTTCACTTCATCACAATGGGGAACTTTCTGGACACAAGACAGTAGCATTTTGGATAAGCACATGAATTTTGGTGACTGTTGTGAGAACTGCACACATGTCTGAGTGCAGCATTAATTCTGAGAGAATTTGCATTTCTTGTTTTGCTTTCATTTCACTTTCGCAGCACTGGGGAATTTTCTGTACACAACACAGTAGCATTTTGGGGATGCACATTAATACTGGTGACTGTGTGTGACCACTCCACACATGACTGAGTGCACCATTAATACTGTGAGACTTTGTATTTCTTGTGTCTCTTTCATTTCGCTTCATCAGCACAGGGAAATTTCTAGACAGAATACAGTAACATATTGGGGATATACATTCATTCTGGTGACTGTGAGTGAACTTTGTTCACCTTATGGAGTGCACCATTAATTCTGGGTGGCTTTGCATTTATTTGTTATCCTCTCATTTCACTTAATCAGCATGGAGGAATTTTCTGCACACAAGACAGGAGCATTTTGGGGATACAAATTAATTCAGGTAGCTGTGGGTAAGCAGTGAGCACATGACAGAGTACGCCATTCATTCTGGAAGACTTCATATTTCTTGTTATGTTTTCATTTCACTTCATCAGCACTGTGGAATTTTCTGAACAGAAGACAGTAGCATTTAGGGAATGAAAAATAATTCTGGTGACTGTGTGAGACCACTCTGCACATGACATAATGCACCATTAATTCTGGGAGACTTTGCATTTCTTATTAAACTTTCATTTCACTTTCTCAGCACTGGGGAATTTTCTGGACACTACATAGTAGCATTTTGAGGATGCACATAATTCTGGTGACTGTGTGTGACCACTTCAAGCATGACAGAGTGCACCATTAATTAAGGGAGTGTTTGCATTATTTGTTACCTTCTCATTTCACTTTGTCAGCCTTGGGCAATTTTCTGGACACAAGACAGTGGCATTTTGGGGATGCAAATTATTTCTGGTGACTGTGTGTGACCACCGCACAGATGATTGAGAGTGCCATTAATTCTCGGAGACTTCACATTTTTTATTACGCTTTCATTTCACTTCATCAGCACTGGGGAGTTTTCTGGATACAAGAGATTAGAATTTTGTGGATGCACATTAATTCTGGTGACAGTGTATGACCACTGTGCACTTGACGGAGTGCACCATTAACTCTGGAAGACTTTGCAATTCTTTTTAAGCTCTAATTTCACTTCATCATAACTGGGGAATTTTCTGGACACAAGAGAGTAACATTTTAGGGATGCACATTAATTCTGGTGACTGTAGGTGACCACTGCACAGATGACGTAGTGCACCATTAATTCTGGGAGACTTTGCAGTTTTCATTACCCTCTCATTTCACTTTGTCAGACTAGGGAATTTTCTGGACACAAGACAGTAGCATTTTGGGGATGCTAATTAATTCTGGTGACTGTGTGTGACCACTGTGCACATGACTGAGTGCACCATTTATTCTGTGAGACTTTGCATTACTTGTTATGCTTTCATTTCACATCGTTAGCATTGGAGAATTTTCTGGATAAAAGGGAGTAGCATTTTTGATATGCACTTTAATTCTGGTGACTGTGTGTGACCATTGTGCATGTTATGGAGTGCACCATTAATTCTGGGAGAGTTTGAATTTTTTTGTTATGCACTCATTTCTCTCAGTCAGGACTGGGGAATCTTCAGGACACAAGAGAGGAGCAAATGGGGATGCATATTAATTCTGCTGACTGTGTGTCACCACTGTGCACATGACTGAGTGTACTATTAATTCTTGGAGACTTGGCATTTCTTTTTAAGCTCTCATTTCACATTGTTGTCTTTGAGGAATTTTCCGGAGAGAAGATAGTTGCATCTTGGGGATGCACATTAATTCTGGTGACTGTGTGTGAACATTGTTCACATTATGGAGAGCACCATTAATTCTTGGAGACTTTACATTTTTTGATATCTTCTCATTTCACTTATTCAGCAATGGGGAAATTTCTGCACACAAGATAGGAGCATTTTGAGGATGCAAATCTGTCCTAGTGACTGTTTGTAAGCAGTGTGCACATGACAGAGTATGCCATTCATTCTGGGAGACTTTGCATTTCTTGTTACACTTTCATTTCACTTTGACCGAACTGGGGAATTTTCTAGACACACAACAGAAGCATTTTATGAATGCAAATTAATTCTGGTGAATGTGTGTTACCACCTCACACCTGACACACTGCACCATTAATACTGGGAGACTTTACCTTTCTTTTTAAGCTCTCGTTTCCCATCATCAGCACTGGGGAATATTGTGGACACAAGACAGTAGCATTTTGGGGATGCACATTAATTCTGGTGACTGTTTGTGACCACTGCGTGCATGGCAGTGTGCACCATTATTTTTGGGAGACTTTACATTTTTCAAAACCCTCTCATTGCACTTCATCAGCAATGGGGAATTTTCTGGACACAAGACAGTAGCATTTTGGAGACGCAAAATACTTCTGGTGACTATGTGTGACCACTGTTCACATGGCTGCGTGTGCCATTTATTTATGGAGACTTCACAATTCTTGTTACACTTTCATTTCTCTTCATCAGCACTGGAGAATGTTCTGAACAGAAGAGATTAGCATTTTGGGGATGCACATTAATTCTGGTGTTTGCGTGTGACCACTGCACACATGACAGAGTGCACCATTAATTCTGGGAGACTTTTCATTTCTTTCTAAGCTCTCATTTCACTTTGTCAGCACTGGGGAATCTCCTGGATACAAGACAGTAGCATTTCGTGGATGCACATTAAGTCAGCTGAATGTGTGAGACCATTGTGCACATTATGGAGTGCACCTATAATTCTGGGAGACTGCAATTTTTGTTACCATCTCATTTCACTTCATCACACTGGGGATCTTTCTGGACACAAGACAGTTGCATTGTGGAGATGCCCATGAATTCTGGTGACTGTTGTGAGAACTGTGCAAATATCTTAGTGCACCATTAATTCAGAGACACTTCGCATTTCTTGTTATGCTTTCATTTCACTTTCGCAGCACTGGGAAATTTTCTGGGCACAACGCAGTAAAATTTTGAGAATGCACATTAATTCTGGTGACTGTTTTTGACCACTTCACACATGACTGAGAGCACCATTAATTCTGTGAGACTTTGCATTTCTTGTGACTCTTTCATTTCACTTCGTCAGCACAGGGAAATTTTCTGGACAGAAGACAGTAACATAATGGGGATGCACATTTATTCTGGTGACTGTGAGTGAACTTTGTTCTCATTATGGAGTGCACCATTAATTCTGGGTCTCTTTGCATTTATTTGTTATCCTCTCATTTCACTTAATCAACACGGTGGAATTTTCTGCTCAGAAGACAGGAGCATTTTGGGGATACAAATTAATTCTGGTGGCTGTGGGTAAGCAGTGCGCACATGACAGAGCACGCCATTCATTCTGGGATACTTTGCATTTCTTTTTAAGCTCTCATTTCACTTCGTCAGCTCTGTGGAATCTCCTGGACACAAGATGGTAGCATTTTGGGGATGCACATTAATTCTGGTGACTGTGTGTGTTACCACAGGGTGCATAATGGACTGCACCATTATTCTGGAAGACTTTGCATATTTTGTTACCATCTCATTTCAGCTCATCAGCACTGGGGAACTTTCTAGACACAACACGGTAGCATTTTGGGGATGGACATTAATTCTGGTGACTGTGTGTGGCCACTGCGCACATGACTAAGTGCGCCATTAATTCTGTGAGACTTTACATTTCTTGTTACAGTTTCATTTCACTTTGTCAGTGCTGGGAAATGTTCTGGACACAAGACAGTAGCATCTTGGGGATGCACATTAATTCTGGTAACTGTCTTTGAAGATTGTTCACATTGTGGAGAGCACCATTAATTCTTGGAGACTTTACTTTTTTTGTTATCTTCTCATTTCACTTATTCAGCACTGGGGAATTTACTTCACAAAAGATAGGGGCATTTTGAGGATGCAAATTAGTCCTAGTGACTGTGTGTAAGCAGTACACACATGACAGAGAATTCCATTCATTCTGGGATACTTTGCATTTCTTATTAAGCTCTCATTTAACTTCGTCAGCTCTGTGGAATCTCCTGGACACAAGACGGTAGCATTTTGGGGATGCACAATAATTCTGCTGAGTGTGTGTGACCATTGTGTGCATTATGGAGTGCATCTACATTTCAGGGAGACTGGAAGTTTTGTTACCATCTCATTTCACTTCATCAAACTGGGGAACTTTCTGGACACAAGACAGTAGCATTTTTTGGATGCAAATTAATTCTGGTGACTGTGTGTGACCTCTGCACACATGACTGAGAGCGCCCTTAATTCTGGGAGACTTCACATTTCTTATTATGCTTTCATTTCTCTCCATCAGCACTGAGGAATGTTCTGCACAAAAGACTGTTGCATTTTGGGATGCACATTAATTCTGGTGACTGTGTGTGACCACTGTGCACATTATAGAGTGTGCCATTAATTATTGGAGACTTTACATTTCTTTTTAAGCTCTCATTTCACTTTGTCAGCACTGGGGAATTTTTCTGGACACAAGACAGTAGCATTTTGGGTATGCACATTCATTCTGGTGACAGTGTGTGAGCACTGTGCATATGATGTAGTGCACCATTAATTCTGGGAGACTTTTCATTTTTTTGTTACCCTCTAACTTCACTTCATCAGCACTGGGGAATTTTCTGGACTCAAGACAGTAGCATTTTGGGGCTGCAAATTTATTCTGGTTACTGTATGTGACCACTGCACACATGACTGAGTGCACCATTTATTCTGTGAGACTTTGCATTTCTTGTTACGCTTTCATTTCACATGGTTAGCATTGCAGAATTTTCTGGAAAAAAGGGAGTAGCATTTTTGGGATGCACTTAATGCTCTTGACTGTGTGTGACCATTGCGCACATTATAAAGAGCACCATTATTTCTGGGAGACTTTGCATTTTTTGTTATGCACTCATTTCTCTCGGTCTGGACTGGGGAATCCACTGGACACAAGACAGGAGCAAATGGGGATGCAAATTAATTCTGGTGACTCTGTGTCACCACTGTGGACATGAATGAGTAAACCATTTATTCTGGGACACTTGGCATTTCTTTCAAAGCTCTTACTGCACTTTTTCATCTTTGAAGAATTTTCTGGACACATGACGGTAGCATTTTTGGGATGCTCATTAAATCTGGTGACTGTGTGTGACCACAGCATGCATGATGGACTGCACCATTATTCTGGAAGATTTTTTGTTACCATCTCTTTTCAGCTCATCAGCACTTGGGAACTTTCAGGACACAGCATGGTAGCATTTTGGGGATGGACATTAATTCAGGTGACTGTGTGTGTCCTCGGCGAACATGACTGAGTGTGCCATTAATTCTTTGAGACTTTGTGTTTCTTGTTACACTTTCCTTTGACTTCTTCAGCACTGGGAAATTTTCTGGACACAAGACAGTATCATCTTGGGGATGCACACTAATTCTGGTGACTGTGGGTGAACATTGTTCGCATTATGGAGTGCACCATAAATTCTGGGAGATTTTACCTTTTTTGATATCTTCTCATTTCACCAGATCAGAATTGGGGAATTTTCTGGACACATGACAGTAGCATTTTGGGGGATGCAAATTAATTCTGGCAACTGTGTGACCACTCCACTCATGACTGAGTGCACCATGAATTCTGTGAGACTTTGAATTTTTTATTACACTTTCATTTCACTTCGTTATCACTGGAGAAGTTTCTGGAAACAAGGCAGTAGCATTTTGGGGATGCACATTAATTCTGGTGACTGTGTGTGACCATGGGGCACATTATGGAGTGCACCATTAATTCTGGGTGACTTTACATTTTTTGTTATGCTCTCATTTAACTTCATCAGAACTGTGGAATTTTCTTCATACAAGACACTAGCATTTTTGGGATGCACAATAATTCTGGTGATTGTGTGTGTGACCACTGGGCACATGACGGAATGCACCATTCATTCTGAGAGATTTTGCATGTCTTTATAAACTCTAATTTCAATTTGTTAGAACTGGGGAATTCTCTGGAAACAAAAGAGTAGCATTTTGGGCTGCACATTAATTCTGGTGACTGTGTGTGTCCACTGCTTGCATAACGTAGTGAACCATTGATTCAGGGAGATGTTGCATTTTTCATTACTCTCTCATTTCACTTAGTCAGCACCGGGTAATTTTCTGGACAAAAGACTGTAGCATTTTGGGGATGCAAATGAATTCTGGTGAGTGTGTGTGACCACCCCACACATGACTGAGTGCACTATTAGTTTTGTGAGACTTTGCATTTCTTGTTATGCTTTCAGTTCACTTCGTTAGCACTGGAAAATTTTCTGTAAACAAGCCAGTAGTATTTTGGGTATGCACATTAATTCTGGTGACTGTGTGTGACCATTGCATGCATTATGAAGTCCACCATTAATTCTGGGAGACTTTGCATTTTTTGTTATGCTCTAATTTCTCTCCATCAGGACTGGGCAATTTATGGACACAAGACAGTAGCATTTTGTGGAGGAAAATTAATTCTGATGACTATGTGTGACCACTGTGCACATAAATGAGTCCACCATTAATTCTGAGAGACTTCACATTTCTTGTTATGCTTACATTTCACTTTGTCAGCACTGGGGAATTTTCTGGACACAACACAGTAGCATTTAGGGGATGCACATGAATTCTGGTGACTGCTGCGAGACGTGCACACATATCTGAGTGCACCATTTATTCTGAGAGAGTGTGCATTTCTTGTTATGCATTCATTTCACTTTGGCAGCACTGGGGAATTTTCTGGGCACAACACAGTAGTATTTTGGGGATGCACATTAATTCTTGTGACTGTGTGTGACCACTGCACACATGACTGAGTGCACCATCAATTTTGAGAGACTTCGCATTTCTTGATATACTTTCATTTCACTTCTTCAGCATAGGGAAATTTTCTGGACAGAAGACAGCAACATATTGGGGATGCACATTAATTCTGGTGACTGTGGATGAACATTGTTCACACTGTGGAGTGCACCATAAATTCTGGGAGACTGCATTTTTTGTCATTCTCTCATTTCACTTCATCAGAACTGTGGAATTTTCTTGATACAAGACTGTAGCATTTTTGGTATGCACAATAATTCTGGTGACTGTGTGTGTAACCACTGGTCACATGACAGAATGCACCATTACTTCTGAGAGACTTTACATGTCTTTATAAGCTCTCATTTCACTTTGTCAGAACTGGGGAATTTTCTGGAAACAAAAGAGTAGCATTTTCAGGTGCACATTAATTCTGGTGACTGTGTGTGACCACTCCGTGCATAACGTAGTGCACTATAGAATGAGGGAGACTTTCATTTTTCATTACTCTCTCATTTCACTTCTTCAGCACAGGGGAATTTTCCTGACACAAGACAGTAGCATTTTGGGGATGCAAATGAATTCTGGTGACTGAGTGTGACCACCCAACATATCACTAAGTGTACCATTAGTTCTGTGAGACTTTGCATTTCTTGTTAAGCTTTGATTTCACTTTGTTAGCACTGGGGAATTTTCTGTAAACAAGCCAGTAGCATTTTGGGGATGCACATTAATTTTAGTGACTGTGTGTGACCACTGCGTGCATGATGGACTGCACCATTATTCTAGGAGACTTTGCATTTTTTGTTACCATCTCATTTCAGCTCATCAGCAATGGGGAATTTTCTGGACACAACATGGTAGCATTTTGGTGATGGACATTAATTCTGGTGACTGTGTGTGACCATTGCGCACATGACTAAGTGTGCCATTAATTCTGTGAGACTTTACATTTCGTGTTACAGTTTCCTTTCACTTTGTGAGCACAGGGAAATGTTCTGGACACAAGACAGTAGCATCTTGGGGATGCACATTAATTCTGGTGACTGTGTGTGAAGATTGTTCGCATTATGGACAGCACCATTAATTCTTGGAGACTTTACTTTTTTGTTATCTTCTCATTTCACTTATTCAGCACTGGGGAATTTTCTGCACACAAGACAGGAGCATTTTGAGGATGCAAATTAGTCCTAGTGACTGTGTGTAAGCAGTGCGCACATGACAGAGTATGCCATTCATTCTGGAGACTTTGCATTTCTTGTTACACTTTCATTTCACTTCATCCGTACTGGGGAGTTTTCTAGACACACAACAGAGGAATTTTATGGATGCAAATTTATTCTGGTGAATGTGTGTTACCACTGCACACATGACAGACTGCACCTTTAATTCTGTGAGACTTTTCCTTTCTTTTTAAGCTCTCATTTCACATCATCAGCACTGGAGAATTTTCTGGACGCAAAACAGTAGCATTTTGGGGATGCACATTAATTCTGGTGACTGTTTGTGACCACTGCGTGCATGGCATTGTGCACCATTATTTCTGGGAGACTTTACATTTTTCATTATCCTCTCATTTCACTTCACCAGCAATGGGGAATTTTCTGGACACAAGACAGTAGCATTTTGGAGATGCAAAATACTTCTGGTAACTATGTTTGACCACTTTTCACATGACTGCATGTGCCATTAATTCTAGGAGACTTCACATTTCTTGTTACGCTTCCATTTCACTTCATCTGCACTGGAGAATGTTCTGAACAGAAGAGAATAGCATTTTGGGGATGCACATTAATTCTGGTGTTTACGTGTGACCTCTGCACACATGACAGAGTGCACCATTAATTCTGGGAGACTTTGCATTTCTTTTGTAGCTCTCATTTCACTTTGTCAGCACTGTGGAATCTCCTGGACACAAGACAGTATCATTTTGGGGATGCACATTAATTCTGCTGAATGTGTGTGACCATTGCGTGCATTATGGAGTGCACCAATAATTCTGGGAGACTGCAATTTTTGTTACCATCTCATTTCACTTCATCACAGTTGGGATCTTTCTGGACACAAGACAGTACCATTTTGGGTATGCAAATTAATTCTGGTGACTGTGTGTGACCTCTGTGCACATGACTGAGTACGCCCTTAATTCTGGGAGACTTCACATTTCTTATTATGCTTTCATTTCACTCTATCAGTACTGAGGAATGTTCTGGGACAAAACACAGTAGCATTTTGGGATGCACATTATTTCTGGTTACTGTGTGTGTCCACTGTGCACATTATAGAGTGTGCCATTAATTATTGTAGACTTAGCATTTCTTTTTAAGCTCTCATTTCACTTTGTCAGCAATGGAGAATTTTTCTGGACACAAGACAGTAACATTTTGGGTACACACATTCATTCTGGTGACAGTGTGTGAGGACTGAGAACATGATGTAGTGCACCATTTATTCTGTGAGACTTTGCATTTCTTGTTACGCTTTCATTTCTCAAGGTTAGCATTGTGGAATTATCAGGAAAAAAGGGAGTAGCATTTTTGGGATGCACTTTAATGCTGGTGACTGTGTGTGACCATTGCACACATTATGGAGTGCATCATTAATTCTAGTAGACTTTGCATTTTTTTGTTATGCACTCATTTCTCTCCGTCAGGACTGGGGAATCTTCTGGACACAAGACAGTAGCAAATGGGGATGCATATTAATTCTGGTGACTGTGTGTCACCACTGTGGACATGAATGAGTAACCATTAATTCTGGGACACTTGGCATTTCTTTTCAAGCTCTTATTTCACTTTTTCATCTTTGAAGAATTTTCTGGACACAAGACAGTAGCATTTTGGGATGCTCATTAATTCTGGTGACTGTGTGTGACCACAGCATGCATGATGGACTGCACCATTATTCTGGAAGACTTTGCATTTTTTGTTACCATCACATTTCATCTCGTCAGCACTGGGAAACTTTCAGAACACAACACGGTAGCATTTTGGGGATGAACATTAATTCTTGTGACTGTGTGTGACCACTGCGAACATGACGGAGTGTGCCATTAATTCTTTGAGACTTTGTATTTCTTGTTAAATTTTCCTTTCACTTCTTCAGCACTGGGAAATTTTCTGGACACAACACAGTAGCATATTGGGGATGCACAATAATTCTGGTGACTGTGGGTGAACATTGTTCGCATTATGGAGTGCAAAATAAATTCTGGGAGATTTTACCATTTTTGTTATCTTCTCATTTCACCTAATCAGCAGTGGGGAATTTTCTGGACACATGAGAGAAGCATTTTGGGGGATGCAAATTAATTCTGGTGACTGTGTGACCACTCCACACATGACTGAGTGCACCATGAATTCTGTGAGACTGAATTTTTTGTTACACTTTCATTTCGCTTTGTTAGCACTGGAGAATTTTCTGGAAACAAGGCAGTGGCATTTTGGGATGCACATTAATACTGGTGACTGTTTGTGACCATGGGGCACATTACGGAGTGCACCATTAGTTCTGGGTGACTTTGCATTTTTTGTTATGCTCTCATTTCACTTCATCAGAACAGTGGAATTTTCTTCATATAAGACAGTAGCATTTTTGGGATGCACAATAATTCTGGTGATTGTGTGTGTGTGTGATCACTGGGCACATGACGGAATGCACCATTCATTCTGAGAGATTTTGCATGTCTTTATAAGCTTTAATTTCACTTTGTTAGAACCGGGGAATTCTCTGTAAAGAAATGAGTAGCATTTTGGGGTGCATATTAATTCTGGTGACTGTGTGTGACTACTGCATGCATAAAGTAGTGATCCATTGGTTCAGGGAGACTTTGCATTTTTCATTACTCTCTCATTTCACTTAATCAGCACTGGGTAATTTTCTGGACACAAGACAGTAGCATTTTGGGGATGCAAATGAATTCTGGTGACTGTGTGTGACCACTCCACACATGACTGAGTGCACTTTTAGTTTTGTGTGACTTTGCATTACTTGTTATGCTTTCGTTTCAATTTGTTAGCACTGGGGAATTTTCTGGAAACAGGCCAGTAGCATTTTGGGTATGCACATTAATTCTGGTGACTGCAAGTGACCATTGAAGCTTTATGGAGTGCACCATTAATTCTGGGAGACTTTGCATTTTTTGTTATGCTCTAATTTCACTTCGTCAGGACTGGGCAATTTTTGGACGCAAGACAGTAGCATTTTGTGGATGAAAATTAATGCTGATGGCTATGTGTTACCACTGTGCACATAAATAAGTCCACCATTAATTCTGGGAGACATCACATTTCTTGTTATGCTTTCTTTTCACTTTGTCAGCACTGCGGAATTTTCTGGACACAATACAGTAGCATTTAGGGGATGCACATGAATTCTGGTGACTGTTATGAGAACTGCGCACTTGTCTGAGTGCACCATTAATTCTGGGAGACTTTGTAGTTCTTGTTATGCTTTCATTTCACTTTGTCAGCAGTGGGGAATTTCCAGTACACAACACAGTAGCATTTTGGAAATGCACATGAATTCTGGTGACTGTTGTGAGAACTGCACACATGTCTGAGTGCACCATTAATTCTGAGAGACTTTGCATTTCTTATTATGCTTTCATTTCACTTTCACAGCACATGGGAATTTTCTGGACACAACACAGTAGCATTTTAGGGATACACATTAATTCTGGTGGCTGTGTGTGACCATGCCACACATGACTGAGTGCCCCATTAATTCTGTGAGACTTTGCATTTCTTGTGACTCTTTCATTTCACTTCATCGGCACAGGGAAATTTTCTGGACAGAAGACAGTAACATATTGCGGATGCACATTAATTCTGGTGACTGTGAGTGAACTTTGTTCACATTATGGAGTGCACCATTAAATCTGGGTGACTTTGCATTTATTTGTTATCCTCTCATTTCACTTAATCAGCAAGGAGGAATTTTCAGCACACAAGACAGGAGCATTTTGGGGATACAAATTAATTCTGGTGGCTGTGGGTAAGCAGTGTGCACATGACAGAGTACGCCATTCATTCTGGGAGACTTCATACTTCTTGTTAGGTGTTCATTTCATTTCATCAGCACTGTGGAATTTTCTGGACAGAAGACAGTAGCATTTAGGGAATGGAAAATAATTCTGGTGACTGTGTGAGACCACTGTGCACATGACATAATGCACCATTAATTCTGGGAGACTTTGCATTTCTTATTAAACTTTCATTTCACTTTCTCAGCACTGGGGAATTTTCTGGACACAACACAGTAGCATTTTGAGGATGCACATTAATTCTGGTGACTGTGTGTGACCCCATCAAGCATGACCGAGTGCACCATTAATTATGGGAATGTTTGCATTTTTTGTTACCTTCTCATTTCACTACGTCAGCACTGGGCAATTTTCTAGACACAAAACTGTGTCATTTTTGGGACGCAAATTATTTCTGGTGACTGTGTGTGATCACCGCACAGATGATTGAGTGTGCCATTAATTCTCAGAGACTTCACATTTCTTATTACGCATTCATTTCTCTTCATCAGCACTGGGGAATATTCTGGATACAAGACAGTAGAATTTTATGGATGCACATTAATTCTGGTGACAGTGTATGACCACTGTGCACCTGAATGAATGCTACCATTAACTCTGGGAGACATTGCATTTCTTTGTAAGCTCTAATTCACTTCACATCAAACTGGGGAATTTTCAGGACACAAGAGAGTAGCACTTTTGGGATGCACATTAATTCTGGTGACTGTGTGTGACCACTGCACACATGACGTAGTGCACCATTAATTCTGGGAGACTTTGCAGTTTTCATTACCCTCTCATTTCACTTTGTCAGACTGGGGAATTTTCTGGACACAAGACAGTAGCATTTTGGGAATGCTAATAAATTCTGGTGACTGTGTGTGACCACTGCGCACATGACTGAGTGAACCATTTATTCTGTGAGACTTTGCATTTCTTGTTATGCTTTCATTTCACATTTCTAGCATTGGGACATTTTCTGGACAAATGGGAGTAGCATTTTTGGGATGCACTTTAATTCTGGTGACTGTGTGTGACCAATGAGCACATTATGGAGTGCACCATTAATTCTGGGAGAGTTTGCATTTTTTTGTTATGCACTCATTTCACTCCGTCAGGACTGGGGAAACTTTTGGGCACAAGAGAGGAGCAAATGGGGATGCATATTAATTCCTGCAGCTGTGTGTCACCACTGCACACATGACTGGGTGCGCCATTAATTCTGGAGCCTTGGCATTTCTTTTCAAGCTTTCATTTCACATTGTCATCTTTGGTGAATTTTCTCGAGAGAAGGCAGTAGCATTTTGGGGATGCACATTAATTTTAGTGACTGTGTGTGACCACAGGTTGCATGATGGACTGCACCATTATTCTGGGAGACTTTGCATTTTTTATTACTATCTCATTTCAGCTCACCAGCACTGGGGAATTTTCTGGACACAACACGATAGCATTTTGGGGATGGACATTAATTCTTGTGTTTGTGTGACCACTACGCACATGACTAAGTGCGCCATTAATTCTGTGAGACTTTACCTTTCTTGTTACAGTTTCCTTTCACTTCGTCTGCACTTGGAAATTTTCTGGACACAAGACAGTAGCATCTTGGGGATGCACATTAATTCTGGTGACAGTTTGTGAAGATTGTTCGCATTATGTACAGTACCATTAAATCTTGGAGACTTTACTTTTTTGTAATCTTCTCATTTCCCTTATTCAGCACTGGGGAATTTTCTGCAGACAAGATAGGTGCATTTTGAGGATGCAAATTAGTCCTAGTGACTGTGTGTAAGCAGTGTGCACATGACAGAGTATGCCATTCATTCTGGGAGACTTTGCATTTCTTGTTACACTTTCATTTCACTTCATCCGCACTGGGAAGTTTTCTAGACATACAACAGAAACATTTTATGGAGGCAAATTAATTCTGGTGAATGTGTGTTACCACTGCACACATGACAGACTGCACCATTAATTCTGGGAGACTTTGTCTTTCTTTTTAAGCTCTCATTTCACATCATCAGCACTGGGAAATTTTCTGGATGCAAGACAGTAGCATTTTGGGGATGCACATTAATTCTGGTGACTGTTTGTGACCACTGCATGCATGGCAGTGTGCACCATTATTTCTGGGAGACTTTACATTTTTCATTACCCTATCATTTCACTTCATCAGCAATGGGAAATTTTTTGGTCACAAGACAGTAGCATTTTGGAGATGCAAAATACTTCTGGTGACTATGTGTGACCACTGTTCACATGACTGCATGTGCCATTAATTCTAGGAGACTTCACATTTCTTGTTACTCTTTCATTTCACTTCATCAGCACTGGAGAATGTTCTGAACTGAAGAGAGTAGCATTTTGGGGATGTACATTAATTCTGGTGTTTGAGTGTGACCACTGCACACATGACAGAGTGCACCATTAATTCTGTGAGACTTTCCATTACTTTTAAGCTCTCATTTCACTTTGTCAGCACTGTGGAATCTCCTGGATACAAGACAGTAGCATTTTGGGGATGCACATTAATTCTGCTGAATGTGTGAGACCAGTGCATGCATTATGGAGTGCACCTATAATTCTGGGAGACTGCAATTTCTGTTACCATCTCATTTCACTTCATCGGACTGGGGAACTTTCTGGACACAAGACAGTAGCATTTAGGGGATGCAAATTATTTCTGGTGACTGTGTGTGACCTCTGCGCACATGACTGAGTGTGCCCTTAATTCTGGGAGACTTCACATTTCTTATTATGCTTTCATTTCACTTCATCAGCCCTGAAGAATGTTCTGGACAAAAGACAGTAGCATTTTGGGATGCACATTAATTCTGGTGACTGTGTGTGACCACTGTGCACATTATAGAGTGTGCCATTAATTATTGGAGACTTTGCATTTCTTTTTAAGCTCTCATTTCACTTCGTCAGCACAGGGGGAATTTTTCTGGACACAAGACAGTAGCATTTTGGGGATGCACATTCGTTCTGGTGACAGTGTGGGAGCACTGTGCACATGATGTAGTACACCATTAATTCTGGGAGACTTTTCTTTTTTTTGTTACCCTCTTACTTCAGTTTATCAGCACTGGAGAAATTTCTGGACTCAAGGCAGCATTTTGGGGACGCAAATTATTTGTGGTGACTGTGTGTGACCACTGCGCACATGACTGAGTGCTCCATTTATTCTGTGAGACTTTGCATTTCTTGTTATGCTTTCATTTCACATGGTTGGCATTGCGGAATTTTCTGGAAAAAAGGGAGTAGCATTTTTGGGATGCACTTTAATGCTGGTGACTGTGGGTGAACATTGTTTGCATTATGGAGTGCACCATAAATTCTGGAAGATTTCACCTTTTTTGTTATCTTCTCATTTAACCTAATCAGCACTGGGGAATTTTCTGGACACGCGATATTAGTATTTTGGTGAATGCAATTTAATTCTGGTGACTGTGTGACCACTCCACTCATGACTGAGTGCACCATGAATTCTGTGAGATTGTGAATTTTTTGTTACACTTTCATTTCACTTTGTTAGCAGTGGAGAATTTTCTGGAAACAAGGCAGTAGCATTTTGGGGATGCACATTAATTCTGGTGACTGTGTGTTGACCATGGGGCACATTATGGATTGCACCATTCATTCTGGGTGACTTTGCATTTTTTGTTATGCTCTCATTTCACTTCATCAGAACTGTGGAATTTTCTTCATACAAGACAGTAGCATTTTTGGGATGTACAATAATTCTGGTGATTGTGTGTGAGACCACTATGCACGTGACATTATGGACCACTAATTCTGGGAGACTTTGCATTTCTTATTAAACTTTCATTTCACTTTCTCAGCACTGGGGAATTTTCTGGACACTACACAGTAGCATTTTGAGGATGCACATTAATTTTGGTGACTATTTGTGACCATTTCAAGCATGACAGAGTGCACCATTAATTATGGGAGTGTTTGCATTTTTTGTTACCTTCTCATTTCACTTCGTCAGCACTGGGCAATTTTCTGGACACAAGACAGTGGCATTTTGGGGATGCAAATTATTTCTGGTGACTGTGTGTGGCCACCGCAGATTGAGAGTACCATTAATTCTCAGAGACTTCACATTTCTTATTATGCATTCATTTCACTTCAACAGCACTGGGGAATTTTCTGGATACAAGACAGTAATATTTTGTGGATGCACATTAATTCTGGTGACAGTGTATGACCACTGTGCACTTGACGGAGTGCACCATTAACTCTGGGAGACTTTGCATTTCTTTTTAAGCTCTAATTTCACTTCATCAGAACTGGGGAATTTTCTGGACACAAGAGAGTAGCATTTTGGGGATGCACATTAATTCTGGTGAGTGTGTGTGACCACTGCACACATGACGTAGTGCACGATTAATTCTTTGGAGACTTTGCAGTTTTCATTACCCTCTTATTTCACTTTGTCAGACTGGGAAATTTTCTGGGCACAAGACAGTAGCATTTTGGGGATGCTAATTTATTCTGCTGACTGTGTGTGACCACTGAGCACATGACTGAGTGCACCATTTATTCTGTGAGACTTTGAATTTCTTGTTATGCTTTCATTTCACATCGTTAGCATTGGTGAATTTTCTGGACAAAAGGGAGTAGCATTTTTGATATGCACTTTAATTCTGGTGACTGTGTGTGACCATTGTGCTCGTTATGGAGTGCACCATTAAATCTGGCAGAGTTTGCATTTTTTTTGTTATGCACTCATTTCTCTCCGTCAGGACTGGGGAATCTTCAGGGCACAAGAGGGGAGCAAATGGGATGCATATTAATTCTGGTGACTGTGTGTCACCTCTGCACTCATGACTGAGTGTGCCATTAATTCTGGGAGACCTCACATTTCTTTTTAAGCTCTCATTTCACATTGTATCTTTGGTGAATTTTCTGGAGAGAAAGCAGTAGCATTTTGGGGGATGCACATTAATTTTGGTGACTGTGTGTGACCACAGTGTGCATGATGGACTGCACCATTATTCTCAGAGACTTTGCATGTTTTGTTACTATCTCATTTTAGCTCATCAGCACTGTGGAACTTTCTGGACACAACACGGTAGTATTTTGGGGATGGACATTAATTCTGGTGACTGTGTGTGACCACTGTTTAGATGACTAAGTACGCCATTAATTATGTGAGACTTTACCTTTCATGTTACAGTTTCATTTCACTTCATCAGCACAGGGAAATTTACTGGACACAAGACATTAGCATTTTGGGGATGCACATTAATTCTGGTGACTGTGTGTGAAGATTGTTCACATTATGTACAGTACCATTAATTCTTGGAGACTTTACTTTTTTTGTTATCTTCTCATTTCCCTTATTCTGCTCTGAGGAATTTTCTGCACACAAGTTAGGAGCATTTTGAGGATGCAAATGAATCCTAGTGACTGTGTGTAAGCAGTGCACACATGACAGAGTATGCCATTCATTCTGGGACACTTTGCATTTCTTGTTACACTTTCAATACACTTCTTCCACACTGGGGAGTTTTCTAGACACACAACAGAAACATTTTATGGATGCAAATTAATTCTGGGGAATGTGTGTTACCACTGCACACATGACAGACTGCACCATTAATTCTGGGAGACTTTGTCTTTCTTTTAAAGCTCTCATTTCACATCATCAGCACTGGGGAATTTTCTGGACGCAAGACAGTAGCATTTTGGGGATGCACATTAATTCTGGTGACTGTTTGTGACTGCTGCTTGCATGGCAGTGTGCACCATTATTTCTGGGAGACTTTACATTTTTCATTACCCTATCATTTCATTTCATCAGCAATGGGAAATTTTCTGGTCACAAGACAGTAGCATTTTGGAGATGCAAAATACTTCTGGTGACTATGTGTGACCACTGTTCACATGACTGCATGTGCCATTAATTCTAGGAGACTTCACATTTCTTGTTACACTTTCATTTCACTTCATCAGCACTGGAGAAAGTTCTGAACAGAAGAGTGTAGCATTTTTTGATGTACATTAATTCTGGTGTTTGCGTGTGACCACTGCACCCATGGCAGAGAGCACCACTAATTCTGGGAGACTTTGCATTTCTTTTTAAGCTCTCACTTCACTTCATCAGCAATGGGGAATCTCCTGGACACAAGATTGTAGCATTTTGGGGATGCACATTAATTCTGCTGAATGTGTGTGACCATTGCTTGCATTATGGAGTACACCTATAATTCTGGGAGACTGCAATTTTTTGTTACCATCTCATTTCACTTCATCATACTGGGGAACTTTCTGGACACAAGACAGTAGCATTTTGGGGATGCAAATTAATTATGGTGACTGTGTGTGACCTCTGCACACAAGACTGAGTGTGCCCTTAATTCTGGAAGACTTCACATTTCTTATTATGCTTTCATTTCACTCCCTCAGCACTGAGGAATGTTATGGACAAAAGACAGTAGCATTTTTGGATGCACATTAATTCTGGTGACTGTGTTTGACCACTGTGCACATTCTAGAGTGTTGCATTAATTATTGGAGACTTTGTATTTCTTTTTAAGCTCTCATTTCACTTTGTCAGTACAGGGGGAATTTTTACAGACACTAGACAGTAGCATTTTGGTAATACACATTCATTCTGGTGACAGTGTATGAGCACTGTACACATGATGTAGTGCACCATTAATTCTGGGAGACTTATCATTTTTTTGTTACCCTCTTACTTCACTACATCAGCACTGGGGAATTTTCTGGACTCAAGACAGTGTGACTTTCAATTTCTTGTTACGCTTTCATTTCACATGGTTATCATTGCGGAATTTTCTGGAAAAAAGGGAGTAGCATTTTTAGGATGCTCTTTAATGCTGGTAACTGTGTGTGACCATTGCACTCATTATTGAGTGCACCATTAATTCTGGGAGACTTTGCAATTTTTGTTATGCACTCATTTCTCTCCATCAGGACTGGGGAATCTTCTGGACACAAGACAGGAGCAAATGGGGATGCATATTAATTCTGGTGACTGTGTGTCACCATTGTGGACATGAATGTGTAAACCATTAATTCTGGGACACTTGTCATTTCTTTTCAAGCTCTTATTTCACTTTTTCATCTTTGAAGAACTTTCTGGACACAAGCCAGTAGCATTTTGGGTATGCACTTTAATTCTAGCAACAGTGTGTGACCATTGCATGCATTTTGGAGTGCGCCATTAATTCTGGGAGACTTTGCATTTTTTGTTATGCTCTAATTTCTCTTCGTCAGGACTTGGCAATTTTTGGACACAAGACAGTAGCATTTTGTGGAGGCAAATTAATTCTGATGACTATGTGTGTCCACTGTGCACATAAATGAGTCCACCATTAACTCTGGGGGACTTCACATTTCTTCTTATGCTTTCATTTCACTTTGTCAGCACTGGGGAATATTCTGGAAACTACACAGTAGCCTTGAGGGGATGCACATGAATTCTGGTGACTGTTGTGAGAACTGCGCACATATCTGAGTGTACCATTAATTCTGAGAGAGTTTTCATTTCTTGTTTTGCTTTCATTTCTCTTTGGCAGCACTGGTGAATTTTCTGTACACAAGACAGTAGCATTTTATGGATGGAAATTAATTCTGGTGACCGTGTGTGACATCTGTGCACATGACATAAGTGCACCTTTAATTCTGGGAGACTTCAAATTTCTTATTATGCTTTCATTTCACTCCATCAGCACTGGGGAATTTTCTGGACAAAAGACAGTAGCATTTTGGTATGCGCATTAATTCTGGTGACTGTATGTGACCACTGTGCACATTATAGAGTGTGCCTTTAATTCTTGGAGACTTTGCATTTTTTGTTATGCACTCATTTCTCTCCGTCAGGACTGGGAAATCTTCTGGACTCAAGACAGGAGCAAATGGGAATGCATATTAATTCTGGTGACTATTTGTCACCATTGTAGAGATGAATGAGTAAACCATTAATTCTGGGACACTTGGCATTTCTTTTCAAGCTCTTATTTCTATGCTTATTTCTTATTGCTATGTTTCTATGTTTCTGTGTTTCTATTTCACTTTTTCATCTTTGAAGAATTTTCTGGACACAAGACAGTAGCATTTTGGGGATACTCATTAATTCTGGTGACTGTGTGTGACAACAGCATGCATGATGGACTGCACCTTTATTCTGGAAGACTTTGCATTTTTTGTTACCATCTCATTTCAGCTCATCAGCACTGGGGAACTTTCAGAACACAACACGGTAGCATTTTGGGGATGGACATTAATTCTTGTGACTGGGTGTGACCACTTCGAAAATGGCTGAGTGTGCCATTAATTCTTTGAGACTTTGCATTTCTTGTTACACTTTCCTTTCACTTCTTCAGCACTGGGAAATTTTCTGGACACAACACAGTGGCATATTGGGGATGCACATTAATTCTGGTGATTGTGGGTGAACAATGTTCGCATTATGGAGTGCACCATAAATTTTGGGAGATTTTACCTTTTTTGCTATCTTCTCATTTCACCTAATCAGCACTGGGGAATTTTCTGGACACATGACAGAAGCATTTTGGGGGATGCAAATTAATTCTGGTGACTGTGTGACCACTCCACACATGACTGAGTGCACCATGAATTCTGTGAGTCTTTGAATTTTTTGTTACACTTTCATTTCACTTTGTTAGCACTGGAGAATTTTGTGGAAACAAGGCAGTAGCATTTTGGGGAAGCACATTAATTCTGGTGACTGTGTGTGACAATGGGGCACATTATGGAGTGCACCATTAATTCGGGGTGACTTTGGATTTTTTGTTATGCTCTCATTTCATTTCATCAGAACTGTGGAATTTTCTTCATACAAGACAGTAGCATTTTTGGGATGCACAATAATTCTGGTGATTGTGTGTGTGACCTCTGGGCACATGACAGAATGCACCATTCATTCTGAGAGATTTCGCATGTCTTTTTAAGCTCTAATTTCACTTTGTTAGAACCGGGGAATTCTCTGGAAATGAAAGAGTAGCATTTTTGGGTGGACATTAATTCTGGTGACTGTGTGTGACCACTGCATGCATAATGTAGTGAACCATTGATTCAGGGAGACTTTGCATTTTTCATTGCTCTCTCATTTCACTTAGTCAGCACTGGGTAAGTTTCTGAACACAAGACAGTAGCATTTTGGGAATGCAAATGAACTCTGGTGACTGTGTGTGACCATTCCGCAAATGACTGAGTGCACTATTAGTTGTGTGAGACTTTGCATTTCTTGTTATGCTTTCATTTCACTTCGTTAGCACTGGGGGATTTTCTGGAAACAAGCCAGTAGCATTTTGGGTATGCACATTAATTCTAGCAACTGTGTGTGACCATTGCATGCAGTTTGGAGTGCACCATTAATTCTGGGAGACTTTGCATTTTGTGTTATGCTCTAATTTCACTTCGTCAGGACTTGGCAATTTTTGGACACAAGACAGTAGCATTTTGTGGAGGCAAATTAATTCTGATGACTATGTGTGTCCAGTGTGCACATAAATTAGTCGACCATTAACTCTGGGGGACTTCACATTTCTTCTTATGCTTTCATTTCACTTTGTCAGCACTGGGGAATATTCTGGAAACTACACAGTAGCATTTAGGGGATGCACATGACTTCTGGTGACTGTTGTGAGAACTGCACACATATCTGAGTGTACCATTAATTCTGAGAGAGTGTTCATTTCTTGTTATGCTTTCATTTCACTTTGGCAGCACAGGTGAATTTTCTGGACACAACACAGTAGCATTTTGAGGATGCACATTAATTCTGGTGACTGTGTGTGACCACTCCACACATGACTGAGTGCACCATTAATTCTGAGAGACTTCTCATTTCCTGTTATGCATTCATTTCTCTTCATCAGCACAGGTACATTTTCTGGACAGCAGACATTAACATATTGGGGTGCACATTAATTCTGGTGAATGTGGATGAACATTGCTCACATTATGGAGTGCACCATAAATTCTGGGAGACTGCATTTTTTGTTATTCTCTCATTTCACTTCATCAGAATGGTGGAATTTTCTTGATACAAGACAGTAGCATTTTGGGGATGCAAATGAATTCTGGTGACTGTGTGTGAACACTCCACTTATCACTAAGTGTACCATTAGTTCTGTGAGTCTTTGCATTTCTTGTTGCGCTTTGATTTCACTTCGTTAGCACTGGGGAATTTTCTGTAAACAATCCAGTAGCATTTTTGGGATGCATATTAATTCTAGTGACTGTGCGTGACCATTGCAAGCATTATGGAGTGCACCATTAATTCTGGGAGATTTTGCATTTCTTGTAAAGCTTTCATTTCACTTTCGCACACTGAGGAATTTTCTGGACACAACACAGTAGCATTTTGTGGATGCACATTATTTCTGGTGACTGTGTGTAACCACTCCACATGTGACTGAGTGCACCACTAATTCTGTGAGACTTTGCATTTGTTGTGACTCTTTCATTTCACTTAGTCAGCACAGGGAAATTTTCTGGACAGAAGACAGTAACATATTGGGGATGCACATTAATTCTGGTGACTGTGAGTGAACTTTGTTCACATTGTGGAGTGCACCATTAATTCTGGGTGACTTTGAATTTATTTGTTATACTCTCATTTCACTTAATCAGCATGGAGGACTTTTCTGCACATAAGACAGGAGCATTTTGGGGATACAAATTAATTCTGGTGGCTGTGGGTAAGCAGTGTGCTCATGACAGAGTACGGCATTCATTCTGGGAGACTTCATATTTCTTGTTATGTTTTCATTTCACTTCATCAGCACTGTGGTATTTTCTGGACAGAAGACAGTGGCATTTAGGGAATGGAAAATATTTCTGGTGACTGTGTGAGACCACTATGCACGTGACATAATGCACCACTAATTCTGGGAGACTTTGCATTTTTTTATTAAACTTTCATTTCACTTTCTCAGCACTGGGAAATTTTCTGGCCCCAACACAGTGGCATTTTGAGGATGCACATTAATTCTGATGACTGTGTGTGACCACTTCAAACATGACAGAGTGCACCATTAATTATGGGAGTGTTTGCATTTTTTGTTAGCTTCTCATTTCACTTCGTCAGCACTAGTCAATTTTCTGGACACAAGACAGTGGCATTTTGGTGACGCAAATTATTTCTGGTGACTGTGTGTGACCACCGCACAGATGATTGAGAGTGCCATTAATTCTCGGAGACTTCACATTTCTTATTACGCATTCATTTCACTACATCTGCAATGGGGAATTTTCTGGATACAAGACAGTAAAATTTTGTCGATGCACATTAATTCTGTTGACAGTGTATGACCACTGTGCACACGATGGAGTGCACCATTAACTGTGGGAGACTTTGCATTTCTTTTTAAGCTCTAATTTCACTTCAACAGATCTGGGAAATTTTCTGGACTTAAGAGAGTAGCATTTTGGGGATGCACATTAATTCTGGTGACTGCATGTGACCACTGCACACATGACGTAGTGTGCCATTAATTTTGGGAGACTTTGCAGTTTTCATTACCCTCTCATTTCACTTTGTCAGACTGGGAAATTTTCTGGACACAAGACAGTAGCATTTTGGGGATACTAATTTATTCTAGTGACTGTGTGTGACCACTGCACAGATGACTGAGTTCACTATTTATTCTGTGAGACTTTGCATTTCTTGTTATGCTTTCATTTCACATCATTAGCATCGGGGAATTTTCTGGACAAAAGGGAGTAGCATTTTTGGGATGCACTTTAATTCTGGTGACTGTGCGTGACCATTGTGCACATTATGGAGTGCACCATTAATTCTGGGAGAGTTTGAATTTTTTGTTATGCACTCATCTCTCTCGATCAGGACTGGGGAACCTTCTGGGCACAAGAGGGGAGCAAATGGGGATGCGTATTAATTCTGGTGACTATGTGTTACCACTGCGCACATGTCTGAGTGCACCATTAATTCTGGGAGACTTGGCATTTCTTTTTAAGCTCTCATTTCACATTGTCATCTTTGGTGAATTTTGTGGAGAAAAGGCAGTAGCATTTTCGGGATGCACATTAAATTTGGTGACTGTGTGTGACCACTGGGTGCATGATGGACTGCACCATTATTCTGGGAGACTTTGCATTTTTTGTTACTATCTCATTTCAGCTCATCAGCACTGGGGATCTTTCTGGACACAACACAGTAGCATTTTTGGGATGGACATTAATTCTGGTGACTGTGTGAGTCCACTGCACACATGACTAAGTGCGCCATTAATTCTGTGAGACTTTACATTTCTTGTTACAGTTTCCTTTCCCTTCGTCAGCACTGGGAAATTTTCTGGACACAAGACAGTAGCATCTTTGGGATGCACATTAATTCTGGTGACTGTGTGTGAAGATTGTTCGCATTTTGGACAGTACCATTAATTTTTGGAGACTTTACATTTTTTGTTATCTTCTCATTTCACTTATTCAGCACTGGGGAATTTACTGCACCCAAGATAGGAGCATTTTGAGGATGCAAATTAGTCCTAGTGACTGTGTGTAAGCAGTGCGCACATGACAGAGTATGCCATTCATTCTGGGAGACTTTGCATTTCTTGTTACACTTTCATTTCACTTCAGCCGCACTGGGAAGTTTTCTAGACACACAACGGAAGCATTTTATGGATGCAAATTAATTCTGGTGAATGTGTGTTACCACTGCACATACGTCAGGCTGCACCATTAATTCTGGGAGACTTTGTCTTTCTTTTAAAGCTCTCATTTCACATCATCAGCACTGGGGAATTTTCTGGACACAAGACAGTAGCATTTTGGGAATGCACATTAATTCTGGTGACTGTTTGTGACCACGGCATGCATGGTAGTATGCACCATTATTTCTGGCAGACTTTACATTTTTCATTACCCTCTCATTTCACTTCATCAGCAATGGGGAATTTTCTGGACACAAGACAGTAGCATTTTGGAGATCCAAAATACTTCTGGTGACTATGTGTAACCACCGTTCACATGACTGCGTGTGCCATTAATTCTAGGAGACTTCACATTTCTTGTTACACTTTCATTTCACTTCATCAGCACTGGAGAATGTTCTGAAGAGAATAGAGTAGCATTTTGGGGATGCACATTAATTCTGGTGTTTGCGTGTGACCACTGCACACATGACAGACTGCACCATTAATTCTGGGAGACTTTGTCTTTCTTTATAAGCTCTCATTTCACTTCTTCAGCACTGGGGAATCTCCTGTACACAAGACAGTAGCTTTTTTGGGATGCACATTAATTCTGATGAATGTGTGTGACCATTGCGCACATTATGGAGTTCACCTATAATTCTGGGAGACTGCAATTTTTATTACCATCTTATTTCACTTCATCATACTGGGGAACTTTCTGGACACAAGCCAGAAGCATTTTGTGGATGCAAATTAATTCTGTTGACTGTGTGTGACATCTGCGCACATGACTGAGTGCGCCCTTAATTATGGGAGACTTCAAATTTCTTATTATGCTTTCATTTCACTCCATCAGCACTGGGGAATTTTCTGGAAAAAAGACAGTAGCATTTTGGGATGCACATTAATTTTGGTGACTGTGTGTGACCACTGTGCACATTATCGTGTGCGCCTTTAATTCTTGGAGACTTTGCATTTTTTGTTATGCACTCATTTCTCTCCGTCAGTACTGGGGAATCTTCTGGACCAAAGACAGGAGCAAATGGGGATGCATATAATTCTGGTGACTGTGTCACCATTGTGGACATGAATGAGTAAACCATTAATTCTGGGACACTTGGCTTTTCTTTTCAAGCTCTTATTTCACTTTTTCATCTTTGAAGAATTTTCTGGACACAAGACTGTAGCATTTTGGGGATGCTCATTAATTGGGTGACTGTGTGTGACCTCAGCATGCATGATGGACTGCACCATTATTCTGGAAGACTTTCCATTTTTTGTTACCATCTCATTTCAGCTCGTCAGCACTGGGGAACTTTCAGAACACAACACGGTAGCATTTTGAGGATGGACATTAATTCTTGTGACTGTGTGTGACCACTACGAACATGACTGAGTGTGCCATAAATTCTTTGAGACTTTGCATTTCTTATTACACTTTTCTTTCACTTCTTCAGCACTGGGAAATTTTCTGGACACAACAGAGTGGCATATTGGTGATGCACATTAATTCTGGTGACTGTGGGTGAACATTGTTTGCATTATTTAGTGCACCATAAATTCTGGGAGATTTTACCTGTTTTGTTATCTTCTCATTTCACCTAATCAGCACTGGGAAATTTTCTGGACACATGACAGTAGCATTTTGTTGGATGCCAATTAATTCTGGTGACTGTGTGACCACTCCACACATGACTGAGTGCACCATGAATTCTGTGAGACTTTGAATTTTTTGTTACACTTTCATTTCACTTTGTTAGCACTGGAGAATTTTCTGGAAACAAGGCAGTAGCATTTTGGGGATGCAAATGAATTCTGGTGACTGTGTGTGACCACTCCGCACATGACTGAGTGCACTATTAGTTTTGTGAGACTTTGAATTTCTTGTTATGCTTTCATTTCACTTCGTTAGCACTGGGGGATTTTCTGGAAACAAGCCAGAAGCATTTTGGGGAAGTTCATTAATTCTGGCAACTTGTGTGTGACCTTTGCATGCATTATGGAGTGCACCATTAGTTCTGGGAGACTTTGCATTTTTTGTTATGCTCTAATTTCACTCTGTCAGGACTGGGCAATTTTTGGACACAAGACAGTAGCATTTTGTGGAGGAAAATTAATTCTGATGACTGTTTGTGTCCACTGTGCACATAAATGAGTCCACCATTAACTCTGGGAGTTTTCACATTTCTTGTTATGCTTTCATATCACTTTGTCAGCACTGGGGAATTTTCTGGACACTACACAGTAGCATTTAGGGGATGCACATGAATTCTGGTGACTGTGTGTGACCACTCCACACATGACAGAGTGCACCATTAATTCAGAGAGACTTCGCATTTCTTGTTATGCTTTCATTTCACATCGTCAGCACAGGGACATTTTCTGGACAGAAGACAGTAACATATTGGGGTGCACATTAATTCTGGTGACTGTGGATGAACATTGTTCACATTATGGAGTGCACCATAAATTCTGGGAGACTTTGCATTTTTTGTTATTCTCTCATTTCACTTCATCAGAATGGTGGAATTTTCTTGATACAAGACAGTAGCATTTTGGGGATGCAAATGAATTCTGGTGACTGTGTGTGACAACTCCACTTATCACTAAGTGTTCCATTAGTTCTGTGAGACTTTGCATTTCTTGTTATGCTTTGATTTCACTTCATTTGCTCTGGGGAATTTTCTGTAAACAAGCCAGTAGCATTTTGGGGATGCACATTAATTCTGGTGACTGTGTGTGACCATTGCAAGCATTATGGAGTGCACCATTAATTCTGGGAGACTTTGCATTTTTTGTTATGCTCTAATTTCACTCCGTCAGGACTTGGCAATTTTTGGGCACAAGACAGTAGCATTTTGTGGATGCAAATTAATTCTGGTGACTATGTGTGACCACTGCGCACATGACTGAGTCCACCACTAGTTCTGGGACACGTCACATTTCTTATCATGCTTTCATTTCACTTTGTCAGCACTGGGGAATTTTCTGGACACAATACAGTAGCATTTTGGGGATGCACATCAATTCTACTGATGGTTGTGAGAACTGTGCACTTGTTTGAGTGCAGCATTAATTCTTCGAGACTTAGTATTTCTTGTTATGCTTTCATTTCACTCTGTCAGCACTGGGGAATTTCCTGTACACAACACAGATGCATTTTGGAAATGCACATGAATTCTGGTGACTGTTGTGAGAACTACGCACATGTCTGAGTGCACCATTAATTCTGTTAGACTGTGCATTTGTTGTGAATCTTTCATTTCACTTTGTCAGCACAGGGACATTTTCTGGACAGAAAACAGTAACATATTGGGGATGCACATTAATTCTGGTGACTGTGAGTGAACTTTGTTCACATTGTGGAGTGCATCATTATTTCTGGGTGACTTGGCATTTATTTGTTATCCTCCCATTTCACTTAATCAGCATGAAGGAATTTTGTTCACACAATACAGGAGCATTTTGGGGATACAAATTAATTCTGGTGGCTGTGGGTAAGCAGTGCGCACATGACAGAGTACACCTTTCATTCTGGGAGACTTCATATTTCTTGTTATGTTTTCATTTCACTTCATCAGCACTGAATAATTTTCTGGACAGAAGACAGTTGCATTTATGGAATGGAAAATAATTCTGGTGACTGTTGAGACCACTATGCACATAACATAATGCACCATTAATTCGGGGAGACTTTGTGATTTTAATTAAACTTTCATATCACTTTCTCAGCACTGGGAAATTTTCTGGACCCAACGCAGTAGCATTTTGAGGATGCACATTAATTCTGGTGACTGTGTGTGACCACATCAAGCATGACAGAGTGCACCATTAATTATGGGAGTGTTTGCATTTTTTGTTACCTTCTCTTTTCACTTCGTCAGCACTGGGTAATTTTCTGGACACAAGACAGTGACATTTTGGGGACGCAAATTATTTCTAATGACTGTGTGTGACCAGTGCACAGATGATTGAGAGTGCCATTCATTCTCAGAGACTTCACATTTCTTATTATGCATTCAATTCACTACACCAGCACTATGGAATTTTCTGGATACAAGACAATAACATTTTGTGTATGCACATTAATTCTGGTGACAGTGAATGACCACTGTGCACATGATGGAGTGCACCATTAACTCTGGGAGGCTTTGCATTTCTTTTTAAGCTCTAATTTCACTTAAACAGAAACGGGGAATTTTTTAAACAGAAGAAAGTAGCTTTTTGGGGATGCACATTAATTCTGGTGACTGTGTGTGACCACTGCACACATGACATAGTGCACCATTAATTCTGAGAGACTTTGCAGTTTTCATTACACTCTCATTTCACTTTGTCAGACTGGGAAATTTTCTGGGCACAAGACAGTAGCATTTTGGGGATGCTAATTTATTCTGGTGACTGTGTGTGACCACTGCGCACATGACTGAGTGCACTATTTATTCTGTGAGACTTTGCATTTCTTGTTATGCTTTCATTTCACATCGTTAGCATTGGGGAATTTTCTGGACAAAAGGGAGTAGCATTTTTGGGATGCACTTTAATTCAGGTGATTTTGTGTGACCATGGTGCACGTTATGTAGTACACCATTAATTCTAAGAGAGTTTGCATTTTTTTGTTATGCACTCATTTCTCTCTGTCAGGACTGGGGAATCTTCTGGGCTCAAGAGGGGAGCAAATGAGGATGCGTATTAATTCTGGTGACTGTGTGTCACCACTGCGCACATGACTGAGTGAGCCATTAATTCTGGGAGACCTCACATTTCTTTTTAAGCTCTCATTTCACATTGTCATCTTTGGTGAATTTTCTGGAGAGAAGGCAGTAGCATTTTGGGGATGCACATTAATTTTGGTGACTGTGTGTGACCACAGGGTGCATGATGGACTGCACCATTATTCTGGGAGACTTTGCATTTTTTGTTACTATCTCATTTCTGTTCATCAGCACTGGGGAACTTTCTTGAAACAACCCGATGGCATTTTGGGGTTGGACATTAATTCTAGTGACTGTGTGTGGCCACTGGACACATGACTAAGTGCTCCATTAATTCTGTGAGACTTTTCATTTCTTGTTACAGTTTCCTTTCACTTCATCAGCACTGGAAAATTTTCTGGACACAAGACAGTAGCATCTTGGGGATGCACATTAATTCTGGTGACTGTGTGTGAAGATTGTTCGAATTTTAGCCAGTACCATTAATTCTTGGAGACTTTACATTTTTGTTATCTTCTCATTTCACTTATTCAGCACTGGAGAATTTTCTGCACCCAAGATAGGAGCATTTTGAGGATGCAAATTAGTTCTAGTGACTGTGTGTAAGCAGTGCGCACATGACAGAGTATGCCATTCATTCTGAGAGGCTTTGCAATTTTTGTTACACTTTTATTTCACTTCATCCACACTGGGGAGTTTTCTAGACACACAACAGAAGCATTTTATGGATGCAAATTAATTCTGGTTAATGTGTGTTACCACTGCACACATGACAGACTGCACCATTAATTCTTGGAGACTTTGCCTTTCCTTTTAAGCTCTCATTTCACATCATCAGCACAGGGGAATTTTCTGGACACAAGACAGTAGCATTTTGGGGATGCACATTAATTCTGGCGTCTGTTTGAGACCACTGCGTGCATGGCAGTGTGCACCATTATTTATGGGAGACCTTACATTTTTCATTACCCTCTCATTTCACTTCATCAGGAATGGGAAATTTTCTGTACACAAGACAGTAGTATTTTGGAGATGCAAAATACTTCTGGTGACTATGTGTGACCACTGTTCACATGATTTTTTGTGCCATTAATTCTAGGAGACTTCACATTTCTTGTTACACTTTCATTTCACTTTATCAGCACTGGAGAATGTTCTGAACAGAAGAGAGTAGCATTTTGGGGATACACATTAATTCTGGTGTTTGCTTGTGACCACTGCACACATGACAGAGTGCACCATTAATTCTGGAAGACTTTACATTTCTTTTTAAGCTCTCATTTCACTTCGTCAGAACTTGAGAATCTCCTGTACACAAGGCAGTAGCATTTTGGGGATGCACATTAATTCTGCTGAATGAGTGTGACCATTGCGTGCATTATGGAGTGCACCTGTAATTCTGGGAGACTGCAATTTTTGTTACCATCTCATTTCACTTCATCATACTGGGGAACTTTCTGGACACAAGACTGTTGCATTTTATGGATGGAAATTAATTCTGGTGACTGTGTGTGACGTCTGCGCACATGACATGAGTGCGCCCTTAATTCTGGGAGACTTCAAATTTCTTATTATGCTTTCATTTCACTCCATCAGCACTGGGGAATTCTCTGGACAAAAGACAGTAGCATTTTGGTATGCACAATAATTCTGGTGACTGCGTGTGACCACTGTGCACATTATAGAGTGTGCCTTTAATTCTTGGAGACTTTGCATTTTTTGTTATGCACTCATTTCTCTCCATCAGGACTGGGAAATATTCTGGACTCAAGACAGGAGTAAATGGGAATGCATATTAATTCTGGTGACTATGTGTCACCATTGTGGACATGAATGAGTAAACCATTAATTCTGGGACACTTGGCATTTCTTTTCAAGCTCTTATTTCTATGCTTATTTCTTATTGCTATGTTTCTATGTTTCTATATTTCTATTTCACTTTTTCATCTTTGAAGAATTTTCTGGACACAAGACAGTAGCATTTTGGGGATGCTCATTTATTCTGGTGACTGTGTGTGACCACAGCATGCATGATGGACTGCACCTTTATTCTGGAAGACTTTGCATTTTTTGTTACCATCTCATTTCAGCTCGTCAGCACTGGGGAACTTTCAGAACACAACACAGTAGCAATTTTGGGGATGGACATTAATTCTTGTGACTGGGTGTGACCACTTCGAACATGGCTGAGTGTGCCTTTAATTCTTTGAGACTTTGCATTTCTTGTTACACTTTCCTTTCACTTCTTCAGCAGTGGGAAATTTTCTGGACACAACACAGTGGCATATTGGGGATGCACATTAATTCTGGTGATTGTGGGTGAACATTGTTCACATTATGGAGTGCACCATAAATTTTGGGAGATTTTACCTTTTTTGTTATCTTCTCATTTCACCTAATCAGCACTGGGGAATTTTCTGGACACATGACAGAAGCATTTTGGGGATGCAAATTAATTCTGGTGACTGTGTGACCACTCCACACATGACTGAGTGCACCATGAATTCTGTGAGACTTTGAATTTTTTGTTACACTTTCATTTCACTTTGTTAGCACTGGAGAATTTTCTGGAAACAAGGCAGTAGCATTTTGGGAATGCACATTATTCTGGTGACTGTGTGTGACCATGGGGCACATTATGGAGTGCACCATTAATTCTGGGTGACTTTGGATTTTTTGTTATGCTCTCATTTCACTTCATCAGAACTGTGGAATTTTCCTTATACAAGACAGTAGCATTTTTGGGATGCACAATAATTCTGGTGATTGTGTGTGTGACCTCTGGGCACATGACAGAATGCACCATTCATTCTGAGAGATTTCACATGTCTTTATAAGCTCTAATTTCACTTTGTTAGAACCGGGGAATTCTCTGGAAATGAAAGAGTAGCATTTTGGGGTACACATTAATTCTGGTGACTGTGTGTGACCACTGCATGCATAATGTAGTGAACCATTGATTCAGGGAGACTTTGCATTTTTCATTACTCTCTCATTTCACTTAGTCAGCACTGGGTAATTTTCTGAACACAAGACAGTAGCATTTTGGGGATGCAAATGAACTCTGGTGACTGTGTGTGACCACTCCACACATGACTGAGTGCACTATTAGTTTTGTGAGACTTTGCATTTCTTGTTATGCTTTCATTTCACTTTGTTAGCACTGGGGGATTTTCTGGAAACAAGCCAGTAGCATTTTGGGTATGCACTTTAATTCTAGCAACTGTGTGTGACCATTGCATGCATTTTGGAGTGCACCATTAATTCTGGGAGACTTTGCATTTTTTGTTATGCTCTAATTTCACTTCGTCAGGACTTGGCAATTTTTGGACACAAGACAGTAGCATTTTGTGGAGGCAAATTAATTCTGATGACTATGTGTGTCCACTGTGCACATAAATGAGTCCACCATTAACTCTGGGGGACTTCACATTTCTTCTTATGCTTTCATTTCACTTTGTCAGCACTGGGGAATATTCTGGAAACTACACAGTAGCATTTAATGGATGCACATGAATTCTGGTGACTGTTGAGAGAACTGCGCACATATCTGAGTGTACCATTAATTCTGAGAGAGTGTTCATTTCTTGTTATGCTTTCATTTTACGTTGGCAGCACTGGTGAATTTTCTGGAAACAACACAGAAGCATTTTGTGGATGCACATTAATTCTGGTGACTGCGTGTGACCACTTTGCACATTATAGAGTGTGCCTTTAATTCTTGGAGACTTTGCATTTTTTGTTATGCACTCATTTCTCTCCGTCAGGACTGGGAAATCTTCTGGACTCAAGACAGAAGCAAATTGGAATGCATATTAATTCTGGTGACTATTTGTCACCATTGTGGACATGAATGAGTAAACCATTAATTCTGGGACACTTGGCTTTTTTTTTCAAGCTCTTATTTCCACGCTTATTTCTTATTGTTATGTTTCTATGTTTCTGTGTTTCTATTTCACTTTTTCATCTTTGAAGAATTTTCTGGACACAAGACAGTAGCATTTTGGGGATGCTCATTAATTCTGGTGACTGTGTGTGACCACAGCATGCATGATGGACTGCACCTTTATTCTGGAAGACTTTGCATTTTTTGTTACCATCTCATTTCAGCTCGTCAGCACTGGGGAACTTTCAGAACACAACACGGTAGCATTTTAGGGATGGACATTAATTCTTGTGACTGGGTGTGACCACTTCAAACATGGCTGAGTGTGCCATTAATTCTTTGAGACTTTGCATTTCTTGTTACACTTTCCTTTCACTTCTTCAGCAGTGGGAAATTTTCTGGACACAACACAGTGGCATATTGGGGATGCACATTAATTCTGGTGATTGTGGGTGAACATTGTTCGCATTATGGAGTGCACCATAAATTTTGGGAGATTTTACCTTTTTTGTTATCTTCTCATTTCACCTAATCAGCACTGGGGAATTTTCTGGACACATGACAGAAGCATTTTGGGGATGCAAATTAATTCTGGTGACTGTGTGACCACTCCACACATGACTGAGTGTACCATGAATTCTGTGAGACTTCGAATTTTTTGTTACACTTTCATTTCACTTCGTTAGCACTGGAGAATTTTGTGGAAACAAGGCAGTAGCATTTTGGGGATGCACATTAATTCTGGTGACTGTGTGTGACCATGGGGCACATTATGGAGTGCACCATTAATTCTGGGTGACTTTGGATTTTTTGTTATGCTCTCATTTCACTTCATCAGAACTGTGGAATTTTCCTCATACAAGACAGTAGCATTTTTGGGATGCACAATAATTCTGGTGATTGTGTGTGTTACCTCTGTGCACATGACAGAATGCACCATTCATTCTGAGACATTTCACATGTCTTTATAAGCTCTAATTTCACTTTGTTAGAACCGGGAATTCTCTGGAAATGAAAGAGTAGCATTTTGGGGTACACATTAATTCTGGTGACTGTGTGTGACCACTGCATGCATAATGTAGTGAACCATTGATTCCGGGAGACTTTGCATTTTTCATCACTCTCTCATTTCACTTAGTCAGCACTGGGTAATTTTCAGAACACACGACAGTAGCATTTTGGGGATGCAAATGAACTCTGGTGACTGTGTGTGACCACTCCACACATGACTGAGTGCACTATTAGTTTTGTTAGACATTGCATTTCTTGTTATGCTTTCATTTCACTTTGTTAGCACTGGGGGATTTTCTGGAAACAAGCCAGTAGCATTTTGGGTATGCACTTTAATTCTAGCAACTGTGTGTGACCATTGCATGCATTTTGGAGTGCACCATTAATTCTGGGAGACTTTGCATTTTTTGTTATGCTCTAATTTCACTTCGTCAGGACTTGGCAATTTTTGGACACAAGACAGTAGCATTTTTTAGAGGCAAATTAATTCTGATGACTATGTGTGTCCACTGTGCACCTAAATGAGTCCACCATTAACTCTGGGGGACTTCACATTTCTTCTTATGCTTTCATTTTACTTTGTCAGCACTGGGGAATATCCTGGAAACTACACAGTAGCATTTAGGGGATGCACATGAATTCTGGTGACTGTTGTGAGAACTGCGCACATATCTGAGTGTACCATTAATTCTGAGAGAGTGTTCATTTCTTGTTATGCTTTCATTTCACTTTGGCAGCGCTGGTGAATTTTCTGGACACAACACAGAAGCATTTTGTGGATGCACATTAATTCTGGTGACTGTGTGTGACCACTCCACACATGACTGAGTGCACCATTAATTCTGAGAGACTTCGCATTTCCTGTTATGCTTACATTTCTCTTCGTCAGCACAGGTACATTTTCAGGACAGCAGACAGTAACATATTGCGGTGCACATTAATTCTGGTGACTGTGGATGAACATTGTTCACATTATGGAGTGCACCATAAATTCTAGGAGACTTTGCATTTTTTGTTATTCTCTCATTTCGCTTCATCAGAATGGTGGAATTTTCTTGATACAGGACAGCAGCATTTTGGGGATGCAAATGAATTCTGGTGACTGTGTGTGAACACTCCACTTATCACTAAGTGTACCATTAGTTCTGTGAGTCTTTGAATTTCTTGTTATGCTTTCATTTTACTTCGTTAGCACTGGGGGATTTTCTGGAAAGAAGCCAGTAGCAATTTGTGGATGCACATTAATTCTGGTAACTGTGTGTGACCATTGCAAGCATTATGGAGTGCACCATTAATTCTGGGAGACTTTGCATTTTTTGTTATGCTCTAATTTCATTCCGTCAGGACTTGGCAATTTTTGGATACAAGACAGCAGCATTTTGTGGATGCAAATTAATTCTGGTGACTATGTGTGACCACTGCGCACATGACTGAGTCCACCACTAATTCTGGGAGACTTCACATTTCTTATCATGCTTTCATTTCACTTTGTCATCACTGGGGAATTTTCTGGACACAATACAGTAGCATTTTGGGGATGCACATTAATTCTACTGACAGTTGTGAGAACTGCGCACTTGTTTGAGTGCACCATTAATTCTGGGAGACTTAGTATTTCTTGTTATGCTTTCATTTCACTTTGTCAGCACTGGGGAATTTCCTGTACACAAAACAGTAGCATTTTGGAATTGCACATGAATTCTGGTGACTGTTGTGAGAACTGCGCACATGTCTGAGTGCACCATTAATTCTGAGATACTACGCATTTCTTGTTATGCTTTCACTTCACTTTTGCAGCACTGGGGAATTTTCTGGACACAACACAGTAGCATTTTGGGGATGCACATTAATTCTTGTGACTGTGTGTGACCACTGCACATGTGACTGAGTGCACCATTAATTCTGTGAGACTTTGCATTTGCTGTAAATCTTTCATTTCATTTCGTCAGCACAGGGAAATTTTCTGGACAGAAGACAGTAACATATTGGGGATGCACGTTAATTCTGGTGACTGTGAGTGAACTTTGTTCACATTGTGGAGTGCACCATTAATTCTGGGTGACTTTGCATTTATTTGTTATCCTCCCATTTCACTTAATCTGCATGGAGAAATTTTCTGCACACAAGACCGGAGCATTTTAGGGATACAAATTAATTCTGGTGGCTGTGGGTAAGCAGTGTGCACATGACAGAGTACACCTTTCATTCTGGGAGACTTCATATTTCTTGTTATGTTTTCATTTCACTTCATCAGCACTGAGGAATTTTCTGGAAAGAAGACAGTAGCATTTAGGGAATGGAAAATAATTCTGGTGACTGTTGAGACCACTATGCACATAACATAATGCACCACTAATTCTGGGAGACTTTGCATTTTTTATTAAACTTTCATTTCACTTTCTCAGCACTGGGAAATTTTCTGGACCCAACACAGTAGCATTTTGAGGATGCACATTAATTCTGGTGACTGTGTGTGACCACCTCAAGCTTGACAGATTGCACCATTAATTATGGGAGTGTTTGCATTTTTTGTTACCTTCTCATTTCACTTCGTCAGCACTGGGCAATTTTCTGGACACAAGACAGTGACATTTTGGGGACACAAATTATTTCTGGTGACTGTGTGTGACCACCGCACAGATGATTGAGAGTGCCATTCATTCTCGGAGACTTCACATTTCTTATTACGCATTCAATTCACTACAACAGCACTGGGAAATTTTCTGGATACAAGACAATAACATTTTGTGTATGCACATTAATTCTGGTGACAGTGAATGACCACTGTGCTCATGATGGAGTGCACCATTAACTCTGGGAGACTTTGCATTTCTTTTTAAGCTCTAATTTCACTTCAGCAATACTGGGGAATTTTTTAGACACAAGAAAGACGCTTTTTGGGGATGCACATTAATTCTGGTGACTGTGTGTGACCACTGCACACATGACATAGTGCACCATTAATTCTGGGAGACTTTGCAGTTTTCATTACACTCTCATTTCACTTTGTCAGACTGGGAAATTTTCTGGGCACAAGACAGTAGCATTTTGGGGATTCTAATTTATTCTGGTGACTGTGTGTGACCACTGCGCACATGACTGAGTGCACTATTTATTCTGTGAGACTTTGCATTTCTTGTTATGCTTTCATTTCACATCGTTAGCATTGGGGAATTTTCTGGACAAAAGGGAGTAGCATTTTTGGGATGCACTTTAATTCTGGTGACTGTGTGTGCCAATTTTGCACGTTATGAAGTGCACCAATAATTCTGAGAGAGTTTGCATTTTTTTATTATGCACTCATTTCTCTCTGTCAGGACTGGGGAATCGTCTGGGCACAAGAGGGGAGCAAATGAGGATGCGTATTAATTCTGGTGACTGTGTGTCACCACTGCGCACATGACTGAGTGCGCCATTAATTCTGGGAGACCTCACATTTCTTTTTAAGGTCTCATTTCACATTGTCATCTTTGGTGAATTTTCTGGAGAGAAGGCAGTAGCATTTTGGTGATGCACATTAATTTTGGTGACTGTGTGTAACCACAGGGTGTATGATGGACTGCACCATTATTCTGGGAGACTTTGCATTTTTTGTTACTATCTCATTTCAGTTCATCAACACTGGGGAACTTTCTGAACACAACACGATGGCATTTTGGGGATGGACATTAATTCTAGTGACTGTGTGTGGCCACTGAGCACATGTCTAAGTGCGCCATTAATTCTGTGAGACTTTACATTTCTTGTTACAGTTTCCTTTCCCTTCGTCAGCACTGGGAAATTTTCTGGACACAAGACAGTAGCATCTTGGGGATGCACATTAATTCTGGTGACTGTGTGAGAGGATTATTCACATTTTGGACAGTACCATTAATTCTTGGAGACTACATTTTTGTTATCTTCTCATTTCACTTATTCAGCACTGGGGAATTTTCTGCACCCATGATAGGAGCATTTTGAGGATGCAAATTAGTCCTAGTGACTGTGTGTAAGCAGTGTGTACATGACAGTGTATGCCATTCATTCTGGGAGACTTTACATTTCTTGTTACACTTTCATTTCACTTCATCCACACTGGGGAGTTTTCTAGACACACAACAGAAGCATTTTATGTATGCAAATTAATTCTGGTTAATGTGTGTTACCACTGCACACATGACAGACTGCACCATTAATTCTGGGAGACTTTGCCTTTCTTTTTAAGCTCTCATTTCACATCATCAGCAATGGGGAATTTTCTGGACACAAGACAGTAGCATTTGGGGGGATGCACATTAATTCTGGTGTCTGTTTGAGACCACTGCCTGCTTGGCAGTGTGCACCATTATTTCTGGGAGACTTTACATTTTTCATTACCCTCTCATTTCACTTCATCAGGAATGGGGAAATTTCTGGACACAAGACAGTAGCATTTTGGAGATGCAAAATACTTCTGGTGACTATGTGTGACCACTGTTCACATGACTGCATGTGCCATTAATTCTAGGAGACTTCACATTTCTTGTTACACTTTCATTTCACTTTATCAGCACTGGAGAATGTTCTGAACAGAAGAGAGTAGCATTTTGGGGATGCACATTAATTCTGTTGTTTGCATGTGACCACTGCACACATGACTGAGTGCACCATTAATTCTGGAAGACTTTACATTTCTTTTTAAGCTCTCATTTCACTTCGTTAGAACTTGAGAATCTCCTGTACACAAGACAGTAGCATTTTGGGGATGCACATTAATTCTGCTGAATGAGTGTGACCATTGTGCTCATTATGGAGTGCACCTGTAATTCTGGGAGACTGCAATTTTTGTTACTATCTCATTTCACTTCATCATACTGGGGAACTTTCTGTACACAAGACAATAGCATTTTATGGATGAAAAATAATTCTGGTGACTGTGTGTGACATCTGCGCACATAAGTGCGCCCTTAATTCTGGGAGACTTCAAATTTCTTATGCTTTCATTTCACTCCATCAGCACTGGGGAATTTTATGGACAAAAGACAGTAGCATTTTGGTATGCACATTAATTCTGGTGACTGTGTGTGACCACTGTGCACATTATAGAGTGTGCCTTTAATTCTTGGAGACTTTGCATTTTTTGTTATGCACTCATTTCTCTCCGTCAGGACTGGGAAATCTTCTGGACTCAAGACAGGAGCAAATGGGAATGCTTATTAATTCTGGTGACTATTTGTCACCATTGTGGACATGAATGAGTAAACCATAAATTCTGGGACACTTGGAATTTCTTTTCAAGCGCTTATTTCTATGCTTATTTCTTATTGCTATGTTTCTATGCTTCTATTTCACTTTTTCATCTTTGAAGAATTTTCTGGACACAAGACAATAGCATTTTGGGGAAGCTCATTAATTCTGGTGACTGTGTGTGACAACAGCATGCATGATGGACTGCACCTTTATTCTGGAAGACTTTGCATTTTTTGTTACCATCTCATTTCAGCTTGTCAGCACTGGGGAACTTTCAGAACACAACACGGTAGCATTTTGGGGATGGACATTAATTCTTGTGACTGGGTGTGACCACTTCGAACATGGCTGAGTGTGCCATTAATTCTTTGAGACTTTGCATTTCTTGTTACACTTTCCTTTCACTTCTTCGACACTGGGAAATTTTCTGGACTAGCAACGAGTGGCATATTGGGATGCACATTAATTCTGGTGATTGTGGGTGAACATTGTTTGCATTATGGAGTGCACCATAAATTTTGGGAGATTTTACCTTTTTTGTTATCTTCTCATTTCACCTAATCAGCACTGGGGAATTTTCTGGACACATGACAGAAGCATTTTGGGGGATGCAAATTAATTCTGGTGACTGTGTGACCACTCCACACATGACTGAGTGCACCATGAATTCTGTGAGACTTTGAATTTTTTGTTACACTTTCATTTCACTTTGTTAGCACTGGAGAATTTTCTGGAAACAAGGCAGTAGCATTTTGGGAATGCACATTAATTCTGGTGACTGTGTGTGACCATGGGGCACATTATGGAGTGCACCATTAATTCTGGGTGACTTTGGATTTTTTGTTAAGCTCTCTTTTCACTTCCTTAGAACTGTGGAATTTTCTTCATACAAGACAGTAGCATTTTTGGGATGCACAATAATTCTGGTGATTGTGTGTGTGACCTCTGGGCACATGACAGAATGCACCATTCATTCTGAGAGATTTCGCATGTCTTTATAAGCTCTAATTTCACTTTGTTTCAACCGGGGAATTCTCTGGAAATGAAAGAGTAGCATTTTGGGGTGCACATTAATTCTGGTGACTGTGTGTGACCACTGCATGCATAATGTAGTGAACCATTGATTCAGGGAGACTTTGCATTTTTCATTACTCTCTCATTTCACTTAGTCAGCACTGGGTAATTTTCTGAACACAAGACAGTAGCATTTTGGGGATGCAAATGAACTCTGGTGACTGTGTGTGACCATTCCACACATGACTGAGTGCACTATTAGTTTTGTGAGACTTTGCATTTCTTGTTATGCTTTCATTTCACTTCGTTAGCACTGGGGGATTTTCTGGAAACAAGCCAGTAGCATTTTGGGTATGTACATTAATTCTAGCAACGGTGTGTGACCATTGCATGCATTTTGGAGTGCACCATTAATTCTGGGAGACTTTGCATTTTGTGTTATGCTCTAATTTCACTTTGTCAGGACTTGGCAATTTTTGGACACAAGACAGTAGTATTTTGTGGAGGCATATTAATTCTGATGACTATGTGTGTCCAGTGTGCACATAAATGAGTCCACCATTAACTCTGGGGGACTTCACATTTCTTCTTATGCTTTCATTTCACTTTGTCAGCACTGGGGAATATTCTGGAAACTACTCAGTAGCATTTAGGGGATTCACATGACATCTGGTGACTGTTGTGAGAACTGCACACATATCTGAGTGTACCATTAATTCTGAGAGAGTGTTCATTTCTTGTTATGCTTTCATTTCACTTTGGCAGCACTGGTGAATTTTCTGGACACAACACCTTAGCATTTTGTGGATGCACATTAATTCTGGCGACTGTGTGTGACCACTCCACACATGACTGAGTGCACCATTAATTCTGAGAGACTTCTCATTTCCTGTTATGCATTCATTTCTCTTCGTCAGCACAGGTACATTTTCTGGACAGCAGACAGTTACATATTGGGGTGCACATTAATTCTGGTGACTGTGGATGAACATTGTTCACATTATGGAGTGCACCATAAATTCTGGGAGACTTTGCATTTTTTGTTATTCTCTCATTTCACTTCATCAGAAAGGTGGAATTTTCTTGATACAAGACAGTAGCATTTTGGGGATGCAAATGAATTCTGGTGACTGTGTGTGAACACTCAACTTATCACTAAGTGTACCATTAGTTCTGTGAGTCTTTGCATTTCTTGTTATGCTTTGATTTCACTTCGTTAAAGACTGGGAATTTTCTGAAACAATCCAGTAGCATTGTCGGGATGCATATTAATTCTAGTGACTGTGCGTGACCATTGCAAGCATTATGGAGTGCACCATAAATTCTGGGAGACTTTGCATTTTTTGTTATGCTCTAATTTCAGTCTGTCAGGACTTGGCAATTTTTAGACACAAGACAGTAGTATTTTGTGGATGCAAATTAATTCTGGTGACTATGTGTGACCACTGCGCACATGACTGAGTCCACCACTAATTCTGGGAGACTTCACATTTCTTGTTATGCTTTCATTTCACTTTTTCAGCACTGGGGAATTTGCTGGACACAAAACAGTAGCATTTTGGAGATGCACATCAATTCTGCTGACTGTAGTGAGAACTGCACACTTGTATGAGTGCACCATTAATTTGGGAGACTTAGTATTTCTTATTATGCTTTCATTTCACTTTGTCAGCACTGGGGAATTTCCTGTACAGAACACAGTAGCATTTTGGAAATGCACATGAATTCTGGTGACTGCTGTGAGAACTGTGCACTTGTCTGAGTGCACCATTAATTCTGAGAGATTTTGCATTTCTTGTAATGCTTTCATTTCACTTTCGCAGCACTGAGGAATTTTCTGGACACAACACAGTAGCATTTTGGGGATGCACATTAATTCTGGTCACTGTGTGTGACCACTCCACATGTGACTGAGTGCACCTCTAATTCTGTGAGACTTTGCATTTATTGTGACTCTTTCATTTCACTTTGTCAGCACAGGGAAATTTTCTGGACAGAAGACAGTAACATATTGGGGATGCACATTAATTCTGGTGACTGTGAGTGAACTTTGTTCACATTGTGAAGTGCACCATTAATTCTGGGTGACTTTGAATTTATTTGTTATACTCTCATTTCACTTAATCAGCATGGAGGACTTTTCTTTACATAAGACATGAGCATTTTGGGGATACAAATTAATTCTGGTGGCTGTGGGTAAGCAGTGTGCACATGACAGAGTATGCCATTCATTCTGGGAGACTTCATATTTCTTGTTATGTTTTCATTTCACTTCATCAGCACTGTGTAATTTTCTGGACAGAAGACAGTGGCATTTAGGGAATGGAAAATATTTCTGGTGACTGTGTGAGACCACGATGCACATGACATAATGGACCACTAATTCTGGGAGACTTTGCATTTTTTTATTAAACTTTCATTTCACTTTCTCAACACTGGGAAATTTTCTGGCCGCAACACAGTGGCATTTTGAGGATGCACATTAATTCTGTAGACTGTGTGTGCCCACTTCAACCATGACAGAGTGCACCTTTAATTATGGGAGTGTTTGCATTTTTTGTTACCTTCTCATTTCACTTCGTCAGCACTAGGCAATTTTCTGGACACTATACAGTGGCATTTTGGGGATGCAAATTATTTTTGGTGACTGTGTGTGACCACCGCACAGGTGATTGAGAGTGCCATTAATTCTCGGAGACTTCACATTTCTTATTACGCATTCATTTCATTACATCTGCACTGGGGAATTTTCTGGATAAAAGACAGTAAAATTTTGTGGATGCACATTAATTCTGTTGACAGTGTATGACCACTGTGCACACGATGGAGTGCAGCATTAACTGTGGGAGACTTTGCATTTCTTTTTAAGCTCTAATTTCACTTCAACAGATCTGGGGAATTTTCTGGACACAAGAGAGTAGCATTTTGGGGATGCACATTAATTCTGGTGACTGCATGTGACCACTGCACACATGACGTAGTGCACCATTAATTCTGGGAGACTTTGCAGTTTTCATTACCCTCTCATTTCACTCTGTCAGACTGGGAAATTTTCTGGACACAAGACAGTAGCATTTTGGGGATACTAATTTATTCTAATGACTGTATGTGACCACTGCGCAGATGACTGAGTGCACTATTTATTCTGTGAGACTTTGCATTTCTTGTTATGCTTTCATTTCACATCATTAGCATTGGGGAATTTTCTGGACAAAAGGGAGTAGCATTTTTGGGATGCACTTTAATTCTGGTGACTGTGTGTGACCATTGTGCACGTTATGGAGTGCACCATTAATTCTGGGAGAGTTTGAATTTTTTTGTTATGCACTCATCTCTCTCCATCAGGACTGGGGAACCTTCTGGGCACAAGAGGGGAGCAAATGGGGATGCGTATTAATTCTGGTGACTATATGTTACCACTGCGCACATGACTGAGTGCACCATTAATTCTGGGAGACTTGGCATTTTTTTTTAAGCTCTCATTTCACATTGTCATCTTTGGTGAATTTTATGAAGAGAAGGCGGTAACATTTTTGGGATGCACATTAAATTTGGTGACTGTGTGTGACCACTGGGTGCATGATGGACTGCACCATTATTCTGGGAGACGTTGCATTTTTTGTTACTATCTCATTTCAGCTCATCAGCACTGGGGATCTTTCTGGACACAACACGGTAGCATTTTGGGGATGGACATTAATTCTGGTGACTGTGTGAGTCCACTGCACACATGACTAAGTGCACTATTAATTCTGTGAGACTTTACATTTCTTGTTACAGTTTCCTTTCCCTTCATCAGCACTGGGAAATTTTCTGGACACAAGACAGTAGCATCTTTGGGATGCACATTAATTCTGGTGACTGTGTGTGAATATTGTTCGCATTTTGGACAGTACCATTAATTTTTGGAGACTTTACATTTTTTGTTATCTTCTCATTTCACTTATTCAGCACTGGGGAATTTATGCACCCAAGATAGGAGCATTTTGAGGATGCAAATTAGTCCTAGTGACTGTGTGTAAGCAGTGCGCACATGACAGAGTATGCCATTCATTCTGGGAGACTTTGCATTTCTTGTTACACTTTCATTTCACTTCATCCGCACTGGGAAGTTTTCTAGACACACAACGGAAGCATTTTATGGATGCAAATTAATTCTGGTGAATGTGTGTTACCACTGCACATAAGTCAGGCTGCACCATTAATTCTGGGAGACTTTGTCTTTCTTTTTAAGCTCTCATTTCACATCATCAGCACTGGGGAATTTTCTGGACACAAGACATTAGCATTTTGGGGATGCACATTAATTCTGGTGACTGTTTGTGACCACAGCGTGTATGGCAGTATGCACCATTATTTCTGGCAGACTTTACATTTTTCATTACCCTCTCATTTCACTTCATCAGCAATGGGGAATTTTCTGGACACAAGACAGTAGCATTTTGGAGATGCAAAATACTTCTGGTGACTATGTGTGACCACTGTTCACATGACTGCGTGTGCCATTAATTCTAGGAGACTTCACATTTCTTGTTACACTTTCATTTCACTTCATCAGCACTGGAGAATGTTCTGAACAGAAGATAGTAGCATTTTGGGGATGCACATTAATTCTGGTGTTTGCGTGTGACCACAGCACACATGACAGAGTGCACCATTAATTCTGGGAGACTTTGTCTTTCTTTTTAAGCTCTCATTTCACTTCATCAGCACTGGGGAATCTTCTGTACACAAGACAGTAGCTTTTTTGGGATGCACATTAATTCTGATGAATGTGTGTGACCATTACGCACATTATGGAGTTCACCTATAATTCTGGGAGACTGCAATTTTTATTACCATCTTATTTCACTTCATCATACTGGGGAACTTTTTGGACACAAGACAGAAGCATTTTGTGGATGCAAATTTATTCTGGTGACTGTGTGTGACATCTGCGCACATGACTGAGTGCACCCTTAATTATGGGAGACTTCAAATTTCTTATTATGCTTTCATTTCACTCTATAAGCACTGGGGAATTTTCTGGACAAAAGACAGTAGCATTTTGGGATGCAGATTAATTTTGGTGACTGTGTGTGACCACTGTGCACATTATAGAGTGCGCCTTTAATTCTTGGAGACTTTGCATTTTTTGTTATGCACTCATTTCTCTCCTTCAGTACTGGGGAATCTTCTGGACAAAAGACAGGAGCAAATGGGGATGCATATTAATTCTGGTGACTGTGTGTCACCATTGTGGACATGAATGAGTAAACCATTAATTCTGGGACACTTGGCTTTTCTTTTCAAGCTCTTATTTCACTTTTTCATCTTTGAAGAATTTTCTGGACACAAGACTGTAGCATTTTGGGGATGCTCATTAATTCGGGTGACTGTGTGTGACCACAGCATGCATGATGGACTGCACCATTATTCTGGAAGACTTTCCATTTTTTGTTACCATCTCATTTCAGCTCGTCAGCACTGGGGAACTTTCAGAACACAGCACGGTAGCATTTTGAGGATGGACATTAATTCTTGTGACTGTGTGTGACCACTACGAACATGACTGAGTGTGCCATCAATTCTTTGAGACTTTGCATTTCTTTTTACACTTTTCTTTCACTTCTTCAGCACTGGGAAATTTTCTAGACACAACACAGTGGCATATTGGGGATGCACATTAATTCTGGTGACTGTGGGTGAACATTGTTTGCATTATTTAGTGCACCATAAATTCTGGGAGATTTTACCTGTTTTGTTATCTTCTCATTTCACCTAATCAGCACTGGGGAATTTTCCGGACACTTGACAGTAGCATTTTGTTGGATGCAATTAATTCTGTGACTGTGTGACCACTCCACATGATGATTGCACCATGAATTCTGTGAGACTTTGAATTTTTGTTACACTTTCATTTCACTTCGTTAGCAGTGGAGAATTTTCTGGAAACAAGGCAGTAGCATTTTGGGGATGCAAATGAATTCTGGTGACTGTGTGTGACCACTCCGCACATGACTGAGTGCACTATTAGTTTTGTGAGACTTTGCATTTCTTGTTATGCTTTCATTTCACTTCGTTAGCACTGGGGGATTTTCTGGAAACAAGCCAGAAGCATTTTGGGGATGCGCATTAATTCTGGCAACTGTTTGTGACCATTGCATGCATTATGGAGTGCACCTTTAGTTCTGGGAGACTTTGCATTTTTTGTTATGCTCTAATTTCACTCCGTCAGGACTGGGCAATTTTTGGACACAAGACAGTAGCATTTTGTGGAGGAAAATTAATTCTGATGACTGTTTGTGTCCACTGTGCACATAAATGAGTCCACCATTAACTCTGGGAGTCTTCTCATTTCTTGTTATGCTTTCATTTCACTTTGTCAGCACTGGGGAATTTTCTGGACACTACACAGTAGCATTTAGGGTATGCACATGAGTTCTGGTGACTGTTGTGAGAACTGTGCACATATCTGAGTGTACCATTAATTCTGAGAGAGTGTGCATTTCTTGTTATGCATTCATTTCACTTTGGCAGCACTGGGGAATTTTCTGAACACAACACAGTAGCATTTTGGGGATGCACATTAATTCTGGTGACTGTGTGTGACCACTTCACACATGACGGAGTGCCCCATTAATTCATAGAGACTTCGAATTTCTTGTTATGCTTTCATTTCACATCATCAGCACAGGGACATTTTCTGGACAGAAGACAGTAACATATTGGGGTGCACATTAATTCTGGTGACTGTGGATGAACATTGTTCACATTATGGAGTGCACCATAAATTCTGGAAGACATTGCATATTTTGTTATTCTCTCATTTCCCTTCATCAGAATGGTGGAATTTTCTTGATACAAGATACAGTAGTATTTTGGGGATGCAAATGAATTCTGGTGACTGTGTGTGACCACTCCACATATCACTAAGTGTATCATTAGTTCTGTGAGACTTTGCATTTCTCGTTATGCTTTGATATCACTTCGTTAGCAATGGGGAATTTTCAGTAAACAAGCCAGCTGCATTTTGGGGAAGCATATTAATTCTGGTGACTGTGTTTGACCATTGCAAGCATTATGGAGTGCACCATTAATTCTGGAAGACTTTGCATTTTTTGTTATGCTCTAATTTCACTCCGTCAGGACTTGGCAATTTTTGTACACAAGACAGTAGCATTTTGTTGATGCAAATTAATTCTGGTGACTATGCGTGACCACTGCACACATAACTGAGTCCACCACTAATTCTGGGAGACTTCACATTTCTTGTTATGCTTTCATTTCACTTTGTCAGCACTGGGAAATTTTCTGGACACAACACAGTAGCATTTTGGGGATGCACATCAATTCTGCTGACTGTTGTGAGAACTGCGCACATGTCTGAGTGCACCATTAATTCTGAGAGACTTTGCATTTCTTGTTATGCTTTCATTTCACTTTCGCAGCACTGGGAAATTT